>OX388209.1:20337595-20982381 GCA_947578815.1 Epinotia ramella
TTCATATTTTTTCCTGCAGGTCGGTGGAGCCCCCCTCGGAGGGGCGCATTGGCTGTGCTTACTTTCTTAGAAATAAAACCGCCATTCGTGTATTGATCTCGTTTTAATCCTTTGAAACGTATAGCCAATGAAGCGAGACAGCTAACAAGCGACAATTTCAATGGCCATTGGAGGAAAATTTTGAATTTGATCGGTAGTCTAAAACTGCCACTGGCGCGTTAACCACGGTCGAGTTTCGCGAGTGAGTTTTAATGGTTTTAGTGCGAATTTTCTTTGCCAGAAGGAGATATCTTGGAGAAAAGTAAATAATCCTTCGTTTTCTGTCAAAAAAATATAGTTTTTAGTTGATTAACGATGATAAACTTGTGGCTAACACAACATACCTACTCATGGTCAAAATTTGCCTACAGGTTTTTTAGCGCTTTTCTACTAATTTAGAATTACTAACAGCTATTAATATTACCGCTATTTATCGTAAATTTATTTAAAATGTAGGAAATGGACTAACAATCGCCCGAAAGTAGATAAATAGATCGAAATTGGTAACGGTCATAACAAAGCCCTCAGTGGGATGGTAACCATCAAGGAACTTCCCTCCGAGGGATGCTCACATGAGACCTCGTGACGTCACTTACTCAGCGCACCAGCGCGATTTCATAATATGGATACGCCATGGATTGATTGTCTTGCAACGTTCGTAATTCGTATCTATTAACGGAAAAGTTGGATCTTGTGTTGTGCTCGCGATTTGTTGCTATTGTCTAGCTTTATGTCGGTGAACTAACATTAGATAAATACTTAGTGCATATGTATGTGCCTAATGTGCTTATCAATATTAATATTAATAAATATTCAGGTGTGTCTTTAGTGCTCGTTCGGACTCTTCGGACTAATCAAGTGAGTGAGTGGCGCTTTCGATTGTAAGCACGAATACGATGGTTCATGTGCTATCATAGTTTCAATAAGTGTTAACTGAGCTGTGTGCTGTGTTATTTAGGTGCTTGTACAATCTACGAAGAACCATCGTAAGTAAGAACTAATTTCTACACAGACGAGAGACCACTCAGAAATCACCACTATTCCTTCATGTTCATCAGATTGTACCGCTACTACAAACTCATGGTGTGGGTATATCCATACTAAGCAAACCAATTTTTTTCGAAATGGTCTTGATTTTCATTGTTTTAATGTTCATGTTTTACGTGTTTTTTGTTTAACTGGTATTAATGTTGTAAATTCAATTGAAAGGATATTTAATCAAGATGCTTCCAACCAAATTTGTTTGGTTTAAAGCCCATGGTTGCTGTGATAATTGCAGTCGTTTGGAAGAGGTTATTTTGTGTCAAAGTAGACATACTTTTTTCATTTTACTCACATAAAACCTGCTGCACCTACAATAAAAAAAGCTTCGGTTACACCTAGTTGATGGCCCAAATTTATTGTTTAGGCATGAATTTGATTACATACAGTATAAAACACTTCAGATATAAACATGTAAATCGAAGCCCACACGAGTAACTTCGGAGTGTAGGCATTATATTGGTAGAATATTTCAAATGGTCTAGTGTAAAAAAAATACTCATGAGCCTCCCATTTTATGTTTTTCGAATAAGTATAACACTAATTTCTTCAAATTAAGCCCATTAAACACCCCAAATATCCAATTTATTATATTTAAAATGACCAAAATATGTCGTAAACTTCGGTGACCTGGTGACGAGGTCAGCTAGATAGCCTTAATACGACTTTAATGTAACGATGATATATCGTTGCAGTTAGATAATTTAATATAGATCGAGTTTCGTCCAAAATGCTGGCTGTGATGATGTAAAAAACTAAAGAAAATTTAATTTTACCAAATCACTTCACCCCACAAACCTTGGAGGTGGAGCGTCCCTCAGAGGGTGCCACAGACGTGGGTAAGCGGCCATGTTTTTTCGCCACAGCTGAAGGGCTAAGAACCACTAAGCTACGAGGCCAGTGACTGAAATATATCATTCAACTACACTCAGAGGCAATGAAAACGGGTCACTTCCCATGGATTACTTTACAAAGTGACCCGTTTTCATTGCCTCTGAGTGTAATTCCCAATGTGAACTATGAAGGTACGCTACCTCAGAGGCAATGAAAACGGGTCACTTTGTAAAGTAATCCATGGGAAGTGACCCGTTTTCATTGCCTCTGAGTGTATATTCCTGCTACGAATAGCGTCCTCCTGAAACGTATACAGACGAAGATGGATTATTTTTCCATTATATTCTTTCTCTCTGTATTATAATCGTTAGATTTTTGTAATGTTTCTGTATTCCTTTATCCGCTGCACCTCCGGTAAAACTTTTAAGTTATTCGTTACAGAAAACCACCTTTGAGGCTTTCGTAACTTCGCTAAGTCGTCCGCAGACCCCGGCATCAAAAATAAGGGTCTGATGATAAAATATCTACTAATACGCTTGGTAAGAATCCAGTTTGTTTACCGTGGTTTGTGGTCAAGGCTTAAGTATAGCTTTAAAAGTCTTTTTAGACTTCTTGTGAATTCCAGCATTGGATGATTGTTTCCTTTGATTCGTTTTTGACGATGAAATCCATTTTATTTACTGGTTGTTAACTGTTTGGGAGCATTTTATAAGGTTTTATAAATATTGATTCGCGTGAATTTCTTTTTGTTGCGTTGTTATATCGCATCGTCAAGATCTTTATAAGGCATAGGGAAATATATTTCCACCATGAATTAACTTTATTTATATGTAATAAATAAGGCTTAAGTATGGGAATTGTTAACTGTTTGGGAGCTTTGATAAGGTTTTGTAAATATTGTTTCTCGTGAATTTCTTTTTGTTGCGTTGCATCGTCAAGATCTTTAAGATAAGATAAGGCAGAGGGAAATATATTCCCACCATGAATTAACTTTATTTATATGTAATAGGGCCAAATTCTGTGAAAAAGCGAATTCCTTTGTGCCCGTTAAAGGGTTAACTTCAGGATTAACATAGCGCAGTTATTGTAGTTATATATATTTGTTACTGTATTTTCAAATTGTTGTAAAAGGTACGGCAACAAAAATATTTCAATTCAATTCAATGCCATTCGATCGCTCCCGGAATTGTATTTATGATTTTCATATTTCAAATTTCACCGTCACCTCAACAGTACGACACAAAATATTCCATTGTACCAAAAACTCGTCGCAAAATAACAATAACAACATTGTTACACCTGTAACAAAACGTCAATCAAATAAATCACTGAGACGTAATGCAATTTGTGTCGCTATTCAAATAACGTGCTCATCAATAAGGTCGCAAGGCACGTCACATCTTAGGCGTTTAATACTTTTTGATTGCTTGGTGCAGGTAACTTTATAATTGGTGTTGGCTTCCAGGTTACGTGACGATAATGGAAAATGACGACACGTTTAACAAAAGTCATGGACAATGTGAAAGCAGAAGAAGGGTTTGAATTGTGAATACTTGACTGAATAAAATGTGTCTAATAATATAATTTACGCGAGTGTTACAATGATTCATGACATCGCCGGTTTAACTAAGAAGCTTCCGAAAAAACTAGCGGCTGCGCTAATTCTTAAAATTTGATATCGAAGTAGTTCCCGGGCTCCATTACGATGCAACGGCAAGATAAAAAAAGATTATAGTATAAGTATCTAGTGCTTAATAAAGTATTCAAAGATATTCATGAAAATTGGATACAATACAAGACATACTTTTTATTGCACACCTCCCACTAACAAAGCAGTTAGAAAACTACGCACTTACACTTTCACAAAATACGAATTTGTTTTAGTAATACAACTCAATATAAAATCTACTTCGTTCCATTAAATCATGAGTCTGCTTTTCTTCGAAATTGGCCGTGACATAGTTCCTCCATTTATATCCATAAGTGTCCGATATTCATCGTCTATTGACGTGACTATAGGTAAATGGCTCCCTTTCGTTTTATTATTCAAGTAGTAACGGTAAATCTACTTCACGTATAAACATTACGCGATTAGTCAAAGTTCCGCTCTTGTAAAGATCTAAATTGTGTTATTCACCATAACTTAAATTATAAGCACGTTTTACCTTATCTTTTAGTCAAAATGGTGATGCAAAAGTACGTGACGTAATTCAAGGTAATTCTTTCTTGCTTCAAACGAACGTTCGAAAAGCAATCTCCATAAAAATTATAAAATTGTTTCAATATGTGTTTGTAAATGTTTGTACCAACAATAGAGATGCCTCGACAATAGAGACGTGTTCAGATATTTTTGAGCACTTTGGCTGCTCCGATATATCTGATCGCGACTGCACCACTATACTTGGTTCTTGTTGCTGAATAAACTTACTATCTATCTATCTATCCTTCCGTCTCCATCATCATCAAACTAACTAAATTGTACCATAGTAACGTGTTATAATTACCCAATTTTTGTAATTATGCCTTTCAAGTGGCAGCACATTGCCAATAATTTCATAGCGCTACGCTCGTTAGGCCGCGGCCTGTGCACCAGCGGACAGCGGGGTGACAAGCGACAGTTCAAGCTCATACATGTGATCGAGTTAAATCTATCCACGCCCGCTAGTCACCCACTCACGTACAGACCGCGGCTTAACCGATAACATGCGAAAAACCGTTTGTAGAGGAAATCCACTATAACCAGAGCGCCCGCCTAGCGAGTTCCTGGCAGTCTAAAATAGTACGAATAACTATTGCACTTTAATATAAAGCTAGGTAGTAAAAAGAAATTTCGCTTAAGTCGCAGTTAATCCATTGATGGGTATGTTATTATTTTCGTCTCAATTCCATACTGTTCAGCTTCTAAAGACGTTATAATATCATCACTGGCTGGAATCCTTTGCAAACGGAAACAACGTGAAAATAGTGAAATAGCTACACCAATTTCCGGAGTCTGCGAACTCGATACAGTGGGGCTCGATTGTCAATGGCACTTTTGTTGACTTGAGTTCCTGGAAGACAATTGGGAATGGTTGCTTTGTTTTCTCGAATACCTTGTTCTATGAATAAGTGCGTATACTTAGTTTAGTTAATTGAACGTTTTTGCGTAATAAATTACATAACGCGAGGAATAATAAGCAGTAGGTACTTAACCTACAACGTACGTATTACCAGCACTTGTCTATCACACTGATATAATAAATGTGAAAATGCGTTGATGTTGTCAGAGAGACATAATAAGGAGAATCTGAAGGAAATTGTATTTATTCAACATACATTAAAAACTTCAATAGCGCGATGCAGAATATCACCAATTTCCACGCATATTCTAGCCTTACCAGGTCATTCTCCAGTTCTTTGTCAGTGTCTAAACTCCTTCAAACCACAAGAAACGTACGTACGTAAGTTTGATGGAGTTAAGGTGACCCGTAGACCAAATTTGAGGATAATCGATTGGATAAAGTCGTGTATACGTAACAGCGCCATCTTTTGTTGTCACGTGGACGCCGCGTGGCGGCGATAACAACCAGTATATTTTTGGTGGCAAATTTTAGCGAAAGCTACTGAACCGATTTTAATGGCACTTTCTAATATTGTAGTTTATACCTCAGAATAGGACATAGCGTGGCGTTTTTTTTAGATATAATTTCTTCAGAGGTCAATATAAGCTTATAAAAATTGTATGGGAATTAATTTATTTTTTAAGGTAGAGACATGAAAGTTCGTAAAAAGGTTTTTTTATGAAACACAAGAAAATTTATTTCAGTTTTTAATAATTCATATCCTAAGGGTTTCACAAATGTATTGTCAATTTGTATGGAGAGTTAATTCTTTTTCGAGCTAGGGACTTGAAACTTCGTAAAATGGTTCCATGTCAAAACACGAGAAAAATGATATCAGCGTTTTTTAAAATTCATCTTCTAAAGGGCTTAAAACTTGCTTGAAAGTTTGTATGTAGAAATCCAGAATGAAGAACTCTACAATAAATGGCGCTACCGGTCTTATCCGATAATATTAAACGAGCAATATTTGTGTATAATATACCTATATTTATATATATATATTTATAATCATGTTCTGATGACATTTGCACTAAGTATATTGATTTACGGGGCCGAGAAACCGATCATGCTTGTCTTATTTTCGAAAAAAATAGTTTTTCCGTATTTTCTTATTTTTGAAAAAAAAAAAATTTCCGTATTTTCTCGCAAAGGACAGGCTGACCTACTCTTGGATGACGACCAATGATTTATCTTCTTTTTTGATGGCTGCGAGTTGGAACACCAGCGATGAGGTTTTTTGATTTTTTTCTATCAGTATTTTTTTTTTGTTACGATAGTGTAACGTTACTGGCTTTTTGTTAAATTTTGTATAGAAATTCATTTTTCGTAGTATTAAAGCCGAGCCGAAATTGGACTTAAATTAGGCTCGCTATATGGCGCAAATCGACAACTAACATCAGCGACCTCTATCAAACTGAAATTCTATCAAAATTATGCTCGCTAGATGGTGCAAGCATTAATAATGTTTCTTTTTCATTGAATATGTAACTCATAAGTCATAATCATGAATATTATATTATTGTTAACATCCGTTGTAAAAAAGATCTGAAATTGCGTTATTTTTAACACGTTCATAGGCACCCGGCGCGTTTCACCGCTGCGAAAGTCCGACTCGATCTTGGCCAGTTTTATCTCTTATTTAATGGCTAGCTTCCGCCCGCGACTTCGTTTGCGTGGACTCGAGATAAAGCTATCCTATATTTGAATCCAGGCTATAAACTATCTTCGTGTAAAATTTCATCCAAATCAGTTGAGCCGCTTAAGCGTCATTGAGTAACAAACATCTAAACATCTCAACATCCAACCATCCAAACTTTCGTATTTATAATATTAGTAGGATTATCCTTTACTTTATACTTTATCAATTCAATTTTCAGTTTTTTGGTAAACTTCAGCAGAATTGTATCACCGTAGCGAAAATCGTGAATAAACCTCATTCATTAAACTATTTAATCGTATGGCATACATTATTTTTGGCCTTTAAAGTTTGTCACTCTTTAGTACCACTCAGGGGACACGTGCAGGGTAGTGGTAGGTAGCTCCTGCGGACGCGAGTAGCAGTTTTCCCCCCTTTGTCAAGTGAGTGGGCAACTCGACTGTTAGAAGTTCTTAAGCCGCCCGAAGGCCTCTAACTCGGCTTAACGACTACTGTCATAGACAGCAGCCGGGATCAACTGCTAAGCGTGCCTTCCAAAGGACGGAAGCGCTCATTTATATTAACGACTCAAACATCAGGCGGTCACCCATCCAAAGACTGACCTGCCTGCTTTATCGTTTCTGACTCGCAGGCGCCGCTTGGCTACGAGGGCTTCGAAATTAAATAAATTCATTAAATATAAAATGCCTGTTAGAGTCTGTCAAGCTACTAATATTATGAATTCTAAAGTTTGGACCTCAATCACGCAAAAACGGCTTAACGGATTAAAATGAATTAAGGTAAGTACATATAGTGTATAACCTGGATTAAAATACGAGTATATAATACATTTTATTCCGGGCGAAAGTTTGTAAGGAGCTACGATATAAAAGAGTTCCACGCGGACGAAGTCTCGGGCAGAAGCTAGTAATTGTTATATTGGGAAGCATTAAAGTAGCTACTTATATATTTCATGAAATCATTTTTTACCAATTTTTTTAATGTGTAAACATGACGTTAGTCCTTGGGCTTCATTTATTTTATGGTCGCACTACACTTGGGAATGCGTGTTGGCGTTGCGTCGTTGCCTCTCTTTCATTTGCCGTAGGATGAAAAAAGATGCAGCACGATTATTTGGGCAAATACCGCCAAGTGTAGTGCCACTATTAGGCATGGCATTGCACGACGTCTCTTACTGTTGAAGACTACGACTATCCTCAAATCTCTGAATGTTAACTAAGGGCGGGGTGCACCAACTTAGGATTACAGACCGATGAACATTAAATATGGTGCCGGCAGCTGTCATTCCATAGAACCTTGTAAAATTGTCCATACATCTCAATTTTTAACCGACTTCAAAAAAAAGGAGGTTCTCAATTCGGTTGTATTTTTGAAGTGAAAACTTCTTTAGCGGCGCTGAGCACTTTTTGGGATGGGCAAAACTTGTTAAATACGCGACAGAGTTTTGTGACATCAGATGTGAAGGAGGTCACTTTTTGCTGCTAGCCGATTCGACTTCATTCAAAACTGAACGCTATTCGTAAGAGCATAAAGCCGTTAAACACTTTTTGAAATAGCATATTCTGCATATAAATTTGTAATAATACCAACGCATCCTTTTTGCTATTAAGAAATTCGAATAGTTCGAATTTGGGCGAACGGCAAAAACAAACTGATATTTTGGTCGCCACCGTGCACAGCCATCTGCTGTTCTTGCAAATTCGAATAGTTCGAATTTAGACGTTATTAGATAAGATAAACCTTTGAAAAATATTTGGCAATGGCAAAAACAAATTGGTATTGTGTTTGCCTGTGTTTGCCGCCGCCCGCCGGCGCGCCGGACCCCGGCACCGATTCATAAGGAATTGAGGGAACTCCTCAATTATATTAGGCACGCGTGTAGTGATTTTGGTATTTTCTATTGTAACTCGTGTATTACACCCGGAAATCATAAATTTGGTGGAGTGGAATTGATGATGAAGACCACAGATGACTTATGGAATTCCTCAATAATGTACTTAAAAGTACAAAAGTACGTCACCTATTCTGTTAAGATTCCGTTGAAATAGCAACTAATGAAGTGCCAAAGGTGATCCTTGTGGAATCGACGGAAGTCCTCAAATATTATCGGCCCACATACAGCGATTCGGTTTTTTTCTCTAATAATCAACGCATTTGCTCCCGGAAATAAGTTCATGTGGTAAATTGGAAAATAAATGTGGAAAGTTCTCGTGGCTTGGCCGAGTACTAAATTGAAGTCGGTTAAAACTTTTTTTAAAGTAAATTATAACGACCACCGCTTATGATTACAGACGGTTTGGTGCAACCCACGCATAAAGCAACAGGGATCCTTTTATGATTTCCCTACCCTTTAAAACGTCTATCATAATGATTTACTTTAAACCTGTTACAAAAGCAAATGCAGCTTCCAGTAGAAACGTTCATTATAGGTTGCTAATTAACTTTTCAAGCGCCGGGAAGTCGTGACCACGCGGCTACACCTCATATTAAGAGTAAATCCCTCTAAATGCATAAATAATTTAGACGACAGCGGATTAGAGGCTCACACTCACACCGTAACGTTTAAGTAGCCAGGATAATCGAGCTACAAGTTTCCTTTGTAATGTTTTAAGAATGACAAAAAGTTATCAGTGAGTCAATGTTTAATTTATTTGGTATAAAAATCGTGAACGTACCTATATTTTAAAAAGTTTAGGAACGTAATTACTCCCGCAAATTCGTGCAAACATTCACAAAGAACTGTGTGGGTTAGTTTTTACATATATGTAAAAACTGTTAAGATTCATTTAGAGGCATCCACTATGCGAATTTTGATTTCGTAGATTTGTTTGTTGGTAATCGTTTAACCATTTACTACTATCGCCTAGTTGATGAACCGAACAAGCAAAAACACAAAATGCTTATAATATAAAGTTCGCTCGATGGAGAATCTAATCGCAAATACTAAAAATGCTTTGGCCTGGGTAGAACTCACCTTAAAAACATTCCGGGATAGGACTCTTAGTGACAAGATAAGATAAGATTTAGATAAGATAAGATAAGATTTATTTGCAACCAAGTACTTAAAACTAAGATCCCCCTTGACCCTGGACCCTGGAAGGGTGTAGCAACAATCAGGTTACTTATACTATGTACATATAGTTAATTTTTAACTAACTAATATTGATAGGTACTTATTGCTATTTATAAAAAAAATACGGCAAACACATTATTAACATGTATCTTCCATAAATTCAGCTATGGAATAGTAATATTTATCTATTAGTTTAGATTTTAGACTGTGTACGAAGGATATGTCAGTTGGTACATCTTTTATTTGGTTGGGTGTTTTATTATAAATTTTTATTGCTCGGTAATATGGTCCATTTTTATATATTTCTAGTTTAGGTTCAGTAAGTTCGAGGATGTGACATCTTCGAGTGTTTTGGTTAAATTTAAACAGGTGTAGGTTTTTACGAACAAAAGTTAAGGGGTTGCTTTTGTCTGGGTCTGAATTGTATGAGCTTGGTTTTGTCATTATTTGTAATAAGGTTATGATCATGTAACCAGTGCGTTATTGAATTAAAAGTTTTCTCTATGTGTGTGTTACGAAGATCGTCTTTGGGGCATTGGAATAAGAGTGATATGTCGTCGGCAAACATTACTATTTTGTGGGTTGTGATTTTCGGAAGTTGATTTATGTAGATGAGAAACAGTACGCATCCTAGAACACTGCCTTGTGGAATAGAGCTCTCTATATACTGTATGCTAGATTTAATATAATTTGATTTACCAGTTTGAATATTAACGTGCTCGATCTCAACGCATTGCTGGCGCGATGTAAGGTATGTTCTCATCCAGTATAGAGCTTTGCCTCGTATGCCTATTTCTCTTAATTTAGACACTAAAATTGTATGTGAAACTCTGTCGTACGCTTTCGACATATCCAACAGTAGTCCCACGGCATAATTTTTATTTCTCAGGTAGTCTACGATTGTTTGTGTATGATACACTGCAAGGCTGGTAGAGTGTCTTTTTCGGAATGCGTATTGATTTTCATCCAACAACTGAAATTTTTCTAGGTAATTGAAAATCTGGTTGGACATACATTTTTCAAAGATTTTTGATATTACAGGAAGAAGAGCGATGGGTCTGTAATGGGACGAATTGTCTTTTTTTCCCCCTTTTTTTAAAATAGGTTTTATTTTTGCAATTTTTACTGGTCAGGGAAGCTACATTCATCGAAGGATTGGTTTATTAATTTAGTAATAGGTGGAGTTAGTTAGTCGGTACAGGCTTTTACTAAAATAGGGGAATTTCATCGATGCCACAGCTTATTTTATTGACTCTGTTGCTATGAATTTGTTGTACGATACTATGCAGACTTACCCCCTAGATCATAAAATTAACAGACCTCTGTTACCTAAAACGTGTTTTGTTCCTGTCTCACAGACGCAAATAACAAAGAGACAGAAACGAGTTTTAGCCTCATTTTAGCTAAAAAGGTTTGATTTACTTTTTAAAATACTCAAGCAAGTACAGTACGATTACTGTTAGTTAACCACTGACAGATAGTTTGCCTTCATTTAATTTTCATTTAATATCATACAAATAAAGCAACTTTCAGAATACTGTTACCCACGTCTACCGATTTAGAAATAACTACTTAATTTGTATGAGGTTAAAGTTGAAAATTAAATGAAGGCAAACTATCTGTCAGTGGTAAACCCCAAATAATTCTACTGTACAACAATCAGATTTTCCCATTTTAATTTTACCATCGCGTGCTCAGTTCGGTGTGACAGTGAGTCCCGTATGAGACGCGCGACCCTCGTCTTCGGCTGCACCATAATCCCCTTAATAGATTCCGACGGCCGCTCACTGTCGTCTAACTATAAATAGAGATCTTCATAAACTGGCGGCATGTCATATTTGCATGTCTGTGGTGATTTCGCAAAGATTTTATTTTTGATAGATTACTAGTGGTTGCTGGAGTGGTGAGTGGCTGAATGCGGGCGGCGCAGGACCGGTCATTGTGGCACTTTGGGGGAGGCCTATGTCCAGCATTGGACGTCTTTCGGCTGATATGACGATGATGACTACCTAGATATTGCTTGCGACTGACACCCACTTTCAACCCGTACTCCAACCTTCCTCTTCTACTTTTACTAATTAGGGGAATGGCTAGAGACATACAAATTGAAAAGGTAGTCGGACTGTCAGTTTTGCTTTCGCGATTATTACATTATTAGCTGTCCGCGCAGCTCCGCTTGCGTATGACGGAGAAACGATACAATACAATGGTATTATCAAGTTGATCTGATGATGGTGCGAGTCCCCGGAATTCAAATTATCTCTATACCAAATTTCATCTTAATCTGTTTAGCCGTTTAAGCATGAAAAGTTAAAAGACAGAGTACCTCTCGCATTTATAATATTGGCATGGATTCTATAATACGAAAAGGGTCCTTATGGCTGAGTTACATGATATTTTATTGGCTTACTCCGAACAACTTTTTTTACAAAAATAGACTCCGCCGCTAACTTGGTTTCAGTGACCCACTTCAACATAATAGATGCATGTAGGTGTTCTTTCAGTATTATTTTGAATCTTTTCTTATGACACGGCCGTAAGGTACCTTTTCTTCTTAACCGTAGGACCAAATTAACGGACTTATAATAGTCATAATTTGCATATACTAAAAATAAAACTTACGTCAACCAATGTTACATCTTATAGTTTTCAAAATAGCTATTAAAAACTCGATTAAAATTCTCAGAAACTACCACCATAAGGTATCTTTACCCAGATCATATATGTTCCTAACATAGGTATATTATTATACTCTTTGTTGTCAATCCCTAAACCTCTCGCAGACTGGCGCGCTCGAAAATCAAATAAAAGTAAATACGTTTTGTAGTGTCAAAATGGCAGGCACTTACTTTCTACCAATAGAATTAATTACGAGTGGTCAATACCACTCGTTTTTAGGGTTCCGGAGCCAGAATGGCAAAAACGGAACCCTTATAGTTTCGCTATGTCCGTCCGTCCGTCCGTCCGTCCGTCCGTCCGTCCGTCCGCAGCTTAGCTCAGAGGCTCTTGGTACTAGAAAGCTGTAACTTGGCATGAATATACATATTAGTCATGCCGACAAAGTGGTAAAATAAAATCTTGAAAAACATTTTTTTTAGGGTACCTCCCCTACATGTAAAGTGGGGATGATTTTTTTTATTGTCGTCTACCCCATAGTGTGGGGTGTCGTTGGATAGGTCTTTTAAAAATATTGGGGGTTTGTGAAAACAATTTTCGATTAAACGATCCGTTTGTGAAATATTAAGCCTTAAAGTGCTAATTTTTGTTAGACTCCAGTGTCCCCACCCCCTGCTAGCTAAATGGTTGTTTTGGGATATGTGAAAAAATTCATGGTAGTAGTACATATAACGAAGTTAAAAGGAAAACTATCACAGCTAAGTAGGCTTTACACGTTTACGAGTAATAGTCGACCAACTTATAAAATGTACTTCAAGAAGTAATAGTTTCGTACAAATTCTATTGTAACTTATTATTATATATAATGGTACGGAACCCTTCGTGCGCGAGTCCGACTCGCACTTGGCCGGTTTTTCAATTTTCTATCGCTATTTCAAAATAGCATTTCATAATTTTTGTCAGTTTTCGAGTGAAAGAGTCGAGCGCTCGAAAGTCAAAAATCGGTCCCCAGGCCGCGGCGGTCAGTAGTAAACTTGTCATTAGCGGTCTAATTTACTATTGACCGCCACCGCAGGCCGCGCCAGTGTGATCCAGGCCTATTTTTTTTTTTCCTGTGTTTATTCCTTCACTCCTGTATATAAATGCCTTATCCTTGTATATATTTAAAGCCTTACATAAAATGTTGCCTTTAAATAATATCAAACTTTAATGAATATTATAAGTAGGTAAGTACTAACCTTTCCTGGCGTTTCCCTTGTCTTCCAAAATTTACGATTTATCCGCATTTACTTTTCCTCGTTTTAATCCCGTTCCTCGTACTTTAGCCGAAATCTTAAAAAAATCGATGCCATTAAAAAAACCGGCCAAGTGCGAGTCAGACTCGCGCACCGAGGGTTCCGTAAAAACCTGTAGGTATATAAGTAATAACTTTTAAATGATTATTATTATTTCATTTTTTATTTTTTCTACACTTACAACTATCTTTACAGGTACTAAGCCTAAGACAATAGTGTGACTATTTGTACATTCATGTTACATATGTATATCTATTTATTATAACATATTATGAACAATGCCGACTTTGTGAATTAATTCAGAGAACACGAAAACAGGTCTATGTTATCTGCTATTAAGTTGAGGGTGCACAAGGCGCGGGTCAGCGGCGCCATACCGAGCAGGTTGGTGCGCCCGCGCGGCACGGCCAGCAGCTGCGGCCGGTGACGACGCCATACGTACCTGTCGGGACACTCACATCACATCACATAACTCAACACCTGGCTGTTACATATTTTACCCTTCATTAATTTAAATACGTACGTTGCCAGACACAGCTCTCTGCGCACCCACAGCTCGTTGTACCCCACCATACCCAAGACAAACAGAGTTGGATACATGAGGGGGTAGAACGGATAGACGCCATACTTCTTCCAATACACAAAACGAATAAATTTATTTTGTAAACGCTCAACCATCAGCTGATATTTAGTTTCATGTGGAGCCCAGATGACTGAGTTGCACTCGAGGGTGCTTCGGACTAGCGCGTTGTACAACTATTGATCCTATACTGGTAAATTCCTTTGAACTACGAAGTACAAATCCAAGCATTCTGTAGGCTTTCTTGCACATATGATATGATGTAGTTAACTAAAAATTTACGGTTTTCGCATTTTTTCCTTTATCTGTGCTATAAGACGTTGCTTCGTACCAAATTTCAAGATTCTGAGTTCACGGAAAGTACCCTTGCGAGTTTCGAAACTTTGCGGAAATTTGCTGGGTGCGTAACGATCTATATAAAAACTTTTGATATATTTTCACTGGATATAACGATTAAAGGATATAATGCACTTTTGATATAACAACATTTGATATATTCTCATGTAATATAATTATGAACAGATATAATGAACTTGTAATATAACAACAATTAATCTAACAGTCATAACGTATAACATACATGGGATGTAACTTTGTTCGATATAAAACTCAGTTGGTATAATATCCTATTGGCATAATCCCCCGCAGTAAACAAACGACAAATAATTGTAACAATGGTATTATTTATAGGTTAGGTCAGGGTTAGCTTGTGTCCCTTAGAGTGGAAATAGACACCCGGCGAAGCGTTTTTTTTTGATGCCCTCTTGTGAGGCGCTTCGCCCCCCTACCCCCCTTTTTTGGTCTTTTTAAGAACTCGTGCAGCACTCTAGTTGCTTGAATGTTTTAACCTTATCTAAGCCCGTTTTCTATCAATTGTTTATTTTGTAAGGTCACAGTTCTAAATCTAACCTAATTCACGTTTTTTTAGCAACAGTTCGTTACTATGAGATTTGTTAGGGATCAAAGTTCTAACCTAACCCACTTTTTAGCAAAAGTTTATTTTCTGTATGTTGTTTTAATCGTAAATGAGATTTACATTTTACGTATAGCATCGGAATTATGAAAAGGTTGTCGGTTGTCAAATAATAAAGTTGACAATCGTTCTTCTGTTTATTGAGCTTGGGGAAAACGTAAATGTGGGAAAACATACCAGCGACATTTCAAAAGTTTGGTAATCAAAGTATATGGATTATAAAAAATCGGTGAACCGTTTTCGGACGAGTGCTTATCTAAAATTCGATAGGTTACCGATCCCGGGCAAATTGAAACAAGTAATAGCAAGCCTTATAAGTCTGCCAACAGTTACCTTACTTTTAGTGCCCATAATGGCCAATGTACCACTCAGTGTCGCTCAGTCAATAATCGTTTAACCCATTCCCTCCCAAGCTACTGCCATTCAGCGCTAGTTTCGACATAAACAGGATTTTGTTTTGAATAGAAGCAAATATTGTTAGATTATTAAACGAACCACCCAACCGCGAAATATAACCTTATTTTACTTTGAGAAAAGGTATCAATCAAATGATTAAAGTAAAAATACTATGAAATTGTGCACGCAGCGTTCTACGAAGAAATTCACTGCCAGGAACCCGCCTAGCGAGCGCTTTGTTCGTAAGTACTTTCTTCTACTTAGCGGAACCACGACATCGGCTAAGAGTGTAACGCTACGTATTTGTAACACACTCACTGCCAAGGATTGCTACGCGCTACGCTCGTAGCCGATCACGTGGTTTTCCTTATATGTAGCGGAAAGCGAGTAGGTACGGCGTAGGTGCCCGCTAGGCGGGTTCCCGGCACTGAATGTGTTACGCTCATTCACCGCTAGTAGCGTTACGGCGTAGTCTGTCGCAGCTTAATGTCCATTTGTAGCACCCGTAGCGCTCTGACGTATGTGTCTGGATTGCCCCTAAATATAAGTTTGGTAATGGTTTTACGAGCATCAAGGTCAGCAGTTACAAGGTTGAAAAATCTGCTACGAGCCACAGGTCTGCGTAGCATCGAAATTCAATAAGCTGCAACGGTCTACGACGTAGCGCACAGAGCATAGTTTAGCAGAAGGCACTTGTTACACCAGGAAATAGCATCCTTAACACATTCAGTACCGGGAACCCGATATCGGGTGCCTACGCCGTAGGCACTTTCCGCTACATACGGGGATAACCACGGGATTGGCTACGAGCGTAGCGCGTAGCGATTCGTGGCACTGAATGTGTTAGTTGGGATGGGAATGTGGTAAAGAGATGCTAACTAGAAAAGGAGAGTTCAGGCTTTCTCACTCACTGACGGTTCTTAAACCGTCGCACACCAATTTAGACACCAACATTACTTATATAATCCGAACAAAGTATTTACCTATAATGAAAGTTATATAGCCATTTTCTTCATCAATTTTACGATACCTTAAAAGCCTTTTCCTGCTTCAAAAGTCCATAATGCCGTTTTATTATTAACTTCTCAAAATAAACCGGAGCCGATTTTATTTTAGGCCGCCCTAACTCATGGGGCGATACGAGTACATAATTAATTAAGGTTTTTAAGAATATATATATTTAAAGGGTTAGTAATATAATTCGGCCCGTGAAAGGGTTGAAGATTGTCACTTGTCACAATAACGAACGGACAGAACGAAAGAGGGAAAGCGTGTAAGTTTAAATAAATTATCGAGTAAATTAATACATAGGAATGCCACTTTCGTTTTCAAACACATGCAGTCTAATGTGATTGTGTGTTTCGTAATTTATCTTTTACTTCCCGTATGTAGTCCTAATAAAATAAAATAAACTCTTTTTCTACCTGAGGAAACCGGTCTAATCCCAATAAGGTCTAGTTTTCCCTCTGGGTTGGAAGGTCAGATGGCAGTCGCTTTCGTAAAAACTAGTGCCTATGCCAAATCTTGGGTTTAGGTGTCAAAGCGGACCCCGGGCTCCTTTAGGGGCACTACCGGGAATAACGCTAGGAAGACGACGACGAAATTCTTTTTCTACCAACCGTTATTTTTTATGACCGAGCCGACCTAAAGAAAGAGATACAAAGAGTTATTTTGTAGATCAGGGAATAAAACTTAAACAGAACTCGATACTTATTATTACGCGGCAGAAAATAGAGACTGTTCGAGACTGATAATTTAACGTATAATTCAAAACAAGCGGAGTTTGTTTCAAGTAAACATCTAGCAAGTTGCCGGCGCTTCCTGGTAGCACTTCCATTGCTTTAGGAAACAAATAATGTATTTAAGGTACAGTCGACTACAAAAATATGTATACATTTTAATAGGTGATAAGATAAATTAATAATTTAAAAACCACCGACACAGCAAGAATAGCTAAGAACGATCTCGACAGACAAGACTTTTGATTTAAAAAACGTACTAAAATCAGTTCACCCGTTTGGGGCTACGATGCCATAGACAGACATATCATTTTTGTCGGGTGTTAAAAATATAGCTAAATCATCTACATCTTTTTCGTACTAGACTGTTTGAACTTTCGAAGTCTTTATTGTATTTTTACAAGATTTTATTTAACTTGCCCTGCCCTGTTAGTATGTATGTATGGGACAAATCTTGCGAGTTAAATTTGACCCACTTCCCGGTGACCGATTGAGCTGAAATTTTGGATATAAGTATAGTTTGGATGACAATTCAATATTATGGTACCATCGAGCTGATCTGATGATGGAGAGAGAAGGTGGCCATGGTAATTCAGTACTTAACCGACGTAACCCCGTTGAGTTTGAGCTCGTTAGAATCGTCTCAATGAGTAGTTGATGATGGTATACAGAAAAGTACAGTCGGCAATAAAAGCTTGTACCAAAAATGATTGTTTTGACAGATACTTATTTAATTATTTAATTTGTTCTTCATATGCATTGTATGATATTATCGTCATATAATGTAGGCATGTCGAGTAGACGGGTCCAATGCCTGGGTGTATGATGATGATGTGTGTCTTTTGCGTAGTGAATAAATGTCTTCTTTCTTTCTTTCTTCTTTCTTTCTTCTATGATGACGACTGAACTGATCAAACGTATATGATGTTTTACACAATCTGATACTCTTTGTACAATGAAAATAAGTAAATCACCATAGTTATAATCATCATAATAGATTCACTGCCAGACAAAGGCCTATTTCAAGAATTTCCATATCGACCGGACTTGCATTACCTGCGTTAAACGCTTTTCCGCGATTTTGACCAGACCATCGGTCCACCTCGTTGGGGGCCTTCCTCAGTAGTACAGTCGCCATCAAGTGCTCACAAATATCTGAACACGTGTCTAATGCCTCGACAATACAATACAATACTTTATTGATAACACCATAGTTACAAGTCAAGTGGTTAATGTAAACAGTAATAAAAAAACAATAATAATTAATTAGGTCATTACATTAGTTATGTGCACGGTAGTTTAAGAAACTCGTCGACACTGTACAGAGTTACATCTAGTAGCCACTTGCGTAGCTTCTGCTTAAATTAGAGACGTGTTCAGATATTTTGCGCACTTTGGCCGCTCCGATATATCTGATGGTGACTGTACGTCTTCTCATGCGCAGTCGCCACTCGAGTGAGTTTGCTGCCCCAACAGCTGGTGGTTCTACGCGCAAATGGAAATGGGTCAATCAACATTTTCTTTGTTATTATTAGACAGAGACAATATGACAGAATTTCTTAGATAATTTGTTACAACATGGACTTTGTAACGTGCTTTGAAGATGGCTCTTTAAGATAGGGGTCGAATTTGACAAGAAAACCCCACATTTGGTGGATTTTAACGCAGTTTTAAAAAGTGACCCAAGATACGTAACCATGGCAACTAGTGACAGAAAAAAGTTGATTCACGCAAATACGCGCTAAGAACGCTGACAAATGCAATATTCTCTTGGAATAATGAACATTAATTGCCACTAGGCTGACGCCGCTGACAATACTAGTACGAATTATACCTAGTAGTAAAAACACTTAGCTAACTCAACAACCTGTGTTGTCAGATTCAAATAGTCTTCGTCTCTTTTCCTCCGCAATCCTAATACTGAAGAAAATTGAAGGCGACGCAAATAAAATGGAACACGGAATAAGCCAGGTTTTCTCCAGGAAAATTATTCCGACAGCAAAAATGTAGAAAAAAAACAAACCGACATTTTTCTCCGTAGTAGTCCTTCTTATACAAAGTGATAGCAATTCGAGAGTTAGCTCATTTCGAATGAGCTAAGCTCAGTCGTATTTAATTTAAACGCATTATAGGCTCTTGGTCATCAGTCCACCTTGTCGGTACGTGGTCGCCTTTCGAGAACCTTTCCGCCCCAACGGCCATCGGTTTACGTGCTATGTGCCCACTGCCGCAAGGTTGCGGGAGTCCGCTGGATGCGGGTGGCGCAGGACCGGTTGCTTTGGCACTCTTTGGGAGAGGCCTATGTCCAGCAGTGGACGTCTTTCGGCTGATATGATAATAGGGTCTTGTGCTCTTTCATTGCTGTATATTATAATAAGCCAAAACATATGTTCCTTTAGTAGGGTTACATGTTGTTTTAACTTAATATGACGACGCCCGCGGCCTATGTGACGTAACAACGCTTCAACCTATTTAGAAGGAAAGCAGAAGAGAAGAGTAGGTAAGAGAGACACATAGCAATGTATCAATGTATCATCCCATTAAAGGCCATGACTCACATTTTAACCATGCCTCAACGAGCGACTTCCGGTACAAAGCGGAAAAGTGCTGCCACGCGTTAGCGTTATTGCTTAGTCTCGAAGGGCCATTTACCCTTTCAAGGCGCGCTCACGTCACAAACAATACGTCATAGCGGTTTTTTCCATAGCACTCAGCAATTACCTACGATTGAATTGGATTTTTAGAGCGGAATAGCTGAGTACTCGAAGGTACTGAATGGTTATTAATCAGTAGACGAGTTGCACAAGATGCAGTTGAAAAATTGTATACTATTTATGTATGTTTAATAAATGACTGACTGTTGAGTTTGTTTCTGCGTTTCTTTATGTTAAGAGAATTTTGACTTGTAAAAGTGCCATTACGGCCTACTTGCAGAATACAATTCATTTATTTCATTTATATTATAGGCGATAGCGAGAACATAATACCAGGATACAGCTATTGCTTGAGTACATTTGACTGAACGTATTAGTTGGAATTGGGTTGATATTTGTCGCGTACGCTTGCTCCCACGCCCGCAAGACCAACGGGCCAGACCCAGACGGAGAGTGCGCCACAAATAGCGCCGTTACAATGGAATATGTCTATCGAAATAGATCCACCATTATGGGTTTGCTGTACTTATTATGGCAGAGGGTTGGTTTTCATTGAGCAATAACTCATATAACTGATGAAACTTTGTTGTTTTCATGTTATTCGCTATTTATTTGAACTTTATTACAAAATATTTAACAAGTCACATATATACAAATGGCGAATTTAATGTTATAAGTAATATGGCATTCTTTCCTGTACCTAACCTTTAGGTCAAACAGAAAATAGGTAATCATTGCTGATGCGGGATATATGTAAATATTGTAGGTACGACACCGAAATAAAGTAAATGGACCAATTAATAGCGTGTCATCCATTTATATGGTTCATCTACAGTTTGATGTTTTATTTATTTCTTTAAACTTTATTGGACAGTAGGCAAGTTACAAATACAAAAGGTGCACTTAATGCCATAATACAAACAGAAAATAATCATCATATCTGGTGCGGGATATGCAAAGAACCCAGAAATGAAGAAAACGGATACATTACTGTTTTAGACATCCCGAAGTAAAAATAATTGTTTACAAACAATGTAAAACAGTAAATTTCCTTTGAGATAATATTAATCAAATCAAAATAGCTTATCAAAATTAAGCCAACGCGTACAGTTGCTAACTTTATTTATCTCGAAATACTTGTTAATACTCGACCCTCGGGACCCAGATGAAGTCTGGCTTCTCTGAATCCCAGAGAGGCTGGACTCGTCAGCCGATTAATCGCCCGATCCCGTCGTCCAAACAATTCAGAGCTAGGGATCGTATTTAAGATCCTTAGAATCATCTGTTCGGGGGAACAATGAGATAGGTAAGGCGTCTCAAGATACTTTGGTTCGTTGATAAGTTGGTGGATATTTCGGGGGGCTAGGTCGGTGGGAGGGGAAGTGAGAAGCATCTAAGGACAAAAGTTGTTTACACTACTTACAGAATTAAATCACTTTGGTAGATGTTTGTTTGTAAGTGGTCCGGTGACTTTGTGACTTGATGTAAGTATTTAGGGATGTGTTTTCACTGAACGGTGTACGTGTTTTGAATAGTAATGAAGTGTGCAGTGCAGTTTGTAATTAAATGCGTTATGTATTTGTGATTAATCTATTAATTCACCATATATTGATAGTTAGGTATAATTTTCTTGAATGTGAATAATTCCACTATTAGTCGCTTATTCAATAAACAGATTAATGGTATATATTAAACTAATACATAATTCAACAGCAATCTCCACAATTTCAACTCTCATATCAGCAGCCATAGTTCTATATCTAAAAGGCAATTTTCCTAGCGAGTTACCTAGTTAAAGCAAGTACAGTAAACTAAACTAGTTTAAAAATTAACAGTAAAGGTAGGCGACCCGCGCGGCGGCGGCGCGGTGCCCACAAAACTTATTTAAAACTAGGGCAACGCACGCCCGCCCCAACTTATTAAAGTACTCTTAATTCGACTCGTTCTGCCGATAACAATGCAGCAAAGTTATGCACGGCAGTTAGCGCGGGGAGGGGCGCCGCCAATCTTCCGCACGTTGCAGTACAAAACCGAACTTCTTTGTAAGAACACCTCGCAAAACTTTGTCCCAAGTAAACTCGCGGAATCGCCGAAGTCCGTTGCCGGCCGGGCCCGTCGCTGCCCGCCTCGCTCGCCGCTCCGCCACACCCCGCGCCCCGCTCCCCGCGATCGACAACGATCCGCCTCCGACAAACAAACGGACAAGTTTTAATGTTTTGCTCACAAAGTGTATGATTAAACGCGGAGAGCGGCGGAGAGAGCCGGCCGTAAGTTATTGATTTTCCCCGACCGAACCCCTGTCGGCTACGCGGCTCGCCGTACGGTGAGCGAGCTCTTCTCGGCGACGTCACTTGCTAACTCATTGGGAAACCTGCAAAAACTACTTTTATAAATGAACAGTTTATCAAAAACACGATTGATTGGTTGCAAAAAAGTTTTTGTGGCCCGTGCTGTGCGGGAAATAAGTTTTTCGGTGCGTTGTTATGAGAAAAGTTGGGGGTTGCTGCGCGACTACACCGCGAGCCGCGCGAGTCGCGCACCCTACAACTTCACGTCGCTGTACGTTCCGAAGTTAACGCAAAGTTCCGCCATTTTGGAACATGCTCACAACCCACTTGTTTTATAAAGAAACTTTTTATTAATTCCTCTGGGCCGCGGAGTGTCAGTAAGATGTTTTGAGGTTATACTGTTGGACGGAAGACGTTATCCTGACTCGGAACTGATGTGTCAGGGCCCCGGGGACCGCGAGCTGGTTGGCAGCCAGTGTTTGTGCCGATTTGTGATATTGTTTTGAAGTGTTATCAGGAGTGACGTTTCCCGGATGATGCTCTTGTAATTTGTGTTTACTTCTTCGCTTGTGAGGAGAGGCCGAGGGGACTTCTCGGGAGCTCTGATGCGTTAGACGCGCTTATTGTGACAGGTGGACTGTGAAAAACTTAGTTTTGATAGTTTTTATGAAGGCTGGAAAGTTGTGCTAGTGAAAAGTTTTGAGACAAAAGTGTTTACGAGTTGGTGGTAACATTAAAAGTGCAAACAGCGCGCGTCGGGCTACGATTCCGAGTCTTACAGCCCGGAAATCACCTGGATAACGGACTGTAGTGACTACTCATGAGAAATAACTGAGAAATCATTAGGTATGCATTTTAACATGATTTATAATACATTCAACGTCCATAAACCAAGATGTTCTATCTAAAAACATATTCAAATTATTAAGAATTCTCAAGAACCTTAAGGAATATGCAAATTTATAATACTCACTCAATCAAAAACACGAATGAGAGATCCGGGAGGAGCACATTTAACAGGAAATGATTCCATGCGAATTAATTTTCTCAGAAGAATAAACAAAGTGTGCTTATAGCTTCTCAGAAACGGAATTTTAAATCTTACGCGACGACGTAACCTTGCTCCGGGGTGACGGCTCGATCGATACTATTTTATCACTTTATTATCTCGTGCAAGAGGCTGATTTAGTCATGAAAGTAAAGTTGTTTGAATACTCATTTTGTGGACAATAACTTAACGATCCCTTACCTCTAAATAAATACAAACATTTTTAAGAAAAGATACATAACTGCAACGACCAAATTTATTGTAATCTCGTAACTAAGTTTTATATCATTCTAAAAGTAGGTAGTGCATTTGTTTGTTTTATAACTCAATTTATGGAGACAATATCCTTCACCATTAACTGGAACAAAAAGGCTGGAATATTGGAGCATTTTATTGAGCCCGCCATTACAAAGTCATTTCAGTAACCGGCCCCAGTCTGAGTCCATTGTAGAAGGAAAATCTTTCTACAGTCACGGCTCTCGATGGGATAACGCAGACGCGCATCAGATACGAAAGATCCCTTCCGCGGACCCCTCCCCATTCAATTATCAAGCCTAATCCAACCGGTTAGAGCGCAATCTCGCACATCGTCCAAGAAACCTATGAAACTTTGTTAAATAACTTTTCAGATAACTTGAACTCCGTCTATTTGCGCAAAGTTGGAAGCGGGGTTTCACCGCGAGCTAATTTAATCTCTACCCGGTTGTAATAAATGTTGTTTTCGCGTAATGCCAATTGGCAAGTTAGTATACACGGTTGAGTTGAAAGTTGTGGACTTCACGAAGCAAAACGCGAACTTTTGTAGAACATTTCAGTGTAGTTAGTACAATGTTATAATGGAAATAAGCACTTCAAAATGGCGTCGTCTGCAGCTGTGTTATAGGTGTAATAATGTATTGATTGCCTTGTTCCTTGTGTTATGTAATCATAGCAGTGACAGATCTATATGTCTTATTGTAATCATATTTAACTACTTATCTTTATCTCTTATGTCAATAAGTAGTTAGCTATTTAAACGCAGTTGCAGTTACGTGGACGAATTAAATAACGGTTACTGACACTTTCACTGCTGGCCAACATTCGGGTTCGCTGCTCGTAAGCAGTTTTCTGTACAAAGGGGAAAACACGAGTTCACCGCAAACCTAGTGTAGCCGAAATTGAGTAAAAGTTCTATGAACTTATAAAATAAGTTGATCGTCAGCGATATATGATTATAAAATCAGATTAGATTATATTATAATATAAATTATCATCGGCATAGCTAGATCATTTGGCGGTAACGACCATTTTAGATTAGGATCCCTTTGCTTCTAAGCCATGCTCTTCATAATTATTCAACGAGTCAGTAGTCAACAGTCCTATGTCCTATATGAATAGCCTGCACTTACGCGGATTAGTCTCTCTACTAAAATGTTTACCTCGTAATGTTGTAAGTTCAGAACTATGCAAATAAGAACATAGAAATGTACATAGATCTTACGCCATCTAAAGCATGTGCAAAATGTTTACCTACTCAAGAGCACTACAGAAACCTCTATTCTAATTAAATCACTATCTATGCGCTGAGCTCCGCACGTAGGTACTATGTTTTATTCAAACACGACATTCTGAAATTTACTACGAACTCCAGAATAAACCCTAATAACTTTTCTCAATCCTAACATCTTATATATTCTCTAAATGGACATTTGAAATACGACTCTAGCGCTCGTACATAAGTTTTAAATTTAAATGGGTGGGGGTCGAGAGGTGATATTCTGGAGTTGTTCGACTACTTCGTTTTATTTGCTTTGAACAATAAATTGCTCACAGCTACACAATCGTCTATTTACATGACTTAGCGATATTAGGCTGCCGTATACAGTATCAAGTCAATTTTTATTATCTTTCACGAATGTTATCGAGCAACATAATTCTATTAGGGTTGGCACTTCGTCGGCTTAACTTTAGATAAAAGTTTTTTCTATATTTCTTGGTATTCTCTTCTTTTACTAACTTAGAAGCTAGAAGCTGGATGATGCTTGCAATTACGACAAACTTATTTTAGTTTGGACTCTGTAATCCATGTTCACTAATAGGAGTCGATCAGAGATTACCTGCCTCACTCTAATTTCAAGGTATGTTCGTGCGCTCCCTTTCACATATGTCTCAGAACAAGAGCACGTATCACACTGATATAAATTTAGAATCAAAAACGTAAAGAACCTGTATGTATACATGGACTGGACCGGAGTCCTGACTCACCATAGAATATGATATTCATTTATTTGATTCCGGTAACAAAGGGCCATATAAACACACCCCCACCCCCAGTATGTTTTGGGTACTTGTGACCTAATTCACGACCGACACATAAGGGCTATGCTTTGTCTTATGACCAGAGATCGGAAAAATTTGCGACATTGTTTGCAATTATGTGGACATGACTCCAAATTCTCCAAAATCAATCAAAATGTTATTCAGTTAATTAATTTTTTACTTGACATATAATTCGATTCCTAGTCAATAAATACAAAAGTTTGTTAAAGTATAGGTTTATTAAAAAAAAATATCAGTATTTTTTCAAATTTTTTTCTAGTGTAAGTAATCGTGTCAGTTTAAAATCGTTATTTATCTATTGTATATAAATATTTACGGAAACGATACCCATTTTAAATACGAACCTTTTGCTAATAATTATTTATGTAATTCATCGTCGTCGTAACGTCATTTTTTTTTAAGTTATTATAGTATATACGTGCTTATAAGCACTTTATAAATAAACTATTATCTCCAATAATTCAAATTATCTTTCAATGAATAATTAATTAACATTTTGATTAATTTTGGAGTCATGTCCACATAATTGCAAACAATGTCGCAAATTTTTCCGATCTCTGCTTATGACAGGCTATTTCTTGTTTTTTTATGCAGTTAAAACTGTTTTAAAAAACGACTCAGCACTAACTTCGCATACGTGCCTTTCTTTCGCGCTCCTTAATAAATATTACCATACTTTACGTATTTCGTTTAACACATTAACTGCCAGGAACCCGCCTAGCGGGCGCCTTGACCGTAGCAGCTTTCCGCTACTTAGCGAGAAAACCACCGAATCGGCTACGAGCGTAACGCGTAACGATCCTTGGCAGTGAATGTTAAGTATTTCCCGGAAAATAAAGCAGATGGTGTCAATTAATTCCCTTCGAAATTTCGTCTTTCATTCAATTACTTTTTCTTTTATGCTACTTCGAAGTTTTTCAATAGACTAATAGAAATACCAAAGTGGATTTTAGTAAGAGATATGCGAACATGAAAGCAGTAAACTCTGTTCGTTATTTGCCAACGACTTGCCGGAGTTTTACTATTGTACGCCGTCCAAGCGAATAAAGTTCTTAAAACTTGTGTTGCAAAGTCGACACTCGACTGAGGTTAATGTAACAAAATAATGTAGGTGATTTGAACTCGGTCAAGCCCTGCCAAAGGCGTTTTGTATTTAAATAAATGTGTAAGTAAAGCATACTAAAGCGGCCCTATGTAAACGTCACGATGATGGCGGCATCTTTATAGCCCAACAGTTCAAGGCCATTGTTCAGAATCGTATTGTCTATACCTGCGAAACATTACACATAAATATTTGGCAGCGGCTAAAGGGTTGCATCACTCACACTTTACATGTTGATAAACGTTAAATAAGGCAGTCAAAATTCCCATACAATCAGATTTTAACAGACATTAATTACGATTACCGACTACTTGAAACAATCGGCCCTCAGAATAGTTTGTATGTAACGGGTAGTTTCAAACTCCCCTACTACTAACGTTACCTGTTTGTTTTGCGTACTCGTTTCCAGGAGCACCGTTTCATACAGCGCCAATCAAGACATTTATGCGTCAGAGCGCGATTTTTACTAGGCAATACCACTTTTACTGCCAGGAATCCGCGTAGACGCCCTACGCCGTAGCCGCTTTTCGCTTCTGAACGGGGAAGATTCGCTACGCGCTAAGCGTAGCTGATCCCGTGCTTTTCTCCGTATGTAGCGGAAAACAGCTACGGCGGTTTAGGAGCCCACTAGGCGGGTTCCTGGCAGTGAAAGTGTTAACCTGCTAGGATCTACGCCGTAGCGCTACGAGCTACACGCTAGCGGTAACTTTCTCAAAACGTGAAGTATGGTATTTCATCAAAATCCTAATAAAATGTAGACAAGTCTCAAGTATTCATTAGGAAGCGGCAAGGTTGAGCCAAGCACTTTATATTCGTTCCCTTCAGTGATTCTCGGTATAATATATTAATATAACTTTAAGATCGCAGTAATTTCAATATTGTGTGTATTGAGCCTTTGTCTTGTATTCGTGGAAATTACGTATTCAGATAAATACCTACTGACTAAGTAAGTAGTCTTTACTAATATATCCTTTATAATATTAGTATTATATACATAGAGGAAAAGTCAGTGAGATTACAGATACAGAAACTTACCAGTTTGTATGCCAGGGGGGTAATCTCCGGAACCCCTTATCCCTATATCACATATTTATGTACACTGTAACAGATTGGAATAGATTTTCTGTATGCTCAAAAGCTATAAATTGGAGGCCTTACTGAAGCGATCGAAAAAACATTTTCAATGTTAATATTATACATATTATAATCACAAATAAATACAGAAACGTTTAGTAAACACTCAAATAACAACTTAACAACTCAATGACACGATACTCTTATTACAGAACAAAACGAGCGCAGGCCTTGAAATTGCGCCTCATAAAGGGCACCTCCCTGCCTAGACCGTAAGAGATAGAGAGGTTTTTTTTTTCATATTGAAGGCCAACTCAATACCCCGAGGACTTTTTTTCATTTTTTCGATATCGCTTTTCATTTTCAAGAAATTGCCGATTTGGTACGAAAAGACCCCAAAAAATGCGGCAGTTTTCGACATTTTTGCAATTCTACAAAAAGTTATTAATTTATTTAAGTTTTTTTTTTACATTTTGTAATCCTTGCCAAGTGGCATCTTTTGACATCTGAATCATCCACGTAGCCCTAAAACTCACGAGACCAGGGCAATGTCTCACTGTCGCTGAAATTGGCGGCCTTACTGAAGCGATCGAAAAATCATTTTCAATGTTTTTTCAATGAAATTAACTAAAACAATAAAATAGGTTCGGTTAGAACTGCGACCCCAATAGAAAGAAACTAGAAACGAACTGATAGCAGTAAAGCAGATAAGTTAGGTTAGAATTGCGACCCGAATAAAAACGGAACTGCTACATAATTGTCGGGGCGTCCAACCTCCGTGCTGACAGACCGACACGATACTGGCCCACTAAGACTGTTTTTGGAACCCGACCTTTAAATTGTACTGATATAACTGGCATAACAGAAAACAGGAGACGACCCGAGCAGTTGGACTTGGACACTCGACGGCGGAAGACATCGACAAGACCCTGACTCTGATCCTGACTCTCGAACGAGACCGTTCAATAATAAAGTAGGTTAGGTTAAGTTAGAACCCCTGAATTGCGACCCTGCAGTTTTTTTTGTGGAAGTTATCAATAAATATCAGAAACTGTCCAAGATACAACTACGAGTATGTTTTAGGTTTTCCTCTACATTATTACTGAGGTTAATATTAGAATAAAATAAATCTATTTTTTTGGCGATAAATATTCGAGTAATTGTCACCTCATCTAAATTTTGGATCCCACGAAGCTTTTGTATACTGCTTATATTTATAAACATTTTAGTGTAGAAACTATTTCAGTCTTATATTTTAAGTGCCCGCCTACGCTCTGATTATGCCCGCTCCTAAAGGTTAATATTTTGTATGTGAAATTAAATAAATACTTAGGTGGGGAACGAAAATTTCGCACAATATCATTGAGATTTTTTATTCCAATAAAATGTTTAAGAGTAATATAATTTCTTAATTTTATTCGGCCACTCTTATTGTATTTTTTTTTATTGTATTTCTTGTAACGAAGGGCACTCGTCTTCCTTTGGCTACCATAAGCAGAATTTTCCTTTATGTATATTGGAGAAAATATTACATTTTATATGTCGTTTTGCTCCTGATGTCTTGCAACTGGGGCATCAATGCAGAGCATGCATTTTGTGACCTAAAAATGATTCTGCATAATCTCGCTTTTTACCCGACTGCCGAAGGAGGGTTATGTTTTTCGAGCGTATGTATGTATGTATGTATGTGACCTTATTCTTTGGCACGCCCTGCAGCCTAAACCGTTTGAAGGATTTCGACATATGAGGTGTCGTTGGATTCCTCTTAATCGTAGGAGTGACATAGGCTATAAAATTTGAAAAAAGCAGTTGGGTTTTTTTTATTTTTTTTTATTTCACTTGTTAAGATGTGCGAAGCGTCACTGTTAGCAGCTTGGGCGTGAGAAATGGCGTAGTTTCTAGAAAACTAGGTACGTTTAATATTTAATTTTGGTCTATGTTGAGCAAGGATAGGACAAACGCCCGTCATTTTGAAAACTTAACCCTGTTCTGTACAGTAGAGACTTCCTAATGATATTTTTTTTTTTTTGAAGTTTACTCAAAATATTATAATTTAATGTACTTCAACACATTTATCAATAAATTACCTATTCTTCTATCATCGCATTAGACACTACTTGATTTCAATGACTTTGTTTACTACTGGCCATTTAGATAAAATAGGTAATATTCTAATCATCTTTGTCAAGCATTGACGTTGTCACTTTAGAAACGTGTAAAGCGAAAGTGATTTATCGCCTTAATCATCGTCATTTGAATAATTTGTCACTGGAAACATATAAATTATGGTACTTAAAATAAATTTATAAAACATTACTTTTGTCCTTTGTTTTGTATTGTCACGAATAAACTATTCTTATTCTTATTTAGTACCTAATTTTTTTTATTAATATAAGGAAGTCTCTACTGTACAGAACAGGGTTAAGTTTTCAAAATGACGGGCGTTTGTCCTATCCTTGATGTTGAGCCTAGCAGGTGAGATTTGCAGTACGTCATGCGCACACACTTATGCAGAACTAGAGAAAGAAATATCAAAAACGCATTACGGAATTACTCGAGGGTTCGCAGTTTGGTGTTCCATTTGGTACAGAGCTCCACCATAATGGCCGTTGATCGGTGTTTCGGTACAAACGTCCACTTTAAGCTGAGCTCTAGGTGATGAAGTCAGAATTCAAATGATGATAGTTTGTCACACTAAAGGACTAGCTATGTTAAATAAAAGTATGTTTAGTCCCTTTCTTACGAACACAAATGTCATAGTGATAGATAAAGACCAACGAGTATGGTATACAGGCTATTTTTGTTAAAATAGAATTGTTGTACATTTATGAATGAGGCCGTTGGATTCCGCACCTGGTAGTTTCTCAGGAAAAATATGATATTCGAAATGGTAAATTACTGGCAATTTTTCCACTATACTTGGCACAATTGCATGACTAGTTTATATAATAATAGGGGTAATAAGTTTTAGCCAATTTGATTTTCGAGTATTTAGTATGAGCAAAAAGAATTAGAACATTCAACAATTATGCGAAAAAAGGATTATGCTAAATGTAAAGTATGGCATTCAAAGTTATGCCAAAAGTGTTTGGCCAAAATATTTTAGGACAAGTAATATTAGGCCACGCAAAGGGCACCCCCTCGGGAGTTCTGGCGACCTTACTCACCACCTAACCCTTTTAATTTTACTATAAGTCAACATCACTCTTAGTTAAGGGGCTCCCATACGCCAATGACCTTCGATCTGAATCCCTTAGTTTTCTAATGTTTTTTATAGCTTATTATATTAAAAACAACGGCTTTAAGCAATATAGTATCCCATATTTCGTTCAAACTTTATTGTTTTCCAGATATTTGACATCAAAGTTGCACAATTTTAGGCCAAACAATGGTTTTCTGGCCATAACTTTTGTGTTAATTAGTTTAAAATGAAAACCCTAGACAATTTTTTAGAGACGTCATAAAGGAACCCAAATATGTAGATTTCGTATATGTGAGATCTTTCACGTCAATAGAGATACGAAATAAGTAAGTGTTTTTTAGACAATGTTTAAAAAAATCATACAAAATGAAGTATTCATTTTTTTCAAAATCCGGTAAACACAAATGGAGATAAAAGATTGAAGAAGCGATAGCCGTTTCACTTATAATTCTATCTGTAGTGCAAAAGTAGGAGATACGATTCAAACCTTGAGAAAAATCGATGATAACCTCGGGTAGCCCCTTAAAGCATGACGCGTAGTTTCAGTGTCCGAGAGGCAAATGTATGGCTCGCGGTATTTGAGCTCCCGAAGCATTGTGGAACCGCCCTGTGCAACCCGAACTGAGCCAGCTTGGATCGAGGCGGAAATTGAACGGGGGGTTAAACAGACTGTCGCTGGTATTCGATTTAAACCAGGATTTCATTATATAAACAGCGTACACACTTTCTGTCAACCGCTGTTTCAATCGGCTGCCTCGCAACAATAGTTATTTACGATACAAGTGCCGAAAATAAGAAATTCGCAACGAGTGGTGATACATTAAAACACGACCGAAGGAAGTGTTTTAAATCGACACGAGTTGCGAATTACCTATTCGCACGTGTATCGTACAACGTTTTACTGTACATATGGCTCTTTAAAGTTTCGACATATGCACGGAAAGTGCTCTTTCAGCACTAGTGCGGGAAAGTAGCACCACCATATGTACTGTAAAAATATTTTTTCATACATTTTTTCTATTTTCGTCCCAGTCCAAGTTGACTCAGTTCGGGTTGCACAGGACGGTTCCACAATGCTTCGGGAGCCCAAATACCGCGAGCCATATATTTGCCTCTTGGCCACTGCAACTACGCGCCATTGCTCTGAATATGTTAACAGATTCACTGCCAAGAATCGCTACGCTCGTAGCCGATCCCGTGGTTTTTCTCGTATATAGCGGAAAGCGACTACGGCTAGGCGGGTGCCGGGCAGTGAAAGTGTTAAGTATTTCATAGAATTGAACCCTATCACCGCATAGAAGCTATCATATAGAAATTAAAGTTTTATCATGGTTGGAAATACATTTCCCTCTGCCTTATAAAAATCTAATAGGTAGTTATTTTGTTCCAGAATGTCCCGCAAATCCCGACAAGGGTACAGCATCCGGCACCTGCTGCAGCTGCCGACCGCGCCCCGCAGCCCGCCCGCGCCTCACCCCCCCGCGCCCAGCATCAAGGTATTAATAAACTGAACTATTGACTTTTGACGGCGATTGAGAAATACAAATCAGCTGTTTGAACTTTCTAAAGAGGTATGCTCTGCCGCGGCAACGGTAAACATAATTAAACACAGAATAAATAATAGTACCTACTTACGTGCAGTAGGTCATTTGTCTAACAAAACCGATGTTAGACAGCTAAGAAATTTAAATCATGCCTTCTCGCTCGTGCTCGTACGGCACGAGGAGTATCGATATCTCAGAGGTGTGCGAGATCCGAGGTTAGCTGAAGCGGTATGAGGAATAAGCCTGGGAATTGCGATTGAACATAAAACCAATTAGGATCGTGACACCAAATAAAGAAAACAAATATTTTGAATGTTCTCAAAATAGTACATTGTTTAACGAGGGGCGGAAGTGGAATATTGCGAACAAGAGTCTATCAGAAGCCCGACGCCGAAGGCGGAGGGCTTTTGATGACTCGAGTTTGCAATATTCTTACGCCCGTGTTATACACAATGTTTTTCATCACATTTGCGAGGAAACAAATACATTTTAGATGAAATGAATACAAATCGTAATAAACACTGCATCATGTCAGTCGTCCATTTTGTTGAACTTGACGTGAGGCGCGTATGGCAAAGACCCTTCGGTATACAGCCACGATTTGAAAACACTTAAAACCATTTTACATAGACACTAAATAACTACATATTAAATCTGTAACTAATTCAGTTAAACATGTTTAAGTAGTTTTTTTAAGTTTAAATTTATTTATAAATACGTTTTGAGACATCGTATTTGATATAAAACCTCTTTGCTTTGTAACTGCCGCATGAGTGACAGATACAATTTAAGAAAAAAACCATTACGCCCGTGGGCGTAACACAGGCTATTACAGCTCTGTATGTCTCCGCATTATGAAGCCCTTTTCGAGCAAGTGTGATGAAAAAGTTTTTAAACTACAAAAACAACATTTTGCATGTTTTTCAAAAAATATTAAATATATGCACGTAAAAACGGAGAAAGAATATTTTTTTTACTAGAGAATGAATTGTCAAATAGTATGCATATAAGTGGCAATAGTATAAGGTGTATTTTCTATAATTTCGAACACAATCATTGAGTATAGTTTATTAATAAATAAATGGACGAATAAGTTAAAAGCGGGGGCAGTCAGTCCGTTTCCCATAAAACGTACCTTCATACTTATAATGGAACGAATGTAATTTACTGTCACGTAGACAGCGTAGACGTTTGTTATTTTTGAAATAATTTAACTCTTTGACATTATAAATAAATTAGAATTAATTAAATTTAATCATTTTTTTTTTTGACGTTTAATGTATTTGTGCATTATAAATACTTAAATGAGTATGAGTTACGTCTCGAACCTGTAAAAAACACATTCACTGCCAGGAACCTGCCTAGCGGGCGCCTACGCCATAGTCGCCTTCCCCTACATACGAGGATCGGCTGCGATCGTAGCGTGAATGTATTAATACATTCACTGCCAAGAATCACTACGCAATACGCTCGTAGCGAATCCCGTGGTTTTTCCGTATGTATCGGAAAGCGACTACGGTGCAGGCACCCGCTAGGCGCCTGGCAGTGGAGGTGTTAAGATACTTGATTTTCATCATTGGTTGTCTTTCTTTTGTAGTGATGATTCATTATTGGTTTGATTAATCACTTACGCATCGTAAAAGTTACGTTAGAAGTGAAATAATTCACGGCGCGAGGCGAGTTATTTATACAATGGTATATGATCATCTTTGACTTCATGTTTGTTTACATGATAGGACACGTAAAGATGAATAGACGTTACGTCCCTTACTTCCTTTTCGCTGCCGGGTCAGGTTCCAAACAGTTTCGGTATTAAAGCGTCCTTCGCGCATATTGTTACATTCAAGGGCTGCCAACGGTTTTGACAATTAAGCGCTCGAAAATTACAATAAACGCTACATGCTCCCAAACCGTGTCAGTTCCCGGTCCAGTAACTGGCGTGTGGTTTCAGTCTAACACAAAACGATGTAACACGATTAATACGCCATGACCATACAGCCTGTAACAAACTGTATAGTTTTGTCAGTTATTGACAAGTTTACTATTGACCGACACCGCAGACCGCGCCAGTGTGATTCAGGCATAACCGTTATAGTGTAAGTACCATATGCATTGATGGCGTTATTTAAGTATTCGTAGCCAATCCCGTGCTTTTCCCATATGTAGCGGAAAGCGACTGCGGTGTAGGCGCCCGCCAGGCGCCTGGCAGTGTAAGTACCATATGCATTGATGGCGTTATTTATTTATTCGTAGCCAATCCCGTGCTTTTCCCGTATGTAGCGGAAAGCGACTGCGGTGTAGGCGCCCGCCAGGCGCCTGGCAGTGTAAGTACCATATGCATTGATGGCGTTATTTATTTATTTATTTATTTATACATTCACGGAGAGCCCATAGCGTAAAATATTACTAGATATACACAACAATAGAATTACAGAGCCAATTACAGGTTCAGGTTATTGTCATTCATAAGAGCGTTAGGGCTTAACGATTCAACTTGTTTGTATGGATTAACTCCCACGAGTATCCTGATCTGAAAGGCTTTTACGTGATACGTTTTAAAAGCGTTCTGGAACTTCAGAATAATACAATTTTAGTTGGTAAATCTGCTAAATGTAATTATGTGTTGTTATGGTTCAGTCATAAGCGGTGGCGATTTAATTTGAATTTTCCTTATTTCTTTTAATTTAAACTGCGTTGAATTGGTTACATTTCGGCAACGGCTAATGCATGTACAGTAGGTATGTAATATCAAAAAAGAATGATTTAAAAATGAACTCTTCGGAGATGAAAACAATGTTAAAGTATACATTTATTTATTTTTCCAGACTAATTAAGGTGTCAATTGGTTATACATTTTAATAAAACTGGCCAAGTGCGAGTCGGACTCGCGCACAAAGGGTTCCGTACCATTATCCGTTGAATGAAAGATAAATTGCGATTTACGAGTTACGATTTTTAAAAAACTACTTACTAGATCTCGTTCAAACCAAGTTTTGGTGGAAGTTCATATATTTTTTTTAGTTTTATCATTCTCTTATTTTAGAAGTTACAGGGGGGGGGGGACGGGGGGACGACACATTTTACCACTTTGAAAGTGTCTCTCGCGCAAACTATTCAGTTTAGAAAAAAATGATATTAGAAACCTCACTATCATTTTTGAAGACCTATCTATAGATGGTTATCTACACGTATGGGTTTGATGAAAAAAAAAATTTGAGCTTCAGTTCTAAGTATGGGGAACCCCCAAACTTTATTGTTTTTTTTTCTATTTTTGTGTGAAAATCTTAATGCGGTTCACCGAATACATCTACTTACCAAGTTTCAATAGTAGGTATACTTCTTATAGTTTCGGAAAAAAGTGGCTGTGACATACGGACGGACAGACAGACAGACATGACGAATCCATAAGGGTTCCGTTTTTTGCCATTTGGCTACGGAACCCTAAAAAGTTCTCTCGCTTATAGTGCAGGCACATGAGTAAAGAAACGGAACAGAGACTAAGCTTCTAAAGAGCACGCAACATTTATACCTAAACTGGTAGGGTTGGCGCAGGCGGACAATGCGGATATGTTGTGTTAGCCACTAACACACAACTATATTTTTTTAACAGAAAACGAAGGATTATTTACTTCTCTCCAAGATATCTCCTCCTGGCAACGAAAATTCGCACTAAAACCATTAAAACTCACTCGCGAAACTCGACCGTGGTTAACGCGCCAGTGGCAGTTTTAGACTACCGATCAAATTCAAAATTTTCCTCCAATGGCCATTGAAATTGTCGCTTGCTAGCTGTCTCGCTTCATTGGTTATACGTTTCAATGGATTAAAACGAGATCAATACACGAATGGCGGTTTTATTTCTAAGAAAGAAAGCACAGCCAATGCGCCCCTCCGAGGGGGGCTCCACCGACCTGCAGGAAAAAATATGAAGCCCACAGAGGGATGACCACAGCTGAAGGGATACATAAAACATTCATGTACTTAAGGTATCAAACCGCGATTAGAATACACTTGAACACATATTCCGTTTTCGAATTAATACATGAAATGACATTGTCAATGGTAGAGTGTGCAGATAAATGAAAATAATTCTTTCAGTACGAAGAAGATCTAAAGCTTAGGAAAATAATAGAAATTATATTACCTAATAATGTAATATTATTCCCTCATAAAATAACATCATCGTCTTCAGAGCTGTCTGTATCATCAGAATACAAAGAAAGTAAAATAGATAATTAGTGTGCTAAATAGTGTTAAATACACATTTTCACATTTGACAGCATATAAATAGTTTACTGCAGTACCTACCTATGTTGATAAGTACTTCAGTACGAGGAATTTCCAAGCTTTCTCTAGCTTTTGTGCCAACCGTATTTTCGAAGTGTATTCTAATCGCAGTTTGATAATACTATAAACTCTACTATAGGGACAAACATCCATATTGTAAACATTATCCATGAGATTTACAGAAAAAATGCTTGTGCAACATCCGCCTGGAGATGAATTTAGTTAGGTAGGTACCTACTCGGTTTTTGAATCCAGCATTTGGTTTTAGATTGGAGGATTTGGGGTTTCTCGACTACAAAAGTGCATTCGATTCGCCTTGAACTGTATATTCAAAGTAGTGGATAGTCTGATAAACACAATTATTTATATGTATGTACACAAAATCAAGCTTCTAAAATTTATGAACAAGACATTTATCTAGGCAAAATCAATCTTGTACATTTAAATGTCTAGGTGGGGTCTATCTAACTTGGTATTGGTTTGCCGAATCTAAAGCGTCAGAAATAGTGCGTACAACAAGTATCAGATAAAATAAGTCAAGACTCGAGTCAAATATGCTTCCTGGCGCTAATCACTTGGACCACACGAGCCTGATTACACATTCAGCGAGCAACACCTACAATACAACACGCTTTAGTGACGCGTTTCAAGTCATGAATGTACGTGATAATGGTATTAAAAACTTTTTAGATGTAATGTTTTCTAATTAGTACAGTCGCCAAATATCTGAACACGTCTCTATTGTCGAGGCATTAGAGACGTGTTCAGATATTTGTGAGCACCTTGGCCGCTCCGATATATCTGATGGAGATTGTACCAAGATATCTTAACAATTTATTCATTTAAATGGTGTAGTTAATGTTACCTATCTTAATAATTGTGTAATTATACGCAATTACTTGATAGGTAGGTAACATATTTTGTTTTTCATAAAAACATGTGATTATCTTGACTAAATAGGTATTTGTTCGCTGAAATCAACAAAATAATGCAAAGTCGTTTAGATACGTTTACAATAAACGGCGACTGAAACTAAAAACATTTGACTGTTGAAAAATAAAGCCAAATTAAAAATATCTAAAACAAGTGATATTTTATTTTCAATTTTATAATCTGTTTGGGGAAAACTTATTTAGGTAGGAACTTGACTATAAATACATTATCCCATCCTTTAGACCCCATTTTCCACCATCGAAGTTGCGTGAGAAAGACAAAAACCGGCCAATTTTTTCCCTTCCCCTAAACAATCTCTACACGTTTGATATAATTTTATCCCTGGAATAGGGTAAACGTTTGGTATGCAACAAAGAACGACGTGATGTAATGACTACTAAAGCCCTTGAAGGAACAAAGGGATTCGATTGTCCTTGAGTGTTCCGCTTTCGTCTACAGCAGCGCCTCTAGCGGAAAAAACAAAATAGAGATTTTTTTCGCAATAGTTTCTTAAGTACAACAATTTATTGAAATACCAATTATAATAAGCAACAAATGATTACCGGAGCGCGAAGTAATAAATTAAGTAAGTAAATAAAACTGTCAGTATTGTAAACTTAGCGTACTACCTTGAGATAGAACGCAGTTTCGTTCAACATTAACATACGCGAAAACATAGAAACGCACCGTTCGGAATCGGGGCGAGTTTCCTTTTCCAAGCCCCCGATGTGGACTACCGTCGCCAGTTAGATTTCGACGAGGTTCCTTTAGTTTTGCATAGATGGCGCAGATTTCAATATCTGTGTAAAAAATAATAATGCGTATATTACCAATTGGCACCATCACACAGTGAACAAATAATGGAAGATAATTACAAATTAAAATGAGATGTTTAATGAAGTTGAAACGACACACGTTTATTGGTCTTAAAAAAGACGTCTAATATATTATCTATCATATAGTTAGTAGCAGCCAAGTTAGCCAAATATTTCAAAACACGTCTTTGTTACTGTAAGAATTAGGGTCTTTTACGATATATTTGGCTACTCGGCTGCTACTAAGTATATGATGCTGACTATACTATATCCCACTAATGATATAATGGATGATGTTGAAAGGATTAAGATGAACTTTAGTGTAACTAGTAGACTATGGCCTCGATCAAAACGAAGGATTTTTTTCATACCAATAAAATCTCGTCGTCATGACGTTGGCGATAAAAGTTGATAGGGTTAAGAAGGAACACAAGGGCCGTTGTTTTCTCCCTGGATAATGGCAGTAGAGCAATTTTTTTTCTATAAATCTATGGCTACTATTGACATGTTCCTGTGTTTTCCTTTTTAGGGTTCCGTAGTCGACTAGGAACCCTTATAGTTTCGCTTTGTCTGTCCGTCCGTCCGCGGATAATCTCAGTAACCGTTAGCACTACAAAGCTGAAATTTGGTACTTATATGTAGGTATATCAATCACGCCGACAAAGTGGTAAAATAAAAAGTGATTTTTTTATTTTATTAGGGTACCTCCCCTATACGTAACGTGGGGAGTGTTTTTTTTTCATTTCAACCCTAACGTGTGATATATTGTTGGATAGGTATTTAAAAATGAATAGGGGTTTGCTAAAATCATTTTTTGATAATGTTAATATTTTCGGAGATAATCGCTCCAGAAGTAAAAAAAATGTGCCCCCCCTCTCTAACTTTTGAACCATATATTTTAAGAAATATGAAAAAAGCTGAAAAGTAGAACTTTATAAAAACTTTCTAGGAAAATGATTTTGAACTAGAAAGGTTGAATAGTTTTTGAAAAAAATTACAAAAACTACGGAACCCTACACTGAGCGTGGCACGACACGCTCTTGGCCGGTTTTTTTTTCATAAATTTGTTCTTAAAAGTGATATTAACCTTCAAAAACCTAAGAATAATGCCATATTTTCCGCTGTGTTCAAACATCCAGAAAACAATTTTGACTAGATTATTAAAAAAAAGGAAAACAGGAACACGGCCAAAGCCTTTCTTTGATTTTTAATAACAAAAATAGTTAAGTTTTAGAGAAGAAATCAGGGGACTACGAAGCGTTGATTTTATGTACTTTTAATAGGTGTTTTCGGTCCAAGCTGCAGTTGTCTCTATCGCGCTCTGCGGGGGAGGCTTTAAGTTGGCGCGACAGCAATACATTTTACAAATACCTATTACTCAATTATCTCGCCCTTAGTGTTTCCTCTTAACGCGGACAAACAACTTACAATACTAATTCGACTATTTTACAAATATATGGATAGGTTTAGGCAAATATTATATAATATGTAAAATAAATCAGCGTATATGTACTTCCCACTGCTGGACACAGGCCTTCTCTCATGTGTCAGAGGGTACGGGCAGTAGTCCCTTCCATTGGTACGACCCGGGATTCGAACTCACGACCGCCGTTTGACAGCCATTTATTAGAAGTCTCACACTACATACAAGTACCGACATAAGAAAAATGGGTCCATAAGGGAATTAAGGGGATGCCTTGATTTGAGTCGAACATGCCCCCTACACAGAGACACGCTGATGCGTTCCGCGCACGAGGAAAAGAGATGTAACACTCATCGGGAATGGCTTTTTTGGACAAATTTCGATACTTAAATACCTAACTTAGTGAAGTTTTATTTAAATTTCAAAACGTGAGATTATAGATGAGATAAAATACTATAGGTAGTATTAACTTGATTGTGTCGTAAAATAATGTATCGTTTGAGTAGGCTGAGTAAAAAAAGGAAAATACAGACCCATATTTGTTTTTTTTTCTATCGAGGAAATTTTAAGCAATCATGTATCGATAAAATCAGATAAACAATCATATAGTCAAGAATCATATATCTGAAAATCAGACCTTATTGTTTCTTAATCTAGTCAGAACGGCGTTTCAAAGCACGCGATAATTTTCAATGCACCGCATTTGTCGCCCACTAACTATAATCCACATTATAGGCACAATTTGGTCAAAAATATTTGTAAGTAGTTAATAATGTTTTATTTCGTAATATCTAATTAGGTAGGTACCTATGTTGTCGTAATGATTTTGTAAGCGTTAAATTTTGGTTGAAGTCCTACAAGAGAGCTAAGCACTGATTGAAATAACAAAAGCCAAACAATTGATCCTATCGTATTCCAAAATACCTAAAGCAAATCAATCAGCTACCCCCGAATTCTTGTAAAAGTATTCCGACCGTTGTACTATTTACGGAGCAAATCAACTATTTATTTATTGGCTATCGCTTTGATCGTGCCTCGTACAAATACGATTGTCCAGTTTGGAAAAAGGGTGGAGTGAGGCGTTGTGTGGATCGGTTCCTCGTCTATTATTTGCTCATTTACTTTTTTATTCTACGTTAGTTCTCAAAACATACGGTACAATTTATTTAATCGTATGGCATATTATTTTGGCCTTTTAAAGTTTGTCACTCTTTAGTACCACCCAGGGGACACGTGCAGGGTTGTGGTAGGTAGCGAGTAACAGTTGTCTCCCCTTTGTCAAGTGAGTGGGCAACTCGACTGTTAGAAGTTCTTAAGCCGCCCGAAGGCCTCTAACTCGGCTTAACGAGACATAGACCGCCGGGATCGACTGCTTAGCGTGCCTTCCAAAGCACGGAAGCGCTCATTTATATTAACCACTCAAACATCAGGTGGCCACCCATCCAAAGAATGACCGCCGCCATCTTTGCTTAACCTGCGTTATCGTTTCCCACCCCCTGACCCTGACCCTGTGTGGTGTCGGGGTTAGAATAGCACCACCCCCTTTCTTCCTGTGGGTGTCGTTAGATTCGACTAAGGGAACAGGGTTGAAGTGTGTTGTGGGCGATGGGCTAGCAACCTGTCACTGCGATATCACATTTTGTTGATCTTTTATACCCACATTTATGCTAAAAGTGGTACTGGAACAACGAGTTTCATGTGCTCTGCCTACCCCTTTTAGGGATAAAGGCGTGAATGTATGTATGTATGTATGTATCGTTTCCCACTCGCAGGCACCGCTAGGCTATGAGCGCTTCCGGGTACAATGTAATATGCTCAATCTCACCGTTGTCTAAGAATAACAAAACCTAACGTAGCATGATGAATACCAATTAAAATATTATGATGCTTTCCGTGTGTAAAATGCGCATGCCTATATCCGTCTGTCCATTGTCTGGAAGTTTTCTTTTACATAACAGAAATACGACATTTTATGGCTTAATGCGTATACCTCCATATAGCATAGCATGCTGTAATTAAATCTTTTCTTTCAAATAGAAGCCCCTGGTTACCATGTGACATTTTGCCTTTAGTTATTCAACGTGAACATTCACCAATGGATGTCGGGTCGTGTATTTTATCTGTACCATGTTAAGCGGATAAATTGGCCTTTAAGAGCGTTCGCTTAAATCTGAAAACAGTTAGCTAACTAAACAAAGTAGAAGGCTAATACAAAGTATAGCCAAATAAAAGTTTCCCCGCATATCCATATCCACACAATCTCACGTCCACAAAAAGGGTTTCCCCTTGCACCGGATAACTCGTGTAAGAATGTCCGCTCAAAGCGTGACCGATGGACACTGTTTACCCACGACTGCAGTGTGTACATTTCACGTATACGTCCACGTAAACAAATCGAAACTGTTAGCTGTTGACGTAGGTATTAAGGCGCCGTAGGTTCAGCGAAGTTAAGCGAACAGAGTTTTTGAAACAATATAATGCGTCTGTTTATAATAATATAGTTTAAAAAAAAAAACGAATAGTAATCTTCAGGCATTTCTGCAGCGAGATCAGTGATTCGAAACATGATTAAGCAATTTTCGCTCGATAGAAAAAAATCACGAACATAGGTCTATAATACACTTAAAATATTCGTAACAAATTATGCACAAAAGCTAAAAATATTAGAATTGCTTCTAAAAATTGGCAATATCATGCTTGAGAGAACTCAATGATTACTTTTTTATTTATTAAAACAGCCAAAAAATTAAAATTAAAAACATGATATCCGTGCCTCCGAGCACGCACTTCCATCTCGCTCACGCTTATGCTCAGTGAGAGGGAGAGAAGACCATGAACCTACGGCGCCTTAAGTACTATACAATTACCCTTGATTGCACATCACAATATATGAAAATAAGACATATAACAAAGTTTGTATACAGTTTCTTTACAAAGTGCACCATTTTTCTTATCTCTAGTTTGCTGACGACTTCGTCCGTGTAAAACTAGTTAGCCCGAAACAGATAAACTTGCACCTCTCATTTAAGTATTTTAGGAGATGATTCCCGGGATAAAAATATAGTTTAGTGCTCAAACTAACTCCATAACTTTAAGTTCTAAGCTTGCGGTAGACAAACCGTTAAACAGAGTTAAGGGTGGGTCACACAGAAGCTTAACTCATTCAAGGCTATATACGTACATATGATTAATTCCGCTACAATGCTAATAACTGCTGCTGCTCTATACGGCGTAATACACGTATTGCTTGGGTTCCAATGGCTTAATTATACGGTGACGGTCGCTGCGTTTGACACAGTGATGAGTCATTGCGTCACGATTTTAACGCATACGCTGAAACTGCGTCAAAGGAATCTCCGATTTCGAGGCAATTAGAGTTAGTAGTAAAACCAGAATACTACACACTTTTCATGTCAATAAGGCCCACCTTAATTTCAAAGCCTTTTAAATTAATTACAGTATGAAAGAAAAGCCATTCATAAGCCTGGTTATTTATTTAACAAACATAATATTTAAAAAAAACTGATGTTATTTGCATTCAGTAACAGAAAAAACCTATTTTAAAAAATCCACCGGTTGCCTAATAAGGCCCGTTATAAATGAACTAAAATAATCGTTTAATCAATGTTCAAACATTATATCGTCTAGAACTAGCCGTAAAAAAAACTTTTTAATTAAATTGATTTAATAACATATTGAACATATCCCAAAGTTATCGCTGTGGCTTCTTAGGAGTATGAAAATGATAATAAATGCTATGAAACAACAATTCCTTTTTAAAATAAAAATGAAAGATTCATGATTCATTCAAAGAGCCTGAATCATGGTATTTATAAATCGGTTCTTTATTCAATAATTAATTTTTTGACGTACTTTGAGTTAGCGAGTGAGCCTTATAGGGGACTTTTACTTCAGTTCAATTAAGTCTTATGAAAGTACATAAATAAAAAAAATACCGTACTTACATATAATTGGATGTTAAACAGATTAAACACCTAATTGCACCAAAAGTACTGACACAATTGGCGTTATTTTTTATTTTATTTGGGATGATACTCGTACGTAAAGGTTGGGACATAATAAAACGTGCAATATAATACACGACACAGCACTTGTAATTTTTTTACGAAATGGCAGTGCGTTTGAGTAAAAACTGAAATGCTCGTTTGATGGTACGCATATGCTCACGTAATTTGAAGTAGTTTGGAAAACAATAAAACTGCGAGTTTTTAAAGGTGGGCATCTTAGAAGCCGGGCCTTCCTTGGTGCACCTATATTATAAGAAAATCAGTCGCTGCCCCTTCCCGCGTCTTTCGTAAACAGCGGGCCGAGCTGCTGAATATCCTATACTATTAAACGAGTAACATAAGGACAAGCGAATGGTGATGAGATATATTTGCAATCACGTTCTCGGTTTACGTGGTCGAAAAATCGATCTAGCTGGATCTCATGTCTGGAAAAATCGTTTTCTCTGTATTTTCTCCATTTTCAACCTGTCGCCCAGGGACTAATATATTAAATGTTCGTCTATGGTCGATTATATTAATTGGTGCAACAATTTAAATTCAGATTAGTAGTTTCCGAAGATTAGGTCCTGCACACAAACTACGTCGAGTAAAATCTATGTTACCTCCAAGCATTTAATTAAAAAACCAAATGAGCACAAACAAAACAATCAACATTTCCTTCCCAAGTCCTCACTTCCTCACCTCCTCCAATAAATAACAATTAGTCGTTATGTTTCAATCGCGGGCCGTACATTACCGACCGTGAAATATCGTCCGGCCGGTCGCCGGAAAGAAATATCGCCGTCGACGCCGCGCGGCCCGTTCCGGCTAGAGTCGTTCACTATTATTGGAAAGTTATCGATAAAAATGTAGGCGTCGTTCCGGTTTTTAACACTTTCACTGCCAAGAACCCGCCTATAGAGTGCGCCTCCGACGTAGGCGCTTTCAGCTACATACGTGGAAACCACGGGATCAGCTACGAGCGTAGCGCGTAGCGATCCTTGGCAGTAAATATGTTATAGGTACGACAAACATCGAACGTTTTCCTTTTACCAAGCTATACCTCTCGCTATTTTATAGGTTCAGGTTTCGATTGAAAATGCGCACCAATTTGTTTTTGCGCACGTTTTGGGCTTGGGTACTTTTTTGTTGCTGGTGTTTAAAAATAATACGAATGGGTCGTTTTCTGCAATCACATACCTCGGACTACCAATCAGATTAATTTGAGCTTTCATGGTGTCACATCTTATAATGAGAAATTTTGTCCAACCTCGAAAAGGTCCCTATTTATCTGCAGACTGCATGGTCTCCTCATATATGTAATTACCGACGTTGTGTGTGGGCGATATATTGCATCTGGATCTACGACCGTGTTGTAGCTGTTTAGCTACTTATATAGTAAGCAGATTTTTTATTGCGAAATCAAAAAAAAAAAATCAAAATTTTTCAAAATTTAAACTGTTCATTACAATAAAAAGTCTACAGATTTGCCCTTATACTTAGCCTAATCTCCATTGTGATAGATTGTATGCTAAGCTTAATTTTATTATATCTAACAATATGTTTTCTTGTATTTATTTATTTATATTTATATCTTTCTTCTTAGGTAATTTATATAATAATAAAAATGCACTTGTAACTTAAGGATTAAGGCAGTGCTTTTTAACATTATTTTAATCTTGTGTGGCTTACCCTCTTCTAAATTATCTACTATGTGTCTAGGAAGACTATTTAAGATTGGTGGCAGATAGCTCGACCAAACTCTTTTTCCATAATAATTGTTGCTACTTGGTATATTGAAATGTTTACTATTTATAAGTACTCTAAAGTTTAATAATCCGACCACTTAACCATTGGTTTATATAATAGTTGAAACGCCATACAAACGGATTCACGGTAGTCAAATCGTATCCCAATAGCTGCACACTCCAGTAAAAAACTCTAATACTGTGTGCACTATCATATATTTATTTTATTTTATTTAATATTTATTTTATTTTATTTATAATACTTTTATCGATAGTGTCGCAGCACTAGCGTTAGTGTTTATAACCGAACAAATCGGCGCGTAAGAGACCGGCCACCCGCCGCGCGCTTAATCACTTAACACTCCGGATTAACGATAAATTTATCGTTCACACCAAAAATGCGACTGTTTCTACAGCGCGGCACGAACGGCAAGATTGATGCGATTTGGATGGCCGGTTCAGAGTTTGGGTGCAGAGACGCTATGTTAGTTTTAGGAAGACGGGTTGCATAAACACATTTTTCAACACATTTGCTTGTAACCTACCTCTTATTACGTCGCTTTTAGGCTCATAATCATGGGTATTAAACACGCGTGTTTTATAACATTACGACACTCGTGTTTTATGGTTATATCCCGATTAAGACACGTTGGCACCTTGCAGCAAGATGTATGCATGAACATGGTGCATTCTTACACTAACCGGGTTGTACAGATTATACAGATCTACAGCTTTTTTTTTAATTCTCGGTAAATGGATTCTTACTCGATTTAACAAATTAAATCCTTTTTGTTAATTAATTGACTATTAATTTTTGGATATGACAAAGAAACGTTTAATTTAGTAAAACTATTCACATTTGCTTACATTTTACATGAATTAATAAAGATTACATTTTAAAACGATTTATTTTATTTTATTTTGTATTGGCTGTTTAGAGATTTCATCTAAGTCTAGCTTGAACACCTGCGCGCGCACGCAAATTTCACGAAAAACATGGTTGCGTGCCATTATAGGTGATTTCACAAATATTTGTAAACATTGTTAATGCGCGTTTGGTTATTATAAAATATGTTGACTCGTGGTGAATAGAAAAGTGATAAATAGAATGGACGCCACTGGAAATTATTGGCGATGTACAATATGTGAGTAAAACCCTGTTGCCATCAATAACTAAAGAAAATAACTCAGGAAGCTTTCTTTTATATCATGAAAAGGATTTTTTCCTCGCAAATGCCTTTGATAATTACATCCTCGGCTCTCTTATCACGCTCATCTCTGGCTCGCGTTAACAATTCCGCCCTGGTGTAATTATCAACATAGCTCACTTGTATCACAATATACTTTTACAGGCTGGTTGACATTGAGTATGGTGCCAGTAGCTGTCAACCCTTAGAGAACTGTCAAACTTCTCATACAATCAGATTTTAACGAACGAAGCGTAGGTGCGATTACGGATGGTTTGTAAAAACCCACCCTGCAAGTAAAACACATTCACTGCCAAGAACGGCTACGAGCTTCCTCGTATGTAGCGAAAGGGACTACGGCGTAGGCGCCCCTCTAGGCGGGTTCCTGGCAGTGAAAGTGATAAGTAGAATCGGGCACCCATCCTTTGTTAAATCGAGATCCATCTTCATGACATTATTGACTATCAACACGTTCACTGCCAATAATCGCTACGCTTGTGGCCTATCCCGTGGTTTCCTTGCTAAGTAGCGGAAAGCGCCTACGGCGTAGGCACCCACTAGGCGGGCACTTGGCAGTGAATGTGTTACAAAATCGTTCATAGGTTACCTAACTAGAACGTCATTTATTTATGATACAATGAATATATACTCGGGGTTCGATTTATAAAAATATTCATAATATATATAAATACTATAGTGCCTACGCCGAGGTCGCTTTCGCTGCATACGGGGAAAACCACCGGGATCGGCTACGAGCGTAGCGTGTAGTGATTCTAGGAAGTGAATGTGTCAACAATTTCGAAGCACTACCGACACCCATAACATACGAATTACCGTTTGAAGAGGAAAGCCTCTACAAGCGGAGTGCCCATCTAGCGGATCCTGGCACTGAAAGTTATCTCGTAGCGCACCAGCTTAGTTCGTAGCAGCTTAACAAGCCCAGCAACGCTACGTGTGCTACGCCATCCGCGTAATTCGCATCATTTTTCCTTCTGGAGATGGAAGTCTAATTTTGTTCGCCAGGCTTCGCACTCAAATGCGTAATTTACGAATATCAATACGCTTGGCGCATATTCAAAACGGGCATGCGAAGAAACATTGATAGCATATGAAACGTATGTGTCAGATAGAGGAAATTTCCTATTCTAGGCGCATTCAACGTGAAAGTTAGTTTACTCACCGTGTTTGGCGGTTCTCTCCAGTTACAAGAGATGGCGCCACTCTCACGGGACTGTTTTTAATGTTTGTTTTTTTTCATGATAACTATTTCAATGCTAAGCAACGCTACAAGTGCTACGCCGTAGCCCGTAACCGTGTTTTATCTCTATGAACATATAGTATTTTATGCAACTGTTGTATAAGTAGGGTCTTAAAGACGCCACGAGCGTTTTAAGACCAAGTTATACACCGTTGCATACAATACTTTTTCTACGACTAATTCTAAATAAATAGCATTTGACTTTTCGGCAGTTTTTCGGTTAGTTCTATTACTACTCACGCAATTTCTTCAGCGGTGCAGTTATTTTCTTCTTCGTCCATTTTAAAAGGAACGTACACAGTTTTCTTCAATTCACAAACACGAATCAAATCTTAATAAGTTATTAATAACGAATAGTTAATAAGTGTCTATTTCGTCTTTTAATTGTGAATTAAAACTTTGGTGGGAAATTAGAAATATGACACATTGACACCTCTTGTTTATGGTCTGTTTCGTTTTTAATTTCCTTGAACTTGCCATCCGAACCAAACTGAACCCGGATCCGAACCGAATCAGATCGGTTTATATTTATAAATAATACCAATAATTGGTAAAATACGTATACATTCATGATCATATATTTTTATTTTAGTAAATAATTTATGTTCTACAAATGTTTGATAGTAAAACTTTTTATTTCGAAAAATTTGCTTATGAAGTTCGTACCACTGCAATATGGCGGCCGATTGAAAAAAAGTTAGATGATTTGACATCGTGGTAAACAGTGCTTTTATGAAAAATTAAACAGTGCGTTTATGGGCCATAGAGCATAGAGTTTTTCGACGACATATTATCGGTGTCATAGTATTTGAGCTAGAGCCTATATAAATGACAGATAACGGTAGAGGAGTAGAAAAAATATTGAACACACTCTGTGAATAATTGTCTCCATTTCTGTTTATCAGTTTTTAAACACTCATTAACCTACCCATGTATGCTTTCTCTTCTTTTTTAGGGTTCCGTAGTCGACTAGGAACCCTTATAGTTTCGCTTTGTCTGTCCGTCCGTCCGCGGATAATCTCAGTAACCGTTAGCACTAGAAAGCTGAAATTTGGTACTAATATGTATATCAATCACGCCGACAAAGTGGTAAAATAAAAAGTGTTTTTTTTTACCTCCCCTATACGTAACGTGGGGAGTGTTTTATTTTCATTTCAACCCTAACGTTTGATATATTGTTGTATAGGTATTTAAAAATGAATAGGGGTTTGCTAAAATATTTTTTTGATAATGTTAATATTTACGTAGATAATCAATCCAGAAGTAAAAAAATGTGTCCCCCTCCTCTAACTTTTGAACCATAAGTTTTAAAAATATGAAAAAAATCTCAAAGTAGAACTTTATAAAAACTTTCTAGGAAAATTATTTTGAACTTGATAGGTTGAATAGTTTTTGAAAAAATTACAAAATAATTTCTGGACGAAAAACTACGGAACCCTACACTGAGCGTGGCCCGACACGCTCTTGGCCAGTTTTTCATCTTAGGCTCTTCGCAATTACTAACACTACGAGTGTAACTTCCTCGAATGCTCGCACCTATATCTCCAAAATCTAAGAACTCACAATCAATTACCGCCGTCTTACGATAACGTATAGACACTTTAGTTGTCCCGATGGCTCCCCGGTGGGTACTTGGCCATGAGCGCTCGTCTGTGTGCCACGCACGCCGTCGGTATTGCCAATTCTTCTGGTTAATCGCTGGGGTGCAACATGTGTGGAGATAATGTGATGTCGAGGCTAATTCTTAATGCTAGGTTGGTATTTACACGTCTAGTCTTCGTTTCGTCGGCATGATTTACAACAATATCCGCGCCAGTTAGGTCTTTTTGAAAAACTTATGCTATGGACAAGACAAACTAATATACAATGATCAAATTATTATATACCTATAATTAATAACAAATTGGAAATGTGTTTAAAAAATATTATGCTCTTAATTCTAGTGTATTAGTGGATGGCGCATAGTTTATCATATTTAGTGTTCTTTACCAAAACTGGTCAAACGGAAGACTTATGCGATCACTCAGTCTGTCCGTCTGTCACAGCCAGTTTTTATCATAAATAAAAATAATAAATACTCTTTATTGCACCACGACAAGAGAGAAGCATCTTACAGGACAATTTAAAATACATACCTAATAAATGAATAAATTTATACACAGACATATATATATCATCATCATCATCATCATCATCATCATATATATACAATCATACATAAAAGGCAACTTAAGGGAGAGACAGGTAATATTGTTTCAACAGATTTTTGAAAATAGGAAGAGATTTTGTACACCTGATATGCAACGGCAAAGTCAAATTTCACAGTACCCAAATGGCTTATAAAAGCCATTTTTATTTTGACAACAAAATAAAGTGTCAATTATGTAGATTTTTTGAGTAAATTAATGGCTCTTACAAAATAAATATTATGTCATTTTCAGTAGTTAAGTAGGTACGATTCACTTTCCTAAACCAACGCTAGCATGCCTCAATCGTAACTTAGTTCTAAAATAATCATAACACAATTCTAACATTAAGGTACTAACTTGTACGAAACGTCGTCATTGTTTCCAGCAAGCCACTGCAACAATGTATCTCGCATTAACTCGCATTTTGTCTCCAGTCGTGACCCTTCGCAGCACTCTAACGAGTTTTTGAGAGCACCCGAGACAGAGGAGCGATTTTAAAGGGATTCACACTTTGTAAGTAAATCGCCCGTTTGGACCGTGGTTGGAACTTTAGTGCAAACAAATGTAATAAGAAACATTACGCGTAAAACAAACTATTACTGAATACTAAAAGGTGGCAAATGGATGCACCAAAAGACAGGCGGCTCTAGTTTTGCTATACATAATTTATTTTTCTCAAACATGCAATGAAATATTGACGTTGTGTTCTTTATAATGGGCTTCGAAGTGTCACGTTTCGGGCGCAGCGAGATGAGAGACCCGTAACGGCATTTCATACAAAATTGGAGGCCTAGGCCTGCAACATGGTCTTTTTTAATTTCCATTCCACAATTTGTGGCACAGGATCACGGCGTTCAGCCTTGAAAATTAAAGTTTGATTTCTCGGATTTTTTAATTTATTTCATTGCATGTTTGAGAAAAGCACTATACATACCTCGGCGTGAAAAGGGGTTGCCAGCCTGATAACTATCCGACCTCGCTACGCTCGGCCGTCTATATGTACTCAGCCGGCAACCCCTTACTTCCCGGCCTCTGTAGTAATGTACTATGAATTCCCAGCTCAATATTTGTATCTAGCTCCAACACATGGCTATAAATGAACGCAAAAGAGAATGCAAACACCAAGATGATACTTCTACATAATATTTACTCATCTATGCACCTTATTAGCTCTTTCGAAAGTCACCGAATCTCTGCGAAGTAGTTTGCCGCCAGACAATTTATATTTGTACACAAAGCGAAGACGCCATCACGCATTCATTAACCAAAGTTGACTCGAGAATCCCGATGATCCGTCCATTAAGTATTCATCTCGCGACATTAGCGGCGAGCGTTATTAAAACCACCTGTAAATCCGCCTTGCCTCGTACGTGCCGCCTTGCCGAGTCGGGGGGCCGTCCCTTCCGCCTCTCCGACTTTTGTCTCAAATCTCAGCGCACGTCTTGGACATCGGGGCCACGTCTTACGGAATTAATAATAAGCCAAGATGCCGCGTGCGGTTTGGGCCGCAATGTGCCGAAATTTCCTACCCTCATTACTGGTCCTCTGCACTCAACGCGCGCTCGAAACTTTGGGCGTTCGCGCCGCGTTCCGGGCTTGTTTATTGGTCTTGTAGACATCTTGCTGCTTCTAGCGAGTTTTAATCGTCGAATAAAGGATGCTGGTAACGTTTGTGATCTTAGCCGTTACCTGGTGCTTTGAAATACGCCGCGCTTCCGCACGCTTGCCTTAATGATGTTTTGGATTGTAACAAGCACGTGCTTTGCTATTATTATCCCTTTAATTTTATAAGGTACAGTTGTTCTGGTACATTTGAAATGATTTTGTCAATGGCTTGTTCAGAGGGTCTATGGTGGGTACTATTTAATCATTTATCGCCGTTGATAAGATCCGTCACTCGCTATTTTTACTTATTAGAACGTCACGTTATTTCTTATAAGCGTGTAATTATCTACTTGAAATTATCCGTCAACTTTATCCCAATTGCTTCATGGCGTATATTATAAATGTATGTAGTTGATGATAGTTTAAGAGTTTTGCCGGATGTCACCCCTTATAGGTGGCGACATTTGGTTTCGTCCTGAAAGTTTTAGCAAGTGTTCTGTCGTTTTGTGCGTTAGAGCCTGGAGGCAATAGTGACAGGAATCATAACACTCTGCATCTAACAACGTGATGGCGCTGGTGTTCTTCATTGCTGTAGTTTGGATTGTGATTGAGCAAGTTTTTTTGCTAGGGTTGCTACTGCGGGGGTTCTAACCCTTTTCTCAAAAATAGCCCGCAAAGTGAACTTTACTCGCTACATAATGGAAGGTAAAGTTTATAGTTTAAGGTCAGATCAAAATATAAAAATGAAAAAAATGCAGGCCGCCTGGAATGTTACATATAAAATCCTTTATTTGTCGAGTACCAAACTTTTTTTAAAGAAGTAACTGGCATATAGTAGACGGCACAGGTCGTTTTCAGCCAATTCAACTCGTATTTTTCTGTTGCAAACGCGACGTTTTATTATGACTATTATGAGTCTCAACTAGTTTGTGGTTTTCGGTGAAAAAATACCATTGCGATTCTTTAAAAAAAAAACGGCGGGTGATTATTAATATTTTGACGTTGTGCAACGGTATTAATAAATGTTGATTTCAATTAAAATTTTTTTACTCCCCCATTTTTGAGAAAAGCACTATATTAGCTTCAGCCGGATTGGCAATTGAATGCTTCGTATTATAATTAAACCGACTCGCAAGATCGTCCATTTAAAAATCCACCTGTATATATTCACCCATGTTCAGCAATAAACAATTTCATTACATTTCAGTTGAAAATAAAACGAAAAAATCTCAGCTTGCAATTTTCTCCTTCCCGGCCACGGCAGTAATGTAATAATTCCTATCATTACATTTTATTGATCACTATACAAGCCTAACTTAAGTACTTACCTAAGTAGTTTTCATAAAATTATTATTTTTTTGGTAAACTAATTTTGGCTGAAATTAATATATTTCGGCAACGTTGCACCAGTAATAAATCTCATGATATATCACCATTTTTGTGTCATGTTTCGATTCATGTCATATATGTAGTTGGTCAAAAACACGTATGTATCTTAAATTATGACCGTCTGACGATGATATGTTTTATTTATATCTGACGAACTCTTTAGCCTAGTTAGTAGTGACCCTGCCTACGAAGCTAGGGGTCCCGGGTTCGAATCCCGGTAAGAATATTTATTTGGGTGATGAGCACAAATATTTGTTCCTGACTCATGGATGTTTACTCTGCAGTTAAGTTATCTTTATAAGTATGTGTATCGCCATCTAGTACCCATAGTACAACCTTTGCTTAGGTTGGGACTTGGTTGATTTATCTAAGTTTGTCCGAAAATGTTCATATTTATCTACAAATATTTATATGTCGCCAATCTGTTAGGCCTTGTACACACTTCTCACATTTTATTTTATTACTATGTTATGTTATGTCATCGGTAGTAGTTTTAACGAACGTGGCTGTAATATTCTTTGCCCACCATAGCCTGCACCTTAAGGCCGTATTTATGGACATGGCTGGCCGAGACGGGAACTGTCAGATGAGCATGGAAACGCTCACGCTTGTACCTACACAAATATTCCTAAACAACTCCATATGTTTGTGTTTACGCATCCCAATTCGGGTCCTGCGCCGCCGACCAGTAATATCTAATTGAAATTGCATTCTATGGTGTATCATTTGTAGGATATATCTAAAATATCTTAAGAAATACATAAAACCTATCTTGAACTTGAAGTACAATTTTCAACAAAGAATGAATCTGTCTCACGTTTAGTCAAGCAATTGTGAATAAACGTAAATGGTGAACAACAAAACTGATTGCATAATAGTAAATCAAGGAAGATTTATTTTCTTATGTAAATATGAATGTCAAGCGAGCTAACCGTTCCGCTGTTTCCCGCCGTATGAAAGGTGAGCCATTTATTCAAGACGTGCCTGTTTCAAGGAAGGGAAATTCATAATAATTTCAAAAGGAGTGGGGTGAAATCATTCTGTAAAATCAAAAGTTGGTCTCAAATTTCAATTACTTATTCGTTCGACGCGTGTGCCGCATGCGAGGGTTCCTTAGGAAATGAAATAACACTTAAATGTGATTTATGGAAGAAATAATGTTAATCTATGAACAAGGCGCTGTTTTCTTGCATAAATCTTAAACGTCGTGTTACGATCATCTTATACATATTAAAATTTTATTTTGATGTACAATTATTTTATGCTTAATTGAAGAGTCCAGTTTCATATAATTAGGGGTCGGCGACGCGCATGTGAGTCCCCTGGAATTGCAAGCGTCCATAGGCTAAGGTAACGACTTCCCATAAGACGGCGCCGACCGCTTTCCACCGACGTGGTATAAAAATAATGTTTACGTTTAGGGAATATTCCGTAATGAATACCGCACGCGCACTGCCTAAATCCTAAAGTTTCAGGACTGTCGCCGAGTAGCGAAAACTTGGCGTATTATCTTAAAGCACCTACGGCCTCCAAACGGCTGCATAACAAATTTTATTTCCCTCCGAAAGGAGCGTCCACACAAAAACAGAACACGAAAGTTAGGCGTTACCGGGCGTCCTCCTGTGAATTTATATCGCTCCAAAACAAGAAAACAAAAGTGGAGTTGCGCCAAAGGTACATTATCTTAACAAAGTACAGCAATTAGGTACACGTTCCACATCTGACTCTAATAATTTAAATATGATAAACAAAGTAGGCGAAGAATAAGGCGGGCCCTCGCTTAACTTATTTATAAATTCTTCCCGTATTCCTGAGACGTTGGGCCGCCGAGGGCCGCACAACCCTTCCCCCGTATAATGCAATAAAAGGGGCACTCATATAAGTATCACCGCTTTACGTGCACCGAGATAAAGGCTAATCCTCCTCCTTGCCGGGACCGCTGATCTTTGTACTCGCTCATTAGATTTATTATCGCGTCTTAGAAACTCCCGCTTGAATGCCGACTCAGTCTTCACAAACTTTAGGCTGACTTTTAAAAGGAGCGCGACCTTTTCACTGCCCGTTACTTTTACGCTAAACTGTGTTTCGTGCACTTGAGTCGGACTGTAACTTATTCATTTAACGCTAATGCTTTCGGTGTACCTTCATCTCAAGACGCTTGCGGTTTCTTACAAAACAATGCCAAGACAGTTCAATGGGCCACAATTCAGCGTGCATATCTAGGGGCAGCTTCAAAGCTATAAAATTACAGATCAGAACTTATCGACCCGGTGGCCTTTATTCAAAGTCAGCGGAGCGCACTATCAAAGAAAGTCTACTTAGGAGTTAGCATCTTAGGGTAGCCAAGTTTCCCGGCAAGGGTTCTCCATGCGGGTGCGGGGCCCGTTTTTGAATGTAAATAGTGGCGCGGGCCTCGTATGAATTAAATTTAAGTAATTAATGGATGCCGGTGCGTGGTCTTGGCCAAGTTCTGCGATTACGCTGTTTTATTTAATTGAACCAGTAAGAATTTTAAATGGCATTTGTACAATACATCAAATATGATATCGGATACAATCTTTAGTGCAACAATACCAATGCATATATAACCTTACGTAATGGCTTGACAGTGAACAACCCATACAAGCAAGGAAAGTCGCAACTAACCCTTACCGGCCGAGAAACTTGATTTACGAAAACACTTGCAATAGATCAATTAATCGCTTTCTTTCAATCCATAAATAAACAACAAAATATGAAAAAAAATCTGGCCCTTTTACTGCACGATCGTACAGTTCGGGAAACATCAGTAAATGCACGATCGTTCAAAATCATTGCGATAAAGATATAATGACAATAAAACCCGTTAATTTGTGTAATTAGTCATGTTCTTTATTAATTTAAATCAGTCCACATATAAGTATCAACTTATTTATTAATATCACAAACCTAAGTAAATACCCATAGGAACATTATACTTAACTCTGAAGTCTAGTAATAAACAATCACAGTTTCATTCATAAAAATAAAAAGTCCACTTTATACAAAATTAAAACAAAGTTTCTAATGAGATTCCTTCTCAACCGATCACTTTGTGTGGTTGCTTTTATAACAGTTCAGTTTTCTTGAGATGCAGTGGTGCACATTGCATTTGATTCTCTGATAATTTCCAACTAACCAAAATGTCTTCTATCTCATTATCTTTTAGTGGACGCCTGTGAAGTAAGTCATTATCAGAAATAATAAAATTACATTCCGAAACAAACTAAAGGTACTGATACCGCAAGTGATTTTAATTTATGCCAGAAGTCCGAATATACATCTACATGCAACTATCGTGCAAATATATTGGACATTTTAATAAGGCGTTTGGCCGAATATACACGATCGGGCAACTCGTTTTTACGAGGTAATAAACAATCCGAGATTAAAGATTTATAAGTAATTATTTATGTTATTTATTTCCGTTTTTATTTAACTAAGTACATAAATCAATACTAATAAAATTGGTACTGAGAAACCAAAATATAATAACATTTTTACTTACGTAACGTGCTGCTAACGCCTAGAAACGCCACCGTTTTCATATCTGCCGCGTGGCCGACCGATGCAACAAATTCAGCCTCTTCACTATTGGTGCGCGGCGCTAGTGTCTGTACGATCAATCGATATCGGCGCGGTAACGAATAAAAGATTTGCGCGCGTCCGGGATTTCTTCAAAGTCAGTTGCACGATTGTATTAAGTCGGCCACAAAGGGTTAAAAAATAATAATGATAAAGTACTTTATTGCTATACTAGCGACCCGCCCCGGCTTCGCACGGGTACTATATTATACATATAAACTTTCCTCTTGAATCACTCTATCTAATAAAACAATCAAAATCCGTTGCGTAGTTTTAAAGATCTAAGCATACATAGGGACAGACAGCGGGAAGCGACTTTGTTTTGTACTATGTAGTGAAGTGCAAGCAAGTTCATTTAATAGCGACACATAAAGCATGTTGGATAAAAAAGTGAATATAGAATTGTCGCCACTGCTGTTTGGTTATGATTGTTATAAAACAGTGGAAAATATTTAAAAAGCTCGCCTTGGTGGCACATTCATGTTTCTGAATTTTCACTTACGGCAATCTCTGATATTTAGAATACACGCTGCCACAGTTTGTAATTAGAAGCACATACCTTGCCGGGGTCCAAGTGGGGGGTCATTTATTAATTATAATGAACCTTGGGGCGGGGGTTGAGGTCAGCGTGTGTCAAGAAGGGGCAGCCGTATTTTAAGACGTTGTCATCGCGTGGACCGAGGAATGCGTGTTTACATAGGGTGCCCTTTAATTATTTAAAATATGCTTTTAGCTACACGCTCCCCTAAATGGGTTCTAAAGTAGTGCCAAATAAATTAAAAGGTCCGAGACTAGTGGTCTCTAGTTATACAAAGGAGTTTAAGAAATTGGGTTTGTAGCATAGTCTGAAATCACAATTACGTTTATATAAGAACAAAACGACAGAATGGCAGGTTTTTAATTATTATAGACTACTATACTCTGTTTTTTTTAGCCTTAGAGAGACCTTTGCAGAACGAGATGTAAGGTTTTTTATCGGGCACATTCTGCGGATCGAACAGTGAATACGAGTTAATAAATATCACGTATTTATTATCATGTTTTATTAATACATACATTACTCAGTGTTGTGAACAGATAAAGAAACATAATATTAGTTAATTTATATTCTAAGATGAAAAAATAAGAATTTTAATAAATTGCGTTTGCAATTTTTCATGGAAAGGTTGTACATTAAAAAACCTAAAGAGGCAAAGTTCTCACACAATGGTCTATTTTTAAACGTCACTGTCACTATCTGTCAACTATCACTCATGTGGGTTTTTCATTCGAGTTCATATTATTGTCGGTTGAGTCGGTTGTGATTTCTATTTATTTTATTTCTATTGCCGCCATCTTGCTTATAAACACTTATAACTCACAGTTTTGCCAACAAATTAGTAATAAATATGAAAACTATGCGTTCAGCTATCGGTAAATATCAAATGATATGTACTCGTATGTACATAAGTTCCTAGAAATTCAGTGGTATCGGTCGAAATCGAAGAAGGAAGGTTTACGACCACTGCTTCTTTGTTTACCCGTTTGATAGATAATTCTAATCTTGAAAAAAATATAGTACCTATAATGAGTGTTAAATTATGAATGATTATGGATATTAATTTTATTTATTCCTAATGCTACAAGCACAGTAAATTGATAATTTTCGTCTTGTTTACATAGTGCATTTTTGAGGTTATGTTTACATAAAACCAACCTGATACTTGCAATATATTTGCTGAATTTTAAGTTAAATATTAGGAGGAAGAAGAAACTGTATATTGTATTATTCAATAAAATCTGTAAACATAACTTGTATTTTAATTACTAGCATTCTGTCTACTTAAATATTATATAGTGTAATATAGTTTGTGAGTTTTTATGTCTGTACCAATATGTATTTTGTTATCAGAACACGATACCTGTTATGCCCTTGATCGATTCACACCCCATTGTTTGTATACATTACAAATCGTGATCCTAGAAATTTTATTTTATGTATTTCTGGCGTAGTTATTTGGAATTATAAAAATATGCTACAAACCCAAGGAACTAATATTTAAGAGTCTGTGATTCAAATTATGACATTATTACCAATTTGATTAGATATAGCCAAGAAATGAACACTGATAATGCTCATTATGCATGAGTGTCATCAATGTCATCATCGTTATATTGAATAAATGCCACATATCCACGAGTAAAAAGTTTGGGATTATGTCGATTTGTGTAAGATTGTCCCCTAATATTGTATTTTATTTATATTTATATAGAATACCTCATCGGACGTAATTTGGCCGTTAGACGCCTTTCGTTCAACTTTACAGAAGGATTATTTTACAGAAGATCACAAATTACAAACGCTAAAGTTCTGAAGACGCGTCTCGTTTCGGTCGTGATCAAAGTGCCCGTAATCGACGAGCACCTGACACGGTAAGGAAAGACAGGCTCTGTTTTATCGATGTCGAAAACCTTGAAATCAGGTCGCCGCAAGATAGATAGGACTACAAAGAAAACGGAGCAGTATGATTAGGAATTAAATATGTAGGTACAATCTCGGGTCATCATCATAGATTACATTAGATTTGTTTATTTCATAATCTACATCTACACTAATATTATAAAGAGGAATGATTTGATTGTTTGTTTGTTTGTATTGAAACTACTCGACCGATTTAAAAAAAATTTTACCATTAGAAACCGACATTAACCCTGATGAACATAGGCTACTTTTTACCGCGGTAAAATGCTTCATTCCTACGGGAAAACGGGTAATCCGTGCAAAGCCGGGCCGAGCAGCTAGTAATATATAAAAATACGATATAATTTTTATATTATGATATATGTGTAAAGTCGTGTAATAATTAATTTACACGACTTTATATTGTGATCTTCAAATAAACAAAGAATCAAATTAAAATGAAATAGAAAAATACAAATTATAAATGTCCGTATAGGAGTTTAGTAAGTAAATAACTTAGATGTCTCAATAAAGTTCGTCAAAACTTAAATAATAATCGACGCATGCAACTCCAAAGGAGTAACATGGGCGTTGCCGACCCTTGATATGTTTGAGGATTCGCCGTGTTGGCAGCTGAAGGAACAAATTCCCTCGCTCTCAACACAACGCATCCTCGGGAGCTCTGGCTGTACATTAAAATATATCTAAATAAATAAATAATAAATAAATATAAGGGGACACAATCTTACACAAATCGACCTAGTCCCATAGTAAGCTCAGTAAGGCTTGTGTTATGGGTACTAAATGACGATATATATAATAGATATAAATACTTAAATGACTCAGGAACAAATATTCATGCTCATCACACAAATATTTGCCCTTACCGGGATTCGAACCCAGAACCTTCAGCTTCGTAGGCAGCGTCACTACCCCCTAGGCTAACCGGTCGTCAAATATAAATCAATAATCAGTGTCTTAGTTTTCATGAAGTCATTAACAGAATGAAATGGATTTTCCAATAAAAAGATTCTAGATAGGCCTCCCCGAAGAGTGTCAAAGTGACCGATCCTGCGCCACCCGCATCAAGTGGAATAAATAAATAAATAAATATTAGGGGACAATCTTTCACAAATCGACCTAGTCCTGAACCAAGCAAAGCTTGTACTATGGGTACTAGACGACGATAAACATAATTATATAGATAAATAAATACTTAAATACATAGAAAACATCCATGACTCAGGAACAAATATTCGTGCTCATCACACAAATAAATGCCCTTACCGGGATTCGAACCCAGGACCTCTTGCTTCGTAGGCAGGGTCACTACCAACTAGGCTAAGGGTGAACACACATCTATCAGCATCGAATCGCATTTTGTAATACAGTAAACGTAATTTTGTATGAGATGCGTCCGCATGCGGAAGGGTGAATTGATGCGGACGCATCTCATACAAAATTACGTTTACTGTATTACAAAATGCGATTTGATGCTGATAGATGTGTCTTCACCCTAAAGCGGTTGTCAAATCCTGTGACCTTTTCACAATCTCAGGTGTATTTTTATCCCATAAAAAACATTCCATGTAAAAAAGAGGCCAAATCTCGAAACTCTTCCACCGTAAAAAGTTGTGAGATATTTCGTAGAGCCAAGTATCAGGCATTCTTATTAATATTTATTTGCTTGCTAAATAAAATTCTGCAAAGTGGCAATCACACAACTTAACTGTAAGTATTTATGGATTTTTGCATACTTACCTAAAATTATGTAGTATTGTGTGATTGCCAAGTCACAAAATTTTATTTAGCAAGCAAATAAAGATGAATAAGAATGCCTGAGACTTGGCTCTACGAAATATCTCACAACTTTTTAAGGTGGAAGATTTTCGAGACTTGGCCTCTTTTTTACATGGAATGTTTTTTATGGGATCTCACTTCTTTTTGTAGGTTAATGTGTTATCCATACATACAAACTTTGAATGCAGGCCCATTCTTGCTTTTGAATTTCCCATTCACTGCAAATGTAACTTTGTAATCCTATATATTTGTATAGGATTACAAAGTAATGTATACCGTTGGTGTATCTAGAAAACTGGGATGAAATTGCAATTTTTTATAGTTTTCCCTTTATGTGGCCATTAAACCCTAACTCTGTACCAAATTTCAGCTCTCTGAGTTTATGGGAAGTACTAGTTCTACTTTGATGATCATGAGTGAGTGAGTGAGTGAGTGTCATAAATGCGAAACTTTGCTTTCGCTTAACTTCGGAACTAAATGACCAACAGACTTGAAATTTTGGATTTTAAGTATGTGATTATAGCTTACTGGATGACGAATGGTGACTTTCTGCGTTCTGGTCTTATCCAGAGGTTCTAAAATAGGAGCCTGAAAATGCGGCGAAATGGTTCCAGTAAAGGATGGTACGGCAGTGTTTGCTTCGCGCTTGACTTGGCGGGGGCACTACTGTGCCCCCAGATAAAGGAATAATAATAATACAACTGAATTGAGAACCTCCTCCTTTTTTTTGAAGTCGGTTAAAAAAGAGCAATGTACTTGTCATTTTCTAGATACGTTATGTTTACGTTATGACGTTTCTAAAATAGCGATTACCAACGTGCAAAAAACATTAGATTTGGAAAAGTTTGTAAATTTCTTACCTAATATATTTCAGCACATATAAATGGGTGACTCCTGCCTGTACTTGCCATTTCTTTATTCACTTAGATTTGACGATAGCCAAGAAACGAGGCATGAAGTCGGAAATAATCACAGATGTATTTTTTTATTATGTCCTGCGTGCCCATGGATTGTTTTTTAAATTAGGTATTTCGCTGCATAATAACATTATTTGATTTGTTAAGCAACGGTCTATCTTAAGCTTCATTTGTATGAATTTACGTATATCGGATGTTTTAACGTTTCTATGATACTTTTACAAACACTTCCACACAAATGTAAGTCACTTAATCGACTATCTTCGTTTATGGCTACGAATGTATGAAGTTCTACAATTTTACTTTGGCTATAATTTCAGCACTTGATTATGTGAAACGCTACTTGTTAAATATTCAAAGAAAAGGACCGGGTCGGGCAAGTCTCGGGGGTCGAAAAGACTCCGCGAAGTAGGGTTAACCCGCGAGCGCTCATGCGTAGCTAATTTCCGATTTGTCGACGTAAAGGGTTGACTGATTAGCATCTGACTTGTCACAACGCATCAGATTACCTTTGTTCTCGATGTCGTCTCAAATGATTATTTGATTTGTACCATTTCGACTGTGAAATTATTTGTTAATGGCGGAAGTCTTAAAGGTCACGACATTGTATTGTTTTTGGCACATTTTTGAGGTTGGGGGCGTATATCTGTGGCCATTTATTCTCACACTCGCATAATTGATGAAATATGACGAGTGTTTTATTATATTGTTTTATCCACAGCGTTTAATAATAAAATGGCAATCGGCATTTCTTTGAACTCGTCATGAACACTTCTCTCTCTCTCTCTCTTTTTATTCGTTCTGAAACGTTTCAGTTCGGGTGAAGGAACTTAGAACATATTTTTAAATATGAGTAACATGTGTTACGTAATTTTAAAAGTTTGTCAATGAACGTTTGCAACTGGCAATGGCGTTGGTTCTGTGTGTAAAATAACATTGGTTCTCCAAAATATTTTCGTCCGCGACATGGAAAACTTTCCAGGTAGCTATCAAACTGATAGCGAAGTTTGCCATCATTCACTTACCTGGAACTTTTCCAGAATGTTCACTTAAGGTAACACTACATATGTACCTAGATATGCTGCGCGGTTCATGAAATATTTTTATACCTACTGATGTCATATAAGGAATGCTGTAACTCATACTCATCATCATCATCATCATATTAGCCGAAAGACGTCCACTGCTGGACATAGGCCTCCCCCAAAGAGTGCCAAAGTGACCGGTCCTGCGCCACCCGCATCCAGCGGACTCTAGCAACCTTTACCAGGTCATCAGTCACCTTGTGGGGGGCGTACCCACGCGGCGCCTTCCGGTACGTGGTCGCTATTCGTGAACCTTTCCGCCCCAACAGCCATCGGTTCTACGTGCTATGTGCCCCGCCCCATTGTGTGGACAATCATGCACAAATCGAATCCCAAACTATGCAAAACTTGTACTATACTAAGCGACGATATAAAAACTTATATAGATAAATAAATACTTATACCTAATATACATAGAAAAAAACCATGACTCGGGAACAAATATTCAAAATAAATATTTAGTTATCTTTATTTACTCTAACTATGTAGGTATGTAATGTACAGAAACACAACGGTTTATATTATATTATTTATTAATTTATTTGCATCACGCAACAAGGCCCATATTTACAAATACCTTACCGACTAACATAGATATGAATATACAAAACTTATAATATAACACAAAAACAACACACACAACATAACATTATAAACGTATGCACTATTGTAGGATGAGTTATGTGGTATACAAATTCCACGGTGGCTAATACCATCTTTGTACTCGTGCAGCCTACTAAATCTCAAATGATTGCAATGGAGTGGAGTTATGTTAATCCAGTACATTAACGCAGTTTAATTCTTGCAATATATGAAGGTGAACAAAACGACCGCTAGCATACGTAACTCTGCCCACGTCCACAGTTTATTTAACGCCCCAAAAAATAGTGCTAATGGTGTCCGCAGTTGTTGCCCATGTTTTCCGTCACGTCACGCGGGGGACGTTTGCGCGACATTAGGCCCGTAACGACACGCGTAATCCCGCACGATGAAACACCTCATGAATGTCTCGTTTATCATTCAGGATTTTTTGGTTTTGTTGTCCGAGTGTACCAGGAGATAAAAACGTTATTGATAGTGTGGTGTAATGATGTTGATTGTCAAGGTCAATGACAGCTGTCAAAAGCGATATTTAGACATTTTATGCGGTGAGGTGGTGGAGGTGTTTATACACCTGATGTAGTTTGGTAATTTTGTATTTTCTTTCTTTCTTTCTACTGTGTTTTCTCTTTTTATCACTTCATATCACCCTTACAGTAGTTAAGTCCATTCCTTGAAAAATATAAATGACTACCTACTGGGCCACATGGTTTTGGTAAATAACATTGTTACAGTATAACAAAAAAATGAAGAGAAAATATTTACGTATGATAGACCTTGGGCCTGATATGAGATGACAAAATGACAGAGACATGACACAATAATGATATATACATATATTTATATATAGAAAGCCGGCTGCGATGGTGAAGAGTAGTTGGTAACATGGCACTATAACTTTCCGTCTCTGGTCGAAGACCCAGGGGCAGACCCAGAACAAGATGGAAGGATGTACATAGTGCAAAGAGACATGAGAAAATGCAAGTTATCCGAAACAGATGTCGAGGAGAGAGCGAAGTGGAGAAGTAAGACGAGGAAAGCTGACCCCACCACCATGTGGGATACATAGCTAGGAAGAGAAAGAGATATATATATATAACCCTTCCGTCCATTAAGATAAATCTCGGACCATCCGAAGACCGGATACCAGATGACTAGTGGATAGTGGACCGGCAAAGCTGACCCAGGATGGATCAAGTGAAATTGGGGACGAAGTCGCGGGCAAATGTTAGTTAACAATAATTTCCACTGTCACTAGTGTCACTACTAATAACTTTATAATCACACTAGCATTACTCGCCAGGAAGTTCGCCACAGACAGTTTAAATTATCCAGGCACAGCTCGCAGCGGCGACGTATCGGCTGTCACATTACGGCGCGGGTGTTATTATCAAACTTTTTGAAGGGTCGCGCCGGACGCCGCGACGCCGACCGCCGGATGGGGCGCAAATAATATGGCGTGAGCTTCTTGATATTTGGTATGGGACGTATACATTTGACCAAAAATGCGTTAGAAATCATCAAATTACTGTCTGGAGGTTCTTGCGTGGTGTCGAAAGATAATATCTCTATACCGTAAGAAAAATGGCTTTACATAAACCAAACTTAAGCAACACTAGCAATTTGTTCCTTTAAATTCAATGTTGTTAAATCACTCATTCATAACAAAGCAATAAATTCAGAAAAGAAAGAATAACAAGATTTGATCAAACATAAAATTTTAGATAGGAAATAATTGTGATTCATGTTAAGAATCTCTTTTCTCAGTTCCTTACGCGTGGTCGTCGCTGTATATTTGGCACGTCTTCAGTTCAGTATCAACTTCTCTTGGCCGCAACTTCTCTTCATTTCTGGTAACTTATCCCATATTTTATTAAAACTTAGATCAAATGAATAGGTCCAATGCCTAAGCTGACGAATTTTGTCATATGTGTTTGTTATCGATCTTTGTAGTTTTGATATCAAACGGATAACCATCGCAGCGTCCTCTAGTAAGAATTTGTGAATTAATTTTACGCAATTAATTCACAAATTCTTACGTTGGGTAATCCATTTCCGTACCAACGCACCCCGTCGCTCGAAAGTCCAGGAGGCGCATATGGTAATTCCTTATTCCGATAGGAAATAGAGGCGGTCAGTTGCAATAATCCATCACGGGGCATTGTTGGCCCCGGCCGCCATGTTTTATGTCATTTTACGTATTCCTTACAGGTTCTGATAAATATTTGTTTCGGTCCAGTTTGGACATGTCCCGGAATTGAATATCCGCCCGGGATGAATGTAACCCGTTCTGTTTTTGTCCTTGCTTTATTAAAGTTTTGTAGTGGAATGGGGAACATATTTTTTTTATTACACATCTATCGAATGTCCTTTATTTAAGACTATCAAAATGTGACGGCTTTAAAATACTTGACATTTAACTTTAATGAGAATAAATACCTAAGTTACTGATTTTGATTTTGTAGGTTTGTGTGATTACCTACGTGTATTCTTTTCCCTAAATGCTTTATCACCTTTAGCTATTACATACCATTTTATGTAAGAAGCCCTTACTGCCCTGCCTGCCTGTATCTACGTGAATTTAACAGGCCAAAATTGACTGCTGTAGTCCCAAAAGGCTGCATGAGTGGGCGTACCAGCTTAGTGGATGTGACTAGTCTCTGTACCCAAAATCAGTTCAACGGAAGAGAGCGAGATGAATTTTACTTACTCTTACATACAGGCTCAATTAAAATGGTCTCATTTTAATATTGTATAATAACAAAATACTTAAATTTCCTAAAATAACCTCAAAAACCTCCCAGTACCATAAAGTTCGTTAAGACAAAACGCCGACAAAAACTATTCGGCGAATTCTCCAGGGCCGTGACGTCATTACGAGCAAGCTAAGGACCGCATGCATACAGAATGGCTTATCAGTTATGCATAATGTGGAGACCCCAAAGGTGGGCAAAATATTGCACGGGCCTACGGGGTGAGTTAGTTTCATCGTAGGGTTTTATTTTGAAATAAATATTTGTCGCGTTATATATTTTTTCTCACGGTTCAACTGTCATGTTCCCATTGATTAAATTTTATGTAGATCTACTCAGAGCGGGCTCCTCTGATCCAAGTATAGGTACAAATACTTACTATTGATTCTATGAGCTGACTCGAGACTGACTTTTTTATGTACATATCTTTAATATCCAAACTGTATCTACAAAAAAGGAATTATAATGATTGAACCTATTCACGAAATTTCAAGAGACTCGGTTGAGAAATGTGGCCTACAGAGATGAACAGCCACATACAGTAGAATTATTTGGGGTTTACCACTGACAGATACTTTGCCTTCATTTAATTTTCAACTTTAACCTCATACAAATTAAGTAGTTATTTCTAAATCGGTAGACGTGGGTAACAGTATTCTGAAAATTCCTTTATTTGTATGACATTCAAAATTAAATGAAGGCAAACGATCTGTCAGTGGTTAACTAACAGTAATCGTACTGTACGGACATACGAAAGAATTTTGACCCAAACTAAAACAGAGAATTTCGTTCGCTTCGCTCACTTGTTCAAATAGGAGATCCCAACCTTGTCCTAGTAAACTTGTAAAAACCATCATATGATACCAACTGAACCTTATATAATTATATCTCTGTCCGATCGCACGACACTATGTGTGTACAGTCAAGTGCAAAAATATTTATCGATAAAAATCTCAATAAATAAGTACCAATACCTTAAGGGGCTACCCGAGGTTTTCATCGAATTTTGACAAGTTTTGAATCATATCTCCTACTTTTGCACTAGAGATAGAATTATAAATCAAACGGCTATCGGTTCTTCAATCTTTTATCTCCATTTTGCTCTACCGGATTTTGAAACAAATGAATACCTAATTTAGTATGATTTTTTTAAACATTGTCTAAAAAAACACTTATTTCGTACCTCTATTGACGTGAACGCTCTAACATATACGAAATCTACAATAAAAACTGGTCCAGGGTGTTCATTTCAAACCAATTAACACAAAATTTATGGCCAGAAAAACAGTTTTTTGGCCTAAAATTGTTCAACTTTGATGCCAAATATCTCGAAAACAATGAACTTTGAAGTAAATATGGGATACTATATTGCTTAAAGCCGTTGTTGTTAATATAATAAGCTACAAAAAATATTAGAAAACTAAGGGGTTCAGATCGAAGGTCATTGGCGTATGGGAGCCCCTTAATCCGCTGACAAGAGTTATGGGACATATTTATGAGTATGTTGTTGTATGCACCTATATTTTTACACTTGACTGTACACAACAGGGAATGCAGAAAACAGGATTCGCATATTATTTATTTACGGGATACCTATATGGTTCTAGGCCTCGTATACGTGTCCACAAAACGAAACAACTATTTTTTTTTGCAAAATAATCATACTGTAGCTACGAGAGGCATTCCCACGCGCCGCCATGCATGTCAACCTGATGGATTTTGTTTTCTGAATCTATTGCTGTTTTTATTTGTCATCTGCCAAAACAAAACTGACCCATGAATATGAATGGGGAACGTGGTCTGAATGTATTTTTACAATGTTTTGTCTTTCATTCTTAGAATTTGTATGTTTTATGATATTATAGACTTTTACGATTGTTGAGTGGAGCATTTTGTAACACATTTTTTGGAGTAAATAATATAAAATAAGGTTTTTTTTATTATCGATAATAAACGGAACAAATGATTAATTTTCTTGACGCGTACAAAATTCTGTAAAATAACAATATTAACTTTGCATTCAAACTGAATTTGACAACCGTTTAGACTAGTGTGTAGTGACTCTGCCTACGATCCTGACGGTCCTGGGTTCTAATAATGGGAAGGGCAATTTTTTTGTGTTATGAGACTTATGAGCATGAATATTTGTTTCCGAGTCTTGGTTGTCTATGTATTTCAGGATTGATTATGTATTAAATATGTCGTCTTCTAGTACTACACAAGCTTTATTGAGCTTACTGTGGGGTAGTCCGATTTGAGATGTAATCTCTCCTAATATTATTTATTTAAATACGAACAAATAGGAAACAGTATTAATTTCAAAACATGAAAAATACTCTACATTTCTGGAGTTTATGTATACCTACTCTTTGATTTTAGTAGACTTCCTAATACTTCTGCGTTTGACTCTAGAAACGGTTGCAATCGGATAACATTGAGGCGAATAAACATAACAATTCCATAAAGTCATAAAATAATCCATAAAAAAATGTAACGAAGTTAAGTTTTTCCTAAGACGACGTAACATATTTTTCAGCAGGATTTACATCGTTAGGGTTGAAATTTGTCACATTAAATCCTTAGCCGCGACAAATCAAGGAGGAAAAAAAGTTGCAAGTGCGATAATCTGCAACCCCATCTGTCGGAACAAATGAACATAATCAGTCAGAGGCGTGCGCTAAGCCGAACGAATCTGTTGGTGAATAGTTGTACTTGAAGCCTTGATGGGATTCAATTGCAGCTAGTATTGCGAAACTGTCGTTAAAAAGTTTTTTTTAATACGTCTAATTCTTAAGAAGTCTGTGGTAATTAAGTATTTATCAAGTTATTTTCAAGCATCCATTGTGTGGATGATGCATCCTAGGAGATTTAATTATACTATCAAATAAGCAGGACGCGTCATTATTGGTTTGATACAATAAATAATTTCGCCTTGTTAACCGCAGTCAGGCATCTTTTTATGATTATTAATAAAAAAAAGGTTCGGATATTTATAAAAATATAAAGCGAGAACAACTGCAATGTTTCTTATAAAAAAGTCGTAACTGTACTTGTGACGAAGTCAACTTTTTTTTGGTTAGTTAAAACATTTATTGACACTTTACGCGACAGAATCGACGGATGCCCCTTTTTAAAAGGCAACTGCAAAACAAATCAGTGTCGCGACACTTTTAACTAAAAAGGGCAGCGGATATCAGATCGGTTTCCAATTAACACTGACTCGGGTCTCATTATATTTTTAATTTGGGGGATAATTTGGGGGAGGAATCCCAAATTAAAGCGCGCCGTCAAAGGACAGTGCCATTAGAGCTAAATAATTAAAGAATTCGACCGTCTTCACAGTCGTTAAACGGAATTAAGAAACCGCCGCAACTTTGTAATTTTGATTTAGGTACCTATCTGCAATCTACCTTTTATCGTTGTATATGGTTTATTTACAATTAAAAATAGCCAAAACAGGGGTGTCAAATAAGTTTTGCATGCGAGCACTCGTGTATGACGATTGAAGGCATAAAGAGGATGGTATTTTTAGTGTGTATGTACTTAATAGGTAATACCTATCTAAATATTTGCCATGATCTGCAACTTAAACGGGTTCTTTTGTAATGGTTTAAGTCCCCTTTAATTCTACTTGTAAATTATTAGAACCTAATCTAGAAGTTTAATCTAATCTAATTTAGAATCTCCACTCTGAGCGGTTTCAGGGATTCATAATTAACTCCATTATTATATCATCGATGAAGATCTCAACTTCACTTTCGTATTAACTAGACTAAAATATTTGTTTTATACTCGTCGACTATAATCTTTAAATTAGAACCTCGCAAACCATAACGCAATGGAATACATTTATTCTGATGAAAAAGTTTATGCTCTACGGACAATCGAAATAATTATTTCGATACGCTCTAGACAACCGAAAAAAAATTGAAAATAGAACTTCGTTTTTCAATAATGTGTCCTTGTTTAAGGAGACTCGATCCGATACAAGATTGCCAATCTATGGCGTTTCAGAACGTAGCAGCGTCGCGTCATCTGTCAAAAATCTACTTGAACTTGCTGCTGTATCCAGGGCATAAACATTTAAAAAAACTACGCTTTGTGATTGGCTAGTATTTAGACAATCACAGCACAGTACTGCAACATTACGGACGCCGGTGGTGTGATGTGATAACTTTTCTTTTCAAAGTTAAACTTAAAAAGGTTAAATAAAAACTAAGAAAATGAGTAGTGACAGTGACGAAACATCTTTAACTCCTCAAGAAATAACTAATATGGCAGAGGAAGCCACACTTACCTTGCTACCTGAAAAGTCAAAAAGCCTTTACAATAGTCGAACTAGACAATATACCTACCTACTTACGATATTTCGTTTTCTTATATACTCGTATTAATGACTTAAATTATTAATTTTAATGAACTCGTACAAAAAGTATTGCTCACAATAGTGTCATAATCAAGCTTTTTAATCTCGTACCTTACTCAGGCCACTCAGCAAGCTTCGTGGCCTAAACACGGTACTCGACTAAAAAGCTCTCTATTATAACACGACTGTGAAAAATACGATATAAGTACTTTGTACTTAAGCGCCAAAAATATTGTTATTAAAACCCTTTATAATATGGTTTATCTAATTCCTACAATAAAATTTCCAACTCCTATTGAACCTTTGAAAGGGCATACCGTCCATATCAGCCTAAAACAATCAACAATAAGCATATTTTCACACATTTTTAGCTAACAATATTTGTTTCCTCAAGATAAAATATAGTATTAAAACCAACATATAACAAATCCTCAACGCAAGCTTCGTCTAAAACATTATTAGTATTAATCTAACTAAAAATGTTCACTTGGTACCGGAGTGTTATACAATCTAGATAACTATATCGTTTTTATAAATAAGGCGCGCGATACAAGTTATCTAGTTCTATCAGAGCTCCACACTTGACCCGTTTTCGCAACGCGCAAAATTTATAGACTCCTTTGCCCCCACCACCAGTTTTAAGTTGATAGTAGGTAGTAATGAATCTAGTTTGCATGCAAACGGGCCGCGTTCACACGTCTAGACAAAATTGAAATTTACATTCATAAAGTACAGGAGGAGGATCCTATACATGTTAAATAATTCCAGTAGCGATGCGACGTTCTTGAATACTTAGTACCCTCATATTTTTAGAGTGTAACTATGTTGGTCAAAATATTAAAATGTAATAATCTTTTCTCTATCATGCAATGAAATATTGACGTTGTGCTTCATAATGGGCTTCGAAGTATCACGTTTCGGGCGCAGCGAGACGAGAGTCATGCACAGTTTGTGGCACAGGATCACGGCGTTTAGTCATGAAAATTAAAGTTTGAGTTCTTGGAGTTTTTTTAATTTCATAGCATGTTTGAGAAAAGCACTATACATACCTCCTCGGCGTGAAAAGGTGTTGCAACCCCTTACTTCCCGGCCTCTGTAGTGATGTACTATTGAGTAAATAATGTACTCTACAATATTTTTACAGGTCCACAACTTCCTTTAGCTTATAGGTTGCGATGCGGTCAATGCTACCTGTTGTGGTCAATTAAATACACATATAAATAATATAATTGATTCCATTTTTCTTCTAAATACAAAACAGATTTTAAATAACAGCGGTTTTGTAAACAAGACAAATATATATTAAGATAAAAAAGAAATAAATAATACAATCGTTAAAGATTTTAGCTACAGCAATTAGTCCTTTCTAAGAAAAATGTCTAAATAATTACCTGCTTATTAACATCAGCGAAACCTCAAATCGGCAAAGGAATGTAATTGCGCTTAATTCCTCTGGAGTCGCAACAGTCCATTAAGCTGGTGTCCACTGACCATCAGGTAGGCTATATAGGCTGGGTTGCCAACGTCGTGCTGCCGGGAACCCGCGTAGCGGGCGCCTACGCCGTAGCCGCATTCCGCTACTTGGCAAGACAACCACGGGATCGGCTACGAGCGTAGCGCGTAGCGATTCTTGGCAGTGAACATATTCAGTACCAAAGATTTCGTACTGCTACGCTCGTAGCCGATAACACAACGTATGTAGAGAAATGCACCTAGTAGGGGGCCACCTAGCGGGTTCCTGGCACTAAAACTGTTAAACTTGTAAAATAAACAAACATACCTCCAAAGCACTTTATTCTTTAACTGATATATACCGGTACGAACATGAGAGAACTCTTTAATTACCCACTCGCACTCGATAACCCTAAAGTTTACAGGTTTAATCTAATCAAAGCTAAAAACATCTTGGAGGTAATGTCGCAGTTGGGGGATAAATCCAGCTCGCAGGGTCTACGGGGCCCTGGGGACAGATTCCGAAGGAGATGACCGCTGAGGTACGGGAGTACTCTTATTATGAGATGGAGGTAAACGAGCGGGTAAGATGCGACGGTTTTAAAGACCAAACGGGGGACCACGTAACGTTTCGAACGAGCGTTAGGACAATTCAATTGCCATTTTGCCATACTAAAAGTGACATTAAGATCTAACTGACGCAGTACGTAATTGACCAGCCGGTGTCATTTGTTACCACAGTCGCTGCCAACGTTTTCCTCGTATGTAGCGGACAGCGACTACGGCGTAGGCACCCGCTAGTTGGGTTCCTGGCAGTGAAAGTGTTAAAATTCCATTGCTACGCTGGTTGAATTTAGACTTGTTAAAGTGCCATTACGGCCTAACTTGCAGAATAAAAAAAACATTTATTTCATTGATTTATTTATTTTATTCATTTTAACACATTCACTGCCAAGAAAAAAAAAACGCCTAAGCGCATGTCAAGAGCAAAACGTATATTTGTTTACTTCCCGGAATTAAAATGAAAATAATTATAAAATCAACTCTCCCGTAATTATAAACACCAACAATGTGTGTATAAGTTAAATAGGTGCGAGACAATCACCAGTTAACCACGTACCATCGAAGAAACTGTGAGTTATTTATAATATACTATACCTCATCTAACCGCCAAGATTACAAAACTCACTCCGGTTTGCTCCGTTAAGTATCGCCCACCAACCAGCGCTCGCGCATTCACGCACACAAACAAACGCCTGAGGCGTTTTTCTCCGACTCATTGCATCCGGCGTGTTTGTGGCATTCAAGTACAACTGTCAAACAACGGTCCGAATTGGACTTGTATAACAGCGGTCCGTATTGGACTCTTAATACTTACAACGAAGTGAAGATCTACGTTAAATATGTCTAAGGTGGAACAGAAAAAGGAAGTCGCTGGGAAAATGAAGTTAAGAGAAAGAACTTTGCCTGCCAGTAGTGCAGCACAGAGTGATGAAGAAGGTACGTCCGAACACTTAAAATATCTTAAGAAAATTAATAAAAGTGATCAAATAATAAACAAATTAAAGCTCGAAAATTCACAATTAAGGCATAAACTGAAACTAACTTGTGATTCTCACGCTCAAGAGTTGAAGCAATACTCCGATATTGCGAATGAAACGAAGTTATTAAAACAACTTCTGACCGAAAAGGAACACCAGTATAACAGCCTCGAATCAAGATTCATGTCAACGGACTTGCATGACTGCAGAAAGCATGCCGTGGGGTCACTTGACACAGACGACATGGAAATATTAACACCTTTAAAACAAAAAATTGAAAAAAGAGAAAAGGAGAATCTCTCTCTAGCCATGAGAATTGACGAACTGGAAAGTGAAAATAGGACCCTGTGTGACATGATGAAAACGAATGAGCCATCGAAATGCACACTTATATCTAATATGGAAAAAATTAAAGAACTCGAAGCAAAAACGCACGTATTCCGACGAAAAATCAAATCTCTGACCCATCGACTACGGAACATTATGAAAAAACATGTGGAATTAAAGCAGCTTCATCGTGAGCTGAAGAAGAAGGACCTCTCTTTGAGTTCTATCCAACAGTCGATAAGGACGAACACAGATATATTGAAGAGCCTTAAAAATCAGAGCCCGTGTGCAATTAATAATTTGACTGCAGATGAAAACCTACAAAAGTCATTAACGACGCCAGAAAAAGTAACAGATCATTATTCTGTAATTAATCACAGAGAGCCTAACTACGAAGTACATCACAAATCTAAGCCCAGTCTTCTTCTTTTATCGGATCTCCATGGATCAGAAATTATTTCAATGTTATCTCGGATACGTCGAAAAGACTACAATTTTACAGCAGATATAATTAACCAGGGAACCACAGACCGTATTTTACAAAGTATCGATGAAAAGACTGCGCAGTTCACCAACAAAGATTGTGTCGTCATAATGTGCGGCGGCAGTGATTACAATGCCTTCACTCCAGCAGAAACGGTACAGTTGGTGGAAGACACCGTTAAGAAACTCTCGTATTGTAACATTATTGTGTGTACAATTCCAATGAGCATTAATCACAATTATAAAGGGTTCAATATATTTGCTAATAAAGTCAATGCTGGGCTTACGCAAACATTGTCAAAATATAATAATGTTACAATGCACACTATCGACGAAAACTTAAATGAGAATGATTTTGCGTATAATGGTTACAACTTACGGATAAAAGGTAAATTTAAAATAGCCACATCATTAAATGTATCATTGAAGCAAATCAACGAAAAATATTACAATAGTTCTAATTTTTTATAAATAACATTCCTACAGAAACTAATTTTGGAACCGAGAATCTAGGCATTATGCACCTAAATATAAATAGACTCCGAAATAAACTATTAAATTTGGAAGCTTTTATTGAATGCGAACTTAAATCTAGACCTATAGTAGTAATGCTCACTGAAACATGGCTTGAACCAACCGAATATACATGCATAAATTTGCCAGGATACTCGGTTGCAACTCAAACTTCACGAGTTTCTGTTAAAGGCGGAGGCACGATTATTTTTGTAAGCAATCACTTCTCAAGTAATTTTAAAGTGATTGACGTCTCCAAATATTATATAGAAAAAGTTTTTGAAGTGTGTAAAATCTGTTTGGAGCTGGATAAAAATACAGCTTTTTATCTGCTAGTAGTCTACCGCTCGCCGAGCTCTAGTTTTGATCTTTTCCTTAACCGATTGTGCCATCTTCTAACCGACTTTAAGTCACATAACATTATTATTGCTGGAGATTTTAACGTCAACCTTGCAGCTGACAATGAGAGTAAGGCAAAATTGTTTTTACAAAGCCTATTAGAGCACAACATTAAGCCTACAATAACAGATTTTACCCGAGTAACAGCAAATACCTCAACAGCATTAGATAACATATTAACAGATTTTAATGATTATGTGGCTGCCTATGTAATACCGTGTAGTTTCTCAGATCATGATGTGCAATTACTTGAACTACCAGCTTCATTCAATAGGAAACACGATCTACAGAAAGTTATGAAAAAACGTGTCTACAGCAAAAAAGCCACAAGTAAATTCCAGGAGAGTCTTAAATGTATTGACTGGCAATCGGTATTTGCTAATAAAGATTGTGATAGTAAATTAAATCAGTTCTATACCATACTATTTCCACTAATTGATAGACATTTTCCACTTAAAAAGGTCCAGTCTCGAAATAAAAGTAACGGATGGCTCTCGAAGGGCATTAAAAAATCCAGCAAAGTTAAACGTCAAATGCTGATACAATCGCGAAATGTGAATGATGAAAATTTCATTAAGCACTTTAAACAATATAAGAACACATTTAAAGCGGTCTTAGTACATGCTAAAAAAATACATATGCATCGAACCATATCTAAAGCAAAGAATAAGGTCAAAACTATTTGGAATTTAGTTAAGGACAATACAGGAAAAGGTATCAGACCACAACCCAAATTAACCTTGAAACTTGAAACTGGTAAGACAGAAGATGTAAAGACCATAGCAAAGGCTTTTAACAATTACTTTTTAAGTGTAGGAAAGACAACGTGTAGCTCACATGATAGGCAACACTTGATAATTATGCAGACACTAAAGAAAAAAAAATACAGTTCCATATTTCTAAATCCCATAACTGACGCAGAAATAATTAGAATAACGAAAGACCTGAAAAATAGTAACTCTTGTGGACCTGATAACTGGAACACAAAATTTATAAAAGATAATATAAATTTAACATGTACACCACTATGCATAGTATTTAACAGTTGTTTAGAAGAAGGCGTATTTCCCAATTTACTGAAAAAGGCAAAAGTAATCGCAATATTTAAAAAAGGAAACCGTTTCGAACTGAATAACTATAGACCGATATCTCTCTTATCAATTATTTCTAAAATATTTGAGAAATGCTTAGCTACTAGATTAGAAAGTCACTTTGAAAAGAATAATCTGTTCACTTCACATCAGTACGGTTTCAGAAAAGGGAAAAATACATCAAAAGCTGTAATAAACTTGGTCACCGAAGTTATGCGTAATCTGAATAACGGTCACAGGTGCGGGGGAGTGTTTTGTGACCTGACTAAAGCATTTGACTGTGTCAGCCACAGAATACTCCTCAACAAACTTGAATACTACGGTATACGCGGCATAGCTCTCAAGCTCTTTGAATCGTATCTGACAGGTCGCACTCAATACGTAGAAATAGCTTGTAGTGATCCTGATCGAGCCACTCGTTCCGAAGAGGGTACGATAAAATACGGGGTACCGCAGGGCTCCGTCCTTGGCCCATTGTTATTTCTTATTTTTATAAACGATCTGCCTGATTATTTAACACAGGGTACACCGTATCTCTACGCGGATGATACCAGCATCATTCTAAGTGCACCTACTGTCCTAGAATTTAATATAATTATAAAAAAATGTTGGAATGAACTCGACAACTGGTTTTCATATAATGGTCTTAGGATTAACTGTGAAAAAAGTTTTTACATAATTTTTCGCCGTAGTTCTAGGAGCACTGATTTTATTTGTGACGTGCCAATACAAAAATCTGAATGTATCCGATTCTTGGGAGTAGAACTTGACCCCTATCTGAGGTGGCATAGTCATATAGACACTGTGTGTAAAAAATTGGCTAGTGCGTGTTACTCATTGAAAAGTCTTTCAAAAATAGCTGACACCAATATATTAAAAACTGTTTACTTTTCCTATTTCGAGAGTATCATTAGGTATTGTATTGAAGTTTGGGGCAACGGTACAAACATAAATTCTGTTTTACTCCTACAGAAAAAGGCTATTCGACTCATTTCTGGATGCAAATGCATACCTGACACCCATCGAAGCTTGTTTATAGATCACAAAATCCTCACCATTATTTCAATGTACTTATATCACATATGTATATATGTCTATTTAAATAAAAATCTCTATCCTACAGCTGGAGAAATACATAATTTTAATCTTAGGAATAATAGTCAACTGACTCTAACAAAACCTAACTTTGTCCATTTCAATAACAGCTTTAACAATATTGCCATTAAAATTTTTAATAAAATAAGTCAGGATATCAAACAATGTACAGACATGAGAACTTTTGACAGAAAGATAAAAGAATATTTCATTAATAGACCATTTTACACAATTAAAGAATTTTTCGCCAATGCCCTTGACATCACGAATGACATCTATTAAAATATTGTAACCTATAAATTCCAATGTAATGTGTCCTTTTATAAATGTGCACCTAATAGAATAAGTAATTAATTTTAAAATGTATTATTGTAACTATAATTGTATTATTGATTGTACCTAAAATTGTATTAATTGTATTTGCATGTACTTGTACGAATAGCAAATAAATCATCTGAATCTGAATCTGAATCTGAATCTGAATCGCTACGCTCGTAGCCGATCCCCTGGTTTTCCTCATATGTAGCGGAAAGCGACTACGGCGTAGTGAACGTTAATATCACATTAATCTTAGTCCCATAGTACTGTGTGCTTATACACTTAATGTGCGCTTACACAAGAGAGAGTGCTTAAACTAAGACGAAATATGACAAAGGAAAGTAAAATATTTAGTTTCCATATATTTCATAAATGGCGCTGAATAAGCTAAGGAGGATTTTAATCACAAAATAGATATTTAACAAATATTAATCCTAACTGAAACACATGGAATAATCCATTGAATTACATGTTTTGACCAATATATTTGTACGCCGACAGGCATCACATAGTGATACGAAAGCTAATGTAACACCTTGTACCTACATACCTATGTTGAACAAATAAATCTTTGAATCTTTGAATTTACGTGCCTCTAAACCATGCACAAAATAAAAAAAAACTTATAAGTCTTATCCCACCGTTACAACATAAGTACGTGAATAAAAACAAATGACAAACAAAAAAGTAAACGCCGCGTTTGAACCGCCCGTTTGCCCGCCCGAGTGTCACAGACAAATAGCGATCCGTGCAACGACTTGGCGGGCAAAGGGTAATGTTGTTTACATTTTAATGTAAGAATGAGGTACAGCGCTCGTTAGGGGATCATTTTCACGTCCCATTCAAACGAGTCTTCTTCTTTTCACGGACCGTGGTTGATTAAAGTAATTAACTTTGTGTTAATTTTTTTGAGTGAAATTAATTCTTTTTTGGGGTCGGACTTGTAAAATTACTTTAAAGAATAGGCCACAAAACACATATAATACTCGTAAAACATAAAACATTAACTTTATAATAATTGTTGATCTTTGAATATTTAGTGTTTTTTTTTTACCACATCATTCTCACAGAAGATTGTCATTAGATATTAGATACTTCAATTTCATACCACCTTTTTTGAAACATCAAACGTATGAGACCAATAATATTAGGTCATGCTGACGTCATTTATTTGCGTGAAGTTTTCATAGGCATTAATTTTAATGTCTTAACGACGTAATCACGTTTAGTTTATTATAACACCGACTTCAATCGGAATAGGCCCAACTCTTTCCAATAAGAGCAATAAAAATATTAAATCAGCTATAAAGGGGCCATAACAATTCCAGTTAATATTAATCGTTATTCTTTGCCGACCCTTCCGGGGCGATTTGCTTTATTTTCCCTTCTATTTGTCCCTGAGGATCACTATGATATATTTATTATTACTGAAACCGTTAGAAGACACTCTTGAGATGTATTACTGGTACTTGGGAGCCGTTATTGGTAATAAGCCGAAGCGGAATTGTTTCGCTTATTATTAGTATTGGTACTGATTGGAATGTTGATACTTCGAGAGGGTACACGTAACGGTAGATAAAAATACATCCATTATTTTTAGAATAAAATTAGTATCAAAATAAACTAAAGCTAACCGAAAAATACACTAGCTCTATAGCTAAGCACTGCAACAAAAAAAAACACACCTTGTATCTACCCGTTTGAATGGTTAACAGTTTCGGGAAATTTCCAACAGATGGCGCAACATGTCTCGTAGCTTGCAGATTGCAGAACGCTAAAGATATTAGTATGTTACGAAGTGAACGAACGACGTTTCTTTGTATTGTATTCTCTCAACTACTTACGAGTAATAGACTTGAATGGTACGCCATTCAAGTCTATTAATATGAAGACTCCATAGATACAAATGCAGAGCCTCTGAATGCACGAAACTCGTAACAAAGACTCGACAAATAGAAAACGAGACGCAACACCCCGCTAACGACCAAACTGCGTTCTAATCACGAAACGTCAAAAATGGATATTGAAAATTGAATCGCAGATTTCTTTTTCCCTTTGCAAAGGGCGAGGGCCCGTTAAAATGGCCAGATCAACTCAATAAGGGGTATGCGACGTGTTTACCCGGAACCCGCAAGCGGGTTTTTTTACATTTTGCCAAACGTTATTTACCCGGTGTCGTAAAGGCATTGTGCCCGTGGACAATAGCCAGGGATATTTTGCGATCTTTTTTCGTTTGTTCTTTTCCGAATGTCGCTCCGTGTTCCTATTCGTTTCGTTTCGATATTCGGCAGTGATACGACGGCTGACAGCTTTGTGTAGGTTTTGCTCTTTTAGCGGGTGCGAGTTTAAGCAGGCACACGTAGGCCGGGAATGTTGAAAGTTTTTTGAATGGAACGAATTTTTGAACAAATGTGGTTCGTTCTCGAAGTGCAGTGTAAACGTACGTATCGAATTGAAAACCATAGAAAAGTTCGGTATAACATAAAACTAATTCCAATGAAATGTAGGAACCAATATCGCGCTAGTATTATTTTACAGTTATTCATACCCATCGTAATATTTACAAATAAGTTGGTACAGTCAAGCGTAAAAATATTGGTGCATACAACTTAGTCATAAATATGTCCCATAACTGTCATGTCAGCGGATTAAGGTTTCGGTACTTATTTATGAGAGGATGTTATCGATACATATTTTTGCACTTGTTTCTACATAAAATGTTAAAAAAAATTGTAAACATGTCTATACCCGGATTTGAATGTTCGACCAAACCTAGCCAGGGCAGTTGCTCTCAACAACTGAATTACCCAGACAAATGCAAACTGATTTAATTCCATTCAGGTAACGTTAAGGTAAATATAATAGTAAATGTAAGTTTACTAAGCAGAAACATCTGCTATCAAAATTCCAGATCCAAACCAAAGTCAAAAATTAAAAATATAAAACTTACGAATTATAAAATATATTGGATCTTATTGGACGTAGGTACAAAAAGCCATTGAAAATAAAGTAAAACATGTTGTACTCGTATTGTGTTCCGTTCTATAGTTCAAGTTTCTTTTTTTTGGTAAAAAATAAACAATAATCAAAATATTTTAAATGCACTATATTGTTATGTCAACTTTCTAACTTGGATACCTACCCATTCCATTTAGCTCGTTAACCCACCTACAGTTATATCTACACGTGATGAATGACTAGTCTGAAGGCAGAGGTCGTAATCACTCATTATTTCACGGCGCATTACCCCGCGGCAGGAGCGGGGGTAAAAATGTTTGTTCCAAGTTACCCCCGCGTTGTGCCAGCCACACATTTTGACAGCACGGTGAAGCGATTAGGTGTGACCTTACTTTGTTGCTGCATATCGGGGTTTTCTCCACACTTCGTGTAGATCTAACTAGAAGCTGTTTGTACGTAGTTCATACGCAGCTATAGCGTACGTCAGCACGAGTTATGACATGTGACTATGTGACGACAAGAGAAATCATGATTTGAATATTTTGATGTCAATTCTCTGTATGTATTGTTTCATTCACGGTGTGAATCATCGTGTCTGTGTATTGTGTCGCATTGAGATATTTTAAGGCGTTACGCGTACGCCTAGTGTTATTCATAACCCATATGCTTAAGAGGGCTATTTATGCTACAAAAAAATATATATATATTTTCGCTACGTGGGCAAGGTATGGCGTTAATGTACGCATTTATTTATAAAACATTTACGACGATACGACCCGCCATCCTATGCAACTAAAAAGTCTCACTCATGGCTCGTTCATACGTCGCCGAGCTTTTATTGATTTGAGGTTTTCTTGTTTTGACTTCGAGGGACATTTGTCAGACTGGTCCAAGTACAGGTCTTCGCCCAAAGGCGGAAATTTGTATTGCTAAGTTAGCTACATAGTTTGGTAGCCGAAACGATGCCAATTTTGTATGTTGGGAGGTCGTTGGATAGATTGATCGATCGTGATTAATCATTCTCATATATAATGGCATTACTGGCAAGAAGCAGCATATAGGCGGCTTGTTTTTATTACACCCACATAAAACTTTTGTTGGTCAATGCGTACGATCAATTCCTTACTTTCTTGATCCAAGTAATTATATTTAGTAAATCGGGCATTCAAACATCTTAGGGTGGGTCACTCCAAAACATCTGTACTTTAATATTCCAAGCGGTGTTCGATAAAAAATCGAAATGTATGGAAAGTTTGTCAAGTTTGTATGGAATGACACCTGCGCCATATTTAACGTTGATCGGTCTGTAATCGTAAGTTGGTGCAACTCGCCCTTAGTCATTAACCCATTCACCGCCCCGCTACGCTCATTGCGCTACGCCGTGGTCCGTAGCAGCTTAACACTTACATCCAATAACTTTTCCCGCTACGCTATTTAGCGTCTACGGCGTAGGCGCCCGCTAACTGGGTTCCTGGCAGTGAATGTGTTAATATGTAGGAAAACGCGCCAAGACGGATCCAACGATACTCCAGACGCCAAGATATAGCGCTCTGACGCACATGTGTCGTGATTAGCGCTGAACAGGTTAAATGATGTTGTAGGTGTACCATTTTAGTATGAAGGCAGATTTATACTTATTTGACGTGATGCTCTCTGATGCGTTCTGATGCCTACAACCAGGAGCCGTCACGTTAGAGTGCATCAGATGAAGTGTATGAAATGTCATCATCATTGGTAATCATCATCACCATCTTTGGTGTGGTCGATATCATCTTGTTTAGTCGTGACACGACACGTCAAATAAGTTTGAATCCTGTTTGACTTGTTAGGTCGGTACTTAATTTGAATATCGAATTTAGCCTGAAGGTAACTTTCTAATACAATGTTTACGCGACACACTGCTATTACGGTTGACACATACAAATTTATCATTATTAAGCTATAGCTGTATGTATGTTGATGCTAAGTTTGCTGTAATGCGGTTAGAGAATGATCCGCAGTGCGCGGCGTGCCAACTTTTCGACCTTCGGGCTCGCGAAGGTCCCGCAAGGCGCTAGCCTCGGTCCGGACCGAGAAACGTTCACAAAATCTGCAACCAGCTACCTCACTAAAGGCGAAGCCGCCCCAAAGCTTAAACCAGGCTTTTTAATAATAAAGAAGCAATAAAGAGCTCCGTACCCGTTTTCAATAAACACCTTTATCGATTATTCAGTCCGCCATCTATACTTACAGCTCCGTAGCCCCGCCATAGACAGAGAGTTGGCAAACTAATTCACGACACAGGCATAGCTTGCGTCGACCGGGTGGCTGGAGGTGGTCGCCTGGCGATAGCCGGTGGCCGCGGGGCGGGGGGCGCCCCGCGCGGTGCGGGGCGTGCCTGCCGCTGGGCGGCGCCGACCAATCCTAGTGGCCCACCCACGCAACCCCGCCCACCTTACCTGCGCTACACCATTAAGCCTGCTTTCCTCGTACTTTTTTCGCGGACTTCGCATCCGTTCGCTGGCGCCGTCTTTATTTTATTTTCTCCTTTATGCCTCCTTCCCGCTTCGACTCCTATTTCACGCCCGTCGGCGTAGGTAGAAAAACCTTTTGTGAATACGAATGCTGAACAGGTATCCTCGCTCGTTAGTTACGCCCGTTATGTAAAGCATCTAAATAAAGGTTCTTTGAAAGGCGTCCGTGTAATGTATGTAGACGAAGGTTCCGATACTTGCCTGGAATAAGACAAAAGCTGGATTTAATTAAAAACGCGGCGGCCACGGCCCGAGTTCGGTTTACGAGTGCGGGCGCGAGGGTTGTCGCGCGGTCGTAATAAAGTTTTAACTCTGCATCGATCCGCGGAACTTCCCGCGGAAAGTCATCCCGGGCCTTGCTCCACATTTTGTCTCTCTGGTCGTATGCAAGTGTCCCTACAGGGTGAACGATCCCCGCATCGATGAAGTTCAACTGAACTTGGAAAAAACTTGGCCGAACTTTGTTCGCGGCGCGTGATTAGGAAGACTTAGTTTTGAAGTGTGTTCGGAACTGTTTTTTTTTTCAGTTTTGAAAGTGGGTGGCTCAGTTTATGATCCGGGTGAAAGTCGCGATCGATGAGCCGGGGTCAAGTCTGATCAAAGTTAGGGGCTAATAACCGAATTTAATGGGAGGGGAACAAGTTGCAGTTTGCCTAACGGCGGGGTCGGCCACGTGCTCTTTCGGTGCGCGTGTTGTGAGAAATTATATATTCAATAATACATTTTCAATAAATTCTCAAATAGGTGCTTTCGGTTATTTAAACATTTTAGGTTTATAGGGCTGATATTATGATAACGAACAATTAATAATAACGAGTCCAATAAAAATACTACTTAATGAAATCCACAATCTGTAACGTTATTGAAGATTGCAGGACAAAATTAAAAAAAATATATATTTTGCAGTTTATTTACTTCCTAAGCTCGTGGTTTAATGTCGGGTCACGTAAGTGCGCCCGCCAAGTTGAGCAAAACAGCGGCACGGCCGTACAATCCTTTTCTCGAAGCAGTTCAGGCCATTTTCGACCCCCCTATAAATTCGTTGTGGATAAAACTAGAAGCCTGAATTTTCAGTAACCAAGCACGCATTGTATATAAACGATATATTTAAAATTTTATTCAATTTGAACCAGTAGTTTAAGAATTATAACTTGTCAACGTTTCTTAATTTTTTCACTCACTCACTGACTCACCGAGCATCAAAAGACTAAGGCGCTTCTAGCAGACATAGAAGCTTCAAATTTAAAATACAATTAGTGTTTATTGTATAAATCAAGGGAAAACTAAAAAAAAATGCAATTTAAGTCCAGTTTTCTAGATAGATTAACTGCATAAATAACTTTGTAATCCTATATAAACATATAGGATTACAAAGTTATATTTGCAGCGAGTGGGCAAATCAAGAATGCGACTGCATGCATAATTCGTAAGTATTGATAACAGATTAACGTACAAAAAGAAGTCTTATCCCATAAAAAAACATTCCATGTAAAAAAAGAGGCCAAGTCTCGAAACTCTTCCACCTTAAAAAGTTGTGAGATATTTCGTATTAGAGCCAAGTCTCAGGCATTCTTATTAATCTTTATATGCTTGCTAACTAAAATTTTATGACTTGGCAATCACACAGTACTACATAGATTTAGGTATAGATAAACATATATGTGACACCAATCGTACATAATTTCCCGACATATAGGTACCTACATTCACAATCACTGAAAAAATGTAGCAGTGTTCCGGATTGGTTGATTCTTTTGTTTTGTAGCACGGTACAAAACAAAAGAGCGTCAACTTATTCGCCGCCGTCGCGATAGCGCAATATGTCGCCGCCGTTATCGGTTACGAGCCATCGCGATAAGCGACATACAAAATGCGGGAATAGGGATGGATGGGAGACAATCTCGTAATTCAATTATGCATTATTATTTATTATTATGCCTTCATTTAATTATGCATTATTTTCTAACACAATTATTGTCAGTAACAAAAAAATGTAGCAGCGCGCCAAGTTAGGTTGATGTTTTTGTTTGGTCGCACGAAAACAAAATAGCGTCAACTTATTCGCCGCTGTCGCGATAGCGCTAGATGTCGCTGTCGTTGTCGGTAACGAGCTATCACGATAAGCGACACACGTGATGCGGGAATAGGGATGTATGGGAGAAAATCTTGCATTTGGAGAATAGAATGGGTATTTGGTTTTAAACTTACCTTTCCCTTAATTTAATTATACATACTCGTATTTTTCGGATATAATGATTGCCAAGACCTACTTACTAAATATGTGGTAACAAACATTAAAAATAAAATAAATTATAAAAAAAAAACAACTGAATTGGGAACCTCCTTTTTTTTAAAGTCGGTCAAAAATGTAGCAGCGTTCTAAGTTAGGTTCATTTATTGTTTATGTCGCACTCGAGCATTTCTAGAAAAGTTGCTACCAATTAGTTAGGTAAGTACGTCAATGATGTCAAATTATAAATAAAATAAATAATGTAAGTACCTACATAACAGTTTGGTACGCACCGTTCACCTGCATGCATTTTTTTTATAATGTGATTAAGGGACTTATTTTATTGTGATTATGGACCAAACCCAATAATATGTTCAATAATTTAATTATATTCTACTTGCAAGTTATTCATATTACACATCCACTTATGATCCCACAAGAAATTGCACAAAAATATCCCTCGACCGCTTTCCCCCGCCCTCGAGTGCTTCTTATGAGCACAGATAAGAAAACTCGAGCGTCAGCTGACCAGCGTTTCATTAGATCCACAGATTACGCCAGGTTGTATTCAATATGTTGTTGTTTTATTAGTTTCTGCAAGTTGGCAGAGATCAATCAGTATGAAAATGAAACCATAAGTGTGTTTTGTTTCGCTTACACTTTGAAAAAGTAGTGTGAAACCATTAATGTGTTTGTTTATTTAGAACTGTTATTAAGTTTAGCGAATTATGGATGAATTTTAATAAATAATACTATGTTAAGAACTTACGTGTAATAAGCCATAAATGTATATTATTTTTATGATTATTTTAATGCGGAATTAAATAAATTAAACTGTCTAGGGAATCGATTGGTTAAAAACTGTATTTTGGTACCTTTCTTACTTTCAGGTCAGCTGTATCCGTAACCGATCGGATACAACCAGGATATAACAAGTTTCAAGTAATTACGTACGTAATTGCCAGCGTGTCAATCATCGGATCGTTGCTAGCCGTTCGCTTGCAGTTACAGGTCTCTAGTGTGTATCCGGCTTTATTCCCTGATTATTATATTGTGCAAATGCCAGCACCGTGACTCCACTCGGGTATTACAAAGAACGCAGGTAAAGCTGTGCTATAAAGTATACTCTATGTCTAGACTATAGGTCCATTGTATTCTATAGATACCTACCTACTGGTGACAGTTTCTTTTTAAATAGGACTGCCTAAGATTACCCAGCAAGCTATGTTTTTTTTTGGTTTGTTTTTTCTATTTCCTTGTTATTATGTTCTTACATTTGTTGACATTGTTTTAATATTATATATTAATTATTCTCTGTTTTTCACGATCGTGATAAAAAATCTTATTTTTCTGACATGTATGCAAATCTTTAATGTAATTTTTTATCATGAAATAAATATACTTATCTAATCTAATCTATGTACACACATATAAACTATACCTCTTCATACCATTCGTGTAGATTGTAATAATTACAAACATATTTTTAAATTAATCATAAATGCGTCATTGATTTGTGACCATAACAGAATGTATCTCAATATTGCAATAGCAAGTGATATCCATGCTTACAAATGCTTAGTAGCAAATAAATTGTCCCAATAACAACGATTGTGACAAATCGCCTTACAGCCCCTTACAGATGTAAGGCTTGTACCCATTTGAATAACGTAAGACCGAGCCTGAGTCTTGGAGGCTAATCAATTATTTAGAAGCCTTTCATCTGCATTGGAAATCGTAGGTCGGACTACGGGATATTCGACGAAGATTATTTCGGGATATCGGAGTTTTGTCGGCGGTTAGAAAACGTATCAATGTTATTTTATTGATTAGTATACTAACGACCTAAATCGTGCAAAATTTGCAAATAAATATTTAATGTATTCGCAATATTACTTGAAGTTTTAAGGATAAATAAAGTTCATCAAATCTAACAACTGTTCAGTTCAGTATTACAAAGAGTGCTTGAGCTTGATAGCCAAGATGCAGGTTACTGCTCCAATTGACGTTCAGTCAGGGTTATTTATACTGGGTGACTAAGAGTTAACTGTGAGTTAATTTAGAGTTAACTCACAGTTAACTCCTAATTGGCTGTTATTTCTTTGTGATTTCGTGGTTGGTCCCATGGGAAAAGTTGTTCAGTAATATCATCTTATTCGCTTTTTATTATTCTGGATTATCACCCAGTATAATCATAACCCAGTATACGTACATACATATGGACATTAATATCTGTACACGCCTTTATGACATTGACATTGATATTTAAGTCCTTATGACATTGACATTGATATTTATGTCCTTATTTATGTCCGTATACTAAATGCCATTCAGTAACATGTCTGTTCAAAATGTGGCCTCCAACTATCTATGCTAATCTAGTACATTGATTCAAATTGTTAGTCTGAATTTTCAATCAATTAGAAGGGCGAGGTGTGCGGACTGGAGCCACACCATAATGCCTCGTCCGATCCCTTTGAATATTCACTAGCCATCTTTGATGTAGTGAGTTCACGGAAATTATACTGTCTTCGAACTTCTGGGAGCCTGGTGCTTCGTCAATTAGAAGCTGAGAGTTTTTAGGTCATACCTTGCAATATTCAATATAACCTAAACTTGTTAGGTAAAGCAGTCTGATCTAAACTTACCTATACTATACCTACACATTTTTATTGGGTCTAATTTGCACCCAGCACAAAAATGTTAGAATGTTCATAAACATTTTGATGTATCTATAATATGTGTAATAATCATAAAGTCATCAAAAAGACAAATCAAAAAGTGTAAGTAATCAATAATCATAAATAATATAATAATAACAATTATTTATTACTAGTTTTTGCCCGCGACTTCGTTCACGTTGACTTCATGGTCTGGACGGTGTTGGACTTTTACTGGGATAATAAATATTCTATATGTTAATCCAGGCTATCTGTACACTAAAACTTATTTTAGTCCGTTCAGCCGTTTTTGCGTTACTTAGTAACAATCATCCAAGAAACCAAACAATCGTATTTATAATATATATTAGTAGAATTTACCCAATTGTATTTTAAAATGACTTACTCATAAATGAAGGTAAACTATAACTCTAAAGGTAAGGAAGGGGTAAGTTATTCGTAGTTCATAATCTACGTAGAATGGTACACTATAAATCAGTGCGGGCGGTGAGGCATCGTTTCTTATATTAGTTATTGTCTTGGACCGATGGTAATTAAGCGATTGGGTTAGGCGGGTTTCGATATTACACCGACCTAGTATAAATACGTATTCCGGATAAGTCGCTACGGATGATATGGACATACTTTTAATTATGCACTTACCTTAAGTCGTTTTAATACGTATAAAAATGTTCAGGTAATATTAAGTTTTAAGCTGAAATACATTTACGGCGTTGAGAATGTTTTATGCCGTTTGCGACTATTGTCCAGACGGCCCAAAATTATACCGGGACCTAAAAAAACGGCTCTTCGAGCACTCATCTGACCAAGGGCTGGCTTGTTCCCCGGTCAAAGAATTGGCATCGCCATTCAGCAAGGAAACGTAGCCAGCCATATGGGCACCCTACCGCAGAGGACTATATTGGGGGCAATTTGTAAATATGTTAAATATTTAGTTCTTAGTTATAACTTTATTTCTGAAGTAGTTCTGTAAAATACGCCAGAACAGGCAACAAGCATTCATGGCCAGTCGCTACTAACCAACTGAGCTGTCGGAACAATCTGTCTCGGCCACTAAATCTTTCAATCAGTTTCTTCTTTCAACGCCTTAGGGAGCCTGGCCTGTGTCGACTGTGGTCGCTTAGTCCTTTAATTTAAAGTTATATTTTAAAATTGTTAGGTTAGGCTTATATTTGAAGTAAATATTGTTGCAAGTCGTGTGAATGATCTACTGCCGGCTGTACACATTGGGCCAACGTTGGCGCGTGAGCAGGAGGCAGCTATGTAAACGAAAAAGATCGAATTATAGCCCTCTCCCTCTAACGCATAGCTGCCTTCTGCTCACGTGCCAACGTTGGCCCTTAGAGTATATAAATATTATGTTCAGTGCTGTTGTTGTTGGTGTCTGTGAAAATATTGTCTTAGCCAGGGAAGCAATTGGCCTGCTACCTGTATCGATGCGTTTAATATTAGTAGTAGTAATCACTTTAGTGCACAAAACAAGTACCTACATAACAAGTTAGGTAGGTATATTATAAATTAAGTTCGCCGCTATAACCCTTTAAGGGATTTCTTCCACTTAACTTTTGAGCACCTGAGTGAAAAAAAATAATGTGACAGTCATAAAATTGTATCGTATTCCTTGTCACTTTAGTTGCTCGCATCTATGAATAGGAGGGCACTTTTTTTAGGACGTATCCGTCATATACTTGCCAGGCCCCATGCTGAAGTAGAGAAGTATAGAATAGTTTAAGTGATTATCGAAAATGTGTTCAAAAGTATTTCGTATCCTACGCCGTAGAAATATCCCTGTTACTTGCTCTTTCACAACACAAATACTTAGTTGAACATGTAAACTCATCCCTATCCCGATGATAACCATTAACGCTCGGGTCGGCTAGACCTCAATAGCAATATTGATCCAATAAATTATATAGGAGGATTATTGAGAATAAGCTATTGCGGTAAACATACCCAGGTTATTTGTGTACAGTCGCCATCAGATATATCGGAGCGGCCAAAGTGTTCACAAATATCTGAACATGTCTCTAATGCCTCGACAAAAGAGACATGTTCAGATATTTCTGGGCATTTTGACCGCTCCGATATATCTGATGGCGACTGTACTTAGACATATAGGAAAAGTACTGCATAGCTAGGAATTAGTAACTGATTTTAGATTGCAAGTATGTAGACTTGAAGAAACTTGTCGGGTAGTATTACTTATAATGTTTTACTTTGTGAACATCTTTGAAGTTCTCTTTGAAAATGAAGGGACAGTTACGACTTTAAAGATGAAGGGGAGTTAAAGAACATAGCTTTAAATTGACTACCGTTTTAACTAAATTACCTGCTTACACAGAAAACTACATTAACTACATACAAAAAACTACATACAAAATAATATGATCATTGATCACAAAGTTCATTAATCCCATCATTAAACGCAGTCAACAGCAAGTGTAACGATCTCAAATTTCTCATAAACTTGTTTGTTTAAAACAAGCACCCTCTTCGATCAGACTTATCTTTATCCAAAACCGCTAAATCGCTACTATAAAATCCTGGCAACATTAAAACTTGCAAGACATTCCGTGTACGGTATGCAGGCCCCAGGAATGCCGGACCGCTGTAAACGCGCCATACGACCGACCGTCCAGCGTTAAGACCGTCGGCATTTAAGACTGGACGTCTTAAGGTCCGACCACATTACAGCGCTAATTGCTTTCCGCGGAAGCCTGTGTCCGCCGGACATTACGTGACCCTTTAGGGTTGGTTTGCTGTTTACGGCAAATTGGAGATGGGAATGGGCTTACTACTGCTCGTGTTACGCTGTTGCGTATTATCTTATGGGCTTGATAGTCCGTGATACGATGTGTATTAAAATGAGACACAAGATTCAAATATTTATGATGTGATCCGTTATTTTCTTCTTTGCTTTGTCCTGCTTTACCTCGGCGCTGACGAACAGACTTCGTAGTCGTTGCCGCCTAGCAGGACAAACTACATTGGAAACAAAAAAAAAACTAATAATCATTAACAAAACTTACAGTTCAATCTACATCTTCTTCATTTCTCTTAATCATCATCATCTTCTACATTAAATGTCCCACTGCTGGCTGAAGTTCTTTCCGTCTGTTAGTTACACTATAATAACGAGAACATTCTGTATTTGTAATAATACCTCCATCACAATGAACTTACTTTTGAACATCTCGATCAATATCCTTTAAGTACTATGTGTGTTTTAGAGTACCCAACATGCCGAGTTGTTTCCTTGAAATTTCCTATGGTATTAATCTCACTTTATCTTCGATTACTGTCCTGTACTCGCCGCCCAATTCGAAGGCTTTATCCCAATGCAATAAGGTTCACAAATTACACAAGTGTCGTCTTCAGATATACACACTACCCTACCCGTAATGGGGTTCAGATTAAATGCACTAAGTTCGCAATGCCCCTCTAAAAGCGAATTGTAGTCGGCGGCAAGGTTTATAATATCATTATCGCGATGTCCGGCTGAGATTAAGAGATACTTTCGTCGGACAAGGGGTCGGTGTCTCCTGAAGATTTGGTATCTGGTTTCGGCTTTTGTCGCCTTGTTTAAAATAAATTCTGGACAAACCTGAGCTGAATTTGAATACTAAAATAAATAAATATATACAATATTTTTCAGGTTTGATTCGTGATACAGTTAAAAGTAACAAGGTAAGGTATAGGTAGGGTAGATTAGGGTAGGTGTAGGCAAGTAAACAACTAGTCTGTGGGACGTCAATGGAAAAAATAAAAAATAAAGGTACCTACTATGAAACATCAAAAGTATATCAATCGTCAATATCTGGCGTTTTTTTTAGGTTTCGTATTGTACAATATGCTTGAATGAAGGAAAAAATAGTGAGGAAACCGGTCTAATCCCAATAAGGTCTAGTTTTCCCTCTGGGTTGTAAGGTTAGATGGCAGCCGCTTTCGTCAAACTAGTGCCTATGCCAAATATTGGAATTAGGTGTCAAAGCGGATTGCTTTAGGGCACAACCGGGAATAACGCTACGAGGATGATGGGATCGATTCCAGAACAGCCTAGGTATAATATTTATGTAGTGAAATTTACTCATATGCATTGGTGTGCTCATGCAACATTCGCGCATAGCCAATATGCGAGTGATCACCAATGAAAACGATTCTAATCTAATCGCAGTACACCATCGTTAGTAGAGGGTTCGGGATTATGAACACCATCAGGTTGTGTCAACATTTCATATCGATACCGATTTTCTGGTATTCGCCGAAACCCAATAAACATGTGTTAAACAAAGCTGACCGAAATGGGCACACGGCCACTCGGAGGGACCGTCGATTTTAAAGGATCGGGTCTGACGTACAACCCGTGTGGTGTGCCGATTTGGAAATGCTTTCGGAGTAAACTCCATGAAGGATTTGGTGATTTGTTGATATTTATCTTATGCTAAATGCCATTGTTATCTATAACTAGGTATTCCTTTAAGCGAAGGATGCTTATCATTAAAAACTTATCATCATACTTCACTGCGGACATTTAGTCGTTTTTCTGCGACTATCGGGTAAAAATAAAATCATATAATTCACATTCACCAAAAACGCATTCTCAAATGAGACCCCTTAACAATTTTATTTTATGTACGCTTAAGGATTCATGGCATGAAGTACGTTATTTCAAGTTGATACCTGTTTCATAAACTAAACATGATCGTACCAAAAACCAAATTAAACTTACAACGCATATAAAACAATCTCGTCTCCGTGAAGCTAACTAGAACAGCGAACGCTGGCTATGTTTTTAGAACCTCGCTTAAGTTCTGAACACATTTATTTGCTTTGGTACTGAAAGCGGGCCGAAATCAAACACCATTTGAATCATATTCCAGAATGTAGTAGTTTGAGCAGAATACAGTAGGAATAGCTGACATATTTTTTGGCATCACTTTGCAATGACTATTCTCATATTATTTACATACTTTGTGGAAGTGAACGATATCACTTAGTTTATTTTAATCTAACTGTGGTCAAAAGATGAAATTGATGCTAATGATACAAAATGTTCAAATAATATTATTGGCCTTGAATGTATGTAGAATAATAGCTGAATTAATGAAATACGCACACACACCCAGTTCCTAGAAGGGGTGAGCGAGGCACATGTAATTGAATTTTCAAAGCAATTGTGAGATGGAGAAAAACTAATATTGCATTGGCAAGTTGCTAGCTTATCACCAACAACACAATTCAACCCTGTCAGAAAGTTAACTTTTACGATACTAACGCAAGAAACGGAACCCGACACATACCAACAAAATCTGGATTAATTAAATTGACATAAGTAGCTGATCATACTATAAAACAGTAAAAAATGTGTAATATAGCCGAAACATACTACGGTTGTGAGTGTCGGTTTATTTACTTTCGTTTTAACATATCATCTTCATTCAGACGACAGTTAAAATAAAATAATGGAATTGCATCAGTGCAACAGGTATATTATATTATATACTTACTGCTTGCTACTGGGTGCGGCCTACGTCACAGATATATATAAGTTTTTCGCCTTATCACGATGGAGTAATGTGCAATGGTGTATAATATTTTTAAAGTTGACTGTACATGCAACCCATTGAAGTGACTTTAGAACGTATATTTGCGCTCACGGCATCTCGAATACAAATATTCGTATTGAACTCAAGGGCCGTATGTGACGTCTTCGTTAGAAAACTTGCCCCGACTGGCGAACTAACTCATTTCATTCATCGTCTTGTGTGGCGACCGACATGTTTTGATGCTTTTACAAGTTCCGCAGTCTCAAGTAAAACTTAAATGCATTCAAGCCCTAAGTTTAGCATGTAACGTTTTTAGTACAGCAGATGTTTTTATTTTACTTTCATAAGTCTGATAAAGTTTCAAATTACCTTTTAACCCAATTTTAAAACAATGCATAAAGGTTTTATAATATCGTATCCGTGGCAAACAAGATATCTGTTTACCATAGTTCTTAAAGGCAATAAAAGCATGTGAATAGTAGAAGAAGTAATAGTTACTAATACTAGTATACTAGTATTAGTAACCCCACAATGGAAACGTACATAAATACCTACATTAAGTATCTCTTTCAATATTTTTTACATCTGAAAACCTGTGTCTGACTCGACTAGCAAAGGTCCACATGGGCTCAGTTTTCCCAAAAAAATACCATTTTTCCTTGGTTCACGCAACCTGTATCCCTAGCGTTTCATACGTTATTCCTTTACGTTACGTTACCATACGTAAATTAACTACGTGTACGAGTGATTGACGTACTTCTTTTGTTTTTTTCTAGTTTCCCTAACTTCTTTTTGTTATTGCATTTAGTATGGTAACCTATCGCAATCACTAAAATGTATTGACCGAATATCGTTTGTCCGAAAACTTTTCGTATTTTGATGAGTTCTCCGAATATACAATTCATTACTTTTTTCATTTGATATTATCCAAATGTTTCAGTTGTCCGTAAAAACTTTTACCGCTACAGTCATTTGAGCTTTGGCTTGTTACAACTTTTGGTTCACAGGCAATTTTTTACTTATCCATCATTACTTTCCGCATTTCAAACGTTTAGCGAAATGTTCATTTTGAGTGAATTTCAAAGTAGTTTAACAGAGACTCAAGGCAGGTCGGTGTAGGTACGACGACGAGCGAAGCGAGGAGGAGAGTTAGGTGAACTGCGACCCTACAGTGCGCGAGCCGAGCGAGCGTAGCGAGCGTGCCGCGGCAGCGGCCGGCGAAGCGCCAGAACCGAACACTTTTTTACTATCTAATACTAACATATGTACTATATACTCGTAGGTAAGGGTCAGGTCCGAAGAAATAACTTGATAAACAAATATTGTAATTATTTAGTGAACACTCATATAAGTAATAGTAGAATACTAACCACTGGTTTGTATACATTATCTACCATAAACAGCTTTGGCAGGATAACCTTAGTTTAATATCAAACTTTTTGCTTATGTTTTTAAATATTGAAAATGCATAGGTAACAACCATTTTCATAAACAAACATATTAATTAGTAACATATGTGTGCTCCGTATAAACAATAATATAATGTCAAATATAATAAAGCCGATTTGATAAAATACGAACAGATTATCAACCGAATCGTTACGTCGGTATAACGATATTGCAGGTAAACCAATAATTGGGAATCATTGATTTGTCAAACAATTACCAAAGCTAAACCATAAAACGTCGCGAATGAAAGTGTCGGACAAACGAAAAAAAAGGCAAACGAAGTATGTCGAATAGTAAATGCCGAAATCAAAATAGGACAAAAAAATTTAGTGATTCAGATAGGTAACCATTTAGTATACGTCATCTTTGTCCTGTCCTTTATGTAATAAACTACCATACGATACCAGCCCCGTTTTCTAATGAATACCATTAAAGTATCAAGACTTGGCAAACACTCTTCACCAACAATCAGTCGTCGAGATATTACACGAGAGGATGTCCAATGCGGCGGGCGGGGCGGGGCAGATATGACATATCTGGGAGCCTTCACCGCCGCAACACTATGCGAGAACTTAGTCTGCGGCCAGCACACATCTGGTACCAACAAATATACATCCAAGTTTTCAAGTGAAAACGCCTCGGGCGAGGCAGCCTATGCTACAATTATTAGCGGCCATTGAAACACGACTATTTACTTAGAGCCCACGGGAGGGATTTTTGGATTATGTTAAAGGTTGATTGAGGTTTACGTGATCTCTTGAACCTTTTTGTTTTAAATCTTTTATAATCTAAGATTTACTAACTTTGCATAGGTTAAATGTATGTATTTCTTTTGTTTCAGGTACGTAAAACGTAATATCAAATAGCCATGTATCTAAACGATGGCGTGTGAAAAGAAGAAAAAAGGTAGGTAATGTTCTGGACATCATCATATAATAACATAAAAGCATGATCTTCAAGAGCTGTCTATTTGTGTAAGTATGTACAGTAGTACAAATTATGGGCTTCTTTGAAAAAGAAAAAATTTAAGCAGTGGCTATCTTTTTTAAAATCCGAAAGCAAGTGAGTGGATATGTTACCATATTTTATTTTATTTATTTAATACAAATTCATTACAATAGTCATCCTGTAGCACATAAAGCCACTATTTTAAACCTGGAAGGTTTAGGCAATATCTTTGCTTATATTGGTCTCACTTTTCCATCTCACATTTTATTATGCACCGCCTGGGCGACAATGACGCATATTTCGGTCACGTCACTCCGCCATTCAATTTTCAATGGCAAACATTTGTCCGCCGAGTGTACCTCTCAAATCAAATTTAAAAATATGGATATTTGTATGTAGATTGGACCCTACGTGTGGGTGACAAGTGGGCACAGGACTGGAGGCATTGTACGGTGGACCCACTCAATCTCCCGGTTTCAATAAGCGAGAATACTTTTCCATTTTGTAACGGCTTTATTGAAATGCAGTGTCGTGAAAGGAAAACTTTGGAGACTATGTAGCGGGTTTGGTACCTACATTTTTTAACATTGTCGCTTCCTTTGTGAAGAATGATGCCCACGTGCAGGCCTTTAAATAGCGCTATTTTCGTATAGCGCTATCATTTATAACGTTATTATTCCTAAAACCGCTATACTCGAAACCGATATTTGACGCGTTGTATAGCGATATCCATTATAACGTTATAAATCTAAACCATTAAGATAAAACCGATACTTTTTTAACCGATATAATAATGTAATAACGTTATAGGCTTCCCCTTTCTCGCATTCAGTATAGCCTACTCGTGCAATGTAAGCGATGTGATTACGTAACGTAGGTTGTTTGTTAGAGTGCACGACGTCATAGTAAAATAGAGAATTTTTCGATTTGCTCGGCTTGTCGGCGCAGGTTGTAGCCTGATACGAATATCCTGACTAATAATTTTCAAATCAGATTGTCTTTAGCTACTCTGTGCCTCATTAATCGGAAATGCATCATCCCATAAAAAACATGCCATGTAAAAAAGAGGTCAAGTCTCGAAACTCTTCCACCGTAAAAAGTTGTGAGATATTTCGTAGAGCCAAGTCTCAGGCATTCTTTTATCTTTATTTGCTTGCTAAATAAAATTTTGTGACTTGGCAATCACACAATACTACATAGCTTTAGGTATGCAGAAATCCATTAATGCAGGAAAGTTGTGTGATTGCCAAATTACATAATTTTATTTAGCAAGCAAATAAAGATTTAAGAATGCCTAAGACTTGGCTCTACGAAATATCTCACAACTTTTTACGGTGGAAGAGTTTCGAGACTTGGCCTCTTTTTTACATGGAATGTTTTTGCTTGTTAAATAAAATTCTGCAACGTGGCAATCACACAACTTAACTGTATTTATAGATTTTTGCATACTTACCTAAAATTATGTAGTATTGTGTGATTGCCAAGTCATAAAATTTTATTTAGCAATAAATAAATAAATATTAAGGGACAATCTTACACAAATCGACCTAGTCCCATAGTAAGCTCAGTAAGGCTTGTGTTATGGGTACTAGACGACGATATATATAATAGATATAAATGCTTAAATACATAGAAAACTACCATGACAAAGAAACAAATATTCATGCTCATCACACAAATATTTGCCCTTACCGGGATTCGAACCCAGGACCTTCAGCTTCGTAGGCAGCGTCACTACCCACTAGGCTAACCGGTCGTCAAGCAAGCAAATAAAGATTAATAAGAAACCTGAAACTTGGCTCTACGAAATATCTCACAACTTTTTACGGTGGAAGAGTTTCGAGACTTGGCCTCTTTTTTACATGGAGTGTTTTTTATGGAATCTCACTTCTTTTTGAAGGTTTATGTGTTATCCATACATACAAAATATGCAGGCCCATTCTTGCTTTTGAATTTTCCCATTCACTGCAAATGTAACTTTGTAATCCTATATATTTGTGTAGGATTACAAAGTAATGTATACAGTTGGTGTATCTAGAAAACTGGGTTGAAATAGCAATTTTTTATAGTTTTCCCTTTATGTGGCCATTAAACCCTAACTCTGTACCAAATTTCAGCTCTCTGAGTTTATGGGAAGTACTAGTTCTATTTTGATGATCATGAGTGAGTGTCATAAATGCGAAACTTTGCTTTCGCTTAACTTCGGAACTAAATGACCTACAGACTTGAAATTTTGGTTTTTAAGTATGTGATTATAGCTTACTGAATGACGAAAATTTCTGCATTCTGGTCTTATCCAGAGGTTCTCAAATAGGGGCCTGAAATTGTGGCGAAATGGTTCCAGTAAAGGATGGTACGGCAGTGTTTGCTTCGCGCTCGACTTGGCGGGGGCACTGCCGTGCCCCCAGATATTAATGGCATTGTTATAACATGGTAAATTATTAATAATTTAAATGCCTGCATCAAATGTTTCTGCTTAGCCCGTTGGTTGACTGGTAGAGAATGCCTTATGGCATTAAGTCCACCATATATACTTTTTTTTGTATTGTGGCACAAAGTTTAAATAAATTAAACCGGTCTCATGGCACCAGCACGCACATTACGGATGGATGGTCAGCTAAGATGCTTAAAATGAGGTGGAGAGAATGAGAAATTTGATTAAATATATATGTAAAAGAAGACTTCCTGACTAATTCATCAACGCACAGCCGAAACTACTGGGACTAAAAAGAAGGGACAAGATGGAATTTTTGGAAATTTGAAAGTTTGTATGAGGGAAACTTTTTTTTTAACTAGAGACTTGAAACTTTGTAGGAAGATTACTTATTAAGATGCATAAAAAGTTCTTGCAGCGTTTTAGAAAATTCCACTCATAAGGGGGTTATTATGAGTGGAATTTTCTAAGTAGGGGACAGGGGTGCAATGTTTGTATGGGGGAAACATTATTTTTTGAACTAGAGACTTGAAACTTTGTAGAAAGATTACTTATTAGAATAGAAAAAAGTACTTTCTGTGTTTTAGAAAATTTCATCCCTAAGGCGGTTAAATAGAGGTGCAAAGTTTGTATGGAGGGAACTTTATTTTTTGAGCTAGAAACTTCAAACTTTGTGGAAAGATTACTAAATACAATACAAAAAAGGACTGTCAGCGTTTTAGAAAATTCCACCCCTAAGGGGGTTAAATAGGGGTGAAAGGTTTGTATGAGAAACACTTTTTTTGAGCTTGAGATTTGAAACGTTGTAGAAAGATTACTTATTAGAATAGAAAAACAGTTAGTACTTTTAACGTGTTAGAAAATTCCATCCCTAAGGGGGTTAAAAAGGTACTTATGCAAGATTAGGATGAGAAACATTTTTTTTTAGCTAGAGATGGGCAACTTTGTGGTACGATTACTTATTAGAAAAAAAAAATCCTTTCATCGTCTTGGAAAAATACCGCCCCTAAGGGGGTTAAAAGTGTTAAAACGGTATTCAAGGTTTATATGGAGAGCAAGAAAATATAGTAAGATATTTCTAATGTCAGTCTTAGTCTGTATGTTAAAAGACAACAAAACTGATTACAGAGTTGTTTTTAATTCGTCCCCTATAGGCGTTAATGGGGCTTCCAAGTTTATATGGAGGGAAAAGTATTTTTTTAAGTAAGATTTTTTAATTTTGGTCTTAAAATAGAGAGAGCAGATTAGTAGATTTTTTTATTCATCACCTAAGAGTGTTTAAAGACTTTAAAGGGGATTCGAAGATTTCGAAGGCCGTATAGGGTCAAGACAATTTTAAAGTAAAACATTAGTGTAACTACGATTTTAGACGGTTTGTTTAAAACTAAAAAATACATTTCAATGTTTTTGAAATTCATCCCCCGAGAAGGTTTCTAGGGGGTTCAAAGTTTATACGAAGAGCAAGATATTTTTAAAATAATAGATTTATTACTTAGGTTATGGACCGTTTGTTTAATGATTAGAAAACGATTTCAGCGTTTTTTTTATTCATCCCCTAAGAGAGTTAAAAGGTTTGAAGGTTGTATAGAGAGCAAGACCTTTTTTAAAGTAAGACTTACAGATTTGAACAGTTACCAGAAATGTAGGATAGGTTAGGTTAGAACTGCGATGCTCCCAGAATCGAATAGATTTAATCAACATTGGGTACTTATTATTATAACAGTAATGTAGCTTAGTAGACATATAAAAATATATTTTTCTTTAATACTGTATGAAAACGTCTGTTGATGATTCTTAAGATATTTATGTTTGTAAAAACGAAGTTTTCAATTTAGATTTATCAATTTAAACTAACGAACTCATCGCACTGTTACCTTTTACGTAGGTCTAATCCCTGAACGGATTTAGATGAAAATTCCCGTACAGATAATTTGAGACCCTTGGAAGGATATAGGATAGTTTTTGTATATATTTAAGATGGTAGAAGTGTGTTTGGGACAGCGATAAATAGCTTGCACCGAACATAATTTAATAGCAATATTTTTTCTAAGACCATAACAAGTTCCACGCGAACGAAGTCGCTGGCAACAGCTAGTTATTTATATAAATATTTAGTGACTAAGGATTAATTAGAAAAGGAGGATGAATCGTAAGAAAAGGAGGATCGATACATATTTATGTGTACCAACCGTCCTTGGTCTCCCCTATCTATCGCGACCCAAATCGAAAATTCACACATTCTTTGGTTTCATAATCAGATTTTATTTAACTTGTCATTTTCGGAATGGCTCTAAATCAAAAATAAAATAAAATGTCGGAAACTAAAAGTATTATTTTAATTTTATTACGATTAATGAACAAAAGCACATACCAACATACCTATGCATATTTTTTTGCTCACGGCAACACCGTCGGTCGTAGGGCTTGTTTGTCTGTAGTCTGCGATTTAGTGCCGAGACAAACAATTAACATAAAAAAATATTGACCCTCTTACATATTGTAATAGTGTATACCTAGGGGCTATTAAGATTGGCACTCTTTCTTTTTATTTATGAGCAAGTCCACGAATCTGTGGACAGCGTTGCGTTTCCTGCGTCCCATTTTTATTCCGCCGCATTTATCGTCGCAACCAACCAAATATTCACAATTCACAACCAATTTGCAAATGATCGAGGTAAACAAGCATTAATAAGATTTAGAAGCTAGAACAACATAACGGCAACGTCGCACGTCGCGCTACGGCCCACGTGGTGGCATGTTGGCATTGGCACAGAGCGGCAACGGCGTAGCCGTAGCGCGCGGCTCGCATTTTAAAACGATATTATAACGTTATTATATATCGTTCTGTTATTTATTCTGTTACGGTATTTATATCGTTATGGAGAATATTGATTTTGTTATAACGTAATTTTCGAACACTAACGGAATATACCGTTATAATTCCGGTTCATTTTATAACGTTTTAAAGGCCTGCCCACGTGTAGAATGTGGGATTAGATTCAGTGTAGACAAGGTCTGACAGCCCACATTTTGAACTGAGTGAACAATTCCCTAAAAAAGAAGAGTTATACATATTAAACCAGAAATGTTTTCATCGTTTTTTGTTAATATGTATCGTATAATTTTCCTAGAAGATTATTAGTAAAAAATTAAATTTGGAGTCCGTATAAACAGAGCAGTTATATCTAGTGTCGTAATAAAACTCGTTGTATTAAGTCCATAGCACATCTCAACAACAAAGTTGTTACGTATCGTATCCCCTCAAGGAAGGACCAATGATTCGAATTTATGCTTTATGCAGTGGAAAATTATAAATTTATGTGCGTCCAGTTCCTTCCGATACGTCCTGTCTCCTGTTGAGGAAATCTTGATTTTTTATGGTTAGAGCAGCACGTTTGCATAATTTATATCGTCGCCTCTCATTTGCAGACAAAGACGTCTGCGGACTGCGGGCCCTAATAGAATCGTGGCCGTAAATAAAAAGTTTGTTTTCTTTTTAAATCACTAGTTGGATTTAGTGAGTTTCTTTACACGTTGAACGAATTAGATTATGTAAAGTGTCTTATAAATAAATATGGGTTCAGTTTAATTTTATTTTATTTTCTTATATTAAATTTGCTTGTTTTTCATCAAATAGAATATCTTGTATGGACATGTTTTAGACATTCGTGATTTTTTTCTCACTTGCCTATCTGTTTACGCCAGTCTATGCTATGCTATGATCATGACTATGGATTGCTATTATCAAATATATTTACAGATTTTAATTTGTCTTATAGGCTGGTTAGTAATTTATATTTTCTGATTTTTTATTTAATATTATTAGTCTGTAAAATATGACTAATTGAGGCTTACGAAATATTTAATTAATTGTAATACCTGCGGTATTCGTTTCCATAAAACCGAGTTTTCTTAATTAAGCTACAGGTACACTTATTTGTACTTATAGACCTATCTACAAATACATTTATCTAGAAAACATTATAGTAGTGAACAATAGCGAGATAAACAAATTCCGGGCGGCTGAAGACGGATGGCGCGCCGGATCACGCAGGACACGCGCAACCCTTCCTGGATAATATCTTTAAAAGTTTGGGGAGCGCCAGGGGAGCCGGCCATCTTTAAATTATGCCGCCAACAATCAAATGTTATTAGCGCTAGGAAAAATCAGATGTTTATTGTTGCTACAAATATATTATGTTTCTTTAGGCAGTAATTGTAGTACAGTTCAAATAAGTTTCTGCATGTACTCGTATGGTGCTGATGACCTGGTAAAGGTTGCGGGAGTCCGCTGGATGCGGGTGGCGCGGGACCGGTCACTTTGGCACTCTTTGGGGGAGACCTATGTCCAGCAGTGGACGTCTTTCGGCTGATATGATGATGATGATGATGTATGGTGCTATTCACAGGCTGAACATTTTGTAAGTCACAACACCTCTGGTGTTGCAAGTGTCCATGGGCGGCGGTAATCGCTTACCATCAGGTGATCCGTCTGCTCGTTTGCCTCCTATATCATAAAAAAAAAAAAAAGGGTAATCCGACGAAACAAAAATAGTGTTTATGCCAAGTCCCATAATGATCTACACAATGTTTGGTGTTTAAGCTCAGTTTTGTCTATGTCTAAATCATACGAGTATTTAGGTGATAGTGCTACATTATTTGTCCTTCATTCCCGACAATTAAGAATAAATATAATATATTTGCTAAGCCCAACAATTGATTCGACGTCAGCAACTTCATAAGTCTAATATACTTAATTGCCAATAATATTCCAAATTATAATAATAATATATATAGACGATCATCGTCCCGATAGTCGTTTCGGCGAACGGTTTAATAGCGAAGAGTCTCGACCATCACCTCTAGAGACTCTCGCTAGGCGGCTGGATCAAGGGTCAGATACAGAAGGCGGTACTCCTGGATACTGCGCGTATAGTCAGGAGGTTCCTGTCTCTGTCGCCCTGACCGCCGGTAGCTTAGGCCGCGCCTCGCTGCCGGCTGCACCCTAGGTTAGGTTTTTATAATGATTTTATGTTTTGTATGTATAGTTTTATATTTTACTTTTTAGATATAATTATTGTAAAAACCTAGTCTAAGACGAAATTAAAATAAAGAATATATATATATTAATATATTTGCTAAGCCCAACAATTGATTCGACGTCAGCAACTTTATAAGTCTAATATACTTAATTGCCAATAATATTCCAAATTTTCAGGGATTGAGTTTTTTTTTTACTACCCTACTTGTACGTTGGACAAAATTACTTGGATAGAAATGGGTGTAATGCCGATTATTTAATAAACATTACTGCCAAATTATTCCGATAGTCGATACATTTTCAAGACCCAAACAGGTCAAATTGACTTACGGAATAATATTGGAGCTTGCGAAATCAAATTTCCAAAAGGCCATCAAACGCAAAGGAAAATTCGTTTAAGAGTATTTAATTCAAATTGAATTTCACTGAAAAGATTACACACCATGGGAAGGGATGATTGATTTAATTACTCGCTTCTAAGACGTGTCCTCTTATAATTAAGGTTCATTACTTAAGCATCGCTTTATACCGAATAATTACTTAATAGAAGTAACGAGTTATTTCCATCCCAAAGTTTGCTGCACAAGTAGGAAGTAATTAACATTGAACAGGACCGGGAAACGAATTATAGAGGCCAGATAAATAATGGATACAATCCAGAGAGCCTTAGTATATGTATACAACCTTAATAAATGGTTCAATACCTAGGATGTATCGGTCACTATTTCATTAATTATTCATTACCTAAGTCAGTAAACATTACTGCGTTCAACTCTTCGTTTCAAGCATTTTTTATTTTTATTAATTTGCAACCAAACAGTTCTCCTTGAAACTCCCTTTAGTTGTATTTGGTCTTAATAAAATGCTACATGCTTATCTCACAAATAAATATTATATCTCATGAGGCATAAGAACGAGAAACTGTGCTCTGATCTCTCGCTTACACGCATGGCGTACCGCTGCCGCTGCCACCGCCTCTCGACGCCGTGGCCGAGCCCTTAGTGTAAGGCCTGAGTGGACGCCCCGCTCAGAGCGGAGCGTCGAGCGTCCATATAAATTGCATTTGTTTTATATGGACGCTGCACGCCCCGCTCTGAGCGGGGCGTGCACTCAGGCCTTGCACTTAGTCTAATGCAAAATTTAAAAAATTAAGGTTGTCGACTATTTTTCATTTCAACGAGGCACGAAAAATCAACAGTGTTATACAACGAGTTTTTAAACTATTGGAAATTCTTCAATAGTATACCTATAATTAAGAGTGCAGTACCATCATGCCATGTCAGTATTGAACATATCCAACCACTGCCACACAGTAAAGCAATACAGTACACAGCACAGCACAGTACAGCACTGACCTCAATAACACATGGCAGATCTGGGTTTCCTCCGATACGAGTGGTCTGGAAGGAATCGATAACTATTGCTGGCGAGGAACTGCCATAACTCAATAAGAGCCCGCGGACGTGTATTTATGACTGGCCGCCATCTTTGCTCGTGATCGGGTGCAACTGCATTGGGATTTAATTGATAATGAGATGATATTCCACTTTATACCAGTTTGTTAATATGGTTAAGAATGAAGAATCTTTAAATAATATTGTAATTACTGCTCGCATTTCAATATCTTACTATAGGACACATTTACTGCCTACCTTTTCGTAGCGCTACACGCGTAGCCGATAATCTACCTTGTAGCGAAAACTAGCTACGAGCACTAGCGAGACATACTCAGCGCCAATCACGACACACATGTATGTGTCAGAGTGCTACGGTCGTTTTTCGCTACAGAGTAAGCTGCAACGATATAGCGATCTATACGAGCGTAGCGCAGTGGTGAAACAGCTACTAGCGGGTTCTTGCCGAAAGTATTACGACGGACAAATTATCAGGTATTTTTTCAGTGCAAATGCACTATCTTTATCGCTTTTGTCTACCCGTAATTGGAGCTGTACTTAGGTAGAGTAGCTTTATTATCGGAAATGTACCTTATGTCTAATTTATTGTAATATATCATGTCCATAAACGTGTGAAATGTGGGTGGTAACCTCGTCCAAAATTAAGTTTTAATTCTACATGTCATATAATTTAAACACAAACCCCCTTATTCATAAAACTTAAAATGCCTCTGCTAAATGAAATGTGCTTTGTCCCTTTCTATGTCAAAGTGACAGATAAGGACAAACGAATTTTAACGCCATTTTAGTTAAAACAGGCTTGTAGTACGTTTATGAATACGGCCGAAAATGTTCAAATTCTTCAAATGAAACAACCGTTCTGACATTATTTATTTAGCATGAAATTTGCGAACGTCTACCTAGAAACAGTAAAATTGTCTTCATCACAAAACTTATCTTTGCCCGCCCGGTGGATCATCTCGGGGAAAAATAGGTTAAAGGGGCCCTCGCCCAGGGGGACGCTGATAAAACTTCGGGACAAAACTTTTGTTTTGACGGAGCACCTTGGAGGGGCTGCTCGCAATTCGGTACAGAAAAACCCATGAATATCGATATGGGTTGCAAACTGTAAGTACGTAGGTAAATGTGAAATTAACTAATGTGATGCCACAATAGTTTCTGAATAGAAATAGCTGGGAAATTGCAATTCGTGGATAAGTTGATTTTGTCGGACGAAGCGAAGCTGAATTCCCATGCCCACCAAGGCATTAGTATGTAGTGTTTTTCTCAAAAAAAGCGGGGAATCCATTAATGTTTTGAATACTAACTATAGGTACAGGTCGATTCACAAGAGCTGGCATGAATGAATTGACCGAAACTAATGTCACTTGACACTGTGAGTGGCAGTGTGAGTGCCGTTCTTATACAGGAGCCTCCTAATATTTTGTAAACATGTACCTAATACGGTTTCGTTATTCAAGAAAAAATAAATAAATCACCTGTATTTAATAATTATGTCATGCACACATAGACATTATCATTCACTCGTTCAATTCATTCATGCCAGCTTTAGTGAATCGACCTGTACCTCAAATCATCAAAACAATAGTTGTAGTTAGTTAACTATGGTTAGAATTAAAGGTATCTATTGCTGTCTCACTTTAACTACAACATGCTGTTGTGACAAATTGCTAATTATGTAGTAGCCAGTAAATGTACGCACATTTGGCTGTTTACAGTGGCTTATCTCAGTCAGAACTTGTTATTAAACGCTAAAAACAACACAGGTATTTACATTGTATTAAATTAACAATAAGTTATGATGTCTACCATCATAATAATTATGTTTGTACCAAGCAAGCATACGTACGGTGGCAAACAAGCATATGGCCTCCCTGATGGTAATAATACATTTTACGATTACGGGGAAGCCACAAGCGCGTTTCTTGATTTAACCAATCGTATCGAAGGCTAAAGACAAATGTAGGCCCCTTACTCCTCGATAGCTCCGGCGACCTTACACCAGGAACACAACACCGCAATGCCTACAGACAGAGATTCTACCTACTATTACTACCACTATAAAATTAACACAATAAACCCAGACATATTATAAAGAAGGTACCCATATACCCGACCGAACTCTTTTTTGAAATCTAATTTTCCCCTATGTTATTGTTTACTCAATTTCTAAAACCCCGTACAATTTTTTCGTACGTCGAAAAATACTACTGTTCAAGATAAAATCATCATCGTCATCTCTCTTCAGCCTATATACGTCCCACTGCTGGGCACAGGCTTCCTCTCATGGATGAGAGAGAAAATCTATGTTATTATTTTTTACAATAAAGTAATAATGCTTCAATATCTGTAATATACAATTATTGCAAGGTTCATTAATACACATGAGGGCACAATCTTACACAAATCAAACTTAATTAATAGGTAGCCTGTATGGCCTGGAATAGGAGCAAAAAATGAAACGGTAGATTATTGAGCTTGTGAGAAATTATTTACAGGTGGATTTAATTGAAAGAAAAAAGTTTTATTCTTTTTTTTTCTTAAAAGTACCGGACACGGACGTATTGGACACAAGGGGTTACTACCGATGCTCTAAGGAAGTGTCCTTTTAAATATTTGCCCCTGTTACAGGCCACACACTGATATATTAGATATAAATACTTAAATACATAGATTGAAATGGGAGTTTGACATGATCTTCGACCTATCCATGTTCATCTTTAGACCAACTCGCTCGGAGGCTTTACTGAGCTCATCGAGCATAGTACTCAAGTCCGCCACGGTCTCAGCCAAGACTACTATATCATCAGCTAACCGAAGGTGAGTGATGTACTCGCCGTTGATGTTGATGCCTAGTCTTCTCCAGTCTTGAAAACGTCCTCCAGTGCAGTGGTGAACAGTTTTGGGGAAATAACATCCCGCTGCAGCAAAATAGGCTTCGAGCTCCGATCCTGGAGTTGGACTGATATAGTGGCGTTCTCGTACAAACACTTCAATTCTTCGATATAGCGGCAGTCTACTTGGCAGCGCTGGAGAGACTGTAGTACAGCCCAGGTATCGATCGAATCGAAGGCTTTCTGGTAGTCACGCTAAGCAGAGAGGCAGATTATACTCCTTAGTCTTCTGTATAACCTGACGCAGCGTATGAATGTGGTCTATGGTACTAAAACCTCTTTGGAAACTGGCTTATTCAGGAGGCTGGAAGTCATCAAAACTGCGTGCGAGACGATTTTTAATTACTCTTGAAAACAGCTTATGGACATGGCTCAGAAGTGAGATGGGTCGGTAGTTCTTCAGCAGGGTATTGTAGATCTTTTTGAAGAACAGCACCACCTCACCTCTGTTCTATGCCTTTGGCGTTCTCCTTTCCAATAGGACGGTGTCGAACAACTTCAGCATGTCTATCATGAGACGGCCGGGACATAATCTCGATTTTTCTCGTACTATACCTCTTGTTCTAAGTGTTCTAATAAGAAAGAGACGGATAGTGCGAGAAAAATCGAGAGTATGTCGCGGCCGTCGCATGATAGACGTGCTGAAGGATCGGCTTTCCACCCGACTACAGGAGTTCGGCTGTAATTCCGTCTTCACTGTATGCCTTGCTGTTCTAAGCTGTTTCAGTCATTCTAATCTCGTACAGGCTGATGTTCGGGATGTCGTCGGTATAGTGTCGGGTTAGTCTAGTTCTAGGATCTTCCGCCAGATCAACTTCGGGTCTGCAAGTTGATCTGTCTCCCATTTCAATCGGACACTTTACGCTCGAAGTTGAAGACAATTATATATATCTAGGACAGACTGTCCAGTTAGGTAGGTCCAACTTTAAGAAAGAGGTCAATCGTCAAATCTGACTCGGCTGGGCAGCATTCGGGATGCTACATCTTTTCGTCCAATAATATTCCATTGTCTCAAGACAAGAGAGTCTTTGACCAGTGTGTGTTGCCAGTGATGACGTATAGCACGGAAACGTGGTCACTTACTATGGGCCTCATAAAAAGGCTCAAAGTCACCCAAAGGGCAATGGACAGGGCTATGCTGGGATTTTCTTTGCGCGATTGCATCAGAAATTAGTCTATCCGCAGCAGGACCAAGGTAACCGGTCCCTCCGAATCGCTAAACTTAAGTGGCAGTGGGCGGGTCTAATTGCACGTAGAACCGATGGCCGTAGGGGCGGAAAGGTTCTCGAATGCCGACCGCGTACCGGAAGGCGCAGCGCGGATAGGCCCCCCCACAAGGTCGACTGATGACCTGGTAAAGGTCGCGGGAGTCCGCTAGATGCGGCTTGCGCAGGACCGGTGATTGTGGCACTCTTTGGGGGAGGCCTATGCCCAGCAGTGGACGACTTTCGGCTGATATTATGAAATACATAGATAACCTCCAAGACTATTAAACAAATATTTAGACTCAAATATCTATTTAAAAAAAAAAACAAATAATAGGTAGTATCGTCGTAAAAAAATATAATTTAACATTATAACCACAAATAAAGTTTGCCCTCGATGTTCTTTAAAAATTCCATCTCCTACCCCAGTTCCGAATAAAACAAACAGCGTAGTTTGTAGCAATCAGTGCGTGTATCAGTGTGCCCAGTGGTTCGGACCACACAAAAAGAGGGGTCCAAATGTGAATGGATGTTAACGTGTTTTTTACGACGGCCACGGTCAACATATCGTTTTGTTTGCGTCCGCTGATATCTTTATTTCTGGTTAACCCCCCAATTTCGATTTTTCTTTTTTAGGGTTACGTTGGTAAGGATTATAGCGAAATCATTCAATGTTTCACGGTTGTTTACATCAGCACTTTGTATTTTTGTTACAAACTGCATTGAACACCAAAACATGAAATCGATATATTTTAGTGGATTTTCTTGAAAACTACTTCTAAAAACAAGTTTTTTCCCTAGTTTTCCTCTACATGACAAATAAGATCGTATAAGATTGACAGAGGTAATTTATTTATACGATTTATTGTCATCGCAGGAGGGGCAGGGAGAGTCAACATTGACTCGGTGTCGAAGTGTTTGCTCAGTATCAAGCCCGTGGCTTTAGTTTGTACCGTCTTTATCGGTTCTTTTTGTTGAAAATTCTATTTTTCTTTTTAAATATCATTGATTTCAATTAGGTGCTTTAACGGAACAAAGTGAGGTAAGGCAATTGGCAGACTCCAGTGCAGTATAATATTATAATGAATATTATAATGAATACTACTACTTAGAAAAGTTGAGAAACCCCCGACATTTTCATTTCAATGTCCAATATCTCAAAAACGGCTGAACAGATATTCATGAAACATAGCTAAGAACACTCGGGAAAAAAATATCTATGACACAAAAAAAACTAAACAAAAAACGGTTCATCCGTTTGGGAGCTACGATACCACAGACAGATACACAGATACACAGACACGTTAAACTTATAACACCCCTCTCTTTGCGTCGGGGGTTAAAAATAACTTTCCAGTTGACGCATTACAAACCTGATAAAAAGATGTCATTGTCAATTAAACTACTTCACAATCGACATTGTAGATTCAAACGTTTACGATTAACTGATATTATTATTTTCTAATCATGATCTAATCTCATAAAATTATATTTATTTACCTCTATTTCAGATCCATGAACTTTCAAAACGCGATATAATGTCAAATAATGAGGTCTCGTCTAATTATTGATATCGTACGGAACCGAAAATTGTACTGATTTCGCCAGTCGCGATAAATAAAGGGGATTGTACTCAATTATGACGTGGACCCATCAAAGCTACCCTGTACATAATTGTTCTGGCTGCTAGTGATAAATTGACTTCATAACATGAAGTGGAGCACTTTTTGCCCGCTCTCGCTGCTTTTGCCCTTAGGCGTGGTATGGTATAATGGAGAGGCCTTTGGTAATGCTCGTAGTATATAAGTATATGTATGACCTTCAATCATGGGTAAAGTTGATGGAAGTATTAACCACGTTTTTGTTCAAAAGTATGATATGCGGAATAAATTATAAAATATATACGAGTTTATCTGGGTGGAACGGAACAAAGGACTTTCCCGGAAAAAAAAAATCGTAAATAATTGGAGTCGAGGACATTGGACTTCATAACCTCAAATTAAAGTAGAATCGAAGCTACAAAAAACTACTTTGCTTTTCTTCATTACCATATTATGATTCCGGAATAATTAATCCCATAAAAAAACATACCATGTAAAAAGAGGCCAAGTCTCGAAACTCTTCCACCGTAAAAAGTTGTCAGATATTTCGTAGAGCTAAGTCTCAGGCATTCTTATTAATCATTATTTGTAATTAAATAAAATTGTGTAACTTGGCAATCACACAACTTTCCTGCATTTATGGATTTCTGCATACCTAAATGTATAGTATTGTGTGATTGCCAAGTCACAAAATTTAATTTAGCAAGCAAATAAAGATTAATAAGAATGCCTGAGACTTGGCTCTACGAAATATCTCACAACTTTTTACGGTGGAAGAGTTTCGAGACTTGGCCTCTTTTTACACTTCTTTTTGTACGTTATTGTGTTATCAATACATATGAATTTTGAATGCAGTCCCATTCTTGCTTTTTCATTTTTTGTCTCGTTCACTGCAAATATAATTTTGTAATCCTATATGTTTAAATGGGATTACTTACTGAGTTATTTATGCAGTTGGTGTATCTAAAAAACTGGACTGAAATTGCCTTTATTTTTTAGTTTTCCCTTGATTTATACACTAAACACTAATTTTATTCTAAATTTAAAGCTTCTATGTCTACTAGAAGTGCCTTAGACTTTTGATGATAGATGAGTCAGTCAGTGAGTGACAAAATTAAGAAACTTTGACTAGTTATAAATCTTAAACTACTGGTTCAAATTGAATGAAATTTTAAATATACCGTGTTTATACAATTCGTGCTTGGTTACTGAAAATTCAGGCTTCTAGTTTCATCCACAACGAAGTTATAGGGGGGTCGAAAATGGCCTGAACTGCTTCGAGAAAAGGATGGTACGGCCGTGCCGCTGTTTTGCTCAACTTGGCGGGGGCACTACCGTGCCCCCAGATTATCCTTATAATCCTGTTGGCCCAAATATAATTCAGTCAAATGTGTAACAAACTTATGTCGTATGTCAGTAATGATGTCAATAACCACCTGTTATTTGGATCCAAATGACTAAAAGTGCTGATTTTATTTAATAATAAACAATAAAGGTTATAACGAAAAATGTATTACTATAGTTAAGTTCATCCCTTTTACTTTTTTCTGAAAAGCCTCCAGTTCTACTCTGTTTCTTAAATGGTTTTTACTGATGATTGTGATATACAAAACTATTGAATGACTCTTTTCATGATTACTTACGATAATTTTATTGGTTGCAAAAATTGCGAGTAAATCTCCATGTAACCGCGCCCGCCCGGGGCCTATTGTCGTGTCGCATTAACGAGAATCGCATCATAACTCCCGATAATCTACGTTTATTGGCTCCGCTCTGCTTTATTACTCTCTTCAAATACGTCGCGATATATGTGCGCCATGTATAATACGTTGCGTTGCAATGGAGCGTGACGATATAGGTTCGCTGTTGGGGTTACATTGAAACTACTTACAGCTGAAAGTTTATTTAGTGCCATATTGAATGTGGTTTTTCTTCTATTTTTATGATTACGTACGTATACATATGTAAAGTGATTAGTATCGTCGGCAAATTGAATCGCAAAATTTTAAATAGTGTCGTTGTCACAGGCATCTTGACATAACCAGTATTGTACGCGCATCAGGTATATCTAAATGTCACTTTTTGTATGAGAAAATATAATAGAATAGAACAACATTTATTTATGACAACAACACATACATGCACATAAATCAGCATACAAAAGAGAAAACAACATTTCCACGAAACGGTTCCATCTCAGCGTTGAAAAATAACAGTTGAGTTGTCCGAACGTGCATTCGAAACGTTACGAAATCACCCCTCTGTGACAAAAAAATCGAATTGACTGAATCTAACAGATCAGTTTAAAAAGAAAAAAAGTTTATTCAATTCATGTGAGTTTCATACAATCTTTTTTCTCGTTTCGGGAAGCCTAACGTTCGTTGAAACATCTTCGAACTTCTGATTTAAAATGGTTTTCTCGTTATATATATCTTAACTCCAATCACGATCGGGCATTATACTAAAGACAATTCATTATTAGAGAGCCGTTAGCCGGCCATAATCGGTCGTTATCGCCCTTTTACTGCACATTTTATGAGCGAAACTATTCACCCAAGAAATGTACTTGCCCTTATCTTGTTATCCTTTGTTAGGGCTAATTACTTTAGTAGCTATCGTTGTTTTATTATTATTACGACATGTAATGTAATAATACAAACGTTTAGGAAATTGGGGTAAAAAAAAGGGTTTTTATAAAGTGTTGTATTAGTAGGTTGTCAACCAGTAAGCTTTACAGTTGCTGTTAGTAAACAGAAGTAAAATAATGTAATTTGATGAATAATTAATTAATTTGGATTTTTATATATATATAACAAAGTCGTGTTAATTACACCATTTATACTTGATTTCTGTGTTGTTTGATTTATTGGATTTGTCTTCATTCCGAATAGCAGCATAACTAATAATACTTGGTTATGTTTTTTTTAATACTTTTTGTATGGCGGTACGAAGTTTGCGGGGTCAGTTAGTACTATGTATACATATTCTAAGTTCATGAACTTGTATCTTATAACGAACTGTGCAAAGATGTCAAAAATGACTAGATTCAATCTAAATATATTTATTATACTAATAACAGTAATAACTGGACATCGTACATATTGTATATTTTCGTTTCAACGTATTACTGTTACTAAAATGACTATCTAAAATATCAACCAACGTAGTTCAATAATTAACTTTATTAATGTAAATTACAATTCCGAAAATGCTACAAAATTCTGGTAATAATATGTATCCTACACAATTCATGAAGACATAATAGATATAATATAATAATCATGTGCTTAAATGGCCAGGAAGATAAAAATAAATCTTTTTTGTATGCTTTTTTTCCTAAAGGAAAAGAAGCCTTTAGGAATCCCCTTTTCCTATTAAGTTGTAGCTCCGTAATAGTTGTTTACAACTCGCTCGTTGCGTTTACAATATATTACGAGGTTGCAGGCAATAAAAAAGGGGTAAGAAAAAATGAATAAAGCGCGCTACAGTAAAATAAAGGCGAGCGAGAATATATATGACTTCCTTGAGGAAATAATAATGCTGTTTACAATTCATTTGGCTACCTGGCTACCCTCGTCTTTGGAAAACAACAGGTTCCGTGTTTCTTCGACCCTCCCTGTGCCGTTTTTTTCGGAGGGTCGCGATTTTTATTCGAAACCCTTTGCTTCTCGCCGGAGTACAAGCTTAATGACAAATGTCGAAGAAAAGGGCGCAACTGAAAATTTTATACATAAATGCGCTCTGCTAAATACATGGAAAAGCAATGTACGAATTCTGTTATTTTGATGGGATACATATAAAAAAGCATCTGTCCATTGTTAATGTCAATTCTATAACTATACTAGTGAAATCATTTATGAAATCAATTGAGTACTTCAAGATTACATCCTATAGACTTTACCTCTTTATAATATTAGCATAGCACCTAATTTGTTAGCATAGCACCTAATTTATTAGCATAGCACCTAATTAACGCCGCACAGAATAGAATATGAGTATTCCAAATGTATGCGCCAGTAGGTATACCGTAACTAACTGAACAAATGATATTCCTAACATTTTGAGCTTTATTATGAGTAGGTACCTATAAACACATGCTAAGACGTCAAGGTTTACATCGAAGAAAATAACATTGACTGCCTTTTTCTTTTGTGCCGTCGACTTGATACCGACAAATCACAGATTCCAGAATAAAAATCAAAGCGTAACAAGGCACCCGGCTTGCTTACATTTAAAAACGTAATTGTAAGTAACCGCTCCCTTTTTATTAATTTACCTCATTTATTCTTACCCCCGAGACGTCACGTTTTACAAGAAGGAGTAAAAAGACTTGGTAAAAAAACTGTCGCGACTTTTACAATAAATTATTCATGCGAATTCCAGCGTTGTTTTTTTTCAATGATTGTCGCTTTTATTATTGCCTTTTTTGATTTGACTAGTCGGTGGTAGGTTCCTAACCTACTGTGTGACTTTTAATCAATTATGGAAAAAAAAACAAGATGGAATACACACAACACAACAACAACAACACACAACAATCTACAATCTGTTCATTTGTGACCATATTCGCACCAATCAACGTTTCAACTCATTTACAGCACATTCATCAAAAACTCTAACAAATTACAAAGTTGACATCCTTCAAGTAATAATTAAACGAAATTTCAAAGCACTATTTCGAATCGACTAATAGCGTGGAGAGGCTGTCAGCTTAGAAAAGTTTCAGTAACTGAAAGATGCGATCGAGAAATTACGGCCTGTGAATATTAAAGTACCCTTGAGCAGTCTCGAGAGGTTCGAGTCACTTAAAATGCTTGATGAGCAATCGAGTTAGGGACAGAAGACATCGCGGGCGAGTCAAAGGGACTGCATTATGTTTTTGATACGTTAAGGATGTTAATGGAATTTGTTAGTTACGAAAACGGAACTGATATGGAAAAAATGCCTCCGGATTAAGGAAATTTTAAAGTTGCCTGTACGGGTAAATATACACTTTAAGTATGAGTAAGACGGCAAATGAGGGAAAAATAAAGAACCAGAACAATTTTAGGATGTCAAGTAAATGTTGAAGTGTATGTTTAGTAGATACGTTCTACTAAATGATCTTGAATGGTGTAGAGTACTGTCGACAACACAGCTAACTGACCGACCGTGCACTTTAGGTGCATTGTAGTACGGTTCAATATAAATACAAGGATCTAACTGTGTTGGCGTTTGTACATACTGACCACTTAAAAGTATGTACTTAGACATATTTTTGACACCTTATCTGTTAGAGTCCAATTACATCAATCAATAAGCTTGCAAAACCAGACAATTGTGCTAAAATAGAATTATCCCGGAAAAAAGACTATTACGGCTGAAGACCGTATGCCTCTGCCGCGTGTACTACATTTCCAGTCAATGAACTGACAACTTGTATGGAAATAAAATCAATTTTGGAAATAATTTTTAATAGCTTATCTTTTCTGTGTAACGGATATATTATCAATTAAATAGTTACCCAGCGACAGAATCCGACAAAATTTCAGACATCAACAAAATGATATTAACTAGCTTCTAAAAAGTCAGAAAAAATATTAATAAATATTTTTGTCTTTATTTTGGTTCATTTACATTTGCTCATAATATTCAAGTTAAATCATACAAAAAACGACAATGCATGCTTCATTTTAATCTACATAATTACTTCCGGGTGGAAAGTTGGTCATCTTAGAATAACATTTTAAAATGAAATCAACAAAAAAAACGCTATTATAAATTAAAGTTTTTCAAAACCGTATTTTGCCTGGAGTAATTCCAGAGCGGTGAGCTATATTTTCTTTATTAATGTGGTACCTTGTCTTTTGATGCAGCTACTAAAATGCTTCGTGTAAACTTAACTCATTCACTGCCGAAAATCGCTAAGCACTACGTTCTTAACCGATCCCGTGGTTTACCTCGTATGTAGCGGAAAAAAAAATCTGGCAGTAAAGTGTTAAATTACTTCAAATTATGTAAAATCAAAAGTAATTCATAATATTCTTAATCCACTATCAGCCTTGGCTATTCCTGTACCTGGTAAATTATAACTGTAACAGCAAATACTGCAAAAAGCCTCGAATCCAATATTACAATTTATAACCAAAAAAAAATCGTTATAATTCCAGAAACATAAATGAAAAATCTAAACAGTTGTAAAATGAACATCCGAATGCCCCTTTCCCCGTCAAACGAGTCGACCCCAACATTCCTCGGGCTGTCTGCAGCCTCCTTTTTTAAATCCCGGATCCAGTCGGTAACAAGCCAATAAATCCGGGGAATTTTTCTCGAGCCCCGAGCCCTGGAAGGGCTTAACACGATTACACTCAAATTTACTTAACACCTACACGTTAACCAGCTAATGAGGATATTCAATGTAATTTTCTTATCTCGGATACGCCCGGCATTGTAGGGTCCATTTTAATTTGATAATCGCCGAAAAGTGGGTCTTGTGTAAATTTCGTTAGGCTAATTAAATTCGGTACATATGATTAATTTTGTGGAGGCTTGATGAATTAAATTGAGCTTGCATTGTAATTAGTCCGGCCGACAGATAAGGTACGTTTCAATTTAAAATTACATTACGTATACATTTTGTTTTACAAATCTTTCATAAACAGTTTATATAAAAGCGCTAGATGCACTAGGATTTAACGTATTGAAATGATTAAGTGAATCATCATGTTTCATGCGCTTCTACTTGAGTTAACACCTAGCCAAGTATATGAGAGCACGACGACGCCCAGATAATCAGAAGGAATGGTAATGATTTGTACTGTCACGATTATTACACATTAAAAAAAAACCACTTTGTGGTCACGACGTTTCGGATGTGTTGCAACATTTTTAGTGGTGAGTAGACAAGTATGAGCGGGTATAAATATCTTCTAGCTGCACGGGTTTATCCAAGTACCCTCACTTACACTAGGGTTGTTACTACACTTAAGGGCTATTTCCATGGGGCAACAACTCGCATACGAGTTTTATTACATTGCAGAGTTTGATTGAATTCATCGTATTCCGCTAGCCCGCAGCCCGCAATCTAATGAAAATCGCATACGAGTTGAAGCACCGTGTAAATGGGCCTTTAATCATACTCGTGCTATTAACTAGTTTAGTAAAAATAATACAATGAAAATGTTGAATGATGAATGGAGACCTGGAATTCATAAGATACTAAGAAATAGGTACGGATATTTTTAGAGCAGATTTCTCTTTAGGATTATTTGTATAATTAAACTTAGTCTTAGAAAACTACTTTGCTACTCCTCTAAACGTATCGGTACCTATATGTTTTGTGAGCACGTTATATTAATTACATGGTGCGGTGTTCGGTACTTAATTGATTTATTTTAAAAATAGACTTTGTAATAACAATATACCATGGTAATAATGAAAGGCAACATGCCGAAAATAATTAAAATGACTTAGTTCGTTAGTTGAGCAAACATGGGAGGTAAACAGGATTGGCTGAGCACAAGGACTCTTTTAATTAATTAAGTGTATGGAGACACACTCGCTGATTAGTTGCGAACGGGGCTGGAGGCGCTCGCTATGCGACTGAGGCTTTTAACGTGGATCAGCACAGCGGTGGTTGTGATGATCCCTTCTTAGTTCGGTTTTTGTCTTAGCAGGATATATGAAGAAGCTAGCGTAAATGATGAATGTACCTACATGTTTTAATGTTGAAAAAATATAATAAAGAGAAAATCTGTTTGTATGTTTGGCGGAAGTTGTATTGACACATGCCTCGAACAAAAATTAGGGCATTGAAGCTCAATATCTCGCAAACGAATCACTGATTTTGAATGAATTTAGGAAACCCAATAGTTTTTAACGAGCTATCCAACGATACCCCACACTATGGGTTTAACGAGAAAAAAAATTGCATCCCCGCTTTAGGTACGGGACGTACCCTAAAAAAATTTTTTTTTCAAGATTTTATTGTATTGTTCTGTCGGCGTGATTGATTTATATACCCATGCCGAATTAGACTTTTCTAGTAGTAATGGTTACTGAGCTAAGCCGAAGACGGACGGACAGACAGACGGACGGACATGGCGAAACTATAGGGTTCCTTGTTGACTTCGGAACCCTAACAATTGGAAACATTTGTACAATCATGAAAATAAAACTGTCGGCAAAAGCTTGTAAAACATATCAGTAATATTCTAAAACGTAGGGTTTTTCGGGCGCTCTATTCAACATCCCTGGTCCTTAAATTCATGCAATGACAAGCCAACGTGATTAATTGCTGGTTTTCTATGAGCTGTATTAATTTGATTTTCCCTTCAATATGTTCGCCTTTCAAAACGCCTTCACGCGTTGTAAGAACTTCTCCAACAATCCTAGCGTGTACAGTAAGTACACCCTTTCTCGGATTTATGACTCAATCCATCTCACGCACATGGTTCTAACGGGCCTTATCCAGGACCACTTACATTATTACTTGCTACAATTGTGATTAAATGCTATATTTTAACACAACATCTAACTCCTTATTTACGTGTCTGTATAATAATCGCTGCCGCTCTGTGTTTACAAAATCCTGTATACTTAATTTAATTACTTATTTAACAATATGAAGATCATTCTTCTTTCATGTAAATTCATAGACAGAAAGATATATTTGGAGAGACGGAGATGGAAGGAGCCATAATGCTGTTAATAAGCGAGAGCGATGAGCTCACCCATAGCTCACCGTACTACGCCATCGACTAATACTATCAAGACAAGCCATTAAACCGGCCAGGTACAAATATCACCAAAGTAAATAAATTATCAGACCCAAGACAGCTAAGATTGTGGGCCTTATTACAAATTCACTTTGGCTTGTTGGGTCTAAATAATCCTGGCCATTAGTGAAATTTACCCTCGAGGAATTCACTAATTACATTTCGATACTAAACACCTGTCATGGTCCCTCAATGGTCGGAGTGATTAGGTTTTCGTGGTCGGCTTGACCGGTGACGGTTCGATGCGGCCAATTGATTAGAAACATGCTTCGGTGATGGATGTCCGCAGTTTTGGAAACGGTGCTTGTTGCGGCGTATTGCTGATATCGGTGGCTTGTTTCATTCCGATGTGTATTCATGTTTGCAAAATGAGGACCAAAACACAATTAGATGAAGGTAGATGAACGATGTATCAATTCATAAAACATTTTTTTAACCAAACGTTTCGAATAAATTATTAATTTTGTCGGCGCACTGCAGAAGATAGTGAAAAGTAGCAACAATTATTAAGGGTCTTAAAAATAATAAAGATAAATTCGTTTTTAACTCACTTTATTTACTTTTTTTACATTTTTCTTACGGTGTTTTTAATTTTATATTTTATACTTAAAAGGTCCTATTATTCACATCTCTTTAAAACAACATTTGATTAGTTCAATATTCACCGTTTAATTGTTTATCTTCTCTGATAGGCAACAATTGAAATAGTAATTTGATTTTTAGTGCTTAATATTATCATCCATTCAGTGTTTGTTTCTAATAAAATATCGCACTCTGTCCAAGTGAAATTAGTCACGGCATCGGCAGTGTCTTGCCGCGCCACAGCTGGGAGCCATTCCTCTTCGGCCACATGTGACAGCCTGAAGTTGATCTGCGGACCTCGAAGCAATAAATTGCAAATATAAATTATTCAGATTCGTCATCAGATTAATTATTACTATTTCAGAACACCGCGATTAACGGCACGTCACCAGTAAATATGGCAAACACTTATTCCACAATTTATATAGGGGGAGAGTGGGGTAATGGGGACAGTGAGTAATAAATCTAGCGAAGTGATTTGGTACAAAGCACTGGGCCCACGAGTAAGCTGCTCGGTCAGGAACATCCATTGTAGACCCACACCCGCGGAATCCGATAATGCCTCGGAGATTGTCCCATCTTTCCTTTAACACCTCTCGATACCGCCCCTTGCTCGTGTGTTTGTACTGAACACTGAGGAATGGAATGCTAATAAATTATGTGTAACCTGATCTTATACTTGGCCCTCTCACTTGTAGATTTTAAGATTGTTTCGAAATACGTCCGTAGATACAAGAAGCCGTATTACTTGTATCTATTTATTGATTTAGTTTGTTTATTTTACACGTAAGTCTAACTACTAATAAAGCTATTAATAATAGCAAGCAAGTACTTAATTTGGGGAACTAAGATGGAACTTTAGCAACTATAATTAATATCTTTCATCAAGGCAAAGCAGCATCGAAGTGATAGATAAGCAACCGGTACAAATTCCCTAATCATAATACTCGTACCTAATTCGGTCAATCGATTCAACAATATTAACCAACTATAGTTAAACACTTAGAAGTATAGTCTATGTATAAGTCTGTTTAAATGCAGTTTTAAAAAAGACAGCAAGAATATACTAATTTCTTAAAGACACATACGAGGAAGGATTTTAATATGTCAGCGGTGTACCGCACACCGCGTGTGCGGCCCAACCTAAACTCGCTCTATAAATCAAGAAGTGAAACTATTTAGTAATTAGATCGTATTTAGAATGGGCCCCAACACCTTCCTTGAGGAGTCTCCCGAAGGGCCCAAAGGTAAGGATCCATTGCCTTTCAAGCACCTCTTTAACGGCTAATATCCTTGGAAAGCGGAGATCGTATATTTTATACAATAACCGTTATCATCGAGGGATGCTATCATGCTTATTGCGTTTACCGTGATTTTATAATTTAGGTTAAGCAAAGAGTTGTTTTCAGAAAATTGCAAGATACTCATTTATAATGTTTTTTATTTAATTACTTCATCATCATCATGAAGAAAGAAGGCTGACCGAAAGACATCCACAGCTAGACAAAGGCCTCTCCAAATTTATAATATTTAATGGGATATTTTTGAATGTACATCTGTATAATTTTTCATCACACTAGGTAACTCCACTAATTAACTGAAGGCATACCAGAAAAATGGATGCTGTGCAAAAAACCCATTGATTAACTGAACATGTCTTACAAAAAAAACAAAAAAATCACACAAAACGAGATGACCTTTTTTATCGAATTCACACCAAAAATGTGGTTCGCACATCGGATATATGATTTAAATGAAACAAAAATACGAATTGTTTATCAAAAATGCTAACTTGCTCTCTAAATTGTACATCTACTCTACTCTAAATTGTACTACGGAATTTAAAAAACTGATATCTATCACGTAGGCTTAGTTGCAAAACCGACTCGGATAGCGGATTTAGTTTAGAGTATATAGTGTTTTTTTTTTATAAAAGAGCAGAAAAACTTGTTTGAAAAAAAAATTAAACATACTCGCGGTCAAATGTTACGGGTCAGTGACGAAAAACCTTTATCATGTTCGTGTTCTATGACATTTAAAAATACGAGTACATCAATATTTGGAACTTGGCCATTTTTAATTTTAGAGAAAAGTTTTTCTTATAAAATATGCTTATTTTTACCACTGTGCCAGTGTTTAGTGCATTGTTAAGTAAGCACTTGATTATTTTTTTGTGTACTTAATTATATAAAGATGACTGATTAAATTGGGTTCTATTTAGAATAAACGATGTTCCTAAAAGTCAATTAGGTGATGGTTTTCCTTAAAAAAGTTTTAATATGTTTGTTGAACTAAGGAATTGTTAGATACACTATTTTGATATAAATTCAGTAAAACAGTTCTGCAAATACCATTAAAAAGTATATTTCATTTGATTTATTTAGTGTGCATAATTTGTGTGCAAGTCATTATTTTTGGTTTAACTTTGAAATTTTTTGTTCGAAAAAAGGGATTGTACAGATATCAAACATACACACACACACACACGCACACACACATACACACACACGCACGCACGCACACACGCACACACATTTTAGATATAAACTTTTAGCATAGTCGGATTTGCCGACAATTACATGTGTAGTTACAAGATTATCTCATTTGTATAGCGTACTGCTAGGTCCCGAGATACAGGCTCAGCCTAGTTCGGGGTCTGCCGGATATTTTTCTGTATTTATATAAGACCTGTATTTTTTTATTTTTTTTAATAAATATTCTTCTATATTCTTCTATTCTTCTATAATTACATACCATATTTAATTACTTACAACAATTTTTTTTTCATGCTGGAAAAGGGCTTCATAATACACAGACATACAGAGCTACAATAGCCTATGTTACGCCCACGGGCGTAATGGTTTTTTTCTTAATTTGTATCTGTCACTCATGCGGCAGTTACAAAGCAAAGTGGTTTTATATCAAATACGATCTCTGAAAACGTATTTATAAATAAATTTAAACTAAAAAACACTACTAAAACATGTTTAACAGAATTATTTACAGATTTAATATGTAGTTATTTAGTGTCTATGTAAAATGTTTTTAAATGTTTTCAAATCGTGGCTGTATACCGAAGGGTCTTTGCCATACGCGCCTCACGTCAAATTCAAAAAAATGGACAACTGACATGTTGCAGTTTTTATTACGATTTTTATTAATTTCATCTAAAATGTATTTGTTTCCTCCCAAATGTGATGAAAAACATTGTGTATAACACGGGCGTAAGAATTTTCGTGTTATTTTTAACGAGGAAGTTACCCCGATCATTTTATCAACGATATGATACAGAGAAAGTATATAATGAAAAAAAAAAACCATCTTCGTCTTCGGGGGCTACAGACGAAGATGGTTTATTTTTCCATTACATTCTTTATCTGTATCATATCGTTTAATGTACATACTATTACGACTCCACTGCCAGTAATTTTTAAACAATAACATTTCATTATTTCATTTGCATGTCTTAAAGGCAAAATAGTTTGAGCTAAATTGTATTTGTGATCATCTTATTGTACACTATTTTATGCAAATAAATTACTTACTTACTTACCTCTCATATATACCAATCACATATCGTTCGACTTCACGGTCAAATAATCTGTGGGAGTTCTCTAAAGACCTCAACTAAATATATACATTTTTATAGGTAAATTGTCTGCTGGATTTACCAATACACGTGTTTATAAAATTTTACTCTTGTTTAGTCCAAAGTTTGCAACCGTAATAAGTAGAGAGTAAAATAAAATATATTTATTGAAGTTTAGTCTTTGGCCTCGTCAACTCTCCGAATTCCTCTTTGTCCAGAATTCCCGTTGTTCTCGCCCTTTGCAAGTTCTTGTTTTCATTATATATCAATAAAGCTGACAAGACGTAGTCTAGTATCCGATCGTGCTGTATGTGAAAAATAGTTTACAAAGGTTGAATTTTGGAGGGGAAATAGTCGAGAGCTGAACCTCGATTTTGCCTTCGTGATCTACTCTGTAGCCCGGCGTTGTAATATAGTCTCGCTATCGTGCACAAATGGTCCGTAGCATATGGGCTTAACAAGCGGGTCGGCGGCAATTATTGTGTCAAGTTAGTCAGTACTAAGCTGAATCTCATTGGTGTTTGAATGTTTATTTGTATTACATTCTACATCTGTTTGTATTACGACTTCCATATTTCTTCTGCAACATTTCTGACACAATATTTGTCATACCTAAGTATTTTTACAAAACAATTCAAGCATAGCGAGACAAACATTTCTTTGAACTTTTAATTACAGCTTTTCTACAATCGTTATGCTAAAATAAATATGAAAAAGGGAACTTGTAGAATGAAAAATAAAATCCTCTTAACAAAGCAGCATTCTTTTGGCGAAAATGCTTTTGATGTGTACTTAGTGTTTAATAAGTTGATCCTATTACAATGTCCAGGTAACGCGATGCCTGGCGTCACAATGGAGGTTCGCTAACAAGATTATAACTTATTTCGTAAATTAATAAAAAGTAGATGGACATGAGGCGTGCTCGTTTCTCTCTGACATTTTCTCGTTCGTGGGTATTACGCGCGATCGTGTTTTGTTTTATGTTAAGGCTCTTAAAAATCTATACTTGGTTGATATTGGCAATGCTCTACTGTTTAGGTGTTTTAGAGAACCATTGTGTTTATTTTATAGATGACTAAACACGCTCTTACATTTTGACGATGGGACTTTTCTTGGTTACTCATTCTCCATGTGCATGTAGAAAGTAAAGACTAAACAATAGTTGTTACATGTTTACTAACGCTTGACTCATTGGCATATTATATCTAGTTTTTGGACCTCATTCATCAATATGTTTTCCCGATTTAGCCATTGACTACTCATAAAATGCACGACGTATTTAACAGTTTTAACGTTATTTATAGATTACGGACAACTACCCTAATAATTATTTGCATCCTTAATTAATATGTAGTCAGTACGTATACGTCAGTTAACAGAACAAACCGCATTTTAAAAGGTAGATGTTTAATATCAACATCATTAATATTAATAATAAATTGGTACCTATTTCTAATAAGATTTGCGCGACAGTATCGCTCGGTGACGGAATCCGGACGCACTTGTCAGATAATCCCGTGTTAATGAAACAATAAATTCGTATTCCGTTGGCGACAACCTATGAAATGTACAGTCACTTGTATTATCGTCCATTATTATTATTTTTGTAAGTACTTAAAGCTGGTATATTTAGCATGTGATTACTTGTATTGTACAATTTACGTATTATTCAAAAAAGTACCAACGTAAATGTGCATTAATTTGTGCAAAATTAGGAAAACATTTTAGAAAATATTGAAGTCATTTTTAATCCTTTCAGCCATTTTTGCCAGATTTGGTAACAAACATCCAAACTTTTGCATCTATGATATTATTAGGATATACTTAAATGTTACATCACTTTAAAAGGACTACAAGGTTACATTTTTGGCATAGCTGTAAAATCCATGAAGGATCACAACAGATTCACAATGCGTGCGGCGCATTCATGTATAACGTACGTCGCCTACAAGTCTGCAACACCCGCACAGCGCGCTGTGTAGCGCAAAAATATAGATTAGCAAATGGTCGTTTAACTTTAATGTTTTATTACTTGATACAGTTACAAGCACATACAAATGAATCAGTAGCTCTAATTATAAAACTGGTAATATTTAATAAGTATTTCACCTTACATGTTTTCTTGGGCTGAGTGTACCCACCCTTATAATAATAGGGGGACGTTCGCAGTGACGCGCGTTGTCTCTCATTAACTTAATATGTTATGGTTTGTGCGCGAGCAATATGTGTAAGATGAAATACTTCGCGGCTACGGGGTGATTGATAAATACTGACACGTTATTAAACATGTATGCACGCATTTTTACATACTTAGGTCCGTAAACGTATGTTAGAAATATAATAGCAAAACGTTATGTTAAAATCTATTTATAAGGAAACTGAAATGAAAGTTTATTTTTCTTCTTATAATGAAATCACGGATATTTTTAGTGACTAATAGGTTAATCATTTTAAAAACTTTAGTATGTAGTAGGGTTTTGCTAATAATAAAATATATAATAATTGTTAAAAATAATGATTATATTTTTAATGTAATGTGTATTATCTTGAACAATGTGAAACACTTCACATTAACTACAAAAATTAAAGACCTTTTTCTTAAACATTATTCGAACGTTTCAGAGAAAAGTGTCCGATTTTTTTTCATCCTGTAGATCATAAAGTAGAGCAAATAATATGACACGTCCCCACTCGTCAACTACTTACTAGCCCTCACACGAGTTGACGTAATGCGGGTAGTTAGTGGACCCCGAGTAATTTCATGAACAACCCACTCATCACATGCCGCATACTACACATACCTACTCGTGAAAAAATATATGACTGGCGAAATTATATTTTCGCTGTAGCAAAACAGGAAATGTTACTTAATTTTCAAGTCGTAAGGGACTTATTAACCATTTAGGTCTGTATGAAAGGATTTGCAAAGGTATGACTGGTATGATTGTTATCCTAAAAGTCAAAGGAAAGAAGACTACAAAAAGCGTATACGGGAAAGGAAAGACCGCGGCGGGTTCTACGACTATCGAAATCTATATATATAAAAGAAGACTTCTTGACTGATTCATCACCGCACAGCCGAAACTACTGAGGCTAGAAACTTGAAATTTACACCAGAACTTCCTTTTATGACGTAGGCAAGGGATAAGACGGGATTTTTGGAAATTCCATCCCTAAGGGGATTAAATGGGGGTGCAAAGTGTATGGGGGACACATTATTTTTTGAATTAGAGACTTGAAACTTTGTAAGAAGATTACTTATTAAGATACAAAAAAAGTCCTTTCAGCGTTTTAGAAAATTCCACCCCTAAAGGGGTTAAATAGGGGTGCAATGTTTGTATGGGGGAAACATTATTTTTTGAACTAGAGACTTGAAACTTTGTAGAAAGATAACTTATTAAAATATAAGAAAGTACCTTCTGCGATTTAGAAAATTTCACCCTAAAGGGGGTTAATCAGGGGTACAAAGTTTGTATGTAGGGAACTTTATTTTTTGAGCTAGAAACTTGAAACATTGTAAAAAAATTACTTATTAGAATACAAAAAATCACAGTTAAATATTTAGAAAATTCCACCCTAAGGGGGTCAAATAGGGGTGCAAAGTTTGTATGAGGGAAACTTTTCCTTTTGAGCTAGAAACTTGAAACTTTGTAAACAGATTAATTATATATAAATAAAAATAAAAAAAATTAAGCGTTTTTGAAAACGCCACCTCTAATGGGGGTAAAATATGGGTGCAAAGTTTGTATGGGGGATACTTTATTTTTTGCGCTAGAAACTAGAAACTTTGTAGAAAGATTACTTATTAGAATACAATAAAAGAACTGTCAGCGTTTTAGAAAATTCCACCCCCTAAAGAGGTTAATTCGGGCTGAGGGAAACTTTTTCTTTTGAGCTAGAAACTTGAAACTTTCTCGAAAGGTTACTTATTAGCATACAAAAAAAAGTACTTTCAGCGTTTTAGAAAATTCCACCCCTAAGGGGTGTAAGGTTTGTATGGGAAAAACTTTTTTTGAGGTAGAGTTTTGAAACGTTGTAAAAATATTACTTATTAGAATACAAAAACAGTAAGATCTTTCAGCGTTTTAGAAAATTCCTTCCCTAAACAGGTATGCAGGATTAGGATGAGAAACACTTTTTCTGAGCTAGAGACTTGAAACGTTGTAGAAAGATTATTATTAGAATAAAAAAAACACTTTCAGCGTTTTGAAAAAAATCCACCCCTAAGGGAACGGGATTACGGGTTTATATGGAGAACAAAGAAATATAGTAAGAATTTTGTAATGTCAGTCTTAGAATGTATGTTAAAAGGCTACAAAACTGATGTCAGAGTTTTTTTTTATTCATGACCTAAGGCAGGGGTTAAAGGGGTTTCAAAGTTTGTATGGAGGAAAAAGTATTTTTTAAAGTAAGAGATTTTTCAACTTTGGTCTTAGACTGTTTTTTAAAAGACTACAAAACAGATTTAAGCGTTTTTTTTTCATTCATCCCCTAAGAGTGTTTAAAGGGGGTTCGAAGTTCGTATAGATAAAGACAATTTTGAAATTCAAACATTTGTTACTTCGATTTTAGATGGTTTGTTTAAAACTAAAAAATAAATTTCAACGTGTTTTGAAATTCATCCCCCAACGGGGTTTATCCCTGGGTTTCAAAGTTTATACGGAGAGCAAGATATTTTTGAAGTAAGATATTTTTTACTTAGATTTTGGACTGTTTGTGTAAAAATTAGAAAACGATTTCAGCGTTCATTTTATTCATCCCCTAAGAGGGTTAAAAGGGGGTTTGAAGGTTGTATAGAGAGCAAGATCTTTTTTGAAGTAAGAAATTTGTAACTTCGGGTTTAGACTCTTTGTTTAAAAACTAGAAAACATATTACAGTGTTTTTTTTAATTCATCCCTTAAGGAGGTTCAAAGTTTGTATGGAGAGCAAGACATTTTTAAGGTAAGAGATTTGTAACTTCTGCTTTAGACTGTTTGAAATTGATTCCATAAGGGGGTTAAAATGAGTTAGAAGCTTGTACGGGGAACGAGACAATTTTAAACTAAGGAAACTTTAACTTCGGATAAATTACGTTTTTTAAAATTCATCCTCTAAGGAGGTTGAAAGGGGTTCGAAGTATGTATGAGGAACAAGTAATTAATGAAGTAAGGGAATTCTTGGGTCATATTATATGGTAAGCCATTTATTAGTCAAAATACGTAATCCAAATTACCAAAAAAGTACGATAGGTAAAGTTAAAACCACGACCCTTACAGAATCGAACAGCTACCAGAAATGTAAGTCAGGTTAGGTTAGAACTGCGATCCACCCAGAACCGAAGAAAGGTAATGTTTGATTAAACGTGCGGATTATTTTGTTAAATTAAAAAGTTTATTTTGGTTAGTTAAAATAAGGTATTCTCACAGTTAAATGGAGCATAGGATAATTTTGCTTTCAAAACTATACAGGTAGCCCGGACTAACGTAAATAAAACTACTAGAAGGATTTCGGCGAAAATTTCCAGTAATCTAGCTTAGTAGACAGAACAAATATGTTTCAGAAAGAGAAATGTCTGTTGATTTTTATTAAGATATTTATGTTTGTAATAACGGAGTTTTGAATTTAGATTTAGCAATTTAAACTAACGAACTCATCGCACTGCTACCTTTTAGGCTTAATCCCTGTACGTCTAACACAACTTGCTGACAAGTCGCTTCGCGTGCGACTGAGCGTGTCCTGTCTCACTCACACCTTTAAATTAGAAAGAGGAGGGTAGATCTTTCTCCACTCGCGTCGCGGCGCGGCGTCAGTAGTGCTAGCCCCCTGAACGGATTTAGATGAAATTTTCCGGACAGATAATTTGAGACCCTTTGAAGGATATAGGAGTTTGTATCTCGGAAATCATCCCTTAAGATGGTAGAAGTGTGTTCGGGACAGCGATAATTAAGCTTGTGCCTTACATAATTTAATAGCAATATTTTTTCTAAGACCATTACAAGTTCTACGCAGACGAAGTCGCGGGCAACAGTTTGTTATAATATATATAATAAATATATAAATTTAGCTAATAAAAGAGGATGAATAAAGTGGTGAGATCAAAGTACCAAAACTAACGAGCGAGTATGAAAAATGCCATAAAATATGTTTTAACGTATTTGTAAACATTGTTTCCGTAAAATTTTTTTCAAGATTCAACTCGCATCAAATAGATTTTTTGTGAAGAAACTTCAGGCCAAGACGTCGAGACACAGTATCCCTTTTAACTCTTTGAGCGGTCTCTAAAATTATCAAAATATAGAACTGAGAGGCAGTCCGTCAGCACACCAACCCACACTACCCCAATTTTAGTGTAATGAGCGTGGCCTGACGTGCCGCGAAGGAATACCGGGATTACGGCCCGTTCACTTCGATAAGCTTTATTGTGAAGATGCAGTTAATACCCGACGTTATACGAGGACTTTATTGTCGCCATGTATTAGGATGATACGCACCAGTGGCAATGCCTTCAAGGAACCCTGTTCTTCCCTTTGTTTGCCTAATTTTTACTGGTCCGAAATGAGAGTTGCCTTCGAAGTTCTGTAGGTATCTACTGTGATATTTGTAAACGGTTAGGTGTGAAGAAATAAAAGACTAGTGTTATCACTACACAGGTTATGTACTCGAATCAGGTAGAGCAGAAATTCCGTTGTAAGAATCTTGTGACTTAAGTACACTGCCATTCAATGCAGGGCCGCGACTCGATTAATAGAATGGGATATCTCTAAAATTTAGCTTTTATTACACGGAGATGTATTTTTTATTTTTTCGTCAAGGGTACAATACACAAAACATACACAACTCTCCTGGCACCTACAGCAAGAATGGGCATACCTTTGACAGGAGAACCTGCTCTTCCATAACATAAAGTACATGTAGTAGTTAATATATATGTAAGTATATAATATATTGCATATTTCTATGTATATTTCAGTGTATATTTTTATATGTAGTTATTTGATATTTAAGTTTATATGGAGTTGAGTTTTCCTATTAAATTAAATGCATGCACCAAATGTTTACAGAATCCCTTATGGCTTACAGTTCGCCATTTGTACTTTATTGTAAGTAACAATGATTGTAATAAATAAAAATTAGAAATTATCCTTAGTTTTTATTACACTTGTTATTACATCAATTAAATGTCTCTGACATTCAGACTTTGAAAGACAGAAACATGACAATGGGATATCACTATGACGTCCCGGTACGTGGCACATTTTGAATCGCGAATTGGAACAAATTGGGAAATCTACCTCCACTAAGTACCACAAATAAAGTGGGGTTCTCACGATTGGGAAGTCTACCAATTCTCTGCCTCCACATAAGGGTCTGCCAAAACAAGTTTCGCGTTCTTGCGTCTCTTGGGACGCCTACGCCTTCCTTGCTCCTGCGCCGCCAAATAAGAACTTGTGATTATCGTGACGTAGGTTTATTTGTCTATGTTGAATAGCCAAGCATTTGTCTCGTCTAGGTGCAAATTCTATAGCCGCCGATTTAATAACATGTACTTAATCTCAATTTATTTCAGTCATATTGTGTGAATTTTAATTTTGTATTCGACTGAAATCAAAATAAGTGACTTTTAAGCTAGATTATGCGGTAATCAATGCGGATTTTTGTAGATATGTCTCTAGTAAGAGTACTAAGTGGCGTAACTAAACTTGTAAGAGACCGAATTGATTTCAACAACAAACCATTCTAACGTCCAGCCCTAATTATTGATGCTCCCTGCCTATCCTATTAGCAACCCTTGCCCACCTAGGAATTATGATTACGCCAAATCGGCAAGATAACGCTTCGTATTTACTTTGATTCTCGTCGTTAAAAGTTTGTGGGGGCCGACGTGGTCCGTCGTTAGGGCTCTAATGGCCGCCATTTGTCTTGTCCGGCCTCTAGTTGTGCCCTGCTAATGAAATTATTGCCGCAACTATACTACGGTTATAAATACCCCAGCGGATGCTACCTTGTTTCTCACTAATGGACCGGTCAAACTGTAAACTGTGTTATCAATGAAATTACAATTAGTGGAGGGATAAAAATGGCTGAGGGTCGGAAGTTGCATTTGCCCCTTTTGTTGATCAGAGGATATGGAAATTACGCGTCCCTTAGTTAAATTTAGTGCGGTATTTGTACATGATGTTTAATTGGTTCTGTTTGTATTTAAGTTATGTTTTTACAGTGAGCACTGATTCTGAGACAACAAAATGAATAGGTAGGTTATGTTCAAAATCTGTGTATAAATAGACTTATAATAAATGACGCACCCACTAAAAGACAATTATTTACCTTGCTATCCGTGATATATGCTATAAGGTGTGTAATTTATAGGATGGAAAGTTTTTCAAGGCGTGCCAATAGTGAACGCTGTTTCATATATAGGTAGATCTGCACCGCCAGCGAGCAGCGGTTGTGACTCTCTCTTATTTCAAATCGTAGTGCCTACTTGTTGACATTATATACAAACAAAATAAACAAATTATTTGTTGCTCAAGTCGTATACTTTCGGTTTTAATATCACGCTAAATTGTCGCGGGATTACGAGTAAAGAATACAGATTGATGTTGATGCGGCCACAACATTACTCGTCCAAATGACAGTTGCCGATGAGTTTACAGCAAACTTGTGCGATATGAACACAATAAAATGGCGTCCTCCGCGATCTGGGGATGTGTCGGGACGCCAGCTGCCGAGGACAATCAAAACTTTCCCAAGTGGAATTTTCTGCTTAGCGTCCGGCATATTGCCGCAGACAGTGACCCATGTGCATGTCTTGGACGGTTTGCTGGAAATTAAGCAATTTTCCCAACCGCCATAGTTATGGTGTGGACACGACGCTTGTCCGAGTAATTTGGAATATGTTAAAATTCATTTGAAAACACAATACCCTGATATATTAGTAAATACGAAATGTACTAGACATCAAACTAATACTAAGTAGATATAAAAATAATTACGTCGCAACAGATTTTTGCAAATAAGCCTCATGAGGTTTCAGTAAAAATAAACAATAAATGTAGTAGCATAAGTTTATATTTTGAATCAAAACAAGAAAAAAAATTAAGTCGATAAATATTTTAGTGGTTTCATCTAGTTTGAACTTCTTGTTTTTCTTCTGTTAGTGCATGATTACGAATAATCCTTACTAATATTATAAATGCAAAAGTGTGTGTGTGTGTTTGTTTGTCCTTCTTTCGCGTCGCAACGGAGCGTCTTATTAATGGGATTTTTTGTATGGAGATAGTTTAGAGGCTGGAGAGTGACATAGGCTACTTTTTCCAGCGCGAAAACATCGAATTCCCACGGGAAAATTCCCTATGTTACATTTTCCTATAACCACGCGGGCGAAGCCGCGGGCATCAGCTAGTAGTTAAAAAAAGTTAAGTTCACTCGGCAATCCAAAATATTTTTGGATGTACCTATCCCATAATAGCTGTTGATGGAGGGATGTTTAGTACAAAATGTAATAGCGACCTTTAGCTATGTAGTCTATAACAACGCTTATTTCTTGTAACCACAAAATAATTAAATATCGTCACTTGTACTCAACATGCTACGGTAAATTTAGTTGATGTAGAAGTGAATTTGTATCAGAAAATAAGTAAATTTATCTTGCAACACATTAAAATCCTAGGATGATGTTTGTTGGTTGGAGAAGCAGACATAAGTACTTACTTTCTAAAAAGTACTACAAGTAAATACCCACTAAAATAGAAACCACATCTAAAATACGCTTACGCACAAACAGATACAATGAAAAGGGATCCCACAGAAATTTATTGGCGCTTCATTCTTCTCTTGAGCGAAAAATACTCATATCCGCGAATACCCTAATCTTCTGACATCAAACAGAAAATCCAAAGCTTGATATTACACGCATCATTTGAACACTTTCAAAGACATTCCTTGACGGGGAAAAAATTAAAATAACAAAGCGCAATACAACGAAGCCTTTTGACATAGCCCACGGAATTACCGGATATGGCTAAATTAAAAATTCTTACAAAATATTTGTTTGGCAGAAATCATCAATAATTAAAAATAATGGGTGTAAGGCTTTTGCGGACAAATCTAACGTATTTACTAAGATAACTATACACGTAGTCACATTTGGAAATCTTATTTGAAATTAACATACCGTCATATTGTATGTAGGTATACTGCCGTAAGAATATATAATGATTACTTATTATTTGTTTGGCATTTTATTTTTTGGTGCCATCATTTTCCGAACAAAGAGTGCAGTTCTCATATTATATGTATTTACTGGCTATACTAAAATGCTGCCGTAATTTTATCAGCAATGACGATTTGGTACATTATATTACTGAAAAACACTTCAATAATGTTTTTGGTACGATTTTTTGGAAGCATATAAAATGTATATATGTGACATTAGGTAATTTTATCAGCAATGACGATTTGGTTGATTATATTACTGAAAAACACTTTAATATTGTTTATGGTACGATTTTATGGAAGCATATAATATGTTTATGTGACATTAGGTAATTTTATTGAAAATGTGATAAGTACTATCATTAACTCGGTAGGTAAAGTGGGTATTGAAAATATTCACCACGGGTGGAAATAAAATAAAATAAATTACATTTCCAAAAAGAGAAAACGCTCACCTGTCCATTCTTCATTCACTTCACACGATTCCAAAAACCCGAAGTGAGAGGTTCCCGAATACATGATGGATCAGCGGACGCTTTGTGCTTCCGAGCGGTTGCGTTCCAATGCTCCCTCGACACTCGCAGGTTTTAAACGCATTCCACCATTTTGCGGGCCATTAGTTGAGGTGAAAGAGCCGTGATTATGATTGATCGGGCCGACTGTGATGTTTGACTTGTTGAATGGGCCCCTCACGTGTGCTGGTTGTTTTGTCGCGATTTCAATTTGCCGATTGAGTTCACCGTCCATTGTATTTTGAATGTAGTGTTATCAAGTGCTTACTATAAAAACTTAAAAGTTGTTTCCTAATATTTCTAACACGAGAACGCCGGCTGTACCTACATTTTGAATTTTTACTTTAGTCATAGTTCTAAAGTAAATCGGAGAACCGTAGAAAAAAAATCCGTGGAGACGAGTACCTACCTCAAGACTATATTCAAAACCATAAAGAACTACGAGTATTAGCCATAGAGCATCTACCATTGCTAAGGTTATCGCAGTAGACTAAAACAATTGAATCGTTCTGAATAAACGCACCCGAGCGCCATTAGTCCAGAAACTGTTGTCATAGCTCTTGATTTCAGAGCGCAGTATTTAATATTACACAATCGTTTTGTCTCAATCGAATGCAATACCACGTAGTGGAGTGAATAGAATTTCAGTCAATGCACCTATTATAATTGTGAATCGGCACAAGCCATCGACGCTTTCAGAGCAAATCGAGAATGAACGTAGATTAACTATTGAGAACTCCGGCCAAGTTTACTTCTAAGTTTTGTTTTGATATTTTGTTGAATCTAGTTGTCGGATCGGGAGTAACTTGACTAGCTTAGACTACCTACGCATACGAAGTAGATACCATAGATATATTATATGTATAATCATAAGAACTTTGTCAGGGAAAGACTTTTCTCGCTATGTATCTCAGGTTGCCAGCATGATCAATTAAATAAAAAAAAACATTCATCTAAAGTTCTTACGTATAAATTCATTAACCCGCTGAGACGACCTTACAATCTTGCCTCAAAACTAAACACGTGTAATATTATAAACTCCTCAGTATCCTGATACCCTAGCAACTTAAAAAAGGTATTGTAATTCGGTGTGAGTGTGACGGAAACAATTATTTTTTATCGACACGCACGAGCGGGGGACGATGGGACGACGGGACGGGACACCGACGCATTGCACCCACGGGATCCGGGACAAATAGCAGGACGGATAGTCTGCAGAGGGCCACGCTGAAGACGGATCGAGCGAGTTGTGCATTCACTTGTTTTCTTAAGCTAGATTGTGCAGAGTAAATACCTAGTACTTCATTCTCATTAATCATTAGTTTTATTTCTGTTATTTAAAACCGGCGATCTGGAAAAAACTATTCTTATCTTACTAGTTATCTTTTTTAACATGCAATAAAAACTTGCTTTTCTCGGTTTTTAAAACGATAAAAACATCCATATCTTTATACAGACAAATGTGACTTTTTGAAAAGTCAGTGTCAATCAAGAAATTAATAAAAAAAAAAAAAAAAAAAACATTTATTTCAGACTTCAGTGGTCCATAGGCATAAAGCTTCGTCCATTAATGACGCCAGCAAACAAGTACTGATATAATGTACTGCTTTCTATGATCACATTATTTCTGTCACAGATCAGACGATTCTACAAAATCATAAACAAAGTGCTCCTACAAAAAGAAAGCATCGTGCGAACTTCGCCCTATATTGTCTTTTAAAAAAATGAAGTGGCAACGATACCGTCCTCAGTATAAGGAGTACTTATTTCCTCCTTATGCATACAAAATTCTCCGCCCGGGGCTCGAAGGGACGGCGACGTCTTTTTTATAATCTGTTTACATGTTTCCTCTCTTACCAGATAATCTTTTTGTGTTGATGTTGGTGAAAATGTTTAGAAATATGGGGCTTTTTTGCGGTATTTGAAAGAACTCTTTGAGATAGTATAATACTCGTAGGTATTCCTAAAGCACATGACTTCTAATGTCTGACATATTTTGCATCGCTTAGTTACTATTGTAATGTTTAGTATTGAAATTAAACAGACACGTGAGGTATACACGCATTTATTTTCTTATTCGCTTCTTACAATGGAGTTGTTCTTCTATCTTCGTGTTAGGAAAAGAGGGCACGACGCCATCTTGATCTTCCTTATATAGTCGCACAGGTAGCGTTCGGAAACGTGACTTAATTGTAATGTGGCATTCAGATACCAGTATTAATATATTACATCTATCCCTTTTTCAAAAAAAAAATATTAAAAAAAAAACTATTGCATTACAATGTTAAGTAGGTATTGAATTTATCTTTAGTAGGGATAAGATGCTATGACATAGTAACATATCATGCAGCAGACATTTAAACTACACACTCATCCAGAAGCAGAGATCATTGAAGAATCACCAAGTCACCAGGGTCGAATGTGATAAGAGGTCCTCGTATACCTAACGTTATTATTATCTAATACATCATAAGATCTTAGACCATTGTTCTTAACAATTTTACCCTGTAGCCATTTATTCACATTTACATCTTTTTTAAACCATATATGTTGGCCAATTACAAAGTCTTGTTTATATTTAGTGTTACTATTATAATTCTTAATATTTCTAGCTACAGTCTTATTCAATTCAGTCTTAGCATTAATATTCAGTTTGGGCTTCAAATAGTTGTAGGTTACAGGTAACTTGGTTTTCAATTTTCTATTCATTAATAATTCAGCGGGTGAGAAATTGGTACCACAGACTGGTGAAGACCTATATTGTAATAATGCTAATCTAAAATCTGATTTGTCTTCGTTACATTTAATCAGAATCTTTTTAGCTATCTGCACAGCTCGTTCTGCCATGCCATTAGACTGAGAATATCGAGGACTACTATATGTAAATTTAAAATCCCAATTGGTTGCAAATTCCTTGCATTCTCTTGAGTCAAATGGTATGTGATCAGATACAATTTCTTTGGGTATGCCAAATATGCAGAAAATGTCTATCAGAGTGTTAATTATACTTTTGGAACTTTTATTACATATCAATTTAAAATCAAGCCATTTAGAGAAATAGTCATATATAACAAGATAGCTTTTACTTTTGAAATCCATAATGTCTATGCCCAGTTTTGAGAAAGGTAAGTCTGGAATGTTATGTGGTAATAATGGCTCCTTAGTATTGCTATTCTGATAAGTTTGACATATAATACATTGCCTTACAATTTTTTCTATATGGTCATCTATCTTAGGCCAATAATACATCTCTCTGGCACTTTGCTTCATTTTAGTCATACCTAGATGCCCTTCATGTAACTTTTTGATTATGTCTAATCTTAGTGCTTTAGGTATAATGAGCCTGTGATTTAAAAACAGTAGGTTGTCATCAATAGTAATGTCTGCTCTAAATTTATAGTAATACTGCACATTATCACATATTTGTTTTGAATTTTCTGGCCAACCATTTTTAGTATATTTTATTAGCTGGGACAACTCTTCATCTTTATATGTTTCTGATATAATTATTTGTTTTTGTTCATCTGTACATTGGATATAGTTTGCAAGGCCAACACAATGAATTACATCATACATATATGACTCATCTATGTCAGTACACTTAATATATGCTCGAGATAATAAATCTGCAATGTACATGAATTTTCCTTTAAGATATTTAAAATTAATGTCATATTTTAGTAGTTTTAATTTCAGTCTTTGAAGTCTAGGAGATGGTACTTCATGTATGTGTTTTTTAAGCAATGTTTCAAGTGGCTTATGGTCATTCAATATGGTACATTTTTGGCCATAGATATAATAGTGGAATTTCTTGGTGGCCCATACAACGCTGAGTAGTTCTTTCTCAATTTGCGAAAAATTTTGCTCTGATGGAGTTAAGCTCCGAGAGGCAAAGCTTACAGGTTTACCACTTTGCAGTAAGCAGCAACCAAGCCCATCCTTACTTGCATCACATTGAATAACTACCGCTTCTTTTACATTGAAATTTTGTAGCACAGGTGCCTTAGTTATGACCTTTTTTATGTTATTAAAGGAATTTTCATGTACAGTGGTCCATAGCCAACCAACATTTTTCTTTAGCAGTAATTGTAGAGGTGACGCAATTTTAGCTAGGTTAGGAATAAATTTTCGCAAGTAGTTGACCATGCCTAAGAATATTTGTAATTCTTTTTTATTGCTGGGGCTTTTAATATTATTAATGGCAATCACTCTTTCGGGATCGATTCTCATTCCCTCATTAGAAAAAATATGCCCAAAGTACTTTACTTCATTGAGTTTATATTGAAATTTATTTTTATTAAAGCGAACATTATGTTGCTTTGCTCGTTCGAAAACTTTTGCTAAAATTGCATCATGCTCCACTTCCGTGTCAGCACATATGAGTAAGTCATCACAATATATTATCACACCGGGGATGTCCCCGAAGGCTCTTTCATTATATTTTTGAAAGATCTCTGAGGCTACCGAGACTCCAAACGGGAGCCTATTAAATTTATAGCAACCCATAGGACTATTAAATGTACATAGATCACTGGATTTGTCATCTAGGACTATATTGTAAAAGCCTTCTGACAGATCGAGTACAAAAAATGTTTTATTGGATAACTTCGGAATAATTTCCTCGAGTGTTGGTATTATGTGATATTCTCTTACTAATACATTATTATTATTAAGATCCTTAGGATCAAGGCAAATTCTTAAAGACTTGTCTTTTTTCTCTATTATCACAAGATTACTCACAAAACTCTTAGGATGATCGACCCTGGTGATTATTTGGCGTTCCTCCAACGACTTCAACTTGTCAGCCAACCGAGCCCGGAGCGCGTTAGGTACTCTGCGCGGCGGCCTCACCACTGGCTCGATCCCTGGTTGAGTGTGCAGCTCCAATGGCTTTTCAAACTTGCCCACACCCTGAAAAAGTTCATGGTATTTATTAATAATGGCATTTTTATTGTTATTATTATTCTTATTACACTTGATGTCATTAACTGTATTCAAAAGTTTTAGTTCTAGTAATGAGCTTAAGCCCAGAATAGCTTTTACATTTTGTTTTATTATTATGAACTCTGTATTGTAACAAACATCATTATGAGTGAGTTTCAGGTTAATTTTTCCTTCAGGAATAATGCGTGCACCCCCAAATACTTCTAAAACTATTGTTGTCTCAGACATTTTAAGATTTTTATCATCATCGACAACTCTTTTAAGCTCTTTTAAGGACAAGACATTCACCTGTGCCCCAGTGTCGCACTTAAAATTTATATTACTATAATTATTCACTAGAAGTGATTCTGTCCATTCCTGGGTGCACTCATTAATTGAATGACAAACTTTTACTAGTCATATTCCTTCTGTCTCCTCGCTACTCTCAATGCATTCTACTTGGTTAATGAATTTGCAACCCACTTTATAGTGATTAAACAGTTTACAATGCTCGCATTGTTTGCCATAGGCGGGGCATTCTCGTTGCCCATGTTCAGTGTTACATTTTTTACACAAATATGTTCTGCGAGGAGGGAGAGAAAAGTTGTTGCTATTATAATACTTAGCTTTTGGCGATGGCTGCAGCAATGGCTTCTTAGGCTGCAGTGGCACCTTCCTTTGGATGGCATCCACGACCGGAATCGGTGATTTGGTCAGCAGTCTTGCATGCTCCCGTGACAGCTCAGCTGATCTGCAAATTTCCACCGCGCGCTCCAAGGTCAGGTCCCTTATCTCCAGAAGCCGCTGCTGCACACGCTGGTCTCTGATGCCAACAACTATTCTGTCCCGGAGCACCCGGTCTTGATCAAGGAAATTGCAATTCTTGGCAATTTTTATTAATTCTGTGTAGTACGTGTCGAAACCTTCGCCCTCTTCTTGAATTCTTTTGTTGAACTGCCACGTGCTTATGACCTCATTACTTTTGGGTTTAAAGTACTGCTCGAAGGCCAAGATTACCTCTTCGAGTTTTGGATCGTCATCTTCATTCTTGCAGTTTAGCTTAAGCGTGTTAAAGTACAGCTCCTGCGCAGGCTGTCCAATACAATTGAGGAGAATGGAGGCTTTTCTAGCTTCTGTGATCTTGCTCAATCCGGCCGGCTATGAAAATCGCGAACGATTGTTTAAACCTGAGCCACGCCGGGTACAGGTCTTCCATGGCTTCCATGCTTAACGGCGCCGGCATGCGGTACTCCACGCCCGCCATTATCGATATTTATTGTTGATTCTTACTTGTTACGAGAATGGTTCTTCTTCGGCTGCGCCATGTAATGTTTAGTATTGAAATTAAACAGACACGTGAGGTATACACGCATTTATTTTCTTATTCGCTTCTTACAATGGAGTTGTTCTTCTATCTTCGTGTTAGGAAAAGAGGGCACGACGCCATCTTGATCTTCCTTATATAGTCGCACAGGTAGCGTTCGGAAACGTGACTTAATTGTAATGTGGCATTCAGATACCAGTATTAATATATTACAACTATCATTACCGTTAAAACTACTAACAGACTTACTCATCAAACAAAACGAGATTGACCTAATAAAGGTACGCTATAAATAATCTGCGACCAAAAAAATATCCATCGGAAGCCTAATTTGGTGGAATATGAAGCGTTTAACAAAGTTTAACTGTACATAAAATTTTATTGACGCCCATATGAAATAGTGAAACAATTCCGTCGCGGATCCACGGAGTTTCCCGCGTCATTAGATGGGTTTTTATTGCCCAATGACGATAAACATGTCGTAAGCTATCGACTGAAAACATTCGTAGAATTAGTTCCGTGTATCTATTCGATTATTGCTAAGTATCGAATCCGGCTCTATTTATTGTTTCACGATTATTGGCGCTTAATGACGCGTTGTAAAAACGAATGACTGGCAATAATGTTTGTTTTGCCTGCGCAGTGAAATGAATTATTATTTTCAATGTTGCAATTTGCTTAAGTTGCTTTTAATTTTTTTTAAGCTGGTCAAGTGCGGGTCGGGGCACGCGCACTCTAGGGTTGCGTATTTGCCTGTCAGTCTTTGTTACATCGACACGCGCGCGCCAACTAAATGGTGCGGTTGCTTCGGCCGAATTTGTACGAAAGTTGGCTTTCCAAGTACACATTAAGTTGGTCGACTAATACTCGGTAAGTAGTTATGCCTACTTAGCCGTGATAGTTTTCCTTTTAAATTCATCATATGTAGTACTGCCGCGAATTTTGTTACATTCCCAGCAGTAGCCATTTAGCCGGCGGTGGCGGGGGGTGGGGTATATCCCCAATTTACGTATAGGGGAACCTCCCTAAAAAAAAACTTCAAAATTGTATTCTACCGTTTGCTGACCAAACTGATTGATTTATATATACCCATGCCGAATTACAGCTTTCTAGTAGTAAGCGTTACTGAGCTAAGCCGCAGGCGGAAAGACGGACAAGGCGAAACTATAAGGGTTCCTTGTTAACTACGGAACCCTAAAAAGTTTTACGATAAACGTCATGAAAGTAATCGGTGTGACGATGAAGCTAATAGTATTCATCATCATCATCATATCAGCCGAAAGACGTCCACTGCTGGACATAGGCCTCCCCCAAAGAGTGCCAAAGTGACCGGTCCTGCGCCACCCGCATCCAGCGGACTCCAGCAACCTTTACCAGGTCATCAGTCCACCTTGCGGGGGGCCTACCCACGCCGCGCCTTCCGGTACGTGGCCGCCACTCGAGAACCTTTCCGCCCTAACGGCCATCGGTTCTACATGCTACGTGCTAATAGTATTAAAAATATATTATTGCAAAAAACAATCGTCATTTTAATGCTAACAATTTATTTACTTGCAAAATAAAGTTCTTCTATCTTCGAAGCCAATTCAAATGTGACATGTCAGGTATTATTTATTACTAACAATTTTGCCTACACTGAAAATATCGCAGTACATTTTTCCCGAGCACACTTCTCTGCAGAACTTCTAATTTCTAATGGCCCATTTGCCACTTTGTCAATTGCTCCAATAAATCTGAGTGGCTCCGCGGGCCTGACTTATGACCTGTCTTGGGCTAAATGTCACGACATTCTTTTGTTTCGCTCGGATTTTCAACCGATTTTTCAGATTTATTTATTTGTTTGAACGTGGCCAGTTACTGCATGATGGTTTAACAACCAGATAATCTTTACTGAATTAGCTGAATAATAAGATTTTCAGTTTGTTTATTAATCGCCTATTTGTAATTAGGCGATATTAGTTTTTTCTCTTTGTGGTGTACATTATTTCATTATAATACGTAAGCTTTATTCTAGCATATCTAGTCTCATCCGCGTTCACTTTTCCATTCACTCGTAACAAAAGTGTAACAGTGGCACGCACTCATTTTTAATATGTTTATTTTTAATCACTTGTTATTTATTTATTTATTTATTCGTTCTTTATAAAATATCCACACACGTCCATATTTCTGTTTACCTTGATAGTACGATTAGAACCATCATACTGCTATCTCGGTTTTCGTTTGTTTTTCTCTTTTATCTCCTTTCAGGCCGCCAGTCATATTAAAAGTTCTTGTTCACATTGTCTGCGTTCAGCTAGAACTCGCTTGTCGTTGCTAAAATAACCCAGTTGGGCCGTATTAAACGTTAACTAGGTTATTTCCATATAGCATTGTCCAGTCGCGTTAGTGTCATGGTCCCGGGAGGCAAACTTCTCAGCTGCTCACTTATTCACCAGCCTACGTCTGTGACAACTTATTGATCCCGATCCGGTCCGGTGCTTGCTAAAAGTCTTGATTTAGCTTTATTTAAAGTCGAAACGGTCGAGTTAAACTGGCACCTAGTCTCTTTCGATACTTGAAAACAATACAATGAAATTTTGCAATACAATGGAATTTAATGACTTTTTTTTGGATATTGTGTTTATAGCAAATATTGGTCACAGACAACACTGAACAATGTTTCCTAATTATAGATATAAAATTTTACTTGACGCAAAACAACAGCCATCTAATAGCTTAACAAATAATAAATATCCTTTTTATTTGCCAATATAAAACTATAAACTGTCTAGACGTTTTAAAATAGATTTTTTATATGGCAAAAGTTGCACTGCGATAGATTTTAATTAGAAGAAAATTGAACTAAAAGCATCGATTTCGAATCGTTAGTCAAATAATTTTATTGCGTCGCTGCCGAAACGAATGGGTTTTTATCCGAACGGCTAAAAGCAAAGTTTGAACATCGTATTCTATTTTCAAATGTCTTTTTTAACGATCCTCGTATGATTTGCGATGTAGGAATCGCATATTGAATTGATCATTTAGTAGTGAAATTATATAGCTATCTTAATGTTAAAATTAAATACGTGTACGCATATACCAAACATTTTGTATTCTTTGTTGCATAAATAAAATACAGCTATTCGAATTTCAAGCAAAGTTTTGAAACGATCCGGCACATATAGCGGCTGTTTATTTAAGGCCAACCGCCGGAGCAATTTCGCACTTTAATTCCAGAACGAAATCCCAGTCTTTGGCTCGTGTCGGCCGCGCATTTGTCCGACACATGGATGTGCCGCTTGTCTTTATTCCCTGAATTTTAGATGCCGCTTACGTCAGAGTTGGGCGGTGGTTTTCAGGTGGACAGACTACGCAACTACATTAGAATTGTAAAGTTTGAGCTCCTCCTGAAATAGAACTGTCATTTAGCTGGTAGTGATTTTTCAGAGCTAACTTTTAGAGTGGATAGTGTGGCTTCATAAAATTTAATTAAGGCGAGTCATCAGTCACCAGGCGGCCGGGTGTCTGCTGTTCCAAGATAACGCCGGGTCAGGCTGCACCCGCGTCCGCTTGATGAATGTGCCCTCACTAGACCTCAAATATGCCTCTGTTGACAGCTCCCAGCAATGTTTGAATAAGCTAAGCAATTACACAACGCCCCCTGCGGAAGATGGCACTTGATTCGTTAGTCGTGACCGCAACTTTTGTTTCATTGTCTTCCCTTTGTGCTGAAACTACTCGGGGCCTCATCACGCTTCAAACAAAATATTAGCTGAACGAACGTCTTTCGCTCAGCTAATATTTTGTTTAACGAAATCGATCATTCAACTTGGGCTGCATAATATTCATAAGTTTGCGTTAATAGTCTCCGGACGGACGGTACGAATGCAAACAAACCGTGATTCGCGTTATTAATCATTCACAGCGGCTTGTTATCGAATAGTGGCGGCGTGATGAAGTGGCCGCGCGCCTAATTGTGATCATCGCTAACTAGGTGTTGACCCACCGCAGCTGACCGCCCGCATCCATAATGCAACCGCCTACCCTGCCAGGTAAACCATCTTTAGCCAAATTAATTGAAACTCTTGGCTCTCAGAATTAATAATGTTACTTCTGAAGTAAACGCTTTTCAGATACTCGTAAGAGACTTCGTCCTCATTATGAAAGTGCGTCTGTACGAATCGTTTACTTTGACTTGTTACTTTCCGTATCGACATATTAAACTGTCCATATAAAGGCCGTGGAGCTCGTTACACGAAACAGCATTCACCTTCTCACTCCTCATTAAAATTTGTACGACAGCTTCTAAATTCTACTCTTTTCTCCGCACCTCCATTTCAATATACAGGAAAAAGTGGAAGAGCGCTGTGTACGTAGTACCGAGCCGGGCTGGCAAAACTTTTGCCTCCCCACCCTCCCGTGGGGGGGCAAAAAGTGTTGCCGACGGGTGAGCGTTTATACTTATACCTATGTCAGGGAAAAGTTTTCCGTGTTGCGGGTTGGGGGGACGGGGAGGGGGAGGGTGGCGCCTGCGCGCCGCGGCCGCCGCAACGCTGACGTGACAGTCCTACTCAGGACTCGGCCTCTGACGCAAGAACTTAGCCCTTCGCTTAGGGAAAGGCACACGTTTCACGTTACGTTTGCTGATTTTGTTATGATGATGATTTTGAGCTTTCCACGTATTACAAAATGTTCTCGTAATTTAAATAGGATTCGCAATAGGTGTATGTTTTTCTGCCAATAAGTATATCTAGACCAAATATATGGAATAAAATATTTATCTTAGTATGCAAAGCAAGTAACAAGGTGCCAAGACTTAGTTCGTATTTAGGACACCGTGGCGTAGCTCAATCGATACAATCTGCTTCGTGCGGCCAAGCAAAGTAGTTGATCGCAATCGCAAACTTTTGGCGTCGTCAACGGAGCTACGCCGTAACTCGTAGCGGCCTCGTAGCTTCTCTACTGCTACGATTTGTGCACTTCCTACAGTCAAATTGTATATTTATGATAACTTACGCTTAATTAATATGCATGCATATTTGCAATAAATGCTTTATGATAATGATGCCAGAGTCCATTTAAGTAGATCTCAAATCATATCACTTCCCAATTGCATTGCAATATGCTTTGTACGCTCATTCTATCGAAGCGAAGAATTCGGGGTATGAGGCGATAAACTAATTTTAGCCTGCGTATCAACTGTTTACTATGACAATCGCCATGTAATTTCATGGTATTTTTTCGCTAATCTTAACCATTTAGCCACGTGGTAGCGAAGTTTGGATTTGTCAGCCTGTGCACAAACAAGGCCAATGAAAAAAACAAACAAACATGGTTTATAACAATTCGCAGTGCCGGCAAGTTCAGTGCACGCGAGCGCCGCAAGTATCCGGGTTTGAACTTGAAACCGACTCGCGCGCAACTTTCCTACGGATTTGTTGCGACTTGTTGTTGCTCCGTTTGTTACCAAACTAAATTTGAGTTGCTAAACTAAACTTGTGGATATTTAAAGAGAACTTTTTCACGGAGTCAACGGCCGCTTATACTGTCACCCAGTTTCGGAGTACCTACCGAGTTATGGCAGTTGTTCGGAACTACTTGGTCCACGGGCAGAGGGCTGCAGTTGGAAGGTCAGGGCGCTAATTTGACCTTGCCTACAACTTCTGGGCGCCCGCACTAGTTCACGACTTGCCAATTACAATTGTTCAACTACATATGCCGGTTTGGAACGAGCGCTTGCAGTGCTCAGCCAGGGTGCGGAGGATGTACGAGTTACGTGTTTGAGAGTATGCCGTCATCGTCATTTAACATTCAACGAATATTTTTCTATACTTTAATAACACTGTGCCATTTTGGACCACACCTTAGTAGAACCCTTTTAACGTTTTTAATGTTATGAAAAAAAGAGTGACGACGAAGTAAGAGTATTATTATAATAACACCTTTTTGAGTAAACGTTTATTTCGGTTACTCATTTATGTCTGCAGTTTCCGTGGTTCGACTTGAAATGTATAAGCAAAAACATTTTTTTTTATTATCTGATGCCGCAAAGATAAATTGAGTAATAGGATAAAATATATCTGCAACGCGATCCAATCAAAGTCACTCGCAACCATCTCAAATTACCTGAAGCGAAATCGTCAAAATCGGAGCAAAGTCGGAAAGTCGTATCGAGACTTAATTAAGTGAATCTCCTCGGCCGTCAAAGGCTTCAAACAAATTGGCCACGACAAAATAATGCGGTGGATAATGGCCTCTCCGAAAGCCCTGGGCGTCGCACCTGACTAACCAAATTAATTACATCCCCATAAGGAAATATTAACCGGCCGCTTAATAAGCCATTCTTGGATACGCCACAATTAAATTGGGAGGGTCGTGGAGTCATTATTTATAAACAATAATATATCAAAGCGATACGCGCAAGATGGTGCAGCCGCAGCCCCGAACATTCTTTAATAAATGGATTGTCTTCACTAATATACCTTGCTTGGTGTATTCAAAATATGAACGCAGAAGTGTGGAAGTAGGTACCTTCAGTAGCTGGAACGTTCTTGCTCTATAAAAGGTCTACTCAGGTAATTTCACCTAAAGTCAAAGTTTTTGTCATAATATGTATAATGTAATATTTTGTGGAGCCTCGGTGTCACAGAAATATTACGACGAGCCGTGGAATAGAATTAATTTAAACGATTCAAACGATTTTCACGATTACATTATTTTTACTAAACGGGACTTAATCGCGTATAATAATTAACTTTTTTATTTACCTCACTGAGGTCTCCCGACGTTTCGGATGTGTCGTAACATCCATCTTCACGGTACAACTGGCTTGAGCGGGTATCGACATCTTCTTGCTGCGCGGGGTAAATAAGTGAATTACACGCGATTAAGTCCCGTTCAGTAAAATAATAAATAGAATTAAGTCGTATAATGAAGTCAATAAATCGCAAGATTTCTTATACATTTCATTACACGCAAGACCTTTTTTCGATAATATACAAATGAATATTGTTTTATAATAAATCTGCTCGACTATGTTAATTATAAAATTTTAAACGTTGTTGTTTGGTCCAATTTTTTTTTGGACGCCGGTAAAGATAGCAAATGGCCCAACCTACCACACCTACCAAACACCTTGTATGTTACATTTGATTGGACAAGTTTACTTGGTGAGTAAACCAATTCACATAGACATAAAAAAAGATTCTTTCGTTTTATTTTAAGTAGAAAATAAACAGTCGTGTTGTCTATACAAACGCTAATTTAATGAATTATAAGGCAATGTAATATTTCCAATACAGTCCCCAGTGTGCCATAAAATATACATAACTTTATAAAGTATGCAAAAGAAAAACCGGTGCCAACAGCGTTAAAAACCGTGTTTTTTATTTGAAACAGCGTTCACAACAAGAACGTATATTACTGAATATTACAAGAAAATTCTAGTAGCTCGATGTCTACGAAGCAAGCAAAACACGGCCCAGAGCGTATTTATGGTTATATGACGGGAAAGTTTCCGAGCGTAGGAGCTAAAGCCATCGATTTTCAGAACTTTTTCATGGAAATAAACCTACTTTCGTTGTGAACGTTGCGGCGTGGTGGTGTGCGTGGGGCACTCACACAGTCGCAGCTGGGTCAGAGGTCACACACTCCGGATCTAGATTGATTAACTATGGATAGGTTTATTGATGAGTGTAGACTTAGGGGATAATTAAAAAGTTTGCCATGAAAGATGGATTATTTTACACAAAGTCTGCCGAAAACAAACGAAAGCCGAAGTGAAACCTGCCATAGCCGTGGACGTAATGAATTTGGAGAAATAGTCGTACTTTGTACCGCTGCGAATGCATTCAGAGTTTCCAGCCCCTGATGGCAGTAATTTCAAACATACATGGAATTGGCCGAACTAGGACACTACATTATATTTGCACGTGCCTGTCTCTGACACATCGCGACCATCGACCGCGTGTCTCACCCGCACAAGCGCACCACTGTACTTGTAATGGGTCCGCAAAGAAAACTTTTTAAAACTTTTGCACCGAGGCAATATGGCTCGTGTTCTCAGCCGCTATATTTTATTTAGGCAACATTAAGCCGTCTCTCTCTGTGACGTGAACACTTCTATTTATCTGAAGGTGTTGGGTATATTTTTGCGAAGAACGTTGAAACTAAACACTGGTGCCCGGGATACGAGGTAATTATTTTAATTCTGCCATTATTGACGTGTATTTTTTATGAGTTGATGCTGTTTTCTGACTTGGTGTATCTGAGATATATGACATGACCAATGAGCTTAATTGTAATCAATAATACTATTCCAGAATTTGACGGCTTCATGGAGATAATATAGTTGCTTAGCAGACTTTTATATTGAAATTGTCATACCGACGCTTGGCAATTAAATAATCTGAAAATGAATTATTTCAGTATCAATATGCACCAATAATACATGCAAATGTACAATCAATACAATCGGTTTGGACCACCACAACGTCTAAGAAAAAGTAATTTAAAGTAGTGTTCTACATTATTTCTTTTTTCTTTTCATCTATTCCGAAATTCTATATTCTGATCCATTAATTTCTTTTGGTATTCTACGAATAGGTATATTCGCAACAATCAGATCGTCTTATGTTTTATAGGCCGCCGCGAAGTGCAGTATCACGGTCGTTTATCACGATCGCTCTGATCGAGCCTCAGCTGCGTTTTATTGTCGACTCACAAATTCTAATTTTAATTTAACTCATATTTTGTTACTTTGAGTTGCAAATGTATTTGGATTTAAGGTTGTGTAAGGTTTTTGCACTACAATGTAATGCCAGTTAAGATATTATACAGAAGTTCATATATTTTTAAAATTAAGTTTACAATTCGAATTGTTTTGTCTTTCTAACTGTTTGTCTGACGTACTCTTGTAATTGTACTACTAGATAGTCACGTACTCCTAGGCACTACTAGGTAGTGTACTAATATTGACTAGGATTTGGAATTTAATTGTTGGCTGCAAGATTGAGGTCCAGGCTGAAATAAGAAATTTGCCTCTTGGAATATTATTAATGTTTTTATTTACAAATATTTTGTTGTTGATCTAAAAATGCGAGATATATTCGAGCTTCCAAGAATTTAGCCATAATGAGAACGTCTTAAGTCGTACCGTTAATTTCAAAAGCTTCCTTATCAAGCCAATGTAAAATTTCAAAAGGTCCGACTTTCCACCGTTCCTGCTCGTAAATTACCGGGGCATTGTTTTATGCGCTCATTACATAGATTGTTCTCGAATGTTCTAGAGTGTTCTATGGGGGAGCGCTGTTATGATTTCCAAAGGACGAGAAAAAATTACCTTTCAAGTCATGGGCGGTTTGATTGTTTTAAAATTGGGAGGCATTTTATGGGAATGATTTTTATTAGGGTGTAGGCTCGATGACTTATCGAGGTCTTGAGAGAAATATAAGTTTGCTTTTGCTACATAGCCTTGAAATGAATATTTAGGTATCTCCCTTAGTTATTATTGAAACAGATTCCTTTCTCCAGTTTTATTTTCTCTATAAAATGTCTGCTACAAAGGGACGATTATAAACTTTTCACAGAATTTGTTAAAAAAACATTACTTTGCAAATCCGGCGCACGCCATGCAATAAAACCCGACCACTCAAGCGTTAAATCACAGAATTTGCAGTCAAAATACACGAGTCACGTTTGCTGCGACACCAGCGGCGAATGGCATTCCAGCTTTATCTGTGGAATCAATTAATACGGGCCCTGCGGTGCCTGGCTCGGAGCGGGACGGCTCGAGCTGGCTCAAGGCTTGTGGCTCGTGCTCGAGCCCCGGATGTGGCGATCGGCAGCGCATCCGGACGCCCAAACGCACGTCACTTCCGCCCTCAGCACGCGGGAAATTCTATTTGTTATTTTAGGGATTTTGAAAGCTTTACCATGTTGGTTTTGCACGCTTCGGCTATAAAATTTGCCGCTTTAACTTCGTAATGAAACTCGCATTTTGAAGTTAGGCGACATGGTTTGATTAGCGAGCGTTAATGACTGCTTTGTGTCGATATATAATCGTGTTCAATTATGTTTCTCTTTATTTCAGGTACCCACCGTCGGACGTTATACACCGAAAAATGACAACAATGGTATTGGAGTCAACTCCATTGGAGCGTACTGCTTATTGGAAGTAATCGCAAAATTATTTTTATCTACGCACATATCATTAGTACTCTAAAATGCGTTCAGAAACCGTAGGAAATGATCAGCATTATTACAACCAATTTTACTATGAGAACTTTCTTGTCTGTGGTAATAGGTAAAATCTGTATTGTAATGTCATTACAGTACAGATTTTTGTAAGGTTATGAGTTTAAATTTGGAACAGCTGTCAAAACTCAAGTGGGTCTCTATTCTAGTATCCATAGATATTAAAACAGTTATCGATGCGAAACGTCAATTCAGTATGTTTTTTAATATAAACCGCACGACATTTGATCAAGAGTGACATGAGAATAGGGACTTCATTCGTTTGTCTATGATTAAAAAAACATTCGTCTTGACGTAGGATTGAATTGCCGCCATTACTGTTGTCATTTCTTTGTTGGTTTTTGCTGTGACGAAAGTAGAATTGTGAAAAGTTATTTGTAATTCACATTTTAGTTGAAAATATGAGTAGTAGTGACTCCGAGAACGATATGAACACTCCGCCGGATATCGTAAATGCAGCAATGATTGCAAGAAAGACATTTTACAGGTAGCACTATAGTAGCAATGCAGGTCATTTTCCTACGGCTTCTGAACCCATCTTAGAGTACTTATGATATGTGTTTAGATAAAGTAGTGTATGCAACTGTACATAATTTAGCCTTAAAACACTCGTGTGATCCTATTATGAAACTCGCTCACGCTCGTTTCATAAAACCACACTCGTATTTTAAGGCCTCTGATTATGTATCAGTTGCATAAACTACTATTGCAGGTACTACCAACAAAAATATCAATATAGTAAACGTCCGAGTGCTCGACGCTGTACTAGTATACGACATACGATGTCTACTAGCTCTATGTCAAAGCAACTTGGGTTAAATTCGAAGTAAGAGGGTTTTTCTTCATTTGAATTTATGCCATGTCTCTTTGACATAGAGTGCCCATGCCATATACTAATACAGCGTCGAGCACTCGGACGTTTACCTTATATACATTTAACATACTAACATTCAATCAAACATTTCACTGAAAAGTAGCAGGTTACTGGATAACATAACAATGCATTATACTCTACTCAGTCATAATTTTAAATGTCTGCGAAGAACGAAAGGGTATGGTTTACTAGGTATTTGTACAAGCAGTGAATAAAGCTAATCTGCTTAGCTAAGGCGATGTCACGCGCGGTGCACCGTATGCTGACACTCATTTGTTTACATAAGCTCTTCATGTAGACAAATCAGATACTATGATTTAAGATTTTCAATTCTGAAATACTTAGATGCGCTACGCTAGTGATCAGACATGATAGTTTTATTTAAAAGAAAATATAATGCTTGATTTATTCATTATGATTCCAAATTTGCTCGGATGATTCAGTAGTTACGTATTTTCACGAAGGATGAGATCTAGGTACCAACTCAAGGTAAGTTGTCTTCGTAAAATCTTTCAATACTTATTGGTCAGATAATGTAATACATATACGACCGGTTAGCCCAGTGGGTAGTGACGCTGCCTACGAAGCTGAAGGTCCTGGGTTCGAATCCCGGTAAGGGCAAATATTTGTGTGATGAGCATGAATATTTGTTTCTGAGTCATGGATGTTTTCTATGTATTTAAGTATTTCTATCTATTAAATATATCATCGTCTAGTACCCATAACACAAGCCTTATTGAGCTTACTATGGGACTAGGTCGATTTGTGTAAGATTGTCCCCTAATATTTATTATTTATATGTAGGTTGTCTCAATAACAATATTTTTAAAAATGCATGTAATCATGACTTTAGTCGAAATCTAAAGTGTTTACTTATTTTAAGTTTGTAATCTATTATCTATACGTTGCACTGCATTGGTTTTATATTTCTCTTTTTTAGGTTGTCACAACGAGCGGGCGCGAAAAATACAAAAATCATTATACACCTGCACTTTTCCACCTAGGCATTTTAAAAAAATTGTGTACCCAATTAGCGTGAATAGGCATCGTGCCTCATGTTCAAATTAATAACGTAGTTATATATGCTACCTATACGCATATTACACGTTATTTAAATGTGAAACAAGTTCAATTTCACATAATATTTATGCTTAATTTTCGTCACAAAACTGACACTGAGTTTAACAACTCACGCTAATTGAGTACCTACACGAATTTTTAAAAATGCCCACCTAAGCTTTCACTTCTTTGAGTAACAGTTCGTAATTCAATACTAACATAATATAATACGATCGAATTAAGAAGCTCTTTAACGTCTGTTGAAAAGACGTCGCGTAGATTAATCCACTTTCACAATTTTCTTTATCAACAATGAATGCAAGTACCAGATGCAGGTAAAGCCCGCAGTCGCAGGCACGATTTATTCGGTCGCCGCGCTGTCACGGCACACCGCTGCAGTCGCATAAATACGACCGGTAATTAGCATTCATCGTGCCAGGCGCTACAGCTTATTACGAAAAGAGAGATTGTGAAAAAAAACGCTAGAATACAGGGTATTTCAAGAATTGTCAGGTTTTAAATGCTCGCAGTCGCAGGCATGTACGATTTATTCGGTCGCCGCACTATTACGGCACGACTGCTGCAGTCTGCAGTCATAAATTTACAACATACGATTGCTTCAAAAAATATCTGGATAAGAAAACGCGAAAAAAACTCAAGGAAATTCATTTCAAAACAATTTCAAAGGATTTATTTCATCTTATACGGGATATACGTTATTACGTATATCCCGTTTCGAACTCTTGTTTATATTTACATAAAAGTGTACTTGGTAGTAGGAAGTTAAATTATTGGTCGGCGTTCTTCGAGATTTAAACGTCGCAAAATCACAAAAATACCACTATAGATATGATAAATTATTTACCGCACGCCCCGGTCTGCATCTCATTGTATAGAAATGTAGTCCCACTTCCATAAAACTTGACGTTCTGCGCGGCGCCGGCTTAGCTAGTCTAGCATGATCGCGTGTATGTCGTACATATAGCATTTGTCCATCTCCCACTTACATACTTGCGACTAAGGGACGATCACTTTATGTCTAGGCTGTCCGGACTTAAATCGGACATGAGAATAAAATGGCGTGATTCAATCAAGACTCTAGCAAATGAATATGTTGATTTAATTATGCGTTTTCTTCTTTTGCTTACTCATAGGTGCCCTAAAATGTTTCGCAACAGGTAAGATAATGCATTACCTACACAAAATATTGCATGGAATTAAATATTCATAATTAGTTATATGATCAAAATAATAAAATATATAATTTGAATGGTGATTTTACAAGTGCTCCCGCTGTAGCTTCTTTCAGCGCTGTGCTTGCGACGTGTTGTACTGCCTTAATTTTTACTTCTCGTGATCACTATCGATAAGGAAATGTGCAAGTTTCAGCGTGAGTAAGCATTAGACTTCCTCTAATAAACCGAAACTGCAATTATTTTATAAAACGTAAGGTAGCAGTAATGACGAACCGTCGGAAGTAATTATTTGCAAGGAATGGATTTTTACTTTGTAAATTTTGAAACCTAAATGTTATGTTGCAATAATCATAGGTCATAAGGAACTTTAAAATTAAAACATGTATTTTTCATCCTTGCAATCATTACTTATAGAGTACATTCGAATATCAGTCAATTTTATTGGAACATTTAACCACAACGAATTACAATAGTATTACAAGTATATCATAACATATTTTAATGTTATGAAATAAAGATTTTTTTTTTAAACAATTTGGATTCATACACATCACGGCCTGTATTTGCACTAAATACTCATAATAATAATAATTCAGTCTATATACGTCCCACTGCTGGGCACAGGCCTCCTCATGGATGAGAGGGAACGTGCAGTAGTCCCCACGCTGGTTCAGTGCGGGTTGGGGACTTACTCATAAATACCCACAAATGTAAACATGACATATTTTAAAAAAATTGCAGCAACGGTGATATGATATTCTTTTATTTCTAGCAATTGCAGGCAAATGGGAAATATAATAAAAAGCGATTATCGTAATGCAAATAAAAGGGTTGGACTTTAATGGCCTCAGTATTTTATTCACTAAGCATAGAACTATAAAGTATAAATGCACTGCATTATGACAGTACTCGTAAATCCAGGCCCGCAATAAAGTGATGATTGCTTTTAGTTTTTAGTCAAAGTAATATTTGATTTAAACTCGCATTAGATTTCATGGCCGTCTGACTTTCATTAATTTGAGTTAGGAACTATTTACATTTACTGCATGTTGACTGTACATACTTTATAACTTACATACGTAGTATCTAATAAAAAAGTCATATCGTCGGGGATAGTGCAACCGCGTAACTAGCGCTGGTAAATAGTGTGTATCTACACAACACCCATAGTGCGAAACCGCGTAACTAGCTCTGGTAAATACTGCGTATCTGCACAAAACTCAACTTTACCAGGAGAAGCTTGGTATATTGTAATCAGGATTTTTTGTCCTAATCCTAATTTAGCTATATTTATTAGATACGCGGTATTAACCAATGCCAGTTACGCGGATTTGCCCTATGAGTGTTGTATAGATACGCAGTATTTACTAGTGTTAGGTACGCGGTATTGCACTATCCCCGACGATATGTGAATTAAACTTCAATAAATTACGTTAAGAAAGACGGTAATAGTTATATCAAACTTGTACAAAATCATAGCATTACTTAGTTTGGTAAGTGAGCAGCCTATTGTAAATAAATTTAGACTGATCACTTACCATACCTTTAGGAGAGAGACTCGGACAACTGGTCACGGATGTTGTTCTACCAGCATCTGTACTAACCAGAAAAGAAAAAAAATGATGCTCGGTTTCTCGTGGCCTTTAAATTAATGTCAATGAAGTAGTAGTCCGTAAATTATGGTTCAACACTGACACTCGCGCTACCGCTGTGCGTGCCTCGATTTATAACAAGCCGATATCTCCTTCGAATGCAATAGAGTCATAATTTTCGTAACATGACAAATACGCACAAATTACAATAAATTACTTGGTCCTAGCGACATTTAGCATCACGTGCGTTGTATAACTGCCTTTCATTAGGGTAGTGTTGACAGAGGATGCGTGCGCGCCGCCCGCGCCTGGCACCACTATCGCGCCACCATCGATGACTAATAAATCGAGACTGCGCTTTGCAAAGATAAAAAAACAACCAACTACCCCTTACGACCCACAACATAGAGCCTATTACTAATGCAAAAAACGCAAACGCGTTACCGCGACGTTATAATCGCGAGTATTTTGAGCAAACTCAGGATTGCCGCCGATAAGTATCTTACGCGTTCGGATATAGGGGTGGTTTTTGATTGCAGCAGATACCCGGTATCGAGTTTTGCTGTAATCGCGACCACTCCTAGCGAACACTTTCTGAAGTTCGCCCCAAATCGAGCGTCCGACGGAATTATGCCTATCTACTATCGAAGGTTGTGCGTGGGGCACCATTATTTCTTCATTTCCATTTCGATTTCATGTCGTTTGATTTCTTACTTTCGACATGGGTCACGACATGTATTTTCATAATACGTCTGCTTTACGGTATTAGGTATATTTCGATAATTTCTACAGATTTTTGGTTTTGATAGAAATATAAAATACGTTTATAAAAATATACTGTCAGACTGCGTTTACACAGTAGGCGTAATTCAAATATTTTAAACAGTGACTAGCCCTTTTATATTTCCCGCTACCGTCCTTGTTAATCACCGTAATGATTTTCTTTAAGGAAACTTCAAACATTGCTCCAAGAGTGTTTAAAAAGGCGCTCCTTTAGATTTTGTGCGAAAACCCTGCAAGTAACAATCCGTAAACGGTTTTCTTATTTGGAAAGTCGCAAAAGTTTTATCTCGAAGAGCGGCCGAGCACCTCTCGAGATTACTCATCTCGCAATAGCCGGAGGCAATTAAAAGCAAGGGGTAGTGCTATCATTAACTGGAAGCTCCCGTCTTAACAAGAATATAATGCAATTTTAAAATAATCCCCGCAAAAAAGAAATTAATGCAGGCACCTCGCTGGATTCCCTTTTTATCTCCTTAATTGGTTTTCACATCTTACGGTGTAAAAAATATCGTGTTCTTTGTAATCTCGGGCGATGTTTTAATAAATATAACGAAGTGAACCAGGCCGGGGGAAAAATATCGCCGCCCTTAAATAAACCTTCACACTTGACAGATCAACGGCTGTGTGAAATTTATCGGGAAGTAATTAAAGGCTGGCAACTCCTTCCAGTAATAATTAAACTTAAGTTAACGGTCTATTGACTTTCATTTAAATGGGATTTTTTTATGGTATGTTCGATGGACAATAAAATTTTAATACGGTTCTGCCATAACATAGAATTTTGGGTGAGAATCGGTTGTTCTAGTCTAATCATTCACCACCTAAAAATATATTTTTTGGATTAAACTGTCCCAGCTCTACATTACAATTAGTACAAGTTTTACGTATATATAATTAACGACTAGTTACAGTACGATTACTATTAGTTACCCACTGACAGATAGCTTGCCTTCATTTAATTTTCAACTTTAATGCCATACAAATAAAGCAATTTTCAGAATACTGTTACCCACGTCTACCGATTTAGAAATAACTACTTACTTTGTATGAGGTTAAAGTTGACAATTAAATGAAGGCAAACTATCTGTCAGTGGTAAACCCCAAATAATTCTACTGTAACTTGTTTATATCGTATCTCCATTTAAACTTTCAACCTCCCATTTAACCCCCTTAGGGGATGATTACCGGAATAAAAACTATCCAATGTCCTTCCTCGGAATTAAAACGATATACACAATTTAAAAATAAATGTGAAAAGCTAACAGACAGGCAAGTTACATTTGTATTTATAATTGAACGGGCGAGCGAAGCGAACGAGGCTCTCTGTTTCCGCTTGGCCAAAAATCTTTCGCATTTCCGGCGTCTGTCCGTCCGGCTCTTCTCTACAAGTCGCATATCTCAACCGATTCTCTTGAAATTTTGTGAGCAGGTTCAATAATAGTATAGTTTTAAAGACACAGTGTCGCGATTTCTGCAGTTCACAGCGCGAATAGTATTATTTATATAGGTAGAGTCGTAGTGCTGTTGTACATGAAAATCTGAATTTTTAACGACTTTTTAAATGACAGTAAAAAAAAAATACAATTTTTAGGTCACCTGTAAATAATTTCTTTTGAACTCCCTCAAAGTACATGACTTGCACTGCATGCCCGTCAAGCTGCTACGGCAAAAATTTTACGCAAGAATGTTACATGCTACGCCATGCTACGGCTACGGCGTAGTACTAACATGACGTCATTGAGCCTAGTCTAACCGTCACATAAACATTTTGGCAGAACATAGTCGTTTCGTAGGCTATTGATAAACAATTGTACAGCGTTTATAGCTTACGACCGAAGTTGCTTCCTCGGGTTTCGGATTAATACATTTCGATTCTTCCTTCACAATCGCGTTTTCCTACTTTTATTTTCCATTCGAATATGATCTTTATTTCTATGGAACATATTTGTTTTTCGATCAGGCCAGATGAGCATGATACGAGCTAGAGAAACTATACAGCCAATTTGTTTTAGCTTTATCCTTCTTAGAGAGGCTCTTAGTGGTTTTTATCGTCGAATTTAGGTAGTTTTCGTCGCATTTACAAATATGGAATAGTTTTTCTTTGCTAATGTTGACGGGTTTTTTGTTCGAATTGTTCTAATGTTGCTTTTCTATTGTTATTGCTACACTATTTCTTAAAGTACTAGGAAGAGTGATATTGGGGTTCTGGTTTGGTAGAAATACTCATTATTAAATACAACTGTATGTTTTGTTTTTATGTTCGTTCTAAAATATATCAATGAGTTATACAAGTGTTTAAAAGTTTTCGTTAAAAATAATATTTCTTGTTTTCCTTAGTCATTGCGTTAATGGAATTATTACCTACGTTTTACTTAATATCATTTTTTTTTTAAGTAAATACAGCCCAAGTCTATTTCAAATCGCCGGCTAAGTACTCAGGCGCAACTAATTGAATCACAACACTGTTGGCTCGATACAAAGTAATGTAATCCAGTCATAAACCCAACATTAATCCTTCCACTCTGCTATACTGTTGTGTCATCAACGGTAGCCGAAATTTTAATCACCTCCAAGCCCCGCAGGCCCCCGAGCCCCGCTCGCCCGCTCGCCCGGGGGCCGCGACCGCTCCTTACACGATATTCCCATTACTTAGTCCAGGCTATAATAAAATTTAATATAATGCGAGGAAACGGATGCGACCGCGATGCAGTGGATTCAGAAAGCGTGAGGACAGACGGAGCTTCAGTATTTTATTTATTTTAAAGTTATTTTTGAACGCGAGAAATGTATTGCGAATTAATAAGACGGACTTGGTTTTAATTCTGGTATAATAAATAGAAAATATCTAAAATCCCAACATTAGTGTAGGTATGTACACTCAGTGTCATATAGGTAGGAGCAGCCAGAGAAGCCAAATATTTCGTAACACACCCTTATTCTTACAGTAATTATGACGTGTACCGAAATATTTGGCTACCTTGGCTGCTACTAACTATATGACGCTGACTGACTACAAGAAATCGTGTTAGATTTAGTATTGTTCAGTTTGTCGCTTTTTTTTTTTTCGTGTAATATTGTAACAAATTATAACATAACTATAAGATCGCAGGTAACATAAAATACTGACCATTATACATTTTTTTTCAAAAAGATTACTAAAGTAACATTTGTCTTGACATGCTTAGCAACTCCATTGATCAAAAGAAGCATTTTCGAACCCCTTACAATATTACTTATTACACAATTTAGCTATAAACCTCTATAGATATGTTAATGCTAAGCTAACCGATAATTAAAAGCAATAAAGCAAGCAGCCACGACTCTTGCCGCGAGCTAAAGGGTTATCCATTGTGCGTCCATCTTACGAGGGCCCGGAAAATTGAGAAATGGACCGAGTAACTTAGTTACTGCGCCCCGCACTGGGTTACGATGAAAAATGGTTTGTTTTGTACTGCCGATAAAGAAAAAAAGAATTATTACAACTACCAAATAACAATACATATCAATACAATGTATATGACACCGTAAAATTTTTAACATTGTTGCCAGTGTACGTTCAGACGCATAAGATTATTTATTTTACGTATGTTTACACAGTATAATAACAGTCGAAACTAAAACACCGTGAAACCACGACAATAATGCAAATAAGAATAAAGAAACCAGTAACAGAGCAAACAGAAGATTATATAAGGTGCTAACAAATTAAGTACCAATATTTTAAGAGGTGTTACATTACATCAAAACAATTGACTTTAAATAGAAATTAAGAAATTTTTTCATATGATATTTTTGTTTTAATTTCCGGTACAAAATAAATAAATTAAAATTTCGACCAAACATAATCAGCCTGTGCATTCAACTGACGAGATGTTAAAACACTATCTGTCAAGTGAACATCGTCGTTTGTGACAAACGTCAATGATTGATTGTTGACTATCTCATTAACAGGGTGTTTTACGCAGTAACGTTGTATCCCTAATTATCTCCAAAAAGTGATACACACTTTTAAATGTTTCATACTTAACTCTACTCCTAGAGACTAGTACTATCAGCTCTAAAAGTATTGGTACTTACCTAATTTGTTAGCACCTTATATAGAGGAGATTATAAACTAACCTAACCAATAGTTTACACTGCCACTAGACATTGGAAGCTACCGGTTTTCGTATAATTATACGGTGATATGTAATTATAAATAATACATAGAAGACATCCAAGACTCAAGGCAACACACAAGTACTCATGGTCATCACACAAATATTTTCCTTTACCACGATTCCATAAATGCTGGGAAACCTATAAGCAGCGATTTTTAAACCAAGCATAATAATAAAGATTTACATACAATATAAATTAAAATGTACGGCCACTAGTAAAACATAAAAGGATTTAAAGCATGTACACAATTACAAAATATTATGTAGGTAAGTAAATTTACCTATTACGCAAATGTAAGACGTGCTCTGAAGCCAGCGTCATGTTCTGGTTGCAGCGCGGAATACGGATGCGGTGTGATTTACAACGTCTGCGGATCATCTGACGTGCGACGTAAACATTGTTTTTTATACTAGCTTTATTTCACAAATCAAGGTAGTAATAGAGTACCTCCTCTCCATGTTTATGGCGGCCTCACTCTACGGCATATTTTTTACGAGTGTAAGTAGTAAGAAAAAAAAGAATTTGAAATATTAAAAAGATAAGTATAATATTAAATAATTGTAAATGTTACAATTAGTAAGGAATATTGATAGTTTTGTATTAAGCAGTAACGTCAGCTAACGCTACATCACTTTGACTTTGAAATGTATAATATGTAGATAATTCAATCGGCAAAATAATGCTTCACTCTTACCTACACTATGAACAAAACACAATCTTGGACCTAAGCAATTAGCAGTGGGGAGGCTTTTTGTAGATGAAACGATTTATATATTATATATATATATTTTTTTATACAACGACGGTGGCAAACAAGCGTGCGGCCCGCCTGATGGTAAGCGGACACCGCAGCCTATATACGCATGCAACTCCAAAGGAGTAACATGGGCGTTGCCGACCCTTGATATGTTTGAGGATTCGCCGTGTTGACAGCTGAAGGAACAAATTCCCTCGCTCTCAACACAACGCATCCTCGGGAGCTCTGGCGACCTTGCTCAAGTCCAGGAACACAACACTACTACAGAGCGATATATACTAAACGACGATATACATGTGTAACATTATGTTTAAAATTAAACATGCTGAACGTAAACTTAAACGAACGTATCGTACTGTAACGTTAAAATAAATAGACTTGGTATATCCGTAACCCATGTACACGGCTGGCTCGTACCTCTGTGTTGTACACTGCTCGTCTAATAAGCTTGCACTCAGGTTAATGAGTTTACTACATCCTCGAGCGGAACTTTTTAAAAGTACAAGAGTTCTGACGCCGAACCTTTGCCGAGGCGTCGGCCATTTAACTTAGTTTCGCTCGAGGTGCTAGTGTCAAGGGGAAATGTTTACCTAAGACTAGTTTCTGGAGAAAAAGAGTTTATAATGCGAAGCTAAGTGCGAGTTTCGTGCGTTCAAATGTCCGTGTATGGTAACGGCGGTGACATTCTCGAATCTAGAAGCACGGTGTAATTAAGAGTTTTCTCGCGGGTACGTGGATTTTTCACTTTTATCGCCGATGGAAAAGAGACGCGTTATACTTTTTTGACATATCTATACTATATCGTATGTCTGCTCCATCGTGTATCGTATTTTTGACGTTCCAATATGGATCACGCTCACCCAGAAAATGCCTTTTCACTCTAGCCTTGAAGACGCCAAGGCTGTATGACTTCCCTAATATATGGACTGATTCCGACACCTTTTTGTACTAAACTAGATATTGCTACGTTAAATTAATGTGATGGTCCCTAACTGTGTGTCATAAATATATTTTATCTTCATATGAAAAAATACCCATTATACTGCACAAATATTCTTTCACCTCAATAAAAGAACTACCATACATAAAATAAAACTGATTGTTCTCTTCGCAAAAAATACTCTACAAAAAGGTACTTTATCTCCGGTAACTTAATAAACCCGCGCATTCATAAAATCATAACGAATTTCGGCGATGCATCCTAGCCGCGTTAATCAGACGTGGCTTCGCAATGCATTAGGCGCGTACAGGGTGACTTGTGCTTGCCACGATCTTTTTAATTGGATTTTAATCCATTCGAAAACTACCAAAACCAGTAATATTATTCCATAAAGACTGTGGTTATTTTTGAACTAACCGATTTTTATTCAAAGGATCTCAACCACACATCTCGTATTTCCTTTTTAGTTTGAAAGTATTTACAGTTCCTACTTTATTTTGTGTGTGCGTTTTAATATTTACATAATTATTAACATTTTTGTAAAGTAAATTAATCATTTAAATCGTTAATATCCACTGTACTCTGCGTACGTACTTTAATTACAGTAGTAGGTATGAATACAAAAGTACATATATACAAACAATAATATTGCAAAGTGTCCTAATAAATCATAAAATATACCTAATATTGTTTTGTGAAATCACACGGTGTTAAACATGTAGTGAATCACTGATACATACGGCTTGTAACTAAATTATTGGTATTTTTAAACTTGTCTTAAATTATATACCTACCAGTCTAAAATTAGTTAGTAGTTAAATAAAATGTATTAAAACTTCCCAGTGACATTAAGGAACTTCCCACTAAAATGTTTAAAAAGAAGCTTTATGCCTGCCTGTGCAAACTGTGTGTAGACTCTATTAAAGACTTTGTAAACACGAAAAATTTACTCTGTAAATAATTTAATTTTTAGACTTAAGTTCGAACTATTATACAATCTGTGCTTAAGTAGTTAATTGTTGCATGCTTACCCGCTTTTCTGCAATAAACATCATTTCATTTCATTTCATTTCATTTCAAAATATTGAAATATGTGTAAAAATAACACCTTGTATATCAGAATCACATATTAGAATGCATTAGATACTAGTGCAGCGAAACGCGCGCCCAACGGGATCACGTCGGAGTGCTTGTACCCATTTGTTAGGAGATGCTTGTTTGAGAGCAGATAAGAAATTATGGGAGGTAATATTTACTTCAACCTCAGAACAGGAGTTCCACATAAATTACTTTACCTATAGGACGACCAATCGCAATGTAAACTTAAATGAATGCATCACATACCAAAATAATCTGATGAGTGATGATATAATCAAATAAACAAATAAATTAAGTTCTAGTACACTATTGTATGTAGCAAAAAAGTATTCACCAATATATGTTGTTGATATGACTAAAATGTATATCTTATTTTGAAACTAAAATGTAATATCAAAAAAATGGGCAGAGGTGCTACCACGAACGCCTGAAAGTGACAGTCTATATATCTTTATCACTCGAATTGTCTCGAAGATATTCCAAAGATTAGATTCTTATAATTTCATACAACACAAGACAATTAAAGTGAGTTACTAAATCATATTTGTGAAATGGTTTGTAAAGCTAAAGTTGTACCCCTACTGATTGTTTTGATTATTCAAAAGCGTATTTACGTTCCGGTACTGAGGCTCCCGACTTGCGCACTTATTATACACCGGCGACAACCACGGCATTCTCAATGTCCCCAAGAAACGCAAACACCTCTCAGGCTAATCGCTTAATCAAAATTTATTCCGCACTTTGATTTTAAATTTAGGACGCAACATTTATTACTGCCCCCCTCGCAACCCTTCGCTTCATTATCGTGGATTAAGGCTGCGGCATATCGGCTACTATCTTTCTTGATCACACATCTTATATTATGTTGTTTTGAAATCTGAACCTTACATTGCAAAAAGAGGATTGGTTTTGCATTAAACCAATTTAACAAGTTACGAGGTTGAGGAAGTGAGTGGTCGATGCTTCGTCGATCGATTCCGCGCCAGTATTCATTTTCAATTAAGCGCGAAGTATTTTATTAAGTTTGAGCGCGGATTAGATGAGTTTCGCTAACTAATATTTACAATGGGTGGCGTGCGTGGTGGCTAGATAACGTCACGCCACCTCACCTGCCAGGAGCTACTATGAAACCCAAGATTCAATCTAATCTAATTGCATGCCTGTCTATATAGTTCATTGCTTTTTGTATTCCGGACATCATTCTTCGAACAAACGCTATTCATGTACTTATTTGTAGGTACTGGGACATTTTTTGAAATAGTGGTTTTACACAAGCATACACACATTGTCGCAGTTACGTAACCAAACCACAGCAGTTTCAAAACGATTGAATACTACTCATATCAAATCGGTACATGTGCCAGGTCAGGTCTAGATAGTAAAAGTCAAATTTTCGAAAAATAATACACTACATGTATAGGTATAGTCAAATGTTAATACATACCTGATTATTTAAAGTATTATCAGTTAACATTTCAATTACTACATTATGACAATCAGTGTGTAATTTTTTATGATAGGGTTTTTTAACCCTTTTGATAACGCAACTCCTTAATATAAAAATAAATGCAACCCCCAACTCTCCGCACTCCAACTTCATCTATTATACACTACCTAACTTATCTTAGGTACTTCTATTTTACAAATCTCATTCATTACCTTACATCACTTTAAAAATTCAAGTAGCGGTGACCCCCTTAAATAGACTGTCGCGATCCACAGTTTAAAAACACTGAAATTTATAGTACTCAATAAATTCAGCGTTCACATTGTTACAAATGTTAATTACAAATGTCTCCTGCATTCGAAATCGTATTCGAAACACAATTGCAACCTATCATAAAACTTGCAGAATCGATATTCAATTTAAATGAAACTCGCAGATAAATTAATAGATCTTTTCACAAAGCTTTGTTGGCGCGGCGGAGAGGTGACTTCAATTTCCTGGTAGTGGGTGCGGAGGAAAGTTTCGAAGGCATCATGGAATCCGATGCACCTATGCTGTGTTTACACACCCATAAGCAAATAGGCTATCGCTTTGTGGTGCCAGACGGGCGAGTATGACGCGAAATACCACAATAATAATATGAAATGAATATACCAGCAGGATTATCAGAGGAAAATAACAGGAGACCGGTGTAATTGCCTCTAACTGATCTGTTAACTAGCTGTTTACTATAGTTATTACCGGTGTACAACATATTTTATCAATAAATTATTGATTACTAATGCTCAAAGAAAAAACTTTGCATACAATTTTAGACGGATTAAATTAATTTTAAATAATATTTGTATCACTATTGTTTGGGAAATATGCATGGCTCGTCACCTAATTACGTAAAAAGGTATACTTAGGTGTGCTTTATAGAACGATATTACCCCTCGCCTTTTATCATTAAAATGGTGTTGTTTAAACATTCTATAAGCAACACTTAGTCGCAGTAAATACGAGTAAAGGTGTCTAAATCTGAAAATAATAAATATGTAACTTTAAGTAAACGGGTCGCTTTGCCTGGGATGCCATCACCGTAGATTGATCCTTGCACTTGTTTCGTGCGCCTTTTAATTTGTATCATTCTTAGGCTTTTATCATAATTATTATAACACTGAGGTATTCATAAAATACACAGAATAGCGTTATCTAAATATACTTTACTGTTAAGAAAGTTTAAGTTTACTATGTTACAAGCTACTATAGCATGCTCATTTTTTTATTAATTACTATGTGTCAATGTCCATCTTTCTCTTTAGCGACCAGCATTTCAGCTGTTATGTTATATACACTACCTTTTAAAACAGCGTTTCAACCGCCGCCTTTCATTACCGCCCGTATGCGCTCCCTAAACGTTGTGTGAATAAATAGACGCTTTGAGTGCAGCCCTAGCTGCATCGCATCTAATGCAATTTCCGCCGCAGGTGAGCCTGATAATACGCCGTCATTGCACCGGCATGAGATAATTCTGTCGTAATGAGGGTTTATTTCAATTGTGAGATTGCTTTATATATTTAATTGTTACTATCGTATATCTGTATTATCGAGAAACCTACCTAAATATTTCAATAATGCTACATTACACGTTCATTTTGTAATAAATTGTATGTTGATAACCTGAATAATAGACAATTCATTCTCATTCCAATTTTGACTACGTTTGACACAAAAATACAACACTTAAAATTCTGCATATTCGTTCATCTGGTGGATCGCGTATTGTTTACCTGTTGGTCCCCGAGACCGGTAATTCGTGGCAAAAATGGCGCCCACCTCGGCTGCTCGAAATTAAAAACAAGTAACTAGGTTTTAGCAAATTGTACAGGACAAAAACGAAAAACGTTGTAAAAAACGTTTTTTAAGTTTAAAGACTGTTTACTCTAAAAATATACGACATACTGAAATATTTTTGTGTCTGAAGGTTTAAAAATATTTTACCTACAACATATGTTTTTCAGACACCTTTAACTACTACCGTTACAGGTATGCAGCTGAAAATGGTTTTTAGCTTAGTTATAAAAATAAAGCTTTAACCACGCGCTAAAAGCAAGTATCTTAAGATACTTGTTTTTTGGTATAAGGTCCATAATTTTTCGAATAAAAGAAAAATGTTAATGCAGACTTTTTTTATTTAAGTCCTACAGATTACGGTAATAGGGATGATGACTAAGATTTTTTTGTGACGTCATTCGAACTAGTTTTTGGAGAGGAACAAATGTTTGTATGGGAGCAACTACAATTAAAGAACATAAATACCTAAAAATTTGAGATAAAGATTGACCTCGCTGGCGGCAGCTGAAAACGCTTCATACTGTGTGTCTATACAAATGTGACGTCACATTTGTACATTTGTACTAATCGTAGTATGGAAAATCAGGTAAATTGTTGTTTCGTTCGCGAAATACTGCGTTTAAGTACATAGTTGACATACAATTTTGTTTCTAGAAAAGCGTAAGGATTGTATTGGTAGCTTTTAATTTACTCTTGGACAATAAAACAAAATGCATATTTTTTCTAAACTTTCAAGGTTCATATCTTTTTATGATTTGAATTATATTTTATAATTTATACTTTATTACGATAATTTGATGGTTTACTATCCATTTAGCATCACTACGTTATCAATTTGAACATGAGGCATCATGCCTATTGCTTGGGTGAAAAACTTTACTAGTCCTATCTCATGCCTTCCACACGGATCAAATCAGCAACTTCGTCAGTTTCCGGCAAATCATTATTAGTGGTACTAATTTACTTATAATTTCTTTTTTTTTTGAAGAACGTACTCCTCGTGCTTTGTTGAGCCTATTTGGAAGGCAGGGGAACTTTGAACCTTTTTTGTAAAAAGTCTATATCACCGTATGCCATGTCATCAAACGATATTTTGTATAAAAGCGATCGTTTGTTTCTAATGAAGCGTGCTTCTACAACATTTTTTAATAAGAAGTTTTTAAGTTCTATCGACGTTGATTTCCTTCTATTCACAACTATATTTGTCTTCGATTTCAATTTCAATTACTGTATTATTGATACGGCTGTTTTCAATACACTTTTTGTAGTCCATAAAGTCGTAAACATTTTTTGTTTTATTTAAACATCCCAGTTGTCCTGAGTTCCCAAAAAAACTGCACAGATTACCCCGCCGGTCCCCGAGACCGGGAATTCGTGGCAAAAAAACTTGCACCTATCGGTCCCCGCTGCCACGAATTCGCGGTTTGGTTCCCACATTTGAAAAAGGACTTTAATGCAAAGATTATACAGTTCCTATTCTATTGGGCGATTTTCTAATTTAACGCGATGAAATTTGCAACAGATTGGTACGGGTCTAGGGTGCTTCAAAAAGTATGAAAATTTTTTTTTTTGTATTATTATTTAGGGGCACCCTCTCATATGCTTTTAATTGTTAAGAAACTTACACAGTATTTTTTTGATTTTTTTCTAAATGATTTAAGGGTCGCTACCCGAGGTGAAAGTTTTAGGTTTTTACAAAAAAATACGTATTTATAAATAATCTTTTATTATTCTTTTTTAATTGTATTTATACTAAACTATGAATAACTTTACTTAATAAAGGTCTGTAAAACATGAAATAATTACAATAAAACATATATAACGTTGAACATGGCAATGGGTACATGTCGAATTATTGCATTAAAGTAGAGTTTTTGTATTAGGAAATTTACGTCGGTATTCTTTAACCGTCAAAACTAAAAATTGCTTCTGTTCCTCATTTGTCGTGTGAAGACGATTATATTCCTCCATCAGAGCTACTCCTCTTTCAGCTAAGTCATTGACAACTCTCATTGAATATACATATAAGCTTTAAATTTGTTGTAGTTGTCATCATTTTTCCACGACTTCACATCTTTCTTCAAGAAATCACATGAAACGGCCAATGTATCGAAAAAAGACAGTGTTTGGTTGGTTACAAAATCTTCCAAGTTTTTTACTAAAATTAGATCTTGATCAAGAGTTGCTCGCATTGAAGAAACACCTAGACTTTGTTTTTTGAGAGCAGTGACCATCTTTTGTTTTACAAGGCACATACATACATTACATTTGGCTATTACATGTTTTTTTAGTCTGGTGGGAATCAAAAAAAAAAATCAAAAATCAAAAATATTTTATTGGTATCATACTAAAGTAGGTAAAAGTACATTCGTGGCTGGCGTCTCCCAGTAAGTATAGCAATACTTGTGTTGGGAGGCTCCGCTCTTCCTCTACATGGTTGTAATACAGTTTAGTAGATACAATTTCATTGATTGATTAATTAAATTACTTTTTAGTACTTATAAACTACAATAATTAATTAATATTAATTTAGTTTAGTGCATGCTCATGTGTGTGTGTGTGTGTGTGTGTGTGTGTGTGTGTGTGTGTGTGTGTGTGTGTGTGTGTGTTGGTGTGTGTGTGTGTGTGTGCGTGTATGTGTGTGTGTGTGCGCGTTTGCGTGTGTGCGTGTGTTTTCTGCTTACATACTTAAGATAATAGTGATTCAGTGTATTCATAGGTGAGTGTGATCAACCATTCCGTTATTTTTTCCTTACAGTTTCGTAATAGCATCGGGTAAATATTGATAGTTTTATTTAATTTATTGTATAAGAGAGATGATACTGTATTGTATTGCCTTTTGGCAAAGGCCGATTTTGCAGCACATATAGGAGCACAAGGAGGATTTATGCGTTTTGGTTTAAGAGGTTGTACATAGTTCAAAGTCTTGTGTACTTTTAATACAGTTAATAAAATATATAATTTTCGCATGCTAAGAATGTAATTATCTATATAGAGGTCATGTGTGGAGTGTCTAAAGGGTAACTTATACATTACTTTAAGAATATATACGAAAAATGCTTGAAGAGGGAATACTTGCTTTTTCCCATATTTGTAATACATCGCAGGCAGTGTGTGTTGCGGAGTCTTTATTATTTAATTTCTCTATAATTTTATAATAGAAAAATGAACTCATTACATCTTTAACAGACGGTAGTTTTGATTGAGGTAATGTTGGTGTCAGCTGCCCAATTAGCCATATATCTGTATTTTTTCTTGTTCTAATATCACTTTTACCAGCACTAGACGCCATTGTATGTCACTGTATGTATGTAGTCACTTATTGAAGTGAAAATAATGGTATTATACATCGACTTGCAATACCAAACACACGTCAACACGCTCAGGCCCCGTAGCATGGATGGCGTTATCACGCGATAAGTGACAGGATAGAGCTTCCGTCCCTGGCTGACACCGTTCGATAGAACGAGACGACGCGCCTATCCTGTCACTTATCGCGTGATAACGCCATCCATGCTACTGGGCCAGAACGTTTAACACACTTGTACTCCGTATTCTTAGGTATTTAAATAAACGCAAACAACCAATTTGTAAGTTTTAGCGTAGAATATAACATTAATTGCTTAACTAACCGAATCTCTGAACTTCTATGTCACTGAACGACTTGACTAATGTGATTTTATGTATACCCTCAATTAGCTTCAAAAGTCATTTGAGGGTAGATTTACTAGATTTATTTATGTTTATTTAAATGCCGACAAATGCAAACTATAGATTGAAAAAACTACTGATGGCATAACAGAGTGTATTGGAATCACAAATGGCTTATTTAGGAGGTATTTAGTAACATGATTGTAGCGACATGAGCAGAAACAAATATGCGATTTTTTGAAAGGTTTGATCGCTGGTAGCGACCCGTAAATGTTGCTTAATTGAGAAATAAAAAAATATGTGTTAGTTTTTTTAGCGATTGGAAGCATTTAAGTCTATGCCCCATTAAAAAATATCATTTTGATTTTTTTGAAGCACCCCCATATTGGCTGCCATAAAATTCGTTGTCCTATTTTTTTTATACTAACGTATTTTAGTCATGAACGTCGCTAGTCCTAATTTTTTTCGTCCTAACTTTTTTGTTACTAAATTTCTGTAACTATCATCGGAAGTCATAATGATCAGTTGTTCTTAAATTTTTCTTCATAATTTCATTACTAAGAACTTGATTGAAGTCATACTTTTGTTAATCATAACAGTTTTCTTCATAACGAACATTCATCATAATTATGTTAGTCTTAAAATCATAACTAAGAACGTACTTCAACTCCTATTTTCTTTTTCCTAATGAATAAACGCTTGCGCTAAGTAAATTTAAAAAAAATCGGTTCTGGCGCTTCGCCGGCCGCTGCCGCGGCACGCTCACTTCGCTCGCTCGGCTCGCGCGCGTAGGGTCGCGGTACAACTAACACTCCTCCTCGCTTCGCTCGTCATCGTACCTACACGGACCTGCCTTAGGCTACGTCCGCACACACAGGCGGCTTGCTTAGCGTCTAGCTAGATCCTTGTGGCCTCGCCTCGCGCCTTGCGACAAAAACAAACACGTTTATTTACTTCGTAACGCCAAGCGCGCAGTGCGGCCGGTCGCGAAAATTCTATAATGTTCGTTTTACTAAGCTACTCGCTAGGTGACTCGCTAGGCTCTAGACGCTAAGCAAGCCGCCTGTCTGTGCGGAGGTAGAGCCTTTGAGTATAACTACAACTTAGAAAAAGTTGAAAAACCCCCGACATTTTCATTTCGAAGTCCAACATCTCAAAAACGGCTGTACATGAAACATGGCTAAGAACACTCGGGATAAAATTATCTATTACACAAAAAAACCGCATTCAAATCGGTCCATCCGTTTGGGAGCTACGATACCACAGACAGATACACAGATACGTTAAACTTATAACACCCCTCTCTTTGCGTCGGGGGTTAAAAATAGGTGACCTCGGCGGTTTCGATGATTCGGGTAATATGATTATTCAGTATTAGACAATAAAATCTAAGTAAAAACGTTATCGAATTTAAACTTTCGTGAGACATGTTGAAATAATACTAATAATTACACGGTTCAACTAACGTATTCAATGTCACTAAATATTTTAAAAACGTTATCCGTCTAGGATAAGAAACATTTATGATGAAAAAAATTATGAAAAACAATTTTAGGATTACAAAATGTATGACTAGTGTCATTGGACGCCCGGTTAGCCTAGTGGGTAGTGACGCTGCCTACTGCACTTTGTTTCTGAGTCATGGAAGTTTTCTATGTATTTAAGTATTTATATCTTTTATATACAGCGTGTCTCTGACTTTGGGGCTATAAATGCAAATGTCAATTATGCTCCTTAAACGGAACTACTTTTGCTCTACAACTTTTCAAAAATACGTTCTTTTTATATTTTCATTATTCCATACAAATAAAATAAAATGTTCAATGTACATCATCCATTACTTAGTTTTCAAACTTGTCAGTGTCATGGATGTCAAATAATGAGGCCGTGTTTGCAATACATTGATGGTACAGTTAAAGTTCAAACAAGAATAAATGATAGAAATAATAGTTATTTTACAAAGTTGCGGAACAAAAGTGGTTCAGTTTCAGGACCGTAATGGACATTTTCATTTAAAGCCCCTAAGTCAGAGACACGCTGTATATCGTCGTCTAGTACCCATAACACAAGCCTTAATGAGCTTACTATGGGACTAGGCCGATTTGTGTAAAGATTGTCCACTAATATTTATTTATTTGTTTTATATTTATTATTAATTTAAATAAAACGGAAAACTGAGTGTTATGATGAAAAAAATTATGAAAATCTATATTAGGATATGAGAAACTTATGATTATTGTCATTATGACTTCGAATGGTTATGAGTTACGATCGTTAGGAATAAGAATTATTAGGACTAACGATTATTATGGCGTAAATTTTTATGAAGAACATTTTCGGACTTCCAATAATAGGACTTAAAAAAATAGGTGAACAAAAGCGCCCCCGATTTGTACCAACCGAAGCTTGACTGTCAATACTGACGCCAAATTGTGACGAGTTGAAAAACCGTTACTCTGTATTCACGGTTTTCTAAGACGAATTAAATGATATTTTTACGGGTATTTCTTCAAGTAATTTCCAATTGTAGATAGCATGTATCTTTGAGACCCAGAATAAGTAAAAAATGTTATAGTTATAATTCAATATCTTTATTTTCTTAGCGTATCTTTGGAGAATGACCAAAATTTTTCCTTCCTGTCAGCCTTAAAGAGCCATGGTTTCTACATTGTAATATGTTGAGTATGTAACACAATGAAGTCTTTTTCACGCCTTTGTAAAAAATGTAAACATTTACATTCCTAAGTATAAATACTACAGACATACGAGCGATAACGTTGAGTCAAGTGGTTTGCTCGCGTCAGCTCAAATTACCTCGGGACTCGCAGGGCCGCCCACGTGACCACGTGACCGGCAACAGCGAGTAGCAAAAAATCGGCCGCGAATTCGTGGTGGTGGTCGCGTAGGAGACATATTCGCGGGAGCGTGGGGGACCAACAGGTTAATTGAGGTGAAAAATACAGTTGACTTGCCCTAACGCTCGTTTGAAAAGTTACACAATTATGCCTCTAGTTTACAAGAAAGATACGTAATAGTTTAATATTAAGAGGGAACATTTCCTTAGCTCTTTTTCAGGTACTAGATAAGTATTTCTGTCGCGCTGACTTAGCTGGAACCGCGCGCTAGTGCAATAAGGTACATTACAGCTGTAGTGTCAACTAAGTATAAATTAAAAATCGAGGTTTCGGTTTCGACTGTTTCGTCTTCCAAAACTTGGTTCACTTTTCGTTCAGTCGTATCGTAACAATGTTTTGGAAACTGAAGAAGAAGAAAATAAGTAATATTACACTGTTTTGATTTTTTGTTGACGGGTTTGTATAGGTTAGGTCTATTATTCTAAAAATGTAAACATTTACATTCCTAAGTATAAATACTACAGACATACGAGCGATAACGTTGAGTCAAGTGGCTCGCGTCAGCTCAAATTACCTCGGGACTCGCAGGGCCGCCCACGTGACCACGTGACCGGCAACAGCGAGTAGCAAAAAATGAATAAGAAGAAAATAAGTAATATTACACTGTTTTGATTTTTTGTTGACGGGTTTGTATAGGTTAGGTCTATTATTGCGGCATATTGAAATAGGCTGTTTTAAGCAATTTGTAATGGAACCTAGCACTTATTAAAATAAGAATATCAAAAAAAGCAAAACATGCAGACCTAGATATTGATAATATTGATATTACTTCAAAAAAACATTAATTTACGGTCAACATCCTCGGAGGAAACAGTCGAGAACGTTTATATGGAATAATTAATTGTTTAACAAACACTAGAAAAACACGCTTTTAACCTAATCGTGGTCAAATTACAAGACTTTTCTAACAAATCCAAACACAGCTATGATACGATGTTCCATCATGAAGTTCCAGTTCATATCTTCCGGCTCCATCATCAGATCAGTTCGACATTACAATATTATTGTATTTTCATCAGAACTACATACAGCTGCCAATTTTCATGACGCTACGATTCTTGGAAGATGGTTAAATTAGTTACCTTGGATTCCATTACATATATAGTTATTTACAGGTCGACCTAATAAGAGCGTGTTGAAAAAAAATGGCCACTCATCTTTCTTCTTAATAATGACCAAAAGTAGCACCAAAGAGCACAAAAGCTAATAATGCTCAGGTGCGTCAAAACCGGAGCTACTCATCGTAATATACTACGAATAATGAATACTTCAAGAAGCTACGGTGCAGCGCGGCTATATTTCGGCTTCAGTTAATTCTACCTGACTAGCTTTAAAACGGCAAGACGCTAAAGGCTCGTGTTACTCCAACGTCACACATACAAGTTCGTTTCCCAACACGCCAACATGCACGTATAGGGCAACGTTACACGTACAACATTTACCTGGGTGCACGGACGCATCGCTTGATATCCCATTTGTCTGACGAGCTCGCGGGACCCGAGTTACCTTGTTTTAAAGGATCGGAGTAACTTTTCACTCAACGTGCTAATATTGTTATGTTTAATCAATACTCTGAAGGCTTGTTTGTAAGACCGGTGTTGTTACCAGTCTAGCTTCTGACTAGTAATTAGTCGGAACAGTTTGGAGGGTATTTAGATAATAATCTACTACCTATAGATATCACCATGGTAACAGTAACGAAATGTTGATACTTGCACTTAGTTTAAGGCGACACTGTGATAATTTCACATGTAAATTGATTTCTTCATATTTCAGTCCGCGGCTTAAACCGTCTGAAAAAAAAAAACTGAATGAAATTATTGAAATTCAGTTGCCATAATTGGGCTCTTAAATATTTATAGTTGAAATGTTATGTTAAATACTAGGTACGATGTATTCATGATGTTTTAACTCATCCAGCGCTAATCACATCACACATGCGTCAGAACACTCAGAACGCTTTTCGCTAGTTTAAGCTGCTCAAGACTACAACGTTTTTCTGCTTTGTAGAGGAAAGCGGCTACGAGCAGTGGGCCCATTTAGCGTGCTCCTGGCACCGAAAGTGTTAATGATAGTTCGGTAGCATGACACCCAACTGACCCACATTATGATATCGTATTATAGCATAGTAAGGCAACTGTCATGCTCTTCGGTAAGTACGGTTTATTGTATAAGTAGATATTGTGATATTATTGAGATTTCATAAATTCGGCCATATACCCGACATATGTCACAGGCAGTTTTAAAAACCTTATTTACGGCCTCTTGCCGTATGGCCTGACATTGGCTGTTCGGCAAGGCTCCACTCGCCGGGGCTTAACGGGTCTCATTGTCGACATCCTTCGCGAACGAAAACTTTTCGAATGGCCGCCTTTATTAAAACCTACAGAGCATATTGCATAACTGGCAGCTATAAGTAACGCGACCGCTCTCGCCGCTACGAATCCAATATTCACAGCGAGTCGGAAAGTTTTATTATTGCGGCGTAAATATAATGAGTGCAGGTGAGGCAGTTTCGTCTGCTGGGATTTACGGCGGCCATTGTTAGCTGGGAAGACAGCGCGTCCAAATTAACTTACGCCGAGCTAAATTAGTTACTGGCTGTTTAAAGTCAACTGCAGTCTTAAGTTTCGCGGAACTGTTATGGTGATGCGGCGATGGATTTGCAGAAGATAAACGAACATTCTGTAAATCAAATATCTCATTCAGGAAGTCTAAGTATTCGCGAGCACTAACTGAATGAGATGAAATTAATTGCTTGTAGGCACCTGTTCGCGCTAGCGTCTTTTCAAATTTGTGAAAGCGCGACGTACTTTCTCATTAAAAGATAAATTCAGATTCGATATACCTAGTTATTTTATGTTTTAATAAACTTAATGTAATATAGTCTGGCCAGAGAATTTTGTTTTTTGATGACGACGAAAGTCACCTGGTTGGACTGAATCTATTTATATAAAAAAATGTACTGTACGTAAGCGACATAATGTATAGACTTAAAGAGCGTGTCTTGAAAAATCTTGAAACATGATCCGTTTAATAATAAAATCACACACCTACTTTTAAAACATCGGCTGATGACTCTTCATATACGAAATACTTCTAATTCACCATGCCACTTTCATATTTAATGTGACAAGGATTACGATACAAAATTTCCACCGTCAACCCAAAAGTGTAATGCAATTAAAATGAAATGTTGAGTGCGACAGAGTCCCAGCTGCGGTGAGACTGCGTTCTGCGGCGAACCTTCGTCACGCCGCGTCAGCTGCCTACCCAGATAACACCTACGTAATATTGTGCATGCGAGTAAATAGAATGTAGGCTTTTGTTATTTGTACAAGCTTTTAACTCACTGAAACGTATCGTTTATATCGCTTGAAACATATATAAACTGGTACAATTTAGTAAGAAAGTATCTAACCTATGGGCCTGCATTCAGTGACGATTAATACAACCCATTGGTATGTAATCAATCAGCAGGTCGATCACGTAACGCATTGTACTAACGTTAGGTAGATCTAAATGTCAATTCTTACATGTAAATCTGACAGTTGGACTGTCCTAACGCGCGGTCAACACGTTACTTAATTACCCCTCAGATCATGGCGTTAGGCTCTCACGCTATCGTGACCAGGGATGTTGCAGATATTTGAATCCGCATGCGCAAACGCAGATGTTCCGCATAATTTTCAACATCTGCATCCGCACCCGCATTTAAGAAAATCGATGCGGAGTTTTTGTAGATGCGGATGTAGTACGAGTGGCGACAAGAGAGGGGTCAATCAAGGGGTCGGCGTCAGTAGCCCTGCAAGTCTAGCATGGGACGGCCGCGACATACTCTCGATTTTTATCGCACTATACCTCTTCTTCTAAGTGTTCTAATAAGAGAGAGACGGATAGTGCGAGAAAAATCGAGAGAGCTCGCGCGCCGTCGCGTGCTAGCCGTGCTGCTGGTGGTGCGTTTGGTTTGTAACCATTGTAAATCAGTCGCAACGTGTTTGAGTACTGTGACGTACAGATGGACGTTGTTTATTTATGTTTTTGAGTGTTTGACCCCGAAATCCGCATCCACATCCGCGGATGTGAGCCACGAAATATCCGCATCATGACTTCGCCAATATAACGATAACTAACGGTGTAGCACTAGCAGATTATCAATTAATCTTATTTATGTGCATATCAAACGATAACACACCCGACGCAAAAAACATAGTTAAGAATTATCTCGACAGACAAGACTTTCGATTAGAGAAAACCTCACTCAAATCGGTTCATGTGTTTGGAAGCTACAATGACACTGACAGACACACGTATACACATATTCCTATCTCGAACTTTGCGTCGGTGGTTAAAAAAGACTCTGAAATCGGTGCGACTACTTCACATTTGGCGTGCTTATATCAAACAAAATGAACTGACATTGGTGAAAACTTTTCACAATTGGGTTTCTGGATTCTAAATAAAAGAAGACATCGTGTCATAAATCAGTGCAATAAGGACACCTACAGCTTAATGCAGTACGCCCCTCACACCTAAGATCCGCGAAACAATATTTAAAGCAGATCGCCGAGCCATAAATCAGTGTGCGCCTGAGCGCATATTTCATACTTAATTCTTTCGTGCCCAGGCTCGCTTAGTTTATGAGCCGTCAGTTCCGCGGTTAGGCCGTTGCATGCACCTGTATTGGTGATCGTTATATAATTACACGAAAAGCATTTTTAAACTTTTCTTCGTTGTGAACACATAGTATGCATGAAGCTCAACAAATATCAGATGTTAAGAGAAATGTGTAATTGATCTTCAAATTAAAAATAAAGAATCGAAATTTGCGAAGTTTGCCAAGAATGCTGTTTAGGATTCCGTAGCGCAAAAGGAAAAATTAACACATACTTTTTTATTACTAGACGAAGGTATCGTACACTTAATTTAATAAACTACTACTTACACTTTATACTTTTTTTTATACTTTAAGTTTGTGGATAGAGACTGAAAACCAGCGGTCTCGCTGAGTCTCAAACCGTTTCAATACACAGACAGCCAGTATTGTTTATGTTTACTCACATTACTTTTGTTAATTGTTGGTGTTGTTGAATATACAGGATGTTAACGGGGTCATGATCCGGAATGACAAAAAGCGAATAAGATGATCATACTGAACAACCTTTCCCATGGGACCAACCACGAAATCGCAAAAAAAAAGAGCCAATTAAGAGTTAACTGTGAGTTAACTGCGATTTAATTGAGAGTTAATGTATGGAATACCTGGTTTTTTTTTGGGATTTCGTGGTTGGTCCCATGGGAAAGGTTGTTCAGTATGATCATCTTATTCGCTTTTTGTCATTCCGGATCATGACCCCGTTAACATCCTGTATATATATATTTTTATAAATGGTTCTCGTATGATTCTACATTATTCTCATTCTCTGAGCACAGCAGCAGTTTCCAAATCACGAGAATGGTCTAAGAACATAGTTTTGAGTTTTCGTTACCCTGTTATATAGATGCACGCTGAATACGAATCTGCGCTAACCATTTTTCTATTTTCGTCGACCTGCCTTTAACGTAACATCTGAAAATTGATTATTATTCCAACAAGGTGGCCATAAATCTAATGTTTGCGCAAATCTCAGTTGTACGCTCCCTAGGCACCCATACATCGCCATATCGTCCGACCGAGATGTGTTATTCGGATTCCTTAATACTTTACTTACGTTCCAAGACATTTTAAGACGGAATAGTTTCGTACGTCCGAACGAAGACATAAAATCCGTTATTGTTGAATAGTAACGCAGTGACAGAGAATTTTTTAAGTTATATATTTACCTAACTCTATTAAATACTCATATTTAAATTTAAGCACAGGGTTTAGTTTAGTTCATTTAACAAAAGCATTTAGAATTTCGTATGTCGTATGCGACAACCCTCACACATTCGTTCATTACTCAACTCCATACGTGGACATGTTAATTACTCAAAATTGCTCCATTCTACGAATCCTCGCATTCATCCCAAGCCAAGACGCAAGCCATTGTACAATTTGTGCAAATTGTGTATAGGCACCGTCCCATGTAAATGATGGACCATCACAATAGTGTTCGAACAAGTTTGGGCGAGCTCTTTGATTTCCAAATTCACACCCCGTTTTACGCCCAGTAATTTTCTTGTCCGAACACAATTTCGGCAGGCGAGGACCCCTCACAATAATAATTTCGCAGCGAAACTATTATAGGCGATCCTCTCTAGCCAGTAATTAATTTTGCCATAAACTGGCTCAATTGAAGCGTGAAGATTTCGTGTAGGCTGACTCGTCCCTCCGAATTTTCTCCAAATGATTATTAATTCATAATAATTTCAACTTTTGTTATTTCAAGGTGTTTTACTAAACTTTGAATATATAGTACTGTGAAATGAATGCCCTCGCAATTGATGTCCTATTTCATTAGTCAATATCCATAAGTCCATAGGAGTTGTGTTCAGGTTTCCCTAGGTTTGAACCAATTGATCTAAATATTTTATGTAATTTGCTTTACCAGTGCTGGATACCTAATTTACACCTGGCCGAAGTAATAACTTTGTAGCCGTGTCGAGCAATATTCGCCCTTAATACAAACAGGAAACAGGCAATCGAGTCGAAATTGGCGGAGCACGTCGTGACGTATTACAAAGCCATTCTATACCTGCACGCCGCATATGCAATAAGATACATCACAATACCCGGCGAAGTTTCGAGAACAAAGCCGCAGCTCGCATCCTCCACTTATAATATACAAGTACCTACACCTACTTCTCCATTGTCGAATTCACTTGTGATGGAGACACACGGTGAAATAGTTTATTCTGAGCTTGGAAGTTAGTTAAAGATCTCCGGATAGCTTTTAGGCAGTTAACTTCGTAACTACTTTTTGGTGACACCAGGTATTCCAGACGTAAATTCAGTTACTGGTTCCTAAATCATGCCAATTCTTACCGTCCTGTCTGAAATAAGTAATATTCACTTTTTAAATAATCGCTTTACAGGCGATAAAACTGCACTAGTTACCCGTAAACCGCTCAGCAAAATCGCTTCGAAGCGTTCTAATTTGCTTGTCAACCTTCCCATCAATGGGTTGCGAGCTAACATGCAACATTATTGGCTCGCGGGCAGTCTAGCCAGTCGGCGTCTAGCACATTCTCACCTGAGGCCCGGACTTGGTAAGACTTCGCAACTTTGACGGGGCTCGCTGCGGCTGAATTACTGAGACTCCACAATCGATAGCTCTTGAATAGCCGTGATAGCGATGTCAATAAACTTAGTTGAATTAAGTCTTTGAGTGAACTTGGTGTGCTTTATAAACGGTCAGAGTTTGCACTACTCCTAGCCACTCACTTGCTTGTGGCAACCATAGTTTCCAATTTCGCGAACCCCTAAACTGATGGTGGCAACTGTGGTTGCTAAGCGAAGTATGGACTTCTTTGATAAAGAAAAATTGGAAGCAATTAGGCTACCTTTTTTAAAATCTGAAACTCAAGTGAGCGGCTAGGCTGGCTTTCCAACCACGACATTTGAACAAGGAGACAGTTCCCCACTTTGGTGTTCCTATCATTCTGCTTTTGAGAGAAAGAGACACGAAAGTGGGGATATGCCCCTTCTGTCAAAATATACTAGATGGAATACTATAGTGTGTATATGATATTGATTAGTTATTGAAGTTCAAAAATATATTTAAGTTAATATTTTATTCTTGGACCACAAAAGCTTAGATATAATACGGCGGTTTGAAATTCAAATTGCCACCCGAAACGGTTTTAGGATGTGTGCAAGTGACCTCTTACAGCACAGAACTAGTAGAACTGCTGATATGTACGGCCGCAACTTTCCCAGCGTTTAACCTGTCGGTGGCAGAGAACTCCAGTTTTTACTCAGCCTAATTAACTGGCCAGCCACGCCGTCACGTAACTGCCGCATTCACCATAAATACAGCAAGAAATCGGGACCATCCCCATAAATTCCTCTCGTAAAAGGCTCTGCGATTATGTTAGAGGGTGGTATTAGCAAAGTTTGTCCGATATAGGGGGTAGCCGGGTAGCCCCCCTCTAATACATTTTTCGTTGATGTAACACGATTTCGCGACGGCTCCCAGTTACGTGATGGATTAAGAAGCGGGTTTCGCTGCGGCCGGATTAAGAAGGCTTCGATATTTAGGGCATTGCCGGCTAATATACAATGTTTGGTTGCCGATAGACTTAGCCCGGTAATGCTAAGGATTCGGCGAGAGTTTCCCTCATGTAGGTACGAGACGGACCCTACCGAGGTGTTCATATTGGGAGCGTAATTTAGGGGATAAACGAAGCCTGCTATGACTCGACCCGAAACATCTTTTCCCTATACCTACCTACCTAATGTAATATATCCCAAGTAGCATTTTACTCCATTTAAGAGTACATATTTAGTTCCCAGGTGTACTTGAAGCATTATTACAGTTCACTCGTGATGTATATGCTGCATTATTGCGGTTAATAACACCTATACCTGTCTAAGGGACTTATAGGAGTGTAGAGTTATACTTTTATACGATTGTTGGTGTTATAATACTCTAACAACTATCCTTTAGCCAGCCGTCTGACTAAGAGCATTATAGGAGGGTAGAGATACGGCAACCGCTGTTTAACGGCCTACTTGTACGATGTTATAGAGCTAGCATTTTAATAGAACACACGTGGTCATTTATAAAGCCAAAGGCTGGTTATGTTTACTTGTTTTAGACTGTTATGCAGCTAGTAGCTGTAGTAGGACTTGTTTGTGATCTTTAAAATAACCTTTTTTTACTATCTGTACAGAAGTGTTTAAATGGTTCGCATGTGCACTGTAGGCTGTTAAAAGGACTATATGTGTTGTCCATTAACATCAATAGCATTCTAACAGAACACATGTGAACCTGTATACGCTTCACCGCATTAAATTGGAGTTATAACAGTTCACATAGCCGTATTTCATTTCCACCATTTTGTTCTCGTAACCTAAAATACTACCAAATAAATCTCCAAAATTAGCATGCAGATTTATCACAAAATACGCAGATAGAGCGATTGAGTTTTGGTTTCATGTTATAATTAATTACCGTAGTATAATTATAATGCCAATATAATATGAAAAAACTGATAATTGTAGATTTCCTCTCAGCCAGTTTTAAATATTTTAAAATGAATATCGCGTTTTTACAGAGGCGCGTGAATATTTTAGCTGTAAATATGTATACATTTTACGATAAAGTTGCATTCCCATGGCATTAACATGATTAAGTATTTAAAACAGGTACTATTACCGCGTGTTATCATAATTTTTTATATCCAATTGATATCCGCCGGAGTTATGTCTTTCTGATAATGCACACACAAAACCACAACTATTAATATATATGAATATTAATAAATTAGGAAAAAAAATTAGGACACACGTGAACTTTACGTAGCACTGGAGCACTTTTGTCGGATTTTATAACTGTGAAGGCTGTGTATTTAGCCACTTGTTACTCTTTATTACACTCATGTACGTTGTATGCTTCACACTGCGTCCCATATAGTGCCGTAAGTCAGCCTTAAGTCCGATGTTACTACTTAAACTGCTATTATAATGCTATTATACTGCTAATGAACAGCCATAGTGAACTTAAGGCTGTCTAATTTGTGCCCAAACTGGTTCTATAAGAGCATTATAGCAAGATATACAGCTCTTATACAGCTGACTTACACAGCTTGTGGAGTACATGTGAACGACTAGACATCTTATATAGAACCCCGAATGCTACTTGGGATATTTTTTAATAACATGGTAACTTACCTGAAATTCAATTAGCATCGACAACAAACAACCGCCATGTTAGTCGCGCACCTCGATGTTGCCAATAATCATAAATACATTACGCGCGATTGGAGAGGTGATCCCGTTCGTAAACAACGCGCTGCCAACTCTTTATAGCCTATCTAACTTTCACTGCTTTAATAATATGGAGACTTACGGGGATAAACATATTTTCGTTGCTCGCAAAATTAGTAAAAGTGAATTCTATATCACTGTATGTAGTCTAGGTACAATATAAGGGTCTTTAAGTCGCGAGTGAATAAGTATCTTCTTGGCGTGCGTGTTACACCTTACATTACATCGTTGATTGCCATCAGGCGAGATGGCGGTAAATCGCTAGCCTATCTTTAAAAAAAAAGACCGGGTTGCACTCCGGGAGTGCTGGCAGAAGTGAAAACTCGATAACATTGTAACAGTTTTTCGATCAGGTCACGTGACATCTTACGGTGTCACCCTAAAAATGAATTTGACGCAAATTTATAAACAATTAGGTATCAATTATTTAGGCGGACGGCCCGCGGGCGCGTTGGGTGCGACGGGCCCAACGCGCCGCCGCGGCGCAACGGTGCCGGGGCACACACAATACCAATTTGTTTTTGCCATTGGCAAATATTTTTCAAAGCTTTATCTCTTTATTTGTATTTGCGAATTTGCAAGAACAGCAGATGGCGGTGCACGGTGGCGACCAAAATATCAATTTGTTTTTGCCGTTCGTAAATATTTTTCTAAGCTTTATCTCTTTAAGAATAACGCCCAAATTCGAACTATTCGAATTTTCTCAATAGCAAAACGGTGAAGGACGCGTTGGTATTATTACAAATTTATTTGCAGAATATGCTATTGCAAAAAGTGTTAAACGGCTTTATATTCTTACGAATAGCGTTCAGCTTTGAATGAAGTCGAATCGGCTAGCAGCAAAAAGTGACCTCCTTCACATCTGACGTCACAAAACTGTGTCGCGTATTTAACAATTTTTCCCCATCCCAAAAAGTGCTCAACGCCGCTAAAGAAGTTTTCACTTCAAAAAGATTAACGACAACCTCCTTGTTGTGATATATTGGTAAAATCAAAACCTCAAAAAAAAACTGGAAAATTGTCACAATATGTTAGTGTATATTAGATATTGATTTAGTTCCACATACGTTTTATGTTTTACCCAACTGCCTCTGAAGGAGGGTATACATGTGGACGAGAAAATTATATGTCACAGGTCGGTAGTCCAAACTTGATGGATTTTGACATATGAGGTGTCATTGGATTCCTCATAATCGTGTAAGTGCCGTAAGCTAAAAATATAAGAAAAAGTTTCTGTCAAAATTTTCATTTTTGGTACGAGCTTATATTGCCGACTGTACTTTTCAATATACCGTTATCAACTAATCATTGAGGCGATTTTAACGAGTCCAAATTTAGTAGGGTTAGGTACGTCGGTTAACTACTGAATTCCCATGGCCTCCTTCTGTCTCCATCATCAGATCAGCTCGATGGTACTATAATATTGAATTGTCATCCAAACTATACAAATACCCAAAATTTCAGCTCAATCGGATAACGGCAAGTGACTGAAAAATAGATTGCAAATTTTAACAGACAACTACATAAGTACATACCTAATACTTACGAACAGGTCAAGTTAAGGTAAAGCTTGTAAAAATGCACATGTGATTCGTGATAAGTAAATCTTTTGATTTCACTTGTTTCATTTGGATTTGACTAAAGACAATATCATTTAGCAGTATAGGTGTGTACATACCTACTCGTAAATGCCTGTTTATTTTTACACATACAGGGTGTAACAAAAATAGAGTGTGAACCGAGGAAGGGCATATTCGGTAGCGCATTGCGATTCCAAATATGCATATATGTTTTTTTTTAATTGATATTTTTGTTTTTGTTGACATGGCCTGTGTATGATAACGTTCCCCCGCGAGGGTGAAGGTTGGGAGGGTTTATTTCATTGCCAACCGCTGCGCGCACAGCTGTGTTATGAAAACAAATGTTTTGTGTGTTATTTTTTGACACGCAGGTGACAGCTTTTACGTTTGTGATGTCATACACAAGCAATGTCAACAAAAACACAGACTGTAATGTAAACAAAAACAAACATTTCAATGTAAACAAAAAAAACAAATGCATTTTTGGTATCGCAATACGCTACCGAACATGCCCTTGATCGATTCCAACCCCATTTATGATACAACCTGTATGTGGTGGTTATTTGTTAAAACTAAACTACCTCTGTGTTCGACACCTGGATATAGAAGTTTTTATAGCAATTATTTTACTAACATTAATAATACCACGTCCGATTTACTTTAGGCACTACGATATGCTTCAATCACAATAACTACACAAAAATATTCTAATATAGAATGAAGTCGGCTTTGCCCGTGCATCTTCTTACCCTACTCATTAAGAAGCATGCCTTTCAAGTAACGTATTTGGCTTCGTATTTCTAACATCGCTATTTGTACTAATTAGAGCAAATTTTACAAATTTCCTTACATCGGCCGACATCTAGAGAGTGGCAGCCCCCTAAACGTATAAATACTGAATAAGCAGTAAACTGTATTACTTCGGCGAACCCTTTTCACTTGGCGAATTAGTAAAAAGCTACCGGGGAGTGAAAATTTTAACTTAAATGCTCCCGTAAGGTACCTGGAGTGTGTTTGACAGTCCAAAGTGATTACATTGCATACCCTTCCTTTTGTTTGTTTTGATTTAGCTTAATTTGATTTGTGACATTTCTCATGTCTCACATGCATTTGCTCTTAATTTTAAATTGTTTTATTTCAAATTAATGTTGGGTATACTTTTGTACTAGTGGGCTGGAAACGTTCACATACGATTTTGAATGGTATGCTGATAAAAGATTAAATATGATACATGAAAAATAAAATACAGTAGGGTAGAGAGCTCTTTGAGGGAGGCCTTTGTCCAGCAATGGACGTATTTCGGCTGATATGATGAGACACCAGACAGTCTCATGATGACCTTTGGGTATTGGATACACAAAAAAATTATCAACAAATTGGTTACATCCTTATCTTTTTCGTCCTATTGTACCCGTTGTTTATTGAATTCAATTTGTAACACGGAACAGACAAATGGTCCCATCCGATCGTAAACAAACCGATTTTTTTGATGACGATAACGTAGCTTAGCTGCAGCAATGAACTTACTGATGATGTCATAGATTAAACAGTAGAAGAATATTTTCATTACGTCATTAACTAATTATTAAGAGACCTATTTAAAATTAGCGGAATATAATATAAAATGCATACTAACTCGTAGCAATTGATACGGCACACTAGACAAGATGATATATATTTAAAAATGCCACACTCGCAGACACGCCCCTCGCTGTCTAATTAGCAAAAAGTTAATAAACAAACACGCTCTTGACAGTGACAAGCTCCCATGAAAATGCCAAGATGAAACACGTTTAATTTGCATACTCGTAGAGTTATGTGGACGGCTCCACACGGTTACACCCATATACTAGAGTTACCTGTCGACTAAGAAGACCCTTACTAGAGAATATAAAACTATTTCCAAAACAAAAAGAAAACATACATGTTTCGTAATTTAAAAAGAGCAAAAGAAGTAATATTATGTGAAATAAAATAAAACAATTATTCTGAAAACACCGACAACAACATTAACTTAACTTAATGTCAGTGGGTATATAAAGATACTCTTTAGGGGAGGCCTATGTCTAGCAGTGGACGTATTTCGGCTAATATGATGTAAATAAGGAAACTGAACTCATACCAATACTCGTATTTTAATCTTTAATATATACTCTTACCGGGGTTCTAAAATGTTCAGCTTTGAACTTCTGTAATTAGTACCTAGAAGTGATGGTAAAACCGAAATTTACGACGAAGCCCTATTTAAGGCATAATCTAACAATGGATTAAAACATTAATCTGACAAACCGCTGGTGAACAACCGTCCATCCCTCACTCTTTCCCATGTCATGTGTAATTAGTATTCGCAACTCATTTCGGCAAATACGCGGCTAAGCGAATAACAAACTAACTTTTCAGCCCGTGTGCGTCCAGTTTAATTATCGCAATGAACCGCATTTAGTCTGTTCGTTTAATTACTGTTCAATGTTTCCGTTCCCTTACTACATAAAACGAATAAATTACTTAGACGAATTAAATAAATCTAAAAAAGACACTTTAATTATAGGCATGCCTTAATAGGAGAGTTATCCAAGAATGTTTTACGTTATCATTTCCTTTGTATGAATTATTTTTTGCATCGGCTAATCCTGTATGTATCCATCCTAAAACTTTGTATAATATATTCACCACCACATGGGCTTGAACTTCGTTCATTAGGTCGCAGGCTTTTGAACAAAATAAAGGGTGATACCAGTGGGGTGCGCCAAATTCGACTGTCTTACGCTACGCTCGTATGCGGAACAAATTTGACGTTTCCGTGTGTCATAATTTGCATGCAATCAAGCGTTACGATATTACCGTCTTTATGCGTACAAGTAGCGCAAAACAAGGTAATATCTGTGCAAATTTTACACGTTCCACCTATAGCCATAGGCAGACACTAAGGGTTCTCAAGTCCAAGCATCCTCCGAAGCAAATCATTAAGACCACCTCACACGACGCAAGCAGCGTTGACACATCGATCTGTCAAATTAGTCGGTCGAACGCCACGAGGCGTTCTCAGGTGCCGAAGACGGGCGCCGCTAACAAAGCCAATCAGAGGCACACGTCGCCCTAACGGATAATCTATCATAATGACATCGATTTCCCATCTGCCCGCACCCGCAGAACTTGAACGTGACTGACGCCTAAGGAGCAATGTCTTAGTGCTACGTGATCTTGTGATCTGGGAATGATTAAGTGGAATTAGTGCTGTCCTTTTACATTGGTATAATTCATTTGAGTTTAGTAAATTCAACTAAAATACTGTCCTGACAAATCTGTCTTCACTTCACATATTTAACTTCATACTTTAACATGCTCCTATCATCTATTCCCATATCTGCACAAGTGTACATCCCAATTTGACGTGAAGACTTAACCGGAGGCACGCCTCGCTACGTGTCTATTAAGACGCTCTGTGGCCGCTCATTGCCGACGCATCAGCGCGATACAATTAACGCTGCGTCGCGTCTCGTGTGGAAGGGCTTTATGCTTAAGGTTGTTGCCTTTTTGGCGGCACTAAATGGCGCATGTTAGTGTTCAAGTCGGATTAGGAGTGATAGTGTTGTGTTATTGTTAATGTTAGAGAGAAACACACGCGGGAACAGCTACCGCTAAGTTCTAATCTTATCATTCAGAGTTGATATTTAGCGAAGTTTGTAATTATTTGACTATACACAACGTCACAATCCTTGAATTAATACGGCGAGTTCACTTATAGATAAAAGGTATTTTTTACGGTGTAGTTACAAATGTTCATTTCATGGCAATGTTGAAGGGTCCGAAGATTATGTCTACTCGAAATAATCTTAGCTTATTATATACTAGTTATTAACACATTAACATATCACACGGCGTATGACCCTAGACGGGTTCCTGGCAGAGTGTTAAGTGTTAATTGAAGGTGTTAATACACTACTACAGCAGATGCCCTACTAGTTATTCATATCCAATAACGTAGTTCTAGTTAGCGCAGTGTCTTCCGCCCCGCGCCTTTTGTGCAACGAACAACGTAGAACACGAGAATGCAACTGGGTTAAAATTATTATGACATAAATATAATTAATAATTTTAATACAATTCAACACTTGTTCCAATGATGATACGTGAAAGTACCTAAGAAATAAGTGGACAAGTACCTAAGGAATAAGCAAAAGGCGTTGGCAGTGCTAAAAGACGACATGGAGAAGAAGATCTGAAGGTTTCTGAATTAATACTTCGAAATTCACTTTGAATCATTTAAATAAGTGACACGGTGGTTACTTTTTCTAAGCAAAACTTATTTATTTAAAATTTTGAACGTCATATAAACAGAGAAACTGAAAATCAAGTACGTAGTACCTATATAAAACGTAATACGTATTTTCTACTTAAATGCTACTGTTTTCCCTTACTTTTTAACCCCAGACGCAAAAGGAGGGGTGTTATACGTTTGACCTCTGTGTATATGTGTGTCTGTCTGTGGCATCGTTGCTCCTAAACGAATGGAACGATTTTAATGCGATTTTTTGTCCAAAGCTGCCGCGATTCTGATGGTTCTTAGCTACGTTTTGAGAAAATTGGTTCAGCCTGTTTGAGATATTGAACTTTGAAATGAATATGTCGGGGATTTTGCAACTTGTATTGTTTGCTGTTTGTATTTGAGATATTGAACTTTGAAATGAATATGTCGGGGATTTTGCAACTTGTATTGTTTGCTGTTTGTATTGTGTCTGCTGGGCGATCACGTAACGCATTGTAAGCGCGTCAAGTAGATCTAAATGTCACTTTTTGTACGGGAAAATGTCAGTTAAACTGTCCAAACGCGCGTTCAAAACGTTGCGTGATTACCCCTCAGAGGTGGCCTGCTCGTCAACATTTAAGTATTTTTCAAAACTTAATACCGACGGTGCTGGCTGAAAATCAGTGTTGCAGGTGTCTGACAGCATCAGATCATCATCATTACATCACACATAATGCTGAACCAGTGTCCGGTTCACGGCCGCAGAGACACACTTGTTTCATGTTTTATCTGTTTTTTGTTTATTTTATCACACTGATATTAAAATGTGAAAATTCGTTGATGTTGTCAGAGAGACATAATAAGGAAACTTCGAAGGAAATTGTATTTATGCAACATAAATTAAAAACTTCAATAGCGCGATGCAGAACATCGCCAATTTTCACGCATATTCTAGCCTTAGTAGGTCATACTCCAGTTTTTTGTCAGCGTCTAAACTCCGTCAAACCATATGAAACGTATAAAAAAGTTTGATGGAGTTAAGGAGTTTTTTGTCGGCGTCTATATAAACTCCGTCAAACCATATGAAACGTATAAAAAAGTTTGATGGAGTTAAGGTGACCCGCAGACCAAAATGGAGACTAACCGATTGGATAGAGTCGTGTATACGCAACAGCACCATCTTTCGTTGTCAAGTGACGGCGCGTGGCGGCGATGACATCCAGTATAATTTTGGTGGCAAATTCTAGCAAAAGCTACTGAACCGATTTTGATGACACTTTCTAATATTGTAGTTTAGACCTCAGAATAGGACATAGCGCGGCCTTTATTTAGATGTAATTTCTTCAGAGGGTGATATAAGGTTTGAAAAATTGTATGGGAATTAATTTATTTTTTAAGATAGAGACTTGCAACTTCGGAAAAAAGTTCCTTAATGAAACACAAGAAAAGTAATTTCAGCGTTTTTGAAATATCACACCCTGGGGGGGTCACAAATTTCAAAATGGGTTACAAATTTGTTTGGATAGTGTATATTTTTTCGAGTTAGGGACTTGAAACTTCGTAAAACGGTTCCATACTAAAACACAAGAAAAATAATTTCAGCGTTCTTGAAAATTCATCTTCTAAAGGGATTAAAACTTGCTTGAAAGTTTGTATGTAGAAATCTAGAGTCAAGAACTCCATAGTAGATGGCGCTACTGGTCTTATCCGATACTGTTAAACGAGCAATATTTGTATATATAATAAACGTATATTTATTATCATGTTCTTATGAACTTTCCAGTAACTATAGGGGTTTACGGGGCCCAGAAACCGATGTAGCTTGGTACTATTTTCGAGAAAATTAGTTGTTTCCGTAATTTCTCTCAAAACGCTGGCTTACTCTCCAACCAATCTTCTTTGTTGATGGTTGTGAGGTTCGAACCCCAGCGACGATGAGAAGGTTTTTTGTTTTCTTTTTATCAGTCTATTTTGTTATTTTTTGGTAAACGATCAGTTATTGGTGTTTTGTTTAATTTTGTATAGAAATCGATTTCGTAGTAATAAAGCCGAGAAAATCTCGGACCCAGGTAAAATCAAATCTTAAGCATTAGGATAACATCGGCGGTTGTGGATTTGAATGTATTCATGCAGTCTTATTGTTTTTAATTTATGCCGCTTTTAGTCAAACACGACTAGGGATTGCAATCCGGTCCGGCCGGACCGGAATTCCGGCCGGATCCGGCGCTTTTTTGTGGCTACCGGATCCGGTAAAATTCACCGGATCCGGAACCGGATCCGGTAAAGTCAATCACCCAGCTAAAACACAAAATATTAGCGTAAAGCACTGCTAAGATTGAATGTTTCCGTCGATATTCAAACGTCGCTTGGCTTGACGCGCGCGATGCGAGATTTGCTGATAATAGTTGATTCAGCAGTAACAAATAATTGAAAATTATATTACTGTACTTAGATTTAAACCAAAGCTAACAGGTAGATTAATGAGGAGACTGATTATGTGGTTTGAGAAAGGTTTATTATCATTTGACAATTTTTAAATACGTGTTATTTGATTGCAATATTATTGTTATATGTGATTATTATGTTACATTTAGTAGGCTACGATAGAAGTCAATTAATATTTTGTTCATTCTTACAAAAACAACAAAGCTGATTGGATTATAATTTATTAGAATTATGTTTTTAATTGTGAGTGAGACTGACTATACTCTATATGACTCAACTATAATAAATAATTTAAAATTATATTACTACAGATAACTAAAAAAAGACTGGTTATATGGTTTACAGTTTAAAGAAAAGTATAGATTTTATGTTAAGTTGGTAAAGATAACCTTAGATTTATTTTTTGTTACTCCTTCAGTAGATATTTAAGAAAAGATCTAAATTGATGACTGATTATAAATAACATAATATTTCCTAGGCTTACTCAGATTGTGATTATTAAAAATAATTGAAATTTAAAACTGTAGTTTTAATAATCCATTAGGATAAAATATCCGTTACGGATTACGGCCAAAATCCGGCCGGATCCGGCCGGATTCAAAATCAGTCCGGTTTGCAATCCCTAAACACGACCCCAACCTGGGCCAAACTTAATTACAATATGGACTGATAAAATGTTCTGTTTGTGAAGTTACAGAAATATTCTATGACATGATACATACATTTACAGTTAGATTAGTGTTTCTTTCATAATTTTAGAATCAAATAAAACCCATTTAATACTTTTTGATATATTATTTTTATTGGTCTAGAAAATATCAAAAACTATATAACCGGCATCTATCGAGCTGAAACTGGACTAAAATTAAGCTCGCTAGATGGCGCAAATCGACAACTAACATCAGCGACCTCTCTCAAACTGAAATTGTACCAAAATTAGGCTCGCTAGATGGTGCTATCAATTTATAATTCAAGCATTAATAATGTTTCTTTTTCATAGAATTTGTGACTCATAATCATGAATTATTATATAATATTGTTATATCCATTCTAAAAAAGATCTGAAATTACGTAAGTATTAACACGTTCACAGGCACGCGGCCCGGCAGCCTTACTAAACGAGAAAAACAACTACGAACTTCTATTTAAAAGTCTGGGCTACAATTGTGTCTCCGAGGCTCCAATGGAGAGAAATACGAAAATCTTACCTTAACCGCCCAGCCCACCTTCACCGCTGCGTAAGTCTGATGTGTGTCCTGTGTGTTTGTGAATACATATATCTTTCTTTCTTTCTTTCTTTAATAGTGATCTACAGTTAACGTGTTGGTAATCAAGGCTTTTATTTACGAGTGGCTCTGTGAGCTGTAGAATACGAGAGTCTGTTATTTATAAAACAAAAAATAAATGAAAACTATATAAACTGAATCGAAAAAAACCTATATAATTATTTACCCTGCTTACAAAATTTCACGAGAAAGGGTGAAGACGGGACAAGAAAACGGACGTGCGAAATATATTTGCCCAAACAGAAACGGAGAACTTCATTCGCTTCGCTCGCTCGTTCATTGAACCTTCACTGAAACTGTAACTACTCACCATGTTGACAAACAGCACCATCCCTCAAGGATAATTAAACGTAACGCTTTCATAAACATCCAACGACACATTCAAATCCCCATTCCATAAAACCAATCTGCGTACGAAACGAAACCGTTATTTACAAAGCAAACGGCAACCTTCCCATAGTTCTTAAGACTTCTCCCTTCCACAAAAAGACTTATTGCATAAGACAAGAGCGTGAGTTACGCCATTTTTCACGATAAACAGTCTTCGACTCATTCAGTCGCATGCAGATCTTGATTAAACACTCACTGTGTACCCAAGTCTTAATTAAAGATGTGACGTAAGCTCAAAAGAAACTCTGTATTTATTAATACGCTGTCAATATTGGCATTTAATAAGCAGGCTTAATGTGATGTTTGGTAGCTAAATGAAATGAGTGTGATGTATGAATTAATTATGTTTAAAGAGGTGATTTGAGGAAATTCAACCTGAAGATATAACGTATTCATACTTACGAGATACTCGTATCATACTGCCCAAAGACCTTACATATACATTTCAGCCTTACCTTTTCATCAAAGTATGAATATAATATCTCGTAATAGGTATATTGATATGAGGAAAAAATAGAAATGATGAACCGATAATTCAAATTATTATTAATAATGTGGTTCGATTTAGTTAATATAATTATTTTGTTTCTTATTACATTATTGGTCAAAACACTTATTTCTTACAACGCTGTAATATCTGGCAAAGAAACATAAGAATTAAAAATAATTGAATATTTCAGAAATAACGAATGAAACATTATTGAAATCGACTCACCGACGTAAAAAGAAAACTAAGTAAAAATAAACGACTAACGGTTATTGATACCTAAGACGGTGTAATATTTGGAAAATAAATACATAAAAAACCAAAAAATGATTTAATATGTCACAGATAAAGAATGAAACATTATTTAAATCGACAATTACACCGATGTAAAAAATAATAAGTAAAAATAAACGACGAACGGTTATTGATACCTAAGTTGCTGTAATATTTGGAAAATAAATACATAAGAAATCAAATTTATTTAATATTTCAGAGAAAAAGATTGAAGCATTATTTGAATCGACTCATGGACTTAATACACTGATATAAAAATAAATAAATAAATAAAATAAATAAATATTAGGGGACAATCTTACACAAATCGAACTAGTCCCATAGTAAGCTCAATAAGGCTTGTGTTATGGGTACTAGACGACGATATAGTTTAATAGATAGAAATACTTAAATACATAGAAAACATCCATGACTCAGAAACAAATATTCATGCTCATCACACATATATTTTCTCTTACCGGAATTCGAACCCAGGACCTTCAGCTTCGTAGGCAGCGTCACTACCCGCTAGACTAACCGGTCGTCAAGCAACATAAGAAATAACATTTACCTATTTAATATTTCAGAGATAAAGAATGACAAAATTATTTAAATCCACTCATGGACAATACACCGATGTAAAAACCTAAGTAAAAATAAACGACTAACGGTTATTGATACCTAAGTGGTAGGTACAAGTAAAACAAATCTATGTTAAGGTTAAAAAGAGCTTCTCGAAAAAAATAATTACAAGTATGACACGTGACATCCTTCGTCTTATATACCCTATACATTTTTAATTTGCAATTAAGTATATTTAATCGAGTAGGTACGGTACACATTAAGATAAGTATAGTTTATTTATAATACAAACAATAAGAAAACAAAAATGAAGTATTAAAAAAAGTAATAATTAAAAAACTAAATTAAAAATAAAATATAATTTAGAATGTCAGTACCTATACAATCTAAATTATATTTATAAATTCAAATAGAGTATGCACACAACCTGTCACCGAAGTTCACAAATGATTGCCGCGGCACCTGCGAGGCTATGCAAATCGGTTAAGGATCGGAAATTTTATGCACATTATGATAAGAATGTGAAAATGTGCGCGTAGGGTTGGCAAAAAGCTCCCGACCGCATTCAAAATTGGGTCATTTAGCGCCTCGTATTCAAACTTTTCAATCACAATGAAATAATTATAATAAATTTCTAAAATTATGAGATTTTTACAAGCATCATTGTGTGTCATATTGATAACAAAATGTACAATAATAGCGCAACTTGGACAACTCGCTATTTGCGCTTGTAATCGTATACCTAAACTACCCCACTTACGAGGTCTTATTATAGAGTTATAAAATACCTATTCCGCCAATACATTCTTAAAACGTGTAGACTTGCCATAACAATTAGTTCCTAAAAGTCTGGCAACCCTGCCAGGGTTGAGATACCGCGTCATCTGATAAACGTGCCCTCCCAATTTCCGCGCGTTCATACATCCCTATTCGAATAACATTTAGGGTGAAAATATTGGGCATAACTAATTTATTTACTCTTAGAGCCAGAAAGGTGGCACAATATATTTTAATAACACACTCTCTGGAGAGTCTCCTCATTCGTATAACGAAGCCAGGTATTAGGTATTTTTACTTTATCGCTGGATACCTCTGTAATTTTAAAGAGGGAAGCTCCTATATTTATATTAGAACGTGCGTGTTTCATTAAAAACTTACACGTAGTTGCTCGTTTTTTGGGGTTTTTTAAATTATATGAAATGAAAATTATTTATTCGTAGCAAACAAATATAAATATCACATACATACATATAATACTATTTAATAAGGTACTTTAAACTATTAATTTGCTACGAAATGGACCCGCCTCAGCATAATGCTGGCTCACGAGCCAGCGCTGGTCTTCCGGCGAGATCATTTTAAGTAGGCATTACGTGCGTGCGACACGGCCTTAGACTAAAACTGAACGGGCAGTTTCAATACATTCGTGAAATTTACACGTTAGTAGGTGAGTATATTATAGCAGGCACCAACAAAAATGTTGCCCGATATAATTTAAATAACCCCAATAAAAGAGCAACTAAGTGTCTCACGAATGTAGTAATTATATTCCTAATATTTATTCATGCAAACTAGATTTTTACGAGTATCTGTCGTATTTAACTAATGAAACTCGACTAGCTTATTATAAACGTTGTTGTTACATAATTCCGAGACATTTTAGCACGGAAATATAACGGCACGGGTATCAGCAGTGCGATCACGCAGGTCGCGGCCGCAGATTGGATCGAGTTAATTTCGCCCCACAAACAAATTGACAAAGTTTAGAGCGGGGCATATTTCTTCGTACCCGCGGATTCCCGCCAGCGGAAATTAAATTTCACATCCGAACAAGAGCAGAGCGCGTGTCGCGGGGACATCAGGGTATTGATAGATTAAACACTGCTAATACGACGGCACAAGACGTTTGATGTGGTTGATTGTGACAAGCAGCCATGTTGATACAACATAAGCAGAACATTTGGCAGGGGCGAAACGATGCTATAAATGCATGCGGGCTTATATTTACTATTAACAGCAAAACTAATCCGGGTGTGTTCTATCAAAATCGCAATTAAAAGCCCATTTACGGCGGCGGACTGAGACAGCCGGGGTCACCTCTAGAAGGACGCACGAATTGGCCATTAGCGGGCTCTTCGGACCTTGTTTACACCGCGCTTGCCCTAATGACGACCTTTGCTCTGCTTCCCTTCGTTAAGGCGAGCGAAAACCTCACACTAAAAGGCGCGGGGACCCGGACTGGACCCGCAGAGACGCGTGAGACAAAGCCGGCCGCAGCCCGCGGGTGCGAACAGGACAAAGCCCGATAGCTTTCGGATTAATGCCCATGTACACGCCTGTTAAAAGGCCAGCCGGCCCACTCGCAGTGCCAGGGTTAACAAGGTTATTACGGGATCATCCCGAGTAACCGGCCTCGTAAAAGTGTTAATTATGTTTTAGAAAATGGAGTTACAGTCGCTTGACGCATGGATTGCGGTGTAAAAATGAAATTATCTAGCCCAAGATAAGCCTCGGCTTCTGTTCTCTAATTAGGGACATTACCATAAAAGATTTACGGTCAATAAAAAACGGTACATCGATGTTTTTTTACCGATGCTAACGACGACCGGGCGGACAATATACTGGGACATTAAAAACTCTCCAACTCTGTCGAATCCTAATGGACTCCATTGACATAAATGTTTTATTCAATTGGAGCTCGTGCCAAAACAAAAAAAGTATGTCCCCATCATTATGAGTTCGGGAAGTTTTTGCATTTTACTCGTTGCTCGGTAAAGGATATTGGCTATTGCTCTTCGTTATATGCGACTCAATAAGCTTTACTAAACACGTAAACAAATTAATTTCTAGGTTCATAATTACTTATTTGATACAAAACCCTAGGTTATAACCGAGCGTGGGGCCAATTTCCCAATTTCCCTTTACAACTGAATTAACGACTGGCCGCGCACCACGTGCGCAAATTCACTATAAATCCAAGCATTAGGTGAAAGCCTTCATTACTTAAGTCCCGTAAAACCCTTATCCCATAACGTTAATAACACAATTACTATAAATCTATCATCGCTGAGCAAACACCGTCCAAATCTCAGCCTAAGCTAATACATTTTGTCCACACCCGTATTCATACTTAACGACTAGGGTCTAGTATTTGCCGAGCACACATGCGGCGCCCGCACGCGCAATATAACCTGTAAGACGGCGGGTCGAGCCCCGGGGTCCTTCCCCAACCCGAGAGGACAGTAATTACGGTAGGCAAATTAAGCAGTAAGGGGTCCGGAGTCTGCCCCGTAACGCCCGTGTCCATCTTTGTACTGCAGGCTCGGCGGTTTATTTTAGGTTATTCCACCTCTTATTACAATGTAGCTCGCCTCCCCTGCGGCGCGCTCACCTCCGAAACTGATTTGGGCCCGGCATCAGAGTTTCATTACGGTCTGTCGAAAACAATCCACTCTAAATATCTATTCTTGGGTGCGCGCACTGCGGAATTACATTAGTCTGAGGTGGCGAAGGCTCGACTCAATTTGTTTGGCCGTAATAACGCTACGCTATCAGGTTATAACAAATGAGCTATTGTGAGAGCAAATCGGAGGAAAACAGTTTCGCAGTGTCTGCTCGATTTTATAGTCGGGAAGGTCGGTGTGATTTCTAGCTTGGGATTGTGAATCACTATATATTAGATTCAGTCTGGGCGATACTGCGTCGTTTGTCATTTTATCGTGCATTTGCGGAGTAAAATAGAAACCCTTCTGTAAGGAAAGTATTTATGCGTTCAAGTCTCCTATCGTTTAGATAATCACCCACCTCACGAGCACGACTTTCGTGCTTTTAAGTTTGTGTAGAAAAGTTTTGTAAACGCTCGACCGATTCCCCTTTACACGCTGAACACCTCGCGTCGCATGTGAGCCTCGCGTGTCCCCTAGGCTTTAAAAGGCGCGCCACTTTCCGCAATACAGTGGCCCACGGTGTCCTCCGGGAATCAGAAGCAAATATAATTTTGTCCATTAAAAAAATCAACAACCGTTGACCACACTCGACGTGGAGATGGTCACAAAGCGTCTCGTTAGCGTACGTACGTGCCGCTTGTCACACACTTCAGCCCATCGGCCCTTCGTAAATAATGAGAGAGGGCGGCCCTTATGTGGGCAAGATGTGAGCAGTGACGGAGAAGGCACTTGCTGCGTCACTTGTGTAATAGTAACAAGAATCTGAATTTTAACGGTATTTTGAACATAATTTGTTTTAAAAACTGGTTATTCAAGACAAAAAAACTGTCAGACTACGTGACTTACACTCACACAGTGACTTACTTTTCATTAAATCTTGAGCGTGCGAAATGCCGTATCCACACTACCTACCTAGTTTACCCCTGTATCCCCTTAGGGAACTAAAACCTACGTGGCCCCGTCGACTTGTCGTCAGCCGGCAAGGCTGAATACCTCTTAGATTGCCCCCGACCTCCTAAATATAGCCGGCCGCCAAACAAGGACTTGTATTAGACGCGTGAAATGGGATTTACCAACGTAGATGTACTGCGGAGATATAGAATGCGGTCCGAAGGGATCTTAATAGAATTGCATTAACATTATTCTAACAAGAGTATGGAATTCTACCTAGTAGCGCTTTGGATTTAATTTTATGTGTTTCGTTTCACAGACGCTTTACTGTATATTGTATAATGACTGGGATATTTATTAACGCATTTTTCGTCTTAACTTTTCCGAATCGCTCTAGCAAACATATTTTACATCCAGTTAAGATAAGTGTCAAATTATTACCTCAATTAATTCAATTCCCACGCTCTAGGGTCGCCATTATTTACCGTTATCTTTTTGGAAATTACCTCAAAAATCGAAGAATAAAGCTTGCACGCAGCTATTTACATGAATTAGTCGACATTTATGCCTCCGTCGAGACAAACCACAGCGCTGCGCCACCTGGCGGGGAGAGTTATACGCCCGTTACTCGCTCCGTCGCCTCGGGCCCGCGATATCTTTTACAACTCGTATTTATTGAGCCACCCGAAATGTGACCCGGAACACCGCTTAAATTTTTACTTTGGAAATCAGGATCCTTAGAGAAAAATGTTGGATGTCGGTAATAGCTTCGGAAGTTACACCAATTACTAGCTGTAAATCTTATTTATTTATGTTTTCGGTTCAACAATTTTGTTTTGTTACTGTCTAGTCTGTAGAGTAAGTATATATGATATCATATTTTGCCAAGGTACCAGAATTTCATCTAAACCGTTACATATTAGCTTATTACCTGGCGAAAATGACTCGCTTGTTACGTGCCTGGGTGCTTGGGGTGGCTTATCGGGGTATCTTTTAAATATGTCCTCTGTATCAGTACAGACCAAGACACCTTACAAGTTAGGGTATGCTATGCATGACGAGGGTTCAGATTTTGCTGTCTTACAATAACAATTGCAGCAGAAACAACCACACTAATATATATTGTCTTCCAGAAAAAAACCTTTGTAATAGATGTTAAAAAGTTAGAAGTGGTTTCTTGTGAATCACGAAAATGGGTGCAATTAATATGCACAGATAATGTGCGCGTTGGTTGTTCTTTCGCGAAGCGCTATAACATCCAATTAACAAAAGGGACCCCATTATTTGAAACCACCTTAAAACGCCTTGCTACCAGGCAGTCATGAATGTCAAGGAAGCCGCCCGCGCCGTTTGTCTCCAGCGCACCTCCGCGCGTCCGATTTATGGCACAGTTTTGTGAACTCTTAACCGTTACGTGATCTGCTTCCGAATCCAATTTATGCCCTCCATGGGAAAAGTTGGCGACGCCTTTTCTTTACGACTCATCTCTGCTCTCTGCCAGACTCCTGTCGTCCTGGTAAATTGTTTTTCAATTTAAAGCTCGATTATCTGTAGCCAACGTTATTTTGAAACGCTATTGCGTACGTAATGTACTATTATAGTTTTTTCTCTTGAAAGAAATAATTTATTACACAGGCTACAAGTTAGTGAATGCCTGACTGAATTAGGTTTTCTATCCTTAGAAACATACAAACGACTGTTATGTAATATGTACATAATTATTTTGACGGCTGCAATAATTGAAAGACTTCACTTACACTTTTTGGCTCCGAACCAAAAGGGTTTAAGTGGACACTAACTTAAGAAAAATACATCTGAGGGGTAGTTACGTTACGTTTTGAACGCCCTTTAGGTGAGGTTAGGTACTAACTGTAATATATCCATATAAAAATTGACATTTAGATTTACCTAACGAAAGTACAATGCGTTACGTGATCGCCCTGCTGTGCTTGTCAAGAAAAAAAAAAATTAAAAACAAGATTAGTTTGCTCTCAACAGATGTCTATTCAGTCGAGGATGTATAGATATACAATTAAGTAATAAATAAACGCCTTAAACATTTCATTTAACATCCACGAGCGTTATTAAAACTAGAGACGAATGAAGTGGAAGCCAGATGACCCAAACAAGCAAGGGGTCCGTCAGTGTCCTAACAAAATACATCCTAAATAATTATCGGCCACAGACCACTTTTGATTTGCAAGCCCTGCGATTTATTGTGATTTGTTTAATTCATTAGGACAGAACAATCGATGCGCTGACAATCTGATGTTGCAATAATCAATTTTAAAGTGGTACAGTCAGCGTCACATAGTTAGTAGCAGCCAAGGTAGCCAATTATTTCGGTACACGTCTTTATTACTGTACGAATAAGGGTGTGTTACAAAATATTTGGCTACTCTGGCTGCTACTAACTATATGACGCTGACTGTACGTAGGTTAAACGATAAGTCCTGCAAATAATTGGCTCCTGAGAGGGAGTCATGTAACGTTTCCAACGCGCGTTAGTACAGTCCAACTGTCATTTTTCCATATTAAAACCGGCCAAGTGCGTGTCGTGCCACGCGCAGTGTAGGGTTCCGTAGTTGCCTGTCTGTCTTAGTTACATCGACGTGCGGTGCGGTTGCGTCGGCCGAATTGTACGAAAATTGGTCTTTCCAAGTACACATTAAGTTGGTCGACTATTACTCGGTAACTACTTATGCCTACTTGTCCGTGATAGTTTTCCTTTTAAATTCATTATATGTACTACTACCATGATTTTTTTCATATCCCCAGTAGTAGCCATTTAGCCGGCTGGGGGGGGGACACATGACTCGAACAAAAATCAGGGCTTTGAAGCTCAATATCTCGCAAACGAATGACTGATTTGAAAAATGGATTTAGGAAACCCATAATAGTTTTTAACGACACACTATGGGTTTAACGAGAAAAAATAATTGCATCCCCGCTTTAAGTGTAGGGGAGGTACGATAAAAAAAAAAAAACAAGATTTTATTATACTGTTCTGTTGGCGTGATTGATTTATATACCCATGCTGAATTGCAGTTTTCTAGTAGTAATGGTTACTGAGCTAAGCCGAAGAGGGACAGACAGACAGACAGACGGACGGACATGGCGAAACTATAAGGGTTCCTTGTTGACTACGGAACCCTAAAAATTGACATTTACATCTACCTAACGTACCTACGTACAATCCGTTACGTGATCGACCTGCTGATCTCTAAGGATATAACCCATGCAGATGAGGCTGCTACTTATAAAAATGTCAACACGACTGTAAGTAATTTTTTGTACGTCCTTTTCAGTGTAGGTATCACATGACATTTACGACTACTTAACGCCATATCAGTCACTGTATTTTTATATTATTAAATCGTACCCAACTATTCATTGTAAAAGAAAATCGAATAACCAAATTGATTCTACCAAAACGCAACATCCGTATCGGGAGCACTCCCGGTCACCCGATGGGCATTTAGTATTATTATTTATTGACTTCATTCGCCCCGGATTCACGATTCACCCCACCCTCGCAAACAAATCGGAACAAGTAATTATTAAGAATACTGCAAATACGCTGCCCAACTTTATTAGAAATTTTGGGTATATGTAAATAGACTTTTGTGTATAGGTGCTTCTTTGAAATGCTGCTCTGTATTATGTGAGATATATTTTGTTTGTTTAAGAAACATTATTTTGATTACACTCCTACTTTCGTTTGATATATCAAAATATTTGAGACGGATATCTGTATGAGAATGTAGAAAATAGTTACCCACGATTGTTTTCGACGAGTGCTTTGGTTGCTTTATGCCCTAGACAAGTGTCTAGATTTCTTTTTACCGGATATTTGCATCAAATCGAATGCAGTAACGATAAACAAACACACAGACAATTTGAACGCACATCGGAAATCGAAGGATTTGTAGTTTTGTTATTTCGCACGGGAGATCCTTTTGTTGCATGGATTCGCGTTAAATGGGAGGGAAGTTAGTGTAGGGAGGTGTGCCATCGGCCGAATGGAGCAATCTTTGTTTCCTAAGGCTATGCAAGACAACCAATGGCGGTTGACACATGGATTTCTATAACCCCGTCCGTTTTTCACTGTTTTTATCAAAGCTGCCGGGGGCAGGGGAGGTCTTGAACAGCTGGTGGTCCGACCGGAACGGTGCGTCCACCCCAACAGGCTGGCTGCGAATAAATCAGAATCTAATATGGTACGACAAGATTGCTAGAGTTTTCCGTCTTATTGAACCTTTTTCCTTTGGAAGAATCGGAAGCTTTCGCATGAACACGTTAATTTTATTTCAATTTAAAAATAAAGTAAAAACTGCTTAAAGTTCGTAGGTTTTAGTGTACCTACACCTAAGTACTACTGTTTCGTAATTGAGCGCTTATGTAAAGTCAAGTAAATTGAAACGCATACATTGAACTGCCTGCCTTCATGATACAGATACCGTCTTGATGCAGTCTTTAATTTACAAAGGAATTTAAAACTTAAGCATGCGTCTGTTTGTGTGATTGATAAAATTGCTAAAAACTACCAGTGGTGATCAGTCGCATTTTCCAGGCAGTAATAACAATCGGCCTAAAGGGTTATAATAGGATGAAATGGAAATGTATCAGTCTACTTAGCAAATACTGCAAGACGGGTGGTGGGCGCAAATCGCGCGTCTGCGGCCAGCGAGGAATTAATTCCATTGATTGTGCCCGCCGTGTAATGAGACGGTGCAGAATTCAATAGGAAATTAATATGTTGCTAGTTCGTACGTCTTCTGCAAATTTCACGAACATCGTTACCTACGTGGCTTTCATCGAAGCTTAGTACGGTCAGCAGTCACCTCAATGCTTTACGCGTGAATGTTATGAATTATATACCATTTTCAGAGTCTTAGTACGTGACTTGCCGAATCATTGAGAAAGTCAACATCCCGTACCTACTACCTATTCAGGAGTCGCAAGCCTCAGGTAAGCCCTATGCTTGTTTGCAATCAGGTGTTATTACAGATAACTATAAGAGCTGAGCCGTACATTTTGCATAATGATTTGTTTAATGCATGGTAAGTGTGTATTTTTTCCGTTCTAAAGTACCTGGTATTGGTAATGATATTTAAATAAATAAATATTTTGGGGACGATCTTACAAAAATCGACCTAGTCCCAAACTAAGCAAAGCTTGTACTATGGGAACTAGACGACGATATACATACTTATATAGATAAATAGATACTTAAATATATAGGAAACATCCATGACTCAGGAACAAGTATTCGTGCTCATCACACAAATAAATGTCCTTACCGGGATTCGAACCCAGGACCTCAAGCTTCGTAGGCAGGGTCACTACCAACTAGGCTACAGAGGTCGTCCAGCAGATACAACTTTCAAGTTTTTAACCCTTTGATAAAATTATGTATTGACTTGTATTATTTTTGCATGAACAAAATGTTGTAATGTATGCATTTATTTTATTAACAACATGAGTTGAACCCTTTTTAATTGGCCATCTTAATCTAGCCTTTCATACCAGCCAGTGACGCTGCAAGCAGCTCTCACACCGCCTCAGTGAGCATGCATGGACCAAGCTCGTACTTTGACGTGTGTGCGCCTTATTTCATGCTCCATGGAACATCTTATCGCCCGCGGTCGGAGCAAATTATAATTACTAATGCTCGTGTGCTCAAAGCTGTTGTTTTTGCGGTTTGAATTTTGGCATATTAAATCTCTGTGCTGGACTGAGGCTGAAAGGGTTGTGACGGAAATTCTATAATGTACGGTAAGCAATTTAGTTTGCTCGCAATGCAAAGCCTAGAAAATGAATGAAGAGAAATACAGATTCAACGTTATTGTCTACTTTTAATAACAAATATCAAATGTCATTCCGTGAATTAATTAAACTCATATGTGCGGGCCCGAATTCGACCCTTCAGTTTGAAAGTGTTACACTACACCTGAACGACTCCGCTCTCACACGCATTTTTATTCTTGTTTAATTGCTCCGATACAAAATCAATTGCCACATTAATTGTTGTAAACCGCCCTTCATAGCCTCCCATTCAGGATGTATCCACGACAAATGGTCCTCCAAATAACGGAATTACCTTAATCGAATAGTTGTTTACATCGTGTCACGGCGCGCAATTAAAATTGTTTCAAAGGCACTAAATCATTCGCGGGAAAGTGAACCATCACGGTGCACGGGTGTGCAATAAATTTCCCAATTATAAGGAAATTCCTGAACCGCGCAGGGATAAAATTAAATTAATTATCTTTGGTACCGCGAGACGTTAGTAAATTACATGGCTTTCTTTTTCACCGATAATAAAGTTCAATTTTGTTCAAGTCTGCGTGTACGTACAGTCAACGTCAAGAGTAAGTGATCAGATTCAGATTCAGATTCTTTATTAATAACATTGGGAATTTTACACGTCAAAAAAAATATAAGTGGTGCTTATGTTCTATATATACAATGGTTCACATGTCATCAAAATCAATATTTCATAACATGTTCTAGCATGACGCCCCCGCGCCGATATAACAAATTATACTGAAGTGTCATATGTATCTGAACATGTAATTAGTCAAAAAAAAAAAACATAATAACACCGGGGCACTGAAACGAAATGACAAATCAATATGACAAAGTGAAATAATACATAATACACGATGTCCTATCTCTGTACTGGAAACATCAATTAATTACATCTAAGTGTCAAGTGTCGAACAAAACAAAGTTCAAACTGCCGATATAAAACCGTCGGGATAAAAAAGGATTTTTTTTTAATATTTCCAAAAAAGCAAGGTGAAGTAATAATAATAAAATCATTTATTTCAAGTGGGCCCCATAAAAGTATTAGTAGGTGTACAATAGACATAACTTACGAAACAGCCAGAGATCACAAACACAGCATACGAGACATAATATACCTACCTATAATTATAACCGGATGAGCATAAAGATTCAGAAATGTTCGATATAAAATATAATATTATCAATTGAATAAATAAATGCGAATTTAATAAAATGATTATAATTAACTACAATAAATTACGTCCAAGAATATATTAAAAATATAATTCATTTTATCATAAAATATGGAATATGGAAATTTCATTATGAGTTAATTAAGTAAAAACGTCAAACACGTTAAATTTAAACAATAGATATTAAAAATTAAGAAGTTAACATTCAGGATAATTATAATTAATTACAGTAAAATTACGTCCGAAATGGTTTAGAAATAAAATGTATTATATCACATAAATATGGAAAGTTAATTACGTAAAAATAACAAGCACATTAAATTAAAACAAAAGAAATTAAAAATTAAAAAATTAACACCAGTTGAAATAGGAACTTGTTTCAACTCTTGACGGACACGGGCGGTGTTATATAGGTAGTCGCTTCCCGTGTTTGTCTGACGAATATAACCGAGACTAACCGAACATCTGAATTGTATTCCGAGGTGACCTAGCGAGGTCATGCAGTCCCAAAAACCTGTATTTTATAGATAATCAGTTTAATTTGAATCACTCAATAATAACTTAGGTAGTTGTTTGCGTGGCATGTCACTTCGTCTTTCTAGATTCGAAATGAATATGAACATTTATGTACTTATTACAAGTTCATTTATTTCTGATAAACTACAATAGTCAGTAGCATCCGACTTCATAAATTGTATACCTATATTATTGTGGGGCCCTATTTCATCAATTTCCTTTGCTGCATATTTCTTATATCTATTTTAGTAATCCCAATCTGGCAGGATCGCGTTACTTCTAAATTGTTTTTTGTTTCTATAATTTCTAGGTAAAACAAACGCACGCTGTAGAAGATAAAGACGAGAATCATGTAATAGGGGGCGTTATTATCCCGGGATGTCGCGAGTGTCACAATGTGTACACATTTCGGCACTTAGCTTGTTAATTTGACGATGACTGTCGTGCTGCCATCCGTCATCGCGGCGACTGTCGCGGGGCGTCTTTGCTTGCGTGGGGCGAAAGGGACGAGAGACTAGCGGTGAAATGTTAGTCACAAACTGCCATTCAACTAGGAGAGGATGAGAAAAAAAATGATTATGATAGTATTTAGTTCTAGAAGAAATCCGCCCCGTAACAACAGCATTCCTTTTTTGTACATTTCTTCTTATTTTCTTTTGGTAAAGGTGATATTTGGAACAGCATAAATTACAGTCAGGGGTATTAAACGTACATAAATAAGGACATAAATACATATACAGACTCTATTGTGAATGTCATAAAGGCGTGTACACATATATTTGTCTTTATTTATATTCGTATATATCTACGAAAGCTACGGTAGCCTAGTGGTTCAGGCATGCGGCTGTCAAGCGGCGGTCGTGGTTTCGAATCCCGGCTCGTACCAATGAGTTTCTCGGAACCTATGTACGGAATATTTACCGTTAGCTTTTCGGTGAAGGAAAACATCGTGAGGAAACCGGTCTAATCCCAATAAGGTCTAGTTTTCCCTCTGGGTTGGAAGGTCAGATGGCAGTCGCTTTCGTAAAACTAGTGCCTATGCCAAATCCTGGGATTAGGTGTCAAAGCGGACCCCGTGCTTCTTTAGGGGCATTTCCGGGAATAACGCTAGGAGGGTGATCATGTATATTAGTATATATACCCCTGACTGTAGGTACCTTAATTTTCTTTGGAATTATGTTTTTCATAAACTCCATTCTAAACCCTAAATTATTTAGGAAAATGACTGGTATCCGTCAAATTGAAATAATGTCTTGGGGCTAAATTCAATCTAATAATTATGTACAAAAACATCTCTAATATATCTAATTGCTCGTCACACTCTCTCGCCGCTTTTCAATTGAGTCTCTTGCTGAGACTCCTAATTGTAAGATCATCCTGCGGAGTGAACGGGGTGACTGATTATACGGCGATGACTAGCAATTTTTGCCTTGAACGGGTTAAGTCAAGCCGTTAGTTGGGAAACTTTTCAATAGATGCTAAGGAATTCCACTTAATTTTAAAGAAATTTGTCTTATTACACGCTCATTGCTTGCAACTTTTGTAACAGCCTAGGGTGCTTAAAGCTTATTACAAACGTAAATTTACTATAATGCACACGAAAGGCAAGGCAATATACCGAACAACCACTTGAATAAGTAGGTACCTATTATAAATCAATCAATGTATCTTTATTGACATTTTCCCGATGTAACACACATGTCCGAAGTAGTTTTCATTAGGGATGAGTCAATAAAATCCAAGAATTGTTGACGCATACAATATAGGTACGGTCACGGACTTTAATTGTTGAGCCATTTAGAGCTCACTTTATACTGGACACTTCAAAGTTTGACTATTAAAATACCAAAATTAGTTGACACCTAAATGGCTCAACAATTAAAGTCCTTGACTGTACTATGATGGGTTACTTTTAATCCAGCCAATGGCGGATTTTGCCTTGCAAAAGCTAGAAAGGAGTATGACTTAATTTAGATTCCGACCCTGATGTGTTTTTGACCAAACCTTGAATAAAGTATTTTTCTCAAACATGCTCGGAAATTGTTTGACAAACAAACACGCGAAGTGCCCACTTTTTATCCACCAACATTTAAAAAGTTAAATCTCTTCCCTGCCTAGGAGTATAATAACCCATACAAACCCCATTATTTCCCGCTACGTTAACCTTTTTAAGATCCTGATACCGACATACTAAATCGAGACGACTAAGGAAAAATCACATTCAGCCAAAGAAAACCACCTCTCGGTTTTCATGACGATATTTTTTTTTACTTTTTTTTCGGTCTTTATTGTTTATGGTTAGAAGAAAATGAATTTAAAAAGTATTTAACCGTAAGTAATCATTTATTTGAGTTAAATAAAACATAAAATTAATTAAATGTGTTATAGTTATAATTACTTGAAATACCGCATTGAGTGTAAAATATAGTGCCTTTGAAAGAATTCGTAGAAAAAATGCTTACAGCTAATTCATTAGTACAGGTATCACCGCGTTATTAGGTATGTCACAATATGTTTTTTGTAACGTCTTTCTATTATTTCCTCACATGTTTGAGAAAAGCACTTTATTTACCTTGGCGGAAACCGGAATTGCCTGATTCGTCTCTTAGCAAGCCTCGGCCTGCCAACCACCTCGTCAGGAAACCCCTTACTTTCCGCACCTAGGCAATAATGTACTATTCCCACCTTTTGCAAAGCAATGTATAGATGCATCTCCCCACAGAGTGGCCTATTAAAATATATTGTTAGAAATGTTAACATTCACAGGTTGGTAAGCTAAACAGCTCAGGTTGCGAAGTGAAACAAAGGTCGGCCGATAATTGGACGGGGTCGGTCTGAATGCGCGCTAGACGAGACTTAATTGAGGTTTTCGAGTTGGGCTAATTCGCCCAACCTTCGATCAGCTCCCAGGGGCTGGGGGCTCCAGGAGCAAACGGGTTAAGTGAGGTGCGGTGCGCCTCGCTCTTTTGTAAAACACTTAGAAATTAGCTTTTTTTATTATTTTATTTAATTACATACATTCGACATTGACTTTTATTTTTCATCATGAATTCTACACGAAGAATATTAGCTACAAATCGCGGCTGGAAAAGGACGAAATACATAGTTCATACAAAAGCTAAAGTTTAAATTTTACAGCAGAATTTTAGACGACACGTCCCCGGGCAACGAAAAAGTCCACTATGATTAAGAATTCCCTCACGTCCCGCCGAACAAAAAGTAACAACTAAATATTTCGGAGACGGCCCGATAGAGGTCGGGTGCGGATAACAAAAAGTAGGGCCGAGGCGGGACCCTCGACACCCGCGCAGATATGATAATCCCAAGTATGTAAAATAGTGAAATTTAAGGCCTTTCCATGTGAAGAATTGTGCTCGTTCGGTAGGCAAATTATTCTAATGCGGCCCTTTTATTCGAGGCACACTCGAGCCATGGGTCGAGATCCTCCGGCACTCATTTGTATTTCAATAAAACACCACTAAGCCTATCTAAACACAGCTATGAAGCCGATATCGATAGCAGCGGCCATAATTTAAATAACTTGTTATTACAATGTTTTCAGTCGGCGTATTTAACCAATTTATAATCGCTCATCCATCAGTCGAGTTCTCGATGATTCAATTTGAATACATTGAACTAGGTATGGCTTTCATCGAACTTTACACAAAGTTATAGATCATGAATACGGTCGTAGCAAACAAAAAACAATTCCCGGTTCGGTCGCATTGTGCCGGTCCCCTGATACGGTCGCGGTGCATTTGTGGATACGCCAATTCAGATGTGAAAATAAAAGCGTGGTATCGTAGGACGGATCCGGCCGTGTCGTCCGATTTGCATGGCGTGGAAAGTTCACAATCGCACGGTCATCAGCCTGCGGGGAGCATAATTCTTCCTCGTCGCGTCTTCCTGTATCTACCCTTGCGAAACCTCTTTTTGCTGGGGTCCGGCCGGCGGCACAATTCTCGATACATAAATTTTCGCGATCGGTCATCCCTTAAAAACAAGTTTAGCTCTTTATCTAGAGGAGAGTAAGTTAAAGAATGGGTCGGCAGTACGTTACCCTCCGATTCGTTACGTATTCAAATTATTTCACCGTCCTGTTTTGGGTCCATTTGTATTGCTGTGTGTACCTACGAATTCCGCACACTTTTGTTAGGGTGAAGCCATTGATTTTGAACCTTTAAATAAGCACATAAATTGTAAATGTGCTACTGGACTAACAATAAAATATACCTAAAGTTTGGCTTGACCGGAATGGGATCGTAGAGGAAGTTAGTCTATGCCTAATTAATTGGAGCGTTATGTGGCTACACTTAGACAGAGGCTACCCCTGACGAGCTTTTAGACGGGGCGCCCTTCGTCGTAAATTTTATTTTCACTTGAGGCCATTCGATAACACTGCATTAGTATATACAATATTTATCAATTATCATACTTACGTACTTGCACTGGCTCGATGACCAGGGGCGCTACCGGGAAACGAAACTGTGGTACAGAGAGGAAGATACACGAACGAAGTTCGTTTTCGTTTCGCGGTAGGGCCTCAGAGAGTAAAGTAAGTAATTTAAGTCGCAACTGATTCTTGCAAATAAGCCTAATTGGCTTCAGTAAGAATACAGCAATAATATTAGCATAAGTTTATATTTTGAATAAATACAAGTAAAAAAAAATACATCAATATACAATATAAAATATGATAAAATTTCGTTATTTAAATATTAACCATTTGTACCATCATATATTATACAATCATGATTAACTTGAAACAATATACTCTATTTTTGAGCTGATAGTACAAAATACGACTTAAAAATACCAGCCGAAAGAGGCTAAAGTCACCTCTCCGGTTGTTAAAATTGTAATCGTCAATTAGGATCTGCATACCTAAGTATAATATAGTACTACGTATTAGCACAGCTTATACCTACATGTTCGCCGCGCCTTTGTCGCCTCATCTGCGTCCAAGCCATTCAGGACGACAACGAAAACTTCAGCAGCTCATGATAAAGCCGGCCGCGCGCATGCGACACACGTCTACTCTTTACAAATTCCGCGCTGATGTGGACCCATTCAAACGGCATGTAAGTTTCACGTGTGCGACCGGCTGAATGCAGTGATAAGTCGCAAGTTGACAATGAGCGGATCGTGAGTTGATTTCGTATTATGCACAAAATTTCAACGGCTCTCGGGTTTAAGATTTTGAAAGGTAACTTTGCTCGTTAATAGCGATTGGTTAGCCGATCGTGATACTGGTGTTTGGAAGTTTTGTCGAGCATGAATACGAAATGTGAGATTCGTTCGTTTACATTTTAATAAACGCACGATGCTGTGAGAGTTTTGTAGGCTACTTCAGTAGAGATTTAAGAGGTATCTATTGTTGTCTAATATACAGGGTGTGGCCTGTAATAGGAGCAAAAAATTAAACGGTGGCTTATTAAGTTAATCAGTAATTATTTCCAAGTGGTTAAATTGAAAAAAAAATAGAAAAAAAAATAGAAAAAAAAAAAAAGTAAAAGCGTACGTGTGTTCTTTTGCTTAACTGGAATGATATCCATTTTGTTTTACTTCAAAAACACCAAAAAATCTTGTAAAATTGAAAAAAAAAAACAAAAAGAATTAGAAAACCAAAGTTAGTATAATCGCAATTACGAAAGTGCCCAGTGTTCTACCAAGATAGTTAATGACTGGCATGCTACGATATCGAAATGTCGAGATCCATTACTTAGGTATCACAACTTCAGATAAGATTATTTCCGAATTCAAGAATCTTGAAACACTGGTACCTTTACAGAATCACTGCGGATAATACATAGAGTCAGCCCTTAAATTTTTTGCTCCTATTAAAGGCCACACCCTGTATAATGATGTTTGTACCCAATTGCAAAAATATTGAACGTTTTAAAAAACATATATGTCCTACAATATCATTCATTCACATCAACATGAGCCTATACACGTACTACATGCTGGGCACAGGCGTTCTCTCATGAGAGGGAATGGGTAGTACCCCCAACGCTGGCCCAGTGCGGATTATGAATATAATTACTGTTCTTGAAATTAGTGTTCCTAAATCCACAGCATTAGTTACTATTTAAATCGCCACAACAGAGCGCAGTAAAGTTCCAAGACTACTCACCGATTGAAAAATCTCAGCCTGAGTTATTGGACGACTCCCATGCTCGGCCATAACGGCGGTTGTTTAGCTAAACCCCGGCTTATTGAATAAGTGCATGAATCACCGGCGCGGTCCACTGAGTCCCGTCCCCCATACAGTCCCCATACGTTTGACCGGCGATGGGACGTCGTCGCGCTTCCCGCTCTTTCCGCTACGAACATGTCACAGCCGGACAGTTTTGGGGACAGTAGGATACCCTGTGTGCTGTTACCCCAGGTAAATAAAGTATATTCCCACTAGTTCTGTTATCTGTTCTATTTATACACGGTGGGCCAAAAGAAGTCATCCGATGTTGTTTGGCTCTCTTTTTTTTCTAAATGAAAAACTTCGATTCTGTTTTGGCGCCCTCACAATTGGTTGCTATACGGGCTCGTTTTATGGCATTTTTCATCACTTCGGCGAGAACTTCGGGCGACAGATTCTCGCACTCGTGTCGAATGTTGTCTTTGAGGGTTTCCAGAGTCTCGGCTTGTTCACGTAAACACGGGACTTCAAAAAACCCTACAAAAAAAAGTCTGGAACGCTTATATCGGGCGATCTTGCGGGCCAGTGCAAATCGCCAAAACGAGAGATGAGGCGACCCGGGAACGCTGCCTTCAGAATATCGGTTGTGGCTCGCGCAGTGTGTGCCGTTGCTCCGTCCTGTTGGAACCACATGTCCTTCAGTCCTAATTCTTCCAATTGCGGCAGAAAAAACTCGGTCAACATCGCCCTATAGCGCGCACCGTCCACTGTCGTCGTTTGGCCAGCGGCATTCTCGAAAAAAATGGCCCGATGACTCCTCCAGCGTGAACAGCGCACCTTGCAGTCACTTTGAGCGGGTGTAATGACTCCTCGTGCATCACTCGTGGATTTTCGGTGCCCCAGAAGCGATAGTTTTGCTTGTTCACGTGCCCGCTGAGGTGGAAATGAGCCTCATCGCTCATTATGATTTTGGTCGAAAAATCGTCCACTGCGCCAACACCACAGACGAATTGTTACGCAAAAAAATAGACACAATTATTCCGCGTTCTTGGGGAGTGTATCGCTCCATGGCTTGTTCACTTGTATTCTGCATCTGTCTAGTCCACAAATGTCAAAACAGATTCGAAATTGGCGGCCATTTGCAAAAATGAGAGCATCTTCCAATAGGGTGATTTCTTTTGGCCCACCTTGTAGAACCAGTTGAATTTTTTCTTCCCAACAGTAACATTAAAATTCCAACTATATAATATAACTTGTGGGAATATCCCGAAAATATAGGTTTTTTACAACATTTATATTCTTCTTCCTTCTCTTCATGGGAAGTTCCAGGGGAAACGTATATAAGCTGAAGATTATGGTGATGATAAGGAAGCTTATTTTTGTAGCATTAGCATCATCTATTTTATAACTATTGAAAATAACACTGAAATTATTTTCTTTGTAACTTTCATGACCTTCGCCAGTTGCCAGATTGATATAGTACGTGAAGTTCATATTAATATTAAACGTATTCCGATTTAAAGGCGTACATTGACGCTTCTGTGTATTACTTCAATGCCACTTTCGGGACCGGTATTACATCCGCAATACCTAACAGAAAGGCCCAGGAAATGCTGATTTTACGCTTTAAGATTATAGTGTCTTTAGTTACAAAATAAATGCAGCTTCACATATTTCTATGCTGATTACTCAAATAGATCAAGTTATCTGAAAATGTACTTTTTTATGAAAAGTGTAAATTTATTGAAAGTAGTCCTGTTTTTTTGCAGCACCCCATTTTTCCGCACTCTGGCTCAACTACTGTTTTATTTTTATTGACTGTGGGGTGTATTGGACGCTTTTTATCCCACTAATGCTATCACGACAAGCAGTATTGGACACTTTTGTCATGATTATTAGTTTGGAACGTATAATGTCCTCACGCACCGCTGGAGTCGGATCGCCGTTGGAACGTTTCCCGTTTTCAATAGACGATACTTTCCAAGGATTGTATATATTATATCAACTTTAATTTTAAGGTGCATTTTAACTGTGTGATAACATCCGTAGTGTTGACGCTCAAGGGCGTTATTCTTCGGATAGGTAAAAGGTGTGGAGTGCGTATGACATATATAGTTTTAATACCATACTAATACTTTGAGGGCTTGGCCACGACTTTGGTGGCAGTGACAGCGGACACGTGGCCTCTAGGTCCCACGTACGGCGCACCGAGCCGTGAATCAGACTGGGTCATAACGCGCGTGTGACTCCTTTCAAGTTGCAAGCCTGCAACTGCATGGGTTATGCTTGCCATCATACAGGCTGTATGCATGTTTTCCACCGTTCCATCGTGAAATAAAAAAGATATACTTATAGCTATAAAATTAATCGGGATCAATAAAAATATGTGTGCACGTAGCTACTAGCTAGTAATATCCTACTTTCCTACTATGTCATATCGACGGCAGGGTCTGGACGAAAAAAACATTCGGTCTGAAATACTTGTCCCCAGTGTGCACGTGCCATCGACGTGGGTCGCCGGCGAGACGCACAAATCATGCAACACGCGGCACGACTTGGCCTCTATTCGATACGCGCAACTTTACTTGACGGTTGCAATGCCGATGATTTGCGCACTCAAGCGTTACTGAAGACATGCACAATCTCGAAATTACGTGGATCGTGTTGAATAAGCCTTTGCTGTAATATACAAGTATATCATTGCGTAATACATACACTCAATACTAAAAGTTCAAAACAATATTGGTTTTAAATATAGGTAATTAATTATAACTGGTGACTCAGTGAGCTGTAGAACATGCATTCTTTATCAAAAAATTTAAACGACGAAACATTCAAATAAACCTGCTCACAAAGTTTCACAGAGAAATGCAACCTGTAGAAGAGAACTGGACATCCAAACATACGATTTTTTTTTGGCCCAAGCTCAAACTGAAAACATTGTTCGCTTCGCTAGCTCGTTCAATTAATAAGCACCTATTGTTTATGATCTTCAGATCTGACATCACCGCTTTAGTCATAATTTTCAAATAAATAAATATGTGAGAAAACAACGTTCAAACTATCTCAGAATTCATAGGGTGAATACGATTCACCAGAAGTTTAAGAGTATAAATGAATAGATGGGATATATACTTGTCATATCACATTTGAGATTTTTGAATTTAAAATAATCGCGAATAGAGTTAGGCGTGGCTCACTCACACCCTCGCGGGGTGGGATGCGCTCAAATTTGTCAAAGCAAAACTCGGTGCAGCCGCTTTTACAACACAATAAAATATACGAATAAAAATCCGCTCGCGAACCAGCAATAAAATAAAACGCTAACCGTTTTTACGGCGCCAACAATATAATGAAATAATCGTAACGGCCGTCGACGTCATCGAATAGCCCGATAAATCTTCCTCGGGTCATATTGTCCGTAGTCCTCTTGGCAACACTTTAATATCGAGAAATATCATCTCGATAATCGAAGCGGTGCGCACTCGCCACTCTGCGTATAAATCACTCCCCCGCACTCGCCTGTCGTTTATTTTTTAGACTTTCCATTTCCAAATAAAGTCCCAGAGCAGCGGGCCAGCACTTCCTTCTTCCGGGGCGGTTTTTATATGATTTGTCGGCTGTCGACCATTTCCCTTAATATTGTCAATATTTCAAATATTAATTGTTATAAATCAGGGAAGTTTTCGCCGGCGATTTTTATAGCCTCTCTCGGAATTGAATTTCTATTTAATTGTGATCACGTACGACCATCATAATGGGCGGTTATCGTGTTTATAAATGAAAACTGAATCGATGGACGGTAGATCCAGGGGGAAACGTGTTAAATTATGTAGCTACACTTAGCGCGTCAATCCACGCACTACTTTGAAAAAGTTCCGCCCATAAAACATTAACAAGCACTCAAGAAAATTCCCGGGCGCTGCCCCGTTCGTTAAGTAGTGTCAGCCGGTAGTTTTTCCCACCTCGAACTGGCGGCTGTCCACTAGAGGCCGGAGGGTTGCTGTCAACGCGATTGGCGAGCCGATATCTCCCAGGAGTGCCGCCCCGGGCTCGCAGCCTCTCGAGCACGAAGATCATCGCAAAGCCCTCAATTAATGACAAACAATGGCAGCCCTCACGCGCCCAATTTTCAGTTGTCGCTCTCGTTTTGCCTGGTGACAGTTGGCACGGGTCAGCCTCTCACGCGACGCTTATTCCCAAAGCTGTTGACTTACATTATTCCGCCCAAACAACTTGCTAAGCACCTACAGGATGTTGTCTTATAAAAATCGTAACGATTAATAAATAATGGGACTGACTTTTTATAACGTCTAATAATATTTCGCCAAACATAGTCATACTCGCCTTCGCAACACATTTTAAAACACTAATTAGAATTTTACCAAACATGGTATTGTTTTAGAACTCTGGACTAACACAGTTTTCATTTTAAAGCCCCGTTGAACATTAAAATTGTCGCTACAAAGCGTCATGTTAGTCGTGGAGCGTAGTTGTCCGTTTTCGTAAGGCCAGATACACGAGTCTCGCGCCGCTCGCTCGCTATCGATCCGCCCCCCCGCGGGCTGCGGGGGCAGAAATTTGGGAAAACTTTGAAAGTTTCGCGTCTAATTCAGGAGCACGCACACAACCTCGCAATCAGCCCATCTGTCGCACACAGCCGTGCCGGCAGCCTTATAATTCTTCTAGTTGATGCCTTACATTTTCAATATATCACGTGTCGGCAATACTACAATAAAATTAGCTAAAGTACCACAGTATAATGTAACAGAGTTGTCAAAGGTGGAGTTACTTTGATACGCACGAGTCGGCGGCAGATCAAAGCTGGTGTCATTATCCATTGTGGCGTAAGTGCTTTTGAAAAGAAAACAATTAAGGAGATGAGACGTAGGGTGACCACGGCGTCCTGGTGACAATGGCCCGGAGACGGCCACTTCCTGCGCGCGATCAAAGGGATACTTTTTCAGTTTGTTTAATGACTAACTGAATGGTGGCCATTCATCTAATCCAGCCAAGAACAAATGTTTCCGTACAGTATTAAACAATATTACATACCGTAGGGGTACACGTCTACACGTTACTAAACGAGAAGCTTTTAGATGCGTAAGTCGTAAATTTTTTATCACAATTATAATAACTGTCCCTTCTATTTTTATGCTTGCAAGCTTTGATATGGAAAAATCGTGAAGACAGTATTTAATTACACTCTCCTTGCATACACTCGATACCCTAGAACATTTGCAGAAACAACCGCCAACCGATGATAAAACGTTTCAGATCCGCTCGCTGTACCTATTGTTTCGACTTTGTATTTATCTATTTATACTCCACCCGTTCCATTCCATCTATGAAACGTATTTTTCATTTTCCCGCTAATTTATCGCGGGCATAATTTTTAAATATCCTTTGTCGTCACCGTCGTTAGTAAACAGGCTGTTTGTGCGGCAAATAAAGGAATTCCATTCAGCGGAAGCCTTTTGCGGGAACAAAAAATTTGGCCGCTAAATAAAAACAAAACGCTTTGAAAGCGCAATTAGTATGATTTAATGGCCATTTAATTATACTATAATTAATGTGATATTTTTAATCTGGTACCCTTTTTTGTTCGCGCGGCTCATCTTTAAGGTGACAATGCGGATTTTAGTCTTACATCATATTTCATACTTAATTTTTGCTTAGGAGAAAATCGAAAAAACAATATGTCTAATTAGGCAAACCTTGATTTAAATATAAATATGTGGCGGTAATCTTACACAAATCGACCTAGTCCCAAACTAAGCAAAGCTTATACTACAGGTATACTAGACGACGATATACGAATTTATATAGATAAATAAATACAAGTACTCGTACATAGAAAATATCCATGACTCGGGAAAAAAAAATCGTGCTCATCACACAAATAAATGCCCTTACCGGGATTCGAGCCCGGGACGGGACCTCCAGCTTCGTAGGCAGGGTCACTACCAACTAGGCTACAGAGGTCCTCATTTAAATTTGTTTTATGGCTGAATCAATTACACTAAACTTAAACGATATGATACAGAGAAAGAATATAATGGAAAAATAAACCATCTTCGTCTATAGCCCCCGACAGGATTCGAACCTGCGACCTTTCTATTAACGTTAGACTGCTCTACCAACTGAGCTACGAGGATAGTGATAGAAGTTGTATATTTTTCAATTACATTCCCGCTAAGACTAGCGCCCTCTCTGTATCGTGTTATAGACTTGTTTCACAGCCTTGGCACCACTCTACTGGGCGAGCTATGCGCCCGCTCCATTCTAATCGAACCACATCATCACACTAAACTGAATGATAATTCTGTATGTAAACTGGAATAAAAAATCGAGTTGTCCTTTGTTTTAGCATGGTAATCACTTAATATAATAGCATTATAATATAAATCATTGACAATTCCGCTCATCGCCCCGCAAACTTTATTCTAATTAACATTCCCATTAGTGTAATGGAAGTGTTCTCTTTTCGTGTTCACATCGTATGATTAACGCAAATTTCGTCACCAGCATAATGAAGACAAGTTCGCTGCTAATTTTATTATGTGAAGATTGTTTAGAAATTTATGGCAATTAGAGATTACTGTGAAAAGAATGTACTGAAATGATATTTTAGTTTTGCTTAATTATTTAGTTGACGATTATTCGCAGTTTGCACGGGTTGGCATGTCTTCTGAATCTTAGATGAAAAAATATTTAGAACTGGCCGAAAATATGTCCTTTAAAGAGTTGTAAAAGTGGCTTTGTGATTTTTTATTTTTTTCATCGGCTTGGGTTATAACAATGTGCGGTAGAAACTTTCCTTAAGATGTTCAATTTCATCAAAAGACTTAATTATATGCCCTTTGTGTAATTTTAAAAAAGGAGGTCCGTGATAAGTTTTTGCCAATGAAAACACATTCTGTATCCTAAAAACATTTTTTATTTAATGGGTAGTTAGCACTGTCGTCACTTCCACCGCTTATACTGTGACTGTCAGTGCTATAAAAAACTCGAAACGTCGAGAAATCATTAAACAACCACACACACTGGTAGGTATATGCTATTTAGCGAAATTATAATTTACGTAAGTGGTCTCTAATTAGCAAATCAACGAAATGTAGTGTTTTGTTTTTGCCCTTATTAAGTGAACATCAGTTAAAAAAGCAATACATTCCAATTTCAAGTTGTCGATTTATTTCCAAGGCTGTAGGAATTAACAGAAATTAAGGAATCTTATTAAGCGGGGGGCAGCAACTAATAGCGGGTTCTTAATTAAACGACGCCGGATTGAGCAGATGGCATTGCAAAAATTAAAAGGTCATGGTATAGAGAGTTCACTTCGAGACTACACTTTGCAATTAACAATGGTTTGTGTACTTATCGGACATTTCTGTAGGAAAATGTTCGAAAAAAGCTAGTTAATTGAACTTCAGAGGTTTGCTCAATTTGAATTTTCGAATGTTTAAAGCGTTTAGTGTATAAAGAAATGTGTCAAATGTGTGAAAGTTAGCCATCTCAATTTTATTAGTAAATATTTGTGGCATACATAAACGTTCATCTAACCAATTCTCCTTAGTCGTACTCATAATGCAGAGGGTCTCTAACCAATTATAGCTAAATAAAATGCCCGTAAATTCCTTGGTCTTTATCTGTATCTTTGACATTTATGTTAGTTTAACATTTTAGTTTACACAGGCTCGTCAAATTTTATTAATTGGGCAATATACGGCCAACTGTTTGTTTACTTCACCGAGTCTTACGTAAAAGCTATGTCGGCTGACCTTCGCAACGAACCGTTCATATAATTAGCCACGACTTTATAGGACTTCTTATGAAGTTCGTACCTAGTTAAGGAAAAAATCTAAATAACATTTAGAATTTAACGTTACGTATTTGGTACTTACGTATTATTTATGTATGTAAGCACTTTAATGTAAATGAAATTGAAATAAACAGTTTACATTTCTTTTTTTTTTATCTGAACCAATTTTGATGAATGAGGTATCAATCGATTCGAAATTATGCTCTGGGAGACATAGGCTACCATTTTGAAGTTGTCTGTAGTCGGGAACAACCGGGTCGGGTACAATTTGGAAAAAAAAATTGCCTGGAGTTTTCAGCCTCCATAGTTTACGATAACCGCTTGCCATTAGGCAGGCCGTCGCCATGTTGGCGATCGTCGTGGTGTTAACAAAACATAGCCATTAATTATTATCAAGCCCTACTCAATTGCTACCTTGCAATTCATATGGAATATCGAGTGGAGCCGGCCGTGATTCCAGGTGTCTTAAAAACTGAAGGGGAAATACTTCAGATATCGGTTTTTTTTTTATATGTATGTCAATACCTATGTTTTTATTTATTTAATTCGAAAATAGTACAATACTACAGAGGCCGGGAAGTAAGGGGTTGCCGGCCGAGTACATATAGACGGCTGAGCGTAGCGAGGTCGGTTAGTTATGAGGCTGGCAACCCCTTTTCACGCCGAGGTATGTATAGTGCTTTTCTCAAACATGGCAATGAAATAAATTAAAAAAACTCCAAGAAATCAAACTTTAATTTTCATGGCTGAACGCCGTCGTCCTGTGCCACAAATTGTGAAATGGACATTAAAAAACCGGCCAAGAGCGTGTCGGGCCACGCTCAGTGTAGGGTTCCGTAGTTTTTCGTCCAGAAATTATTTTGTAATTTTTTTCAGAAACTATTCAACCGATCAAGTTCAAAATAATTTTCCTAGAAAGTTTTTATAAAGTTCTACTTTTGAGATTTTTTTCATATTTTTAAAAGTTATGATTCAAAAGTTAGGGGGGGACACATTTTTTTTTACTTCTTGAGCGATTTACGCTGAAAATATTAACTTTATAAAAAAATTATTTTTGCAAACCCCTATTCATTTTTAAATACCTATCCAACAATATATCACACGTTAGGGTTGAAATGAAAAAAAAAAAGACTCCCCACGTTACGTATAGGGGAGGTACCCTAATAAAATAAAATAAATCAGTTTTTATTTTACCACTTTGTCGGCGTGTTTGATATACATATTAGTACCAAATTTCAGCTTTCTAGTGCTAACGGTTACTGAGATCATCCGCGGACGGACTGACAGACAAAGCGAAACTATAAGGGTTCCTAGTCGACTACGGAACCCTAAAAAGACCATCCAAGGCCTCCAATTTCGTATGAAATGCCATTACGGATCTCTCGTCTCGCTGCGCCAAAAACGTGACACTTCGAAGCCCATTATGAAGAACACAACGTCAATATTTCATTGCATATTTGAGAAAAGTTACTTTAAGTAAGGTTACATTTATTTTGTCAAACTGTATAGTAGTGGCTCTGCGGGCTGAAGAACTCGCGAGCCAGTTTAAAAAAATATGTCTAAAAAGTTACTTGACAAAAAAAAAAACTTTATAATTAACGTGTAACCTGCTTACGAAAATTCACGAGAATTGGTTGAGAAATGCCACCTGTACAGGGGAACAGCGGGACAGACACCGGACGCCTTTCGGACAGACAAATGATTTTCGGCCCAAGCTGAAGCGTGGAACCTCGTTCGCTTCTCTCGCTCGTTCGATAAAAAAGGTTGAAAATACTCAGCTGTTGGTTCTCTTAATAAAGTAGTGACTCAGTGAGCTGTAGAACTCGCGAACCTGGCTTTAAAAAAAAATATATACATAATATTCGAAAAAGTGATTTTACAAAATAAATCTATATAATTAACGAACCTACTCACAAAATTTCACGAGAATCGGTTGAAAAAAGCGACCTGTAGTGGAAAACAGCGGGAACGCGGAACATCATGGGTGATAAATTTGACAACTTTGAGTTGGAAACCACACGTGGATTCTCTGTGTGATAGGCTGGGCGGTGCGGTGTTTGCCTTACGCAAACTGAAACCGTTGATTTCTTGTGATGCGCTGAGGCAAACATACTTTGCCCACTTCCATTCGCTCATGACATACGGCGTAATCCTGTGGGGGAACTCGACTGACGCTGGCAGAGTCATGCGTATGCAAAAACGAGCAGTGCGTGTTATGCTTGGCTTGAATCAGCGAAAGTCGTGCAAAGAGTTGTTTGTGGAACACAGGATTATGACACACTACTCCCACTACCTCTACGAGATCATTATGTTCACGCGGAGACATCTGGCTGAGTTTAAGCGAGTGGAAGTTATGGGCAAGTGCCTCCGCAGCACGGGAAAGCTTCGGACGGTGCCGCGTCGCACAGTTCTGCACGAAATAAATCCGCGTATCATTGGACCAACGTATTATGAGCACCTGCCCGATGATATAAAGACCGAGTGCTGCGACGGAACATTTAAACGCAAACTTAAAAACCACTTATTGAAGAAGTCATTCTACTCCGTAAAATAATTCATAGAAATTAAGAAATAGACGAGGTATAGTAAAATTGTGAATGTGTTTTTTTATTATTTGACATTATTAGTTTTGATTATTTATTAGTAAGTATTAAGAGTTGACATTCTTAAATCATTTAATATTATTGATAGGTACCACTGGCAGTACCAGTCGTACCATTGCAGTACAATTACTAATTGTATTATTCATTATTATTTATTTAATTTTAAATTGACATGTTTTCCATTGTGTATAATCAAATAGTAAATTGTGTATTTTTGTAAACGATCGCTATATGAAAACTAATATAAGATAACCTGTACTTATGTGAAGTTTATATAATGAGATTGAATAAACTAAACTAAACTATACATCTGGACATATTTTCGGCTCAAGCTTAATCATAGATGTTCGTTTGCTGCGCAGGCTCGTTCGATAAATAAAAATTATCGAACGGTAACGTAAGTAGCTTAGAAAAAAATATACGAACGTGAGGCTCCTCTGTGATATCTCGGATAATTTGCGGTGACGTAACTAGAGTCTCGAACCGAGCTTCATAAGATTACCATGGTTAAAAAGAACAGTAAATTCGTACTATAAATTATCAGCACCAATACCGCTCCATCAGATAGTAGGTACGAGGTTTGTGTAAAAGAGCGGTGGCAACAAATAAAGCTGTTAGCCGGCGATCGGCAGTCGAGACACGCCACGGATCAGCGCAGGGCATGGACTCGCACGGTGCCCTTTGTTTCGACGGATATTACGTAGATATTGGCAGTTACCTATCAAACCTTACATACTATTATTGAACTTTACAAAAATATTGTAACGATGGTAAACATATTAATGGTAGACTTTTAGCACCTACAAATTTAAATGAACTAATATGGTAAACTTATTTGACTACAGATAAGAACTAGAAGAAGTTTGCAATTTCGTTGCATGCAAAACATTACTTATTTGCTTTATAGTTAATTTGAAAATTACCTACGTAAGTTACTGCAAAAATATGTAAATATGAGTGCAAGCAGGTAAACTCAATGGCTATATTTTATCCAGAATTACCAAAAAATATATCACGGCCACTCCATTCGTTTTCCTGGTCTCATGTGTCCTCGTCCACCTCGCAAGAAAACCCAAGCGAAGTAATAAGAAAAGGTAGGAGTGCCCCATTGAATGATAACTCCGCTCCTTTGTCCCGTCTTGACGAATCGAATTAAAAGGCTTATTGTGTCTACGTGACAGCTCGACCCTCGGCGTTTGAGCGTTTTTGTCTCAACCAAACTAAAATATTACAGGCCATTCACTAGCTCTGAGGGGCGACGGAGGGATCCGCTACTCGAATTTGTACTCAATTTTTAACTCTCCCCGTTAATTAAGAGCTCCTCTTTATTAGCGACAGTCTTAATGCGTTAATTGTCGAAATGCAATCTCGGAAGCGGGACTTTTTAATCATTCAAATGCGTCATATTTTAATTTAGGGAAGTTTCCAGTTTAAGCGACAGGGATTGTAAGCTCGCTAATGGAATTTGTAAATATGTTTCGCTATGATATTCAATGTAATTGTTTGATATTCCTGGAACCTCAATTCTCTTTATTTTCTGGTAAAAGATCGTGACCGTAATGACAACGTGTTTGTTTCAGGCATCCCTCCGGCACCGAATGCCCTCGCCGTCAGACCAAGGTAAGTCGCGTTTAGCCACAAAACAAGCTATTCGTCCGCAAAAAACCACTTCCCTTGTAAGACATCTTAATTATTCATTGCATCCCACGACGCCGTCCACGGCGAGTCATAAAAATATACTAAAACGTACACGCACATTAATGAGGGCGGTGCAATATTTATACACAAGCCACCCTAATTGGTGGGGTGGAGAGTGGAAAAAATGGGCAATTTCACGTAATGTAATATGTATATTTAAGGTGAAATTCCCGAAGCCGGCGGTTCAGTCGCGGTACTTATTACACGGCACCACTTCAAACGTCTTTCCGCTGCGCTGATGAGCGCGCCGCAGGGGAAGTCACTCTACTTGGATGAACAAATCCGGGAAGAATTTGCCTTCTTAATCTACTAGGTACTTATTATCCACGATGTGTGATGCAAAATGCTTGTTCACAATCTTGGGGTTCGTTTGTAATCAACCTTTTACAAGAAAATGTTGTTTGGGTGAGTCAGTACAGATGCTTTAGCTATGGAGTAGGTAAATAAAGACGCATAATTATAATAATCACTTTGTATATATTTTTATATTACTTTACTACAGCTTAACCCGTGGTAACTAGTCAGTTAGAAAACGAACAGAAAATTAACATTTAAGAAAACACAAGTATGTTAGGAATTCAAAATATCCTGTATGTAGTCGTAGTATACAGGACAAATGACGGTTAAGATATCATTCATTCATAGGTTCAAAAATCCTAAACTTTGATTATAAAGTGAGAAGTAGAGTATCCCGAGCCACGTCAGTGGTGTAAGTAGCCGGGATTTTATTTTTTCAATATGTTTAGGTGCTCGCTCCCCTCGCCACAATTTCCTCTTGACGGAAACCCTCAATCTAATGATACGGCTCTGTTAAAAAACACAAGGAAATTTAATAACGCCACCACCAACCAGTCTGGGCGAAAACAAAGAAAATTTAATTTCAACGATTCCCACATGCTCAATATCGCTGAGAAGTCCCCTTCAAGAAATTGCACGCAAATTAAAAACGCCTCCGAGAGATTTGTGTTGAGGGTACGTTTATTTTAAATAACCGAGTACGGTCACGTTTGATATTAATCCAATTTAGAAAGAAAGAAAGAAAGAAATAAACATATATTCGAGGCAAAAAAACATGTTGAAAATAAACTGTTCCATCTCAGCACAATGCTGGCCTTACTGCCAGCGCTGTTATTCCGATGGAACCGTCGAGTAATTCCACGGTGGATAACAAACGCGTCAAGTAAGCAATAACAAATAAAAAAGAAAATTTGTATTTAGTATCGTAGTCAAAATTGTTGATTAGTGTACTCGTAGTTACCCAGAGACACACTGTCCTATACTTTTGTAACATAAAAGACACAACATAAAAGTACATGGTCAAATGAAAGTTTGCATGAAGGTGAAAACCTCCGAAACTAAGGTAAGAACTCCAGTCATGGACACTATAACCAGAAATATTTCGTTTTAGCTAAAATGTATCCCTCTCATCCGTGAGAGGAGGCCTGTGCCTAGCAGTGGGACGTAAATAGGCTGATTTATTATTATTATTATCGTCTCATCGCACTGATAGATATTGGATTGCTAGGAAGTAAGAAAAGACAGTTTGGCCAATAAAAAATATTTAATGTTTTATCACACCACTTAAACACGTAATTTTGCTTAACCAACAGAAACATTTCAAAAAACCAGCTATGGTTAACCAAAATCCAAAAATAAAATTTTGTGACTTGGCAATCACACAATAGTTACTACATAGTTTTAGGTATGCAAAAATCCATAAATGCAGTAAAGTTGTGTGATTGCCAAGTTGCAGAATTATATTTAGCTGGCAAATAAAGAATAATAAGACTGCCTGAGACTTGGTACTGAAATATCTCACAACTTTTTACGGTGGAGGGGTTTCGAGACTTGGCCTCTTTTTTACATGGAATGTTTTTTTATGGGATAGGCGTTGTTTAAGCGGTCCATCACTGGAGAATGTACATGACTGGTGATTTTACCTTACTCAACCTGTGAAAAAAAATCTTTCAGCAGTATATCGAATGGACAAAGGCTGTATTGCCTGGGTTCCGTGTAATACGTGGGCAGCTAATTATTAATTAAGGTAATTAACGCAAAAGTCCCCTCACTCAATTACCAAGTGACCGACGAAAGCAAAAACCAACAAGTGACAAAATGGGCATATCACGTTACGGGCCCGGTGCCAGTAATTGCCGGAACAAAGCCTAGCACATTTCAAAGGTAAGCAAATTAGTTCCGCACTTAATGATCCGACAAAGCGCGTAAATCTTTTTAAAATGCGCACCCGCTGTTTCCTTCCGTAGGGTAAACAAGGTAAAAAAATATTTGCATAAGCCCCCGCATATATGCAAATGTGGCCCGTGCGAGGAAAGGCGGTGAAAATTGTATCAAATTGTTCCAACGACACGTAGGCTTTGCGGCAATTTGTCAAGTGAGCAATAATTATTTTAGCCCCTCTGTGAACGGAATACTATATGTTCCGATTTGGTTGGAAACAATATGATATTTATAAAAATACTTATACATTTCTTTTCAGTTCCAGTGCAAGTTTGTTATGGCCATTGGTCGTAACAGTTATGTGTCGACGAGAAAACGCTCTATTTTTAAATAAATGTGGAAATCAATATTTTTCCTTTCAATTCTAGTCCATGGATTCAAAAAGAGGTGATACACAAAAAGGGATCCATTAAAAAAATAAAACGTACATTTCCAGTCAATAAATTGGCCGATGGACTGGGTGCGATGCGATGCGCCGGGCGTGTTAATTGAGCGCTGTAGCTGTATGGGCTTCTGGTCTACCATCATATCCGTGCCGCGAGTCAAGCAATAATAGTCTTAATGCCAGTGGGATAAGGCTGTAGAAGTGATGATGTGTTGGTGTATCGGTGTGGGCCCGGACTGTGTGGACACGCCGATGATAATTGGCGAGTGCGGAATGGTGCCGAGTCACCCATATCGGCGTGGAATTGACTGCACGGATGCGGAGCGCGGATGTTAGAAAAGCTATATGGAAGCGATGCACTTGCGATAAAAGGCAAATACTCTTGTTTATATTTCTAACCACATGGAAAATAATGGCTCTGGTATGTTAGCAAGCATTATTCGCATTGCTACCAAACTAATTCACTCGCTGCTGCGTTTAGTTCAGTCGCACATCCAAAATCCTTATAAACTCCCTAGTCAGGCCTTAGAGTTTTACTTGTTTCATAGCCTTGTAAAAACCTCTAAAGACTAAGGACACTGCAACGCTCCAAGGGAAACAAATGCACATAAGTGCGTTACGATCCGAGTCACGTCAATTATTCACTAAGTGAGTGAAAAACTTATTTTATTATGCATACGAGTATTAGGTTGTAGTTTTATAATGCATCAAATGCATATATAATTAAATTGTTTAAATCTATTGATTAACTACAATGTTAAATAGTCCCGTCAGTTTCAGACATTCTGTAATAGGAATACTAAAACAAAAAAAGCAGCCAAGTGCGTGTCGGGCCACTAGGGGTTCCGTAGTTGCCCGTCTGTCACAGAATGCGGACTTAAAAGGGGCTCTTAAAAGCAACTCTACTGTCCACGGTAAAAGGTTCAAATTCCAATGACAATGTATATGCACCCGAAATTAAGTGCATGTCTTACCAGTTAACTAGTTATGTCTACTAGTCGTTAACTAGTTATGTCTACTTACATAACTGTGATAGTTTTCCTTTTAAACTCATTATATGTACTACTGCCACGAATTTTTCACGTCCCCAGTCCATTTAGCCGGCAGGGGGAGGAGACACATGACTCGAACAAAAATTAGGGCTTTAAATCCCATTATCTCGCAAACGCATAACTAAGATGAAAAATAGTTTTAGAAAACCCATAATATTTTTAAACAAGCTATCCAACGATACCCCACACTATAGGTTTAACGAGAAAAAAAAATACATCACCAATTTACATGTAGGGGAGGTACCCTAAAAATATTTTTTTTTCAGGATTTTATTCTACTGTTTTGTCGGCGTGATTGGTTTATATACCCACGCCGAATTGCAGTTTTCTAGTTGTAAGGGTTACTGAGCTAAGCCGAAGACGGACAGACAAACAGACAGACAGACGGACGGACATGGCGAAACTATAAGGGTTCCTTGTTGACTACGGAACCCTAAAAAGACCGGGTTGCACTCCGGGTGTGCCGGCAGAAGTGAAAACTCAATGACATTGTAACAGTTTCTCGATCAGGTCACGTGTCCCGTCTTACGAATTTTCAATCTGTCGAATCTTACGGTCATGTGACATCTTACGGTCACGTGACCTGTTGCGAGTATCTCTCGAATCTCACGGTCACGTGACATCTTACGGTCACGTGACATCTTAAGGTCACGTGACATCTTACGGTCACGTGACCTGACATGTGGCGAGTTTAACAATTTTTCCCCATCACCAAAAGTGCACAGCGCCGCTAAAGAAGTTTTCACTTCAAAAAATCCTGCCTAATCCAGTAACCACATGTTCTGACATCGGCAAAGGACATACGCCTGCACGCCCGCAGGGATAAACGCATACGATTACGCGTGCCACAGGTGGCGTACATTTTTCACGGGCCGGCCCGTAATTCGGCGCCGGCCGACCGATTTGTAGTTCGCGGTGCGTGTAGTTGGTGTGGGGGCTAGTGTGCAAGCAGAGGGTTAATACGCACAGTGAAATATTGGCTGATACGTTCAGAAATAGACCTAGTTAAGTTAGTTCGAATTTAATTGTCTCGCGAGCACTATGATTAACGTCTGCGTTCATACATAGATCTAAATATTACTACGCGGTTGTGAGCTTAAAAGTTCCTTATCACAGTAGAAGCATTGTTAAGCACAAGAGTAACACGATTAGAAGTGGTTTTGTACAGGTAGGTACATATTGCAGTATAAACGTTGTATTCTATGTTCCATTGTTGATTTTGTAACGTAATAGTACTCGACAATGGAAAACGACTCAACAAAGAGTCCTCAACTCCAACAACGTGAGAAAACTTAAAAAATCTCGGAACCTCAAGTGTTCAACATTTTCCCACGGTTATGAGGTCTTAATAGTGCGGCGGTCCTTTATGAAGTCGAGCGGACACAATAACGATAAAGGTGAGCGGAAAATCCGGACAATAAACCTCTGCGAAAAAAGCTGAGCGGGGGCCAGCAGGCCAAATAGTTCGTGAAATTTCCAAGGGCCCCTAGTAGTGGGGACTACCGGGGCACTTTACGACGGTCCTCCCAGTAAACCTACCCATTACGTTGGGTTAAAGGATCGTTCTACTCGAGTTATAAAGATGCCGAACGCTCGGCAAGATTTGTTGCCGGATGGATGCAGAAGGGTTGGCGGGTCGGTCGGCATTATGATCATGTCGAGTCAAGAGCTCGTGTCATTTCAGCGAGTCAACACCGTGCGATGGAGAGGGCTTAGCGCTGAGTAGGAAAATGTGGAGCTGGGCTTGTCAATGGGATATATTCGGATTATCCAACTTTTGGTGTACCTAATGCAGCTATACTAGTTAGTGGAATTGCATACACGGTATTACTTTCATGCTGAGAATTTAGTGCTCATATTCTAAGCTTAAACCAAAACAATAATTAGCAGGTTGTATCGTAAACGTCATTAAAATCCAACATTCCCAAATACAGCCACCTAGGTCCTTAACAGCGCTCTCAAAAGGCCACATGCACGTTTCAACGCCATCCCACCATTTTAGCTTTGCAACTATTTGACAACTATGCGACTCTTAATACCTACGTGTAAAGTCTAAAATTGAATGCGACTGAATTAATGCAACTGCACGAGTATAGTTGGTGTACAGGTGAGACGTTGGTGGCTAATTGTACACGGCAGCCGTGACTGTCCAGTATAAACAGGAGGCAAAGGCGTTTACAGTGTTTGCAGTCGGCCCTCACGTAAACAGCTCAGTTTGCTGCCTTTTGCTTGCTGTCTAGTGGCGAGCAAGACTAGGGGCTTTAGTGTTTACCATTTAGTCATTTGATTGACACTCATAGGGTCCTCATTCACTATGCAATATAGCACGTAGTAGAGGGATAAGTAAAAATGTAATGATGGTTAAATTTAAATAAGACAAAAGTTTGTTTCTTCTATTTCCTTGTTATTGTGTTCTTACATTTGTTGACATTCTCTTAATATTTATCTGTTTTTGACGATCATGATAATAATTCTTATTTTTTTGACATGTATGCAAATCTGTAATGTAATTTTTTATCATGAAATAAATAATCTAATCTAATCTAATCTAGTTGTACAAGGGAACTCCTTACCTGCTACTTAGCTAGCTCTACATACATATTATAACCTAAATTGTAAACCGCCCTACGCAACGCAGCTTCTATAGTTTAATATTAACCAGTACCAATCAATAGAAGCATTAGTTGCTAAAGTTACCCCGAAAATTGCCCCTTACTAGTTCCCCAAATATTATTAGGCAGTATTCATCGCCTCAAAGATAAAACCATGTTTTGCGCCCAAAGCGGTTACCGAAGCAACTAGACTGCGGTCTGAATATCCCGCCCTAGACACGTTTCGGTCAATCCTTTTGACGCGACTCCGCAACCTGCCCCGTGTGAACTAGCCCTTTGAGCTCGCACCTACGACCGCAAACGTTTGTGGACACAGCTTTATGAAGGTTGATGGAGGGTAATTCGTTTGAATTTTGAAAATCGAAATTCTTAGTGGTCTAATATTGAGTGGCTCATGCATGGAACTTTTTTGGGTTTGAACTGAATTTGATACACTAAAACAATTATTATTCAATATTTAAGCGATATTAAACCTTAATTACGGTTACGTCGTCGAAGGTAGAGTTGAAAATACACGTTCTAATTTATATCCTTGCTTTTTGAAGGAATTCAATGAACAATATTAATTATTTGCTCAAAGGTTAACTGGAAGAGACCTTACAGGGATAAGTTTGCCTTTGTACCGACTTAACTTAATTTGTCTGTATTTTACCGATGTCTTACGTACAATACAGTTTTTACATTCATACATATTTATAGTTAAGGTAGAAAAGTATTAAAACATCTAAGTAAACACGCTCGTACTTGGCCAAAGCGGCTTCACAAAATATGCAGTTTGCCGCATCCCGGCCGCGCGCTGCATTTTACATGAGGCCAACTTCTGCCGATTTCTTCAATATTTTAGCGTGGGAATCTCTCGCTATATGCATAAAACTGAGTAACGTTTATGTTTTATTCAGTCTTGCAAAAATGTGATATACTTACTGGTAACTTTTAACTATAAAGCAATTTGCATAAATAGTATTGATAACATTTCAAACTAGTATGGTTCTAGTAGCAGCACATTGAGCACAATTGTCGAGTGAACGGCTCTCATATTATCAATAGCACTGACTGCCTGCAGGAGAATAAATTAGCATTGTCTATTAAACGCAGCTCGAGCTCCATTAGAAAACACATTCAATGACGAGATTGCGAGAGTTAATTTCATTTCCTAATACACAGCTCGTATTTGCTCACCATCCTTCCATGTTTGCACGCTAGCGTTCGTTTTACTCCTCAGACAACCATATTTTCCTTTTGTCTAGACGAAATCTTAACGAATATTTAAAGAGTTAATGTATATGAACCACGTAGCGAGAAACAGATACAATTATAGCCGTCTAGCAACACGAATGTGAGTTCGGAACGGGTGGTAACTCCAAATTGCTCATGTAAGACGAAATTAACCCTCGCCCACATTAACGCAGATAAGTCGAGGAGCTCATTTGCGAGCCTTCCGGCCTGCGCTCGTTACATCTTGATATTCTTTACCCCTTCACCGATACGCGGTTCGGCGTTCGGCGTTCGGCGCACCACACGAGCAATAAATGGCGCGGAAGACCCGCTATCGTACCGCCCGATATCTTCCATCCGAATTAATTTCAGAACCCAGAAACGAAGCAAGTTCGCGGACTTGTTATTTCTACGTGCACCCGAGCGAGAGCACGCGAGTTCTAATCGCGAAGAGTTGCAAGATAAAATGGCGACCCGTAATTACCATAACGCGCCTTTCGAAGATATGTGGAGAATCTTAATGGTACGGTGGCTCCGTAAATAATGGGCTCTTATGGGAAAGTTGGTAAAGAGCACTGTTTTGAATGTAATTTCAGGGGCTTCGTGCCTCACGTGCTTTTAGAATAATGTGCTAAATACGGGGTAGGTACGTTAATGACGGCATTTGTTTTGATATAAAGTTGTACAATGGGGCATTAATGTTCAGTGGAATATCGACTTTTATTACCATACTTGCTACGGTTACCGTTAAATTATTACTTTGCCTCAGTTATTAGGTACTTCACATAATTTTCACTCGTCACCTCAACTTTCATGTGTGCATTCTATTACAAATAAATTGTTTGACGATCCTATCTGCAGTGCTAGCACGCGACGGCGCGCGAGCTCTCTCGATTTTTCTCGCACTATCCGTCTCTCTCTTATTAGAACACTTAGAACAAGAGGTATAGTGCGATAAAAATCGAGAGTATGTCGCGGCCGTCGTGTGCTAGACGTGTTGGTGTAACTCATGTGTCGGTGCTATGTCAAAAAAAGCAGTAACCACAGGGTGGATCTGCAAGGTGACCACCTATGCAACAATGTACTCTGCACAACATATATTTACTATCCTTAAGCAATTTACACTCGACCAACATGTCCGTATTTTGCTGCCAACCCTAAACCCAAACGTTTTACCTGAATATGTACAGCTAAAAAAACCTGTAGGGAATGAAACCACTTGGTAATTACTAATTAAGTACTTAATGGATGCTGTATAAATTTGATCATATGCCTACTGTCAAAAATAAAACAACCAACTATCACTGTAAGTGACGTAATTACCCCCCGCTCTCCTAATCAGGCGCACCACAAAGCAATTAAAGTGAATAACATTTCGTGTTCATATCACTGGTAGCCGAATGCAGTCTGAGATTACTTATGAGTTATGATTCAGACTCAGCCGCGAGCCCGCGGCATCTTACCCCTTTTGGGCGATAATTTAACAAGCTTCGTAAAACTAAGTCGCTGGGACAATCTGCTATTAGGTATATTATGTGTGCACGTATTCAACGACGAGTGAATTACACGTAGATCTAGTTAAAAACGTAGCGTTTGTCTATAAAACTACTAGATATACGGGGTGTGGCCTGTAATTGGAGCAATAAATTTTAAGGATCAAATATCCGTGACTTTTACATAATATATATCGGTCCCAGTGTTTCAAAATTACTGAAATCGGAAAAAAAAATTGAAGTTGTGATCCATAAGTAATGAAATTTGATATCACGATATCGTAGCATGTAACTCATTAAATATCTTGGTAGAACACTGGGCACTTATGTCAGAACACTAAGCGCCTGTCCTGTATACAATAGATGACAGGTTAGGAACATGATTATTGGGAGCCTAATTGATCAGAGTACAGTAATGATAGTAGACTACAGAGTATTAACAGTGACTTACACTGTAAGAAATGAATTAGTGGCAGATGTAATCTCGATGAGAGGACGGTGTATCGCCAGCTTAATACCTTCCTTAATCGACCTCTTCATAGATATTTAGAACCGTCTCTATATCTAATAAAGCACAATATGCAATTTACGGAACTGCACGAGATTACGCATGAGTTACGGGCGAGTGCAGCGCTGGTCGCCCGCGGCGTCTTGCTTTTCACGACAATTAACAGCGGCGCTTTGTCGTTCCTTTTATTTATGCTTATCTGTGGTAGATTTAAGAACCAAGGGGTGCGAATGATCATTCATAAAATGTCTTGAAAATTATTTATGATATAAATCGTCCAGGCTGTAAATAAACTAACTGTCATGCCAACAAAGGTTAGTTTCTGATTTGAGTTGCAAAGGCCTACCCCAATACGGGTTAGGTAATATTTTAAGTGTTTTCATCTGTGCATTCATAAACAGCCGCATAATTCTCCCACACATATTTGCGCACCGTTTAGTTCATTACTAGTAGCGTGCACCTAAATGCGCCTGCTCCCTCACATTACAGGCATTGTAAATTAGGAACCAAAAACGGTCTCGTTTTCCGCACGAGCTCCGCGGTTAATATTGTCTCGCTCCTGAAATATGCAGCCTTACCTGAAGTGGCGCTGTAATCGTTGGATATAGTGGCTCGTTTAATCCGAGCTACATCTTCTGGAATGTTCGAGAATACAGCCAAGATTTGCAAGCAGTGAGATTTGGCCGCGGGCCTGGCTGTGGCTTAATATGAGCTTTAATTTGGAAAGCGATTTGTTGCCGTAGAGGATATTCGGTTTCACGATATGTTTGCGAAATGAATATGTTTCTGCTATTTTCCTTTAACGACGTGAAGCTGTTGGTAACAATCGAGAATATTCATCAATCACTTGTAAGGAATTAAGAACACCTTTCGCATACGGGTTGAGAGGGAACGCCCACGGCACACTCATCACCTGCCTTAAAACTGTAAACGAAACAAAAACTCGTTTACTCACCTGAACCCTTTCAGAAGAGTTGAGTCGTGCCCTCAGCCCGCTTCTGGCAAACTTGAGCTACAGCAAACAGCCGTCAGCCGTCGTCGATGAAATTGCAAAAATGTAAAAGAGCTAATGTTTGCACACCTTAAACCCCTTCCCGACCCCACGTGCCGGCGTGACGAGCCGGATAAAAGGCTTTAATACACCCTCATCCCTTATTACGAAACTTGAAAAAGACAACAATATAGATCCAATGTGTCGCGGGCGCGGGCAATCATACGCGCATCAAAGGTGACGCGACGCGCCTGCGAGCTACCCAAGTGTGGAGGAGCCTTTATCACGTCGTTTTGTGCTATCGCTGCGTACGGAAACACCGAGTCAAAGGGCCGCGTTATGACATCTGAAACAATGCAGATTGTGACAATCCCGTTTCCTTCTCATGTGAGGAAATGTTATTTGAATGTTTAATGAAGATCCTGGGTTTATGTGATGTAAGTACGAATTCGTTATGTCACTTACAGCACACTGATAAAATACCCTGACATCAACAAAGCCAATATAATACTTAAAGAACGTCTTTGTTATTTTTAATATAACAATATCTACTTATTATAGGCTGTAGTAGTCTTACAAAGCTTGCCACTCAAAAATACATGTAATACCTGATTTTTTAATGAAATTTCCTTGCAAAAAACAATTTTAGTTTTTATTACAGGCTTGATTTTAAAGCACTTGCACGTCATACGATTATTTGAATTTTTGTACAATGTTATATAAACATTTTAAAATGAAAAAAAGTTATATAAAACATATGATGTAGATTGTGGCTCAATGAAAAATCTTAGAACATCATCGAAACCTTACCGTGTACATACTTTGCTATTACCAGATATTTGTCTGACCAAAATACCCTGCGGTTTAGTAGTTAGTAAACCAACCTTAGCAAGCTTCAAAACTGTCTCCATACCACGCAAGCTGAAACACATCAAGCAGTCATTACGCCCCTGAAAAATCTCCAGGCTGCTTTGCAAGTCAAACCGCCGGCACTCCCCCGTAAGTGCCGCGACAGGCGTGCGCGACACTTCCAAATCATCTATAGTCTTTATGAATACTGATTCACGAGGTTCAGAGCTGCGGTAAGAAAATACTAAGGTATGCTAAGGATGAATGTTGGTGGGAAGGAAGAAGTTAGTGAAAAAATATTAAAACAGATTGTATAAAGCTATTGTTGGTATTCATATGTTTAAACTAGTTAAACGTCATCAATTCGAATTCATTTCTTGGCAAAGAGTTGATAAGGCATTATCTCTCTCTCTTAGTTTTAACTTTGAACTGTATTCAATTATAGAATTAGAATAATATATATCGTATGGCTACAAGCGCTTTCCCAGTAAGTCGCGAAAATCCAAAAGATTTTTTAATTATTTATCTAAAACTCAACAATATGTTAACCACTGTTACCACAATAACAGAACTACTAAGCCATATGTTACAGATTATGTGCGCAGATTTGACAATGCCCCATGTGTATAAGAAAAACAATCAATCTATTATCTATATGGGGGACAGCGGTGAATCGATTCAGCACATCCTCACGTCGTTAATACTCTCAAAATTCTAGTCAAGAACACGCAAAAAACGCCTTGTCTCACTCTTACAACAGACATAAGAAAGTGACAGGTTCAGTATTTTCGTGTGAAGTAAAGAAGGTATTAAGGCGGTTGTTACGCGAATTATTTCTGCGACAGCCCGCGCCTCAAATTGACATTCAATCAGTGTTGCAACATTGTTTCCCTATCAATCCTTATTGGGAGTGCGCACACGCGCGCACCTCCTATATGCCGCCATCAAATTGCAATTTGTTTATGAAAATTTATTGTATTCGCCATTACCGCAGCGGATTCTTTTCCTACGGGAGCGACCCCGCGGAACGAAATCACCTTATTCAATTCCCTTTTTGCATACATCACACGCATCTTGGGGGAACATCGTTTTTGTCTGAACACGTGAATCGCGTTCGCTGCGTGTTCGGTTCTTATTAGTCTGGATTGCGTAAAGGTTTTTCGCGAATCGCCCGCGGGGCACATCCGTGTGTACACAGGTTCCCTCGTATGTCTCTATTTATCCAAATGTGTAAATCAAAGCTATCTTAATATCAACACCAGGCACCGCAGGCTTAAGGATTAAGGCTTTCAACGTGAATATTTATTTCTTTACTGAAACCCTATTGGAAACATTTAAATCTAATTGAAATAAAGTGTGACAGGAGAAAAACAATATTTCAACGATTCCAGGTGAGTGGTAGGACACACTATTGCGGCTAAAGAGAGGCAGATGCACGCCCCAAACATTACGTGTGAAATCTTCCCTGCATTCCTAAACTTCGAAGCACCTAACGAATCACCTGAAAATTTCCCATTCGAAGACATTCATTTATCAGCAGAGAATTAGCGCGTCGCTCGCTCGTCGATGGTAAGTGGCGCTCGCGATATGACACCGCTTCCCTTCTGTTTTGAGGATTTGGGAAAAGAATTGTCGCATATATCACAGTTAATAGGGTGAGGAAAGAGCACTACTTATGCCTAATGCGACAAGGAAACATGCTCCGCGCCGTACGCCCGAATACATTTTCAGAACTGGATTTTCAATGGCAATAAATATGTAAGCGAGCGGCGTGCTTTCGTATTTATTGGATAGGTGGTAGTATTTTCGCTGGGTATGTTTATGTACAGTCAGATGAAGTTAATTTGCGTTGTAATGTTATCTATAATGCTTATACAGAAAACATATGTAAGTACATAATAAAATAATTTTAACTGAGCGCAATTATTTTCACACTAATAAATCTATGTCTGGACCGAAGACGAAAATTTGTATATTTGTCTAAACACTCGCGTCGTGTGTACTGCACGAAACGAATAAATAATAACCTTGTACTTTTCTCACTATTATTGCATAAAATAATGAGTGCCGTTATAGGCAACGTTCTGCAAAAGAGAGCAATAAAATTATTTTCAAAACAAGTTCTTCCATAAAATAAAGTAACTCTTTAGCTAAAGTCTTACACCTGTATCCATAGAAAAATAATACATTAACCCCTTTTGTAGTGACATAACAGTAAACCGTGACGCGTCGTAAAGATGGCGGAATGGCTACGTAAAAAGCTACGAGCGCGGTAAATACCGACAGGCGATGAAGTCAAGCTGGTAATGGTAAACGAGATACCACTAAGAAGAATGGTGATTACATTGCCTAAATAAACATCTAGAGTCGAGCATGCTGGTTGCATGGCGAATGTTACCAATACCCAAAATATGTACAAGATTTGGAGTTAAAATGTTTTAACACGTGTGTTTGAAATTTTAAATCTTTATGCTAAGAGCTAAAGCACACATTTGCTCTCAAAACATGTTAAAAAAGGCATGATTACACTGCATTGTAATGCAAATCCGTTGAGCGATTTTTTGTAGAAAAACAGAGAAATGCTAAAAGCTTGGCTTCATGAATTATCCCACAAATTTGAGTGCAGTCATCAATTCGGAGAGTATAAATATGAATATATCTTGAAGTTTTTTTTTTAAAGAATTTCGAGAAATGTATAAATATTTGAAAAACGAACTAACATCAGGCTGCACCAGCTGTACTTACTTCGTGTTACGAATTATTTCCATAGCGTTAGTAAGTAGATTATGTAAAATTCAAAGTATAATTTTCCATATGCATACAACTGAGAGTTTATCAAACACCCCTGGCTAAAAACCTGTTATATTTTCAGCACATGATTATGTAAAAGAATTCCGAGATTTCTCGTACGAGGGAAAGAAAATGTTTGTCGTTAAGACCCGATTTGCATCCGTACCAGTCCTAGGGGTGTTTTCTCACGCTGAAGCAATGTATTGGGTGCGGTAGTATTATATGGCGTTGTAGAATAAATGAGGGATGATTTAAAAGCTACAAATGCACTGTCAGTTGACTCCATATTAATATTTTATATTTTTACATCAACATGCAGATTATTTTAACCTAGCTTTTTAGTTAACTAACGGTAAATACATGTCCTTTCTTGTGACACCCTAAATTTAATTTAATTCTAATGAAATTCCAATCTAAAGAAAAAAATGCTAAGAAACGAACAGTTTTAATTACAGAGAGATTTTGCGAGTTTTTGCAACAGATGTGATCGTTATTCGATGTTGTTAAGTGAGGCCATTTGTTTAATCTCTCGATCGGCTCGGCGACAGTTGCTTTGTCCGCGCTGTAGCTCGTAAATTAACAACTGTCAGACGGTAATTCCATTTCAATCTTACTATTCTGAAAAAAAAAGCAAATAGCTGGAAGAAGTCTAGGGTCTAAAATATTACTAGGACAAATTTAAAGACATATTTTCGCCAGACTAAATCGTCGTCTCGTAAAATAATAAAAGAGGCTAATTTTCCAACTCAGTTAACGACTTCCCCGTCAAGTTAATAACGCAAAACAAATTACAAACAAAATCTCCTAGCAACATCGAAACAATTAATCAAAATGCTCAACCGTAGCAAAAAATTAAAGAAACAATTCTTCCGACGCTGTGAATGCCTTTATTATTATTTAAATCTTCAAAATGAGTCGACAAAACTGCGCGATATAGATATAAGTCGGCAATAACCCATTTAGGAGGATAAGAAAAAGGGATGGTAGTCATTAGCATATAATGACAGTCATTAAAATACACAAATAGTGCTATAAAGAAGGCCCGGCGGTGAAGGGTTGTCTTCATCATTCGCGGCGAGAATTTATACATGGCAAATATTTTCGCTGCGGCTCAAGCAAACCGCTGCAAAATTAAGAGCGCCTTTGTTTAATTTATTAATTAATGGACCCGGTGGCTGTGACGTAATGAAGATTGTGTATTCAGCGGTACAGATTACCCTACTCATTTCAATCCAAATAACGCATGCGGGCGCATTGAAACAGCTTGATATAGGCGAAAAACTTTAATGCCCTGATATTTCAAAGAAATAATCTGTCTAAATAATTAATAACATTTTCGAATTCAGCTTATATATATTATCCAAGCTGGCAGCGGAGCTCACGAACAAGCCTTCTCCGAGATGTAATTTCAATTCATCCTTCAAGTCCGCTTCACCGCCTCGCAGACAATGGCGGCTAATTACGAGTTGTAAGGCTTTATTAACGCAATCGCACAGTTATTAACATAAAAAAATAATATTTACGCGCGCCGGCGCCGGAGAAAGCTCTTAATTTACGAATATTGCGGCATTAGGTTTACTGCGCCCGGCTCAACCCTTCCGTCTTACAAATAATTGCAGTGATGTTACGCCGAGAGGAATGGGATAACCGACAAGATTAAAGCTCATCAGAGATGTTACGCCCAAGAAAATTTAGCGTTCGAGGTAATAACTGGCATTTCACTTTACGCGCCGCGATGCAAATGTTTTACAAGAACGAATTGATATTTCTTGCACGGATTCCGCAAAATTCTCTGTATTGGCCGGGACGTCTTAAATTATCACCTCACAAATTACTCGCCCATTGATATTTTAATCAAGATCCATCCCTTCGACGCAAATTTCGATATTAGCATATAAATAGAGAGTAAAATATGACATCAGCATTTTAATTTTTCGATATTACGAAACGATTTACAAATTAGCGGTTAAGAAAAACGCTATAGAAGCCTTAAGAGGGTCGACTTGGCCCGCAGATGTTCTATTTAAATGTAAATTTTCTTCGACACGCCGACGACACGGATGAAAAAAATAATTTAGAATCAAAATATTTGACGGGGCCATCAAGTACGCTGGAATATTAATAAGAAAAATAGCATACTAGGAAATATTCAAAATTGTATAAATCACTGATCAGAATTGTTAATTCTGGCATAACAGGTATCTCATAAAATTACAAAAAGACTAATAGAACCCTCGTCGTATTTTTAGCGTCAGTATTGCCGACAAATCTAAACTTCGTACTCGGAAAAGAAAAATTAACTAAATTTGACAGCAGTATTTAATCAACGCCGCTCACAACAAACACTAGGAGGGTGACAATTGCAGGCGCCGGACAAAAAAGGAAAGAAAGAATTCTTTACGCTGTAAAAGGCAACAATAAGAAAAAGAATGATAGAAAAGGGACCACTGCGGAAGTGGAAGTGACAGATCGTCGACAATGGTGGAAAGTCACACCTCTTGTTTACGGGGCGGCGGGCACGGCCCGAATTAGCCATCATTTACTTAAGTACTTTATATAATTAAGCGGAACTGCCATCGCGGAAGCGAGGCGCAAGGGTCGCTATATTCTTTCACGAACGACTCTAATTACGACTATTACTTGGCCCATGTCGACCGTTTCGTGTCGTACGTGAACCTTTTCGCAGCAACATATAAAACGTTGTAAGATTCCCCTCCTTTATGAGCGCGAAGGGCCACAGAATTGCTTTTTGTTTGCGAATGTTCATTAAATCCCCTTTGCATCTCGAATTAACGAATCGATCATAATTGATTAAGTACAGCGCCTAGCCGAGGAATGCCACAAAGGAGTCCATTCGGACCACCTCCGAGGAAAACAAAAACACGCTCCCCTCCAGTTTTTGACCGAGCCGTCGAAAGCGAAATCTGGCTTTGTTCATTTACTCGGTAAACCGATAATTTCATTAAACAACAAAGTAGGACTCCTCCAAGCGCTCTGTAAACACGGTAAGAAGCCAATGTCCCCCAGATGGAAAATTCATTTCGAGAAAAAAAGAATGGCTCGGTCGCTCGTCTCTCTTTTGTTTCTATTGCAAAGAACACTATGTAAAAAATGCAATTAGTCGATTTAACTATAGATAAACGATTAAAATTTGTCGGAGTAGTTTAAAGCGCGCGAAATTCTTTGTAAAATACCGTTGTCCGTAATTTTCCGCTTATTGGGCATCTTAACCCTACAGTGTTCACGGACTCCGCTAATATTGTTCGAAACCCAAAACGGTTGCATTCCGCACGTTAAAAATATCGCGGAGTAATTTGGAGCATTTGGGCGGGCTACTCGCATTAAAGTTAGGTAGCGGCAAATTAAGCCGACCCCCGATATATTGCGTTTGTTCTTTTGAAGCCGCCGGTGAAGGGTTAAGCTAAGAATGCTTTGCTTTTTATAGAAGTCCAATAAACCGGGAGCGAAGCCGTGAGGGTTGTCCATGAAAACATGTACCTATGAAGCTAGATTTAGGAGCATGCCGAAAAAACATATTGATTTTCGAATTTCTATGAACGGTATACTTATTTGATTTATCATTGTATATTTAACTCATTGTAATTTGAACCCTTTCAACACATTATATTTAACTCATATGAGGCCACAAATACTCGTTAGACAAAGCCAATGAATTATACCTCAGTCAGGTAATTAGACCGAAAATACCATTAAATTAATAAATAAAAAACAGAAGCGGACCCCATCGGCTCTCGGGACACAGGCCCCTCTCCCGAATAAATTTATGTAAAAATTTTCATTAATATTTTTGAGGCCGAGCGGCCGCTAGCCCCTGGGAGCGCAATCGAGTTCGCGGTCGCGATGGAAAAATGCAAACCGAAAATTATGGGGCCCTTGCCTTGTATTTGCTTATGAATACCTACCAGGTACGTTCCGCTGGGTATTAATATGTGATACGATACGGAAAAATAAAATTAAAACATTGTTCTGGGGTTCGCGACATAAAGGCGTACACGCTCGCTGAAATCCCGAGCGAATATCCTAAAACCCTAGTGAATTAGATTGTCACCGCAAACATACGATGTTCAAAATTTATGATGCATTCTGAAGTCAAAAGTTTAGCGAACGTGCCATATTTGGCTTGCCCTCAACTTGTAGGATGCACTATGAAAAACGCCCCTCCAGAGACCAGCAAGATTATGAAAGATTTGTGAGAGCTCGAGTGGCCGCGAGCTTAAGAGTTTCGAGGGCGTCAGGAATGCCAGATACAAACAGATTTCTTACGGTACCGCTGTAATATCTTGGAAAAGATAGTGGAATACTTTTTCTACGGTAGTTTTGAGATAAATGTTGGAGCTCGATTTTACATTTATAGCAAAAACAAGTTTCAATAGTTGGCTTTAGCTTTGGTGTAATATTTATATATTTTATGATTTAGGTGAATACAATATGACTGCTACTAATTTGTACTCATATACATTTCTACGGAAGTTTTACCATTCATTCGTATGTACAGTCGAGGAAATTGAATGTTTAGCACTTTTGGACCTTAACGTCATTCTAATAGAGTTGACATGTGCCAAACATTCAATTTCCTCGACCGTACACAAATATTGCTTTTTTAACAAAAATCTGCTAAAAACTATGCGGTCGGCCTCTACGATCCTTCCACTAACAAAAACGTTACCGTGTTTTGTTTTTTATACACACTTTTGTCCACGAATAAATGTTTTCTTTGTTTCTTTAAAAACTATTATGCTAAAGTAACTTTTTAAGACGGGTATTACGACTTTATTTTATTAAGTCTATGAAACGTAGACCTATTAAGTATTTTTGCTAGGTGATCGACGTGTATTTTTTATTATAATAAAAAATAAGTCATCCTATATACCTACGTCCCACTGCTGGGCACATGCCTCCTCTCATGGATGAGAGGGAACGGTCTCCTCGCGGCGACTTTTTCCTTCACTGAAAAGCTAACGACGAGCCGGGATTCGAACCCACGACCGCCGTTTGACAGCCGCATGCCTAAACCACCAGGCTATCGTGGATTCTTACAACATTTACCTTATTATAACAATAAGTAAATAAATCTGTAATCTGAAACTTTTAAGTCCTATACCTAAGCCACAATGCGGCCAAAATCAGCGAGATCTCGCTCGGCGCCTGTAAATCTTCAGGCATTTTTATATTCGCCTCCCCGCAAGGGCTAAGCTAGTCGCGCCATCCGAGATTATATCTTGACACTTGATGGATGAATGGTTATTGGATCTCTACATTTTTATCATTTTGATACAGTTGGTAGGGCAAGGTACGCCCTTTGTGTTTTTTGCGCGGCAGGGGGCATAGTTTACCGAGACGGCTTTTTAACTTGTGTGAGCGGTTTTTCAAGTTCTGAAGGAAAACGGAGCTATCGTTTTGTGAAACCGTATACAGTTTTAAGTTACGTGCAATACTTTATAATCATAACAAAACGGAGTGAGTTACAAAATAACTTGATGACGCAAATCATCATTCTTCTAACGTTAATTCCGGTTATGTCCTAAATGACGCAAATGAAACATAAAACTACCAGTTTTATAAAAAGGTGCGTTATCTTTTGACTTCTACCAAACACAACATCAGGTGTCTAATGAAGGGTATTAAATAGTGCCACATCATTCAACAGCTGATGTTGTCTATTAAGAAACAACTATTACTCTTCTCCCTATCACCAATCGTATAACCATGGTATGGTAATATTGTAAAAATTTCCATGTCTACTTCAACTATCAGAGGCTTAAAGCAGTTCTCATTGCATAATTTGACACCTCGCCGATGACACCACTACCTACTTTTCACAAAAGTAGCCATTGACTTTGCTACCTGCTGTCATTGAAATAAATCAAATAAGAAATAAAAAAACTTTTAATTCGGACATCATAGACCCATAAGAATACAATCAATCAAAAGCGAATATAGCGCTCACTGTTTCTAATATCGAATATGGGCCCAATTAGCAATTTTCGTAACCATTATAATAATAACAAATCTCCATTATACCATAACTCACTAGCTACCTTATCTTAATACTTATATCTTGCAAAATTTCCCGCTAAATATGAGATGCGCTATCGGCAATGTTCTCGTAGTGCGTCTGACACGGGACCCGATCGTTTGCACTCTTTACTACACCCCTGTCTCATACTTCACATCATTTGTATGGTCTGAGAATTAAATAGCGATATTGAAGTATTTAATTTTATAGAAGACGTAATAGAAAAATTTAAGTAATATTTAGATATTATACTATTGTGTATATATCTTTGACACCACATTGTCTTTGTTTACCCTTGAGTCTTTTCTGTTTACTTATCTACTTATTTGTAAATCTGAATGCATACCAAAGTAATATACTTAGGTGGAATCTTTTCAGCTATCCAATGTTCTTAAATATTTCCACTGGAAAGTGATGTTTGTTAACTACCTGGCAAAAAATTAGAGCCATCACGTTAAGTCTGTGTAAAATAACAAACCAAATATTAGGCTCAGACTAAAAATAATCCTTTTTTCTTGGTCTGAGCAATTGAATGCATTGGACCCCATATATCGATTGTAAGTAAATCAGAAACTGATCGGAACAAAAACCCAGCACATGTCCTCCGAAGTATACTTACTAAAATATACTCGATACCCTCAACACCTTGGCTGTTGTCTGTACAATTTTGCGCTCGTTTTCCGCGTCATACGCGATATGCTCTGAAAAATGCCGCGGTCGCACGTTAGCGGAAACATATCAATTCAATTTGAGAACGCGCGGGACGCCGTGAAATGGGGCTGTCGCGCTAAATCATGGACGATGCGATAAACATATCGGAAGGGTTATGTTTTATTAGTTGAGACGTTACGCTTATCTACTCAGGAAAAGTGTCGGAAGGAATTTGTTGCACGAGATGTCGGTAAAGCTAGACAGCGAAACTAACTAAGAAAACTAGAATGCGAAACTACGAAGCGCGTTACTTCATCAGCACTTTTCGAGTTTTCACCATTTTTTCCTAACGACTACGGTACGAAATGGCAATAAATTTTGCTGCAAAATTACACGCAAATTCATGCAGTAAAATCCGGCAAAAAATTTCTGCTTTCTACTCATTACAAAACACTTTAATCAAGCACGGTACAAATTCGGATTACTGAAAAAAATAAAGTAGCGTTTAGAACTGCTCAAATAGAGTAGCAGAGCAAGCAATGTTTGAAAGGCACGTATATTACATAGGTAGTTCGCCAGTCTCCTGGTTCAAGTAATACATCACTTCACCACGGCTGAGCGTGTTTCACAATTAACCCTCTCGTTAATAAGATAGAGAGACTTCAGTAAAAATTCAAGCGTCATCCGCGTCCCGGAGATAAAAATTAAAAATGCACACGCGGCCGCGACGCCTCAAGGAAAATATGTTTACGGAGCAGAAGCTTTGTGAAATTTTAAAGAAAACGACTAAAGAATTTTTAAGAGAGAAATTTTCCATCTGACGGCAATGTTTAACACAAATTTAGGTATAGATTAGTATGCATAAGCATCAAGTAGGTCAGAACATACAAGGACATGTAATGAGTGGGTAGTTATTTTTGTATAGTAACGCGGAGTTTTATATAATGGAACTGGAAGTTTTATACAATTTAAAGGTCGATTTCATTTTGAGAGTCAGGGACTCTTTTCTTCGCATCAATATGGTTTTAGAAGGAATAGGAACAGCTTATATGATGTTAGTAAACTAGTAACAGAAGTTATTACTTGTCTTAATCTTGGAAATGTGTGTGAGTGTGTGGGTATTTTCTGCGATCTCATTAAAGCGTTCGACTGCGTTGATCACAGAATGCTTCTAGATAAACTAGACTTCTACGGTATACGTGGCAATGCTCTGGCCTTGATGAGATCGTACCTGACTGATCGCTGTCAATATGTAAAGCTTAATAATGACTCGAGCATGATCGCAATACGCTCGGATGAAACACACGTAAAATATGGTGTTCCTCAAGGGTCTGTACTTGGACCCTTACTTTTTATAATATTTATAAACAACCTACCAAATGCTTTAACCTATGGAACCCCCTGTATCTACGCTGATGATAAAAGTGTTATTTTAAAGGCATCATCTACTAAAACTCTAAATGTATACATGCAACAAACTTGGACTCAACTTGTAGGATGGTTTACAGCTAATGGGTTAAAGATGAACTGCAGCAAAAGCTTTTATTTATATGATATTTCGTAGAAGTACAACAAGTACTGATTACGAATGTAGCATCCCAATCGTTAAAGCTAAGTGTGTGCAGTTTTTAGCTGTAGATCTTGACCCTTTTCTGATTGCATTGAGGTTTGGGGAAATGGAACCAATATTAATTAAATTCTGTTAAAGCAAAAAAAGTCACTGAGAATTATTGAGAGGTGGGCCTGCATTCGCGACTTACACCGCAGTATAAGTATTTGTAGATAACAAAATCTTGACCGTCATATTACTCTATCTATACCGTATCTGTGTTTATGTCTTCTCAAATAAACATCCATATCTACAGCAAGGCGAGGCCAACATTTACAATCTCCGTCAGAGATGATTATGATTATTGGCCCGACAAGCCCGCAGGAGTATCTGTACATTTCATTACCTCCCTTCGTTTTATCTCAATACCGAAACTGCACCAAAATCCAAATTTCATTGCCAAAACGCCGCGTAAGACAATGCATAGATGGCTACCGATTTAATAACACTCATAATTGAAGCGCGCGTTCTTCCAAACCCATTAGTTGGAGCCAGACTCATCGAGGGCTGGTAATGAACCCACATTATGAATGCAACGAGGCATCGCCTCGCCGATGCACCGCGAACACACTACGGCGAAGAAATTAATTCATTTGCATGTAAAATTTCACCTACGGAACTCTGGGAAGATTGGTTAAGATGCAGATCGATGATGCGCGGGCATCGTCTTGTTAAAATCACTTAGAGTCGAAAGTCTTTGTGCGTGTTGTGTGTTTGTCTATGTATGTATTTAATATTTTCATGGACTCAACAGTAATTGAAGTATCTAATAGAAATTGTTTTGGGGGCAATCTTACACAAATCGATCTACTGGTCGATTGCGTAACGCATTGTACGCTAGCTAGATCTAAATTTCATTTTTCGTATGGGAAAATGACAGTTGAGTGGTCCTAACGTACGTTCTAAAAGTCACCCCTCTGGTCCCAAACTAAGCAAAACTTGTACCATGGGTACTAGACGATGATATACATGCTTATATAGATAAATAAATACTTATATCTTACACTGTTATGTATTATCATCAGACATCGTAAATGTTGTAGCATTTTCGGTGCAGCATGGTTGTGTTTACGGAGTATAGACAATATCAATCAAAATTGTTATATAAGGTTAATTTTAATGTTGTTAACGCTAATTAAGCATCACGATTAAAATTGCTTATACCAATTCCCTTAACACCACTACGCTGCACCGAAAATGCTACAAAATGTACGATGCCTGATTATCATCGCCATGTCATAAAACAATGCGCCAGATAGCAACTATAAAATGCATCGCACTGTAAAACTACTTAAAAACTAAAGGCAGCATAAAAGAAAATTAAGACCGAAAACACTTCCACGGTTATTAGCGGGGAGTTCGTTGACTCGCCGAGGTGCCTTGAGACACCTGCATTACCAAGTCTCACCTAACGACTCCCCTCCTAATTCCAGCTACTCGACTGCCACTTTTTACACTCGTTCCAAGCCTCTTGAGGACAATCGGATGCAAAATGGTGACTTCAATTTGGCGCTTGATTGAGAGGGTTGTTTATGAAATGTTAAAAATGCTGCTATAAACGCTACTAAATAAAGAATAGTATAGAATAGGCTTTGTAGGTATGATCATTTTTGCAAGAAAATAGGATAATTACGAAATTAATTATATTGGAGAGTTTTTATTTTTTATTTATGCTGGAATTGCTTGCAGCCAAGACTTGTTAGATAATATTGACACACATTCAGGTATCACATCGTACTGAAATTGCTTATGCATGTGTAGAATAATTAAATGACGAATGACTTCAAAGATTTCTAAGTTCATATTTCGAATCTCTTGTAATTTTCATGCAATAAGAAAAATCGTGCTTCGAAGATGTCAACGAAATCGGTCCCCAGGGCGAGTACTTATCATCGGCATTAACTTTTTTGTCGTCCATAACATTTGCATAGCAGTAAAACTCTGACTATGGGACCTATGAGCATACTTAGCAAGATCGTTCTCAGGATTCGAGGAGAAATTGGCGTTCTTAAGGTAACATGTATTGTTTGTAATTTGGATAAGGTTTCACAATGTCTTAGGTATTTATAGGTACAGTCAAGGGCACCAATATGTATACACCACAAAGTCTCAAGAATATATTATGTAGGCAGACCTTATTTCTGCAACAATAAGGTTGTAGTATACATATTTATGCAACTTTGAGCGTATACATATTGGTGCCCTTGACTGTACCTACTTTAGAAAACGTGTTTTATAAGTTTAAAATTATGTTAGCTAAATACTAACGGCCGTATTCATAAACGTCCTATAAGCCTGATTTAACTAAAATGGCGTTAAAATTCGTTTGTCCTTATCTGTCACTTTGACATTTGTGTTCGTAAGAAAGGGACAAAGCACATTTTATTTAGCAGAGGCACTTTAAGTTTTATGAATAAGGGGGTAAGTATTCGCAGTAGCGAAGCAATACCTTGTAATACAGAAGACGTGTGTAGATCATTTCAACTTCGTCGTTCGCTTACGTACGATTTATTTCTTCTGCTGACGACCTGTGAGGCCACACCAGCTGCTGTTGAGTATAATTGTTTAAAGACTCAATATCCCTAACAATGTAGTTATTCAGTTCTACAAATACGCGCTTTGTTTAATTAAATACGTAGTTCACCGTCGGAAAAAATAAATCTTGTAAAATCGTGCAGTGTGCAGTAAACAAGAAAAAAATTGGTCCCTGTCACAAACAGTGACGGAGAAACTTCGGTGACTAGCTAATTAGGAAGTGAGAATTGTGGAAGTGGAAGTGTGAAAGTGACAATTTTAGAAATTATGTGTATATATGATCAGTACTTACTATACATATATTCAAAGAAATTTATAAAATAAATAAATAATAAATAAATATTAGGGGACAATCTTACACATATCGACCTAGTCCCATAGTAAGCTCAATAAGGCTTGTGTTATGGGTACTAGACGACGATATATTTAATAGATATAAATACTTAAATACATAGAAAACATCCATGACTCAGAAATAAATATTCATGCTCATCACAAAAATATTTGCCCTTACCGGGATTCGAACCCAGGACTTTCAGTTTCGTAGGCAGCGTCACTACCCACTAGACTAACCGGTCGTCCAAATATAATATCGGAAGATACTGAAATTGGGTATAGGTCCCCACACTAAAATTTAACACAATTTGCCTTAGGTATCTTCTTAAAATAACACAGCTACGTAGCTTCTTCGTAGCTGCGTAGGTATACAAAGATATAGTAGGGCGCATTCCAGGTGTAAGTGTGTCATCGTCTTCCTAGCGTAATTCCCCGTAGTGCCCCTAAAGGAGCCCGGGGTCCGCTTTGAAACCTAAAATCCAAGATTTGGCATAGGCACTAGTTTTATGAAAGCGACTGCCATCTGACCTTCCAACCCAGACGGAAAACTAGACCTTATTGGGATTAGACCGGTTTCCTGACGATGTTTTCCTTCACCGAAAAGCTAACGGTAAATATTCCGTACATAAGTTCCGAAAAACACATTGGGCCGGGATTCGAACCCACGACCGCCGCTTAGCAGCCGCATGCCTGAACCACTAGGCTACCGTAGCTCCCCAGGTGTAAGTGTGTGTGTGTTATAAATAAAGTTTAAATATTTGTTGTCCTAAAAAAATATACATATTATGTATATATATAACTAACCATAGTTTTTACAGACATTTCATTCGCTTCAGTTAACTCTACACCACGTATACTTTTAACATGCTACGACTTTAAATATCACAGAGCTCAGTAACAACTCGATTGCAGTCTTAACATGAATTAAGTTTTTTTTATTACTTGGAAATTTTTCACCTCGGTTTTTTCGACATAATGATAAAAACTGATAACCTCCAGCATATTTATAACTAGCTGATGCCCGCGGCTTCGCCCGCGTGGTTATAGGAAAATGTAACATATTGAATTTTCCCGTGGGAATTAGATGTTTTCCCGCTGGAAAAAGTAGCCAATGTCACTCTCCAGCTTCTACACTATCTCCATACAAAATATCAGGTCAATACGACGCTCCGTTGCGACGTGAAAGAAGGACAAACATACAAACACACACACTTTCGCATTTATAATATTAGTAAGGATAGTAAGGATGTTTGTAATGTAATTACTGTCGTCTTTTTTTGATAGCAAAAAAACGCTATTACCGTAATCCTCCCGGTACGATCCCCATATAATGGGGTCCGGGGCTTGCGCTTAAGGTGGTCGATGTCTTAATAAGTAGGTATCGGAGCAGCTGTTATGACACCGGCCGAGAGTGTCGTGCAATCAGCCTTAAAATTTATTTTTTTCAATAGGGAGTGGAGGAGGACTCTTTATTTTGAAGAGGTTTTCTGAAATTAAGAGTACTTTTTTATTCGTGTAATATTTTCCATGTAAATTGTCTTTTAATGTGCTTCAAATATAAAGTACGAGCTGATGCCCGCGGCTTCGCCCGCGTGGTTATAGGAAAATGTAACATTGAATTTTCCCGTGGGAATTAGATGTTTTCCCGCTAGAAAAAATTGCCTATGTCAATCTCCAGCTTCTAAACTATCTCCATACAAAAAATCACATCAATACGACGCTCCGTTGCGACGTGAAAGAAGGACAAACATACAAACATTATATATAGTTTTAATGTATTATCCGGTTCATAATCGTATTTTAGACCAAAGACGTCCAATGTTGGATAAAGTTTTTTTTATAATGGTACGAGAATGTTAACGCAATTCGACTTACAAAATGTGACATGTCCCCAGTATGTCATAAGAAGATCCCACCTTCATATGTCAGTGTCCCTAAATACGAATAACTGAGACACGAATCAGGGGGTATGGTGGGGGCACATCACATTTCGCAAGTCGAATCCCTGGTTGGTCTGTTGGACTTACCAGACTGACCAAATCTCACTCGCGTTTCTTTCTTGTCGATACAACTAAATTAAGTTAATTCCGTATTCAAATGCAAAGAAATGTGGTCATAAATCGTTATCTCGTTTAACCTTCCAAAACCAAAGCGAGCCGTAAATCTCTCCATAGTCGCACATCCCACGGCGATCGCCTCTTACCGCCCCAGCTTAGGAAAAAAATAGGGGAGATTCCTATCTTGTCGCTTCTAATTTACTTATTCCTTTTTTAAAGACTTATTTACCTTCAAAATCCCATTGTGTCCCGAGTGGGGCTAAGCGGAGATTTCCTCCAGTAATAACGGGAAACTCGCGACGTGTCAAACGAGTTTTTTTCTTAAAAAAGCAATAACAATTTACATAAACACCCGGGCCTAGTTAACAGTTAATAAAGGAAACGAGCACTCAATTGACGAGCTTGTCTCTTAAATGCTTTTGAGATGGAAATGTTGATGGCATATTGTTCCAACAAACACGCTTTTTACAGCATTAACGTTAAACCAGTTACATTTTCTGTTTTCGCTTTGATAATTTAGTATACACATTTCTGGACTGGAAACCGTTCTCGAACATCTCAAGTGGTGCGGTAACCGTTTAGGACTCAGTAGTCCGTAGTAAACTAGCTCGCAAACTAATAATACTTTTTATGTTTACATTGAAACACGCCGAAACACGAAATGAAATCCCCGGGCTATGAGCGCTGCACACCAGTACGCAATGACCCAAATTTGGTGAAGTTGCCTGTCGGAATTGTTTCATTAAAGCGGACCCGAAAGTTTGGAGCCGCGAGCGCGTGCTGCGCGCGCGATCGATCCAGTTCATCGCACTCTTCTCTCCGATGTCCAAGACACAGGGGCAACCCCAATCAAAAGTAAAATTACCCCATCATATTGAACCCCAACGACAAGAACACGCGCCGACTTATCAAGTTATCAACCACTCGGCATTAAAAACTTTCCCTAATAGTAATCCGAAACAGAGTTCACCCAGTTCAAGGTTGCAATTTAAAGTTTTTGGAAAAGTTCCTTTCCCGCTCACTTTTTTATAAGTATATAAATCTTTTTGCCGGCAAAGTTTCTCAAAGTTTTTGGCCCAGATTGTCATCGATTTTTGTTTGGAGAGTTTGTTTTTTCATTGTTCTTCTTTACTTGTTTAACGGTTAATTCATAAAAACTTTGCCGCCTGCACAATCGATAGCGGTCACAGTCGGTTTGTAAACAAAACCACGCTTTTTGACGTCTGCTGCTGTAGTTTTTACTAAACAAGTGGTTTTATTTATAAGAAATGAGCGTCTTTACAACCTGAGGTGTGTTTACGCTTGTATCAACTTTTTTTTGCTTGCCAAGGTTATATGTAGTTTTTGACTAAAAAAAAACAACGAACAAGTGACAGTATGCGTACACATAGGTATATCAAGCTAAACAATATTATGAAAACGAAATAACAATAATAACTTACAATTTCCTTTTTATCTCCACGAAACAATAAACCGCTTAGTGCAGGAATGTGCTAAAAACCCCGCACGAATAGCTGCGCTATTTCCAGTTGCTCCATAAATATTGCGTTTTCGCGCCGGCTGTAAATATTTTCCCCATCATAAAGGCTATGCATAGAGGCCGCCGGGCCGGAGGGCTCTCATCACCTCCTGAATATTTTCCTACATATTCTTCCAAGCCTCTGTCTCGACTTATGTAAATTCGCCCTAACACTTTCGCCGTTTTTCTCGCATTTGCCGCACAATGCAGCACAATTTGATGCTAGATCCTGACATTATCCCCATAAGTGTGCCCTCGACGCGCACAAGGATTTCCAAATGGAAACTGTGATTTGGAGAATTTATTACGCCGAATTCGGAAGGTGCGAGGTGAATCTATTAGATATGTTTAACGCGAGTTATTGAACAAAAAGTAAAAAAAATACTATTAAATAAATCTAAAGAATACGAAATGAGTTCTTTTTTACATTAATTGCTATTTGCGTAGAAAAAGCAGGCCTAATGAATAACGTCCCCGCTGTCCGTCTCGGCTGATTTATTTCATGACTTTTCGGATATGCAAATAACATTAAGATTCAAAGATGTAGGTATCCTCGCCCCCTTAAAAGAAATCCGTGGCGACCGCAGAATGATGCCAATCCAGGGTGAATCTTAATATTTTATGTTGTATTATTTCCCTTTTCTTTTCCTTCCTGATATTATTTATTTCCTCGCCGACAATGAGATTCCCACTTTGGCGCGTAATAAAAGAGAATTATTGTTCATCTTTTTATAGCGAGACGTTTTGTTGGGTTTTATATTAGCGAGATTGAATGACTGCCGATTTGAGACACTCGCGCTGTCGGTGTCATGTCATTCATTTTCTTTTATTGAACGTTGTCTTCACTCAGAAGTCTCAAAGTATCTGTTTTAAAGTGTGTTTCGGTATGTAATCTCCATTTAGACACTACCTTACACAAAAGTATTAGTTTAGCAATAATGTATTGTTTTGTTTTAATCTATTGTGTGATATGTATATTCTGTAAATTCAATTGTATTTTGTATAAATAAATGTCAAATTTATAATGAACGATACAGTTTAGCAATACATTATAGATACGTTTAACTTTATTACCAAAAACAGCATGGTTATTTTTCTGTGCCTAAATGCAGTTAAATTATCAGGTAATTGCCTAAAACGTGCGAAATATATAGCATTGAATGATACGCCCACATAAGTCAGATAATAAAAAGGGCCTAAACCACGTACGTACCAATAAATCAAAATCGCTTTAATGCCCTTAATAATTATATCAACAAAATCATAATCTATCAATACACACACGTATCCCAGTGATTAACAAGCCCCCGGTGGTTGAACACAAAAAGTGGGAAAAAATCGAGGTGCGTGGCCCAGGGAGTGATCGGGCCGATGATTGATCGAGAGGCTAATTGGATGATGGATGTTCAGGTCGGGGATCCAAGACTGCATAGTTTGCTGATGTATCTCACTAGGATGATAGGAAATTGGACGCGCAACAGTAACTGTATTGAGTACTGAAGCAAGTACATCTATGTGACTTGTTTCAAGTATATTACTTATTTCAACCTATTGCTGCATATTCTCCGCTTGTTATCCTACTAATATTATAAATGCAAAGAGTTACGTTAGGATGTTTGTAACATCATCACAAGAAAATGTCTGATCAAATTGATTTACACACAGTACCTAATCCTGCTGTAAAACATTATTCTTTTTATCTCGGAAATTATCATCAAGAAGAGATTAAGTATGCCTTTGTGTTTGCGCTGACGAAGTCGTCACGTGCAAAAGCTAGTTAATAATATACTAGGGGGACAATCAACATCAACAATATTGTTGTGTTACTGGCTTATCCAAGTCTTGATTTTTTATTTATATTACATCTTATTGTATTCTTATCTGAATGATGACTTTACGTCACTTCAATAAACAAACAAATACATCAAATATAAGTGGTGTAGAAGCAATGGAGATGACATGTGGGTACTGTGTGGGTATCAACCACTAACTATTTGTTAATGTTATAAACGGCTAAATATTAGGAAATGAACCATGTTAAATTAGGAAGAAAAAATACAATAACACTGTGGAATATGCAGTATTTATTACTCAAATTAGACAGCAGAGTGATCACAAGCCGGAGCATAACGCACACATCTAAGCGTAACGTAATGTCGAAATGGTAATTAAATTCCACATTAGCGGTACAAAGCAGAAGATACGCAGAGGAACCTAATTTTCATAGCTGATTAGACTTACCCCACATGGGATCCCGCGATTATGCGTCACGGCCTTATTCGGAGTATTTGACGATGACACACTGGTAATGTTTAAGGAAAGCAAATAAGTCCCTTGGCACACGTGCCATGTTTACGGTTACACATATTTTATTATATATAAATAAATGTGCTCTGCCTTCAAAAATATCAATATTGTTCAAACTAGACTGCAAAACATCACAAATCGTATTTAGTTTTTGTAACCAATTTTTTTTCTAACGTTTACGGCCAGCGGGGCTAGCACAACTAACGCCGCGCCGCGACGCGAGTCGAGAAAGATCTACCCTCCTCTTTCTAATTTGCACGGTGCGAGTGAGGCAGGAGACGCTCAGTCGCGCGCAAAGCGACTAAGCAGCAAGTTGTGCTAGACGTACCTACAGCACGTACGATTGACAAATGAGGTTATTAAACTGCTTACTACATTATAGACACATTTTTATAATGTTTGATGAACAGTTAAAAACGTTCAACCTATTATTTTGTAGATTCGATCCTGCAATATCTGACAGTCCAAAACTGCAACATACACGAACACTAATTTCCCATCTCCATCGCTCCCGCAATACGGCCTGCTCGTGCATACCCCTATCATCTGTCGGTTGCACGTCGACGTCATGTCACGTTTGACGTCCGCAATGAAACGTTACCAAACGTTACGTTTTTCAGCCTCGTACTAATTGAACCCTAATTACGTTCTGTTATGAATTTCAGCTGTCTACCTTCGTTTGTGAGCCGACGAGGTAATTATAAAATTGCAGTGGGGTCTGCTCGGTAGCTAAGCACAGTTTGACACGGTGACATGCAAACACTTTAAACTAGAATTTAAGTAGTTCGTGTCTGACCGATGTTCATTAACCATTCATTTGTTTATTTAACAACTTAGACATATTGACAAAGCATCACCAGTCGTGAAGTATTATGATTTTTGACATTATGACTATGATCAAAAAAAATCCTTGCTACTTCCCTTCAGCTGGACATTTTATGTCACTCTTATTTATTTCGTTTGTGTTGTCATATTAACGTAGGAATTATACATTCGAGTTTGTTCTTGGTTTCATATTCACTTAATATTTTAAGTATATATAGGTATTTTTCTTATACAGGATGTTAACGGGGTCATGATCCGGAATGACAAAAAGCGAATAAGATGATCATACTGAACAACCTTTCCCATGGGACCAACCACGAAATCGCAAAAAAAAACCAGGTATTCCATACATTAACTCTCAATTAAATCGCAGTTAACTCACAGTTAACTCTTAATTGGCTCTTTTTTTTTTGCGATTTCGTGGTTGGTCCCATGGGAAAGGTTGTTCAGTATGATCATCTTATTCGCTTTTTGTCATTCCGGATCATGACCCCGTTAACATCCTGTATATTAACGATATGATACAGAGAAAGAATATAATGGAAAAATAAACCATCTTCGTCTGTAGCCCCCGACAGGATTCGAACCTGCGACCTTTCTATTAACGCTAGACTGCTCTACCAACTGAGCTACGAGGACAGTGACGCAAGTTGTAAATTTTTCCACTATATTCCCGCTAAGACTAGCGCCCTCTCTGTATCGAGTTATAGACTTGTTTCACAGTCTTGGCACCACTCTAATGGGCGAGCTGTGCGCTCGCTCCATTCTAATCGAACCACATCAGGTAGTTTCGGACTTAGCGAGAGAGATGGCGCTGGTGTACATTATACCCTTTTCACGAAACAAATTATTTAATTGAATATTTTTGTTTCGTGTTATTTTTTAACGAGGAAGTTACCCCGATCATTTTATAAACGATATGATACAGAGAAAGAATATAATGGAAAAATAAACCATCTTCGTCTGTAGCCCCCGACAGGATTCGAACCTGCGACCTTTCTATTAACGCTAGACTGCTCTACCAACTGAGCTACGAGGACAGTGACGCAAGTTGTAAATTTTTCCACTATATTCCCGCTAAGACTAGCGCCCTCTCTGTATCGAGTTATAGACTTGTTTCACAGTCTTGGCACCACTCTAATGGGCGAGCTGTGCGCTCGCTCCATTCTAATCGAACCACATCAGGTAGTTTCGGACTTAGCGAGAGAGATGGCGCTGGTGTACATTATACCCTTTTCACGAAACAAATTATTTAATTGAATATTTTTGTTTCGTGTTATTTTTTAACGAGGAAGTTACCCCGATCATTTTATAAACGATATGATACAGAGAAAGAATATAATGGAAAAATAAACCATCTTCGTCTGTAGCCCCCGACAGGATTCGAACCTGCGACCTTTCTATTAACGCTAGACTGCCCTACCATTACACCACACATGCACACACACACACTATTTACACCACACACACACACTAGTGCACTAGTGCACACATGCACTATTTACAACTTGCGTCACTGTCCTCGTAGCTCAGTTGGTAGAGCAGTCTAGCGTTAATAGAAAGGTCGCAGGTTCGAATCCTGTCGGGGGCTACAGACGAAGATGGTTTATTTTTCCATTATATTCTTTCTCTGTATCATATCGTTTATAAAATGATCGGGGTAACTTCCTCGTTAAAAAATAACACGAAACAAAAATATTCAATTAAATAATTTGTTTCGTGAAAAGGGTATCCTGTATATTCCTTGTTTTTATTTTTCAATTCAATTTCAAAAAATATATCACTAGATACTAATCTATTTTATTATTCAAATAATTACTGGATTATTAGTTATAGAATAGGTACTGCCGATATTATTGAATATTACAGTAACAATGTTATTTCTAGAACTGTTACCTACTTTAAAACTTTGTGTTTCGTATTGATATTTATGATAAAAATAAACATGTATGTACATAATTACACTTACTTGGTCAGTAGGTCATGATAGACTCTATAAAATAAACTTTGAAATCACTTTTAAGTACTTACTTCCATATTTCAGTAACTATGGAAAATATATATATTTAATCATTTATATTGTTGTTCTGTATTGTATGTATTTATACTTACGTGTACATACATTTGACGCTTGAAACGTCAAAAGTGTATGAAAAAGATTCGCGTGGTCTTAAGCGCAATTCCGTAATACGATACGATACGATCATTTATTGATAAAAAATATTTTACAGTACATATGGTGCTACTTTCCCGCACTAGTGTGGAAAAGAGCACTTTTCGTGCATATGTCTAAACTTTAAAGAGCCATATGTACAGTAAAACGTTGTACGATACGCGTGCGGATAGGTAATTCGCAACTCGTGTCAATTTTAAACACTCCCTTCGGTCGTGTTTTAATTTATCACCACTCGTTGCGAATTTCCTATTTTCGGCACTTGTATCGTAAATAACTATTACATGTCATAATGTCTTAATACTAGGTGCTTAATAGTTATTTACGATACAAGTGCCGAAAATAGGAAATTCGCAACGAGTGGTGATACATTATAACTTATAACACGACCGAAGGGAGTGTTTTAAATCGACACGAGTTGCGAATTACCTATTCGCACGTGTATCGTACAACGTTTTACTGTACATATGGCTCTTTAAAGTTTCGACATATGCACGAAAAGTGCTCTTTTCCGCACTAGTGCGGGAAAGTAGCACCATATGTACTGTAATAGTTATTTACGATACAAGTGCCGAATATAGGAAATTCGCAACGAGTGGTGATAAATTAAAACACGACCGAAGGGAGTGTTTTAAATCGACACGAGTTGCGAATTACCTATTCGCACGTGTATCGTACAACGTTTTACTGTACATATGGCTCTTTAAAGTTTCGACATATGCACGAAAGGTGCTCTTTTCCGCACTAGTGCGGGAAAGTAGTACCATATGTACTGTAATAGTTATTTATGATACAAGTGTGGAAAGTAGGTGAATTCCGACGAGTGTCATTTTTATACATGAGCGAGTGAAGCGAGCGAATGTATAATTCGACACGAGTCGGAAATCATCTTTACGCGCGTGTATCATACAACGTTTTACTATGCCTTGTGTGAGGAAATATATTAAATGGTGAAATGTCGGTTTAAAATAGATAGGTTAAAATTGAAGAAGAGGTAGATTGTCAGGTACCTACTTATTATCTGGAACTGCATTTAACAACTTCTCCACATCTTTTGCTGTCAAGCTTATTCACTTAAAAGTTAAATCCATTGTATTGTGGTTTTGGAACAAAATTAATTTTGAGTAACTCAATATATTTAACAACAAATAGACACTGTACCGTCGTAGTTCTAAGAAACATACTGACACTATTGAAACGCAATACCTAAATAATTATTATTATTGATTACTCACTTTCACTCGATATTTTTAACTTATTTACATAAAATAACTCCAAAGTAAACAACAATCACAACAATGGCGGGCTTTTTAGTTTTAAATACATGCGCGGTCAACATATGCGCAATGCGCATGTGCAAGTCGCCATACTGTCGTATCGCAAAAGGCAAAAGAAAGATGCTTTCAGCCAAACACATTAAGTGAATATTTAAAATCAATTAATTTATTGACCAAATTCAAAATTCATAAAGATTAATAAATCATTTTATACATTATTAGTATTTATGTACCTTTTATATTGAAAGAAAACGTGTAATTGAAATATTTGTAAAACTTTTCTCGAGTAATAAAAACTCTTTGCGTCGGGCTGACGACGGACGTAAAAATTAAAAAAAAATTGAAAAGTAAAAAGCACTAGTGCGAAAAAGTGGCACTTTCCGCACGATTTGGGTGCTTGGAAAACGCTCTTTTCGAGCACATGCATTGTAAAATCTATTACAATTTTATATAATGAAATACTTATACAAGCTGCAAGTGAAGCTGTTTGTCCTGGGTTCGAATCCCGGTAAGGGCAAATATTTGTGTGATGAGCATGAATATTTGTTTCTGAGTCATGGAAGTTTTCTATGTATTTAAGTATTTATATCTATTATATATATCGTCGTCTAGTACCCATAACACTAGCCTTAATGAGCTTACTATGGGACTAGGTCGACTTGTGTAAGATTGTCCCCTAATATTTATTTATTTATTATTATTATACAAGATCATTTTTAATCGGTATATATACTACACTATATAATCAAGAACCTTCTTTCTTATTCAGTAGTCGACAATCACGTTCATAACATAGTAAGCTTAACTAAACGCATAGTTTTTGCTGAAAACACAGTTTAACATTCAATTAGAAATACTTGTCTCTCTACTCGTATTTTATAATTGACATTTATAAATTGACGATTGCTAATCGCTACTTCAACGCTTGCCTCAAACCTTATTTATATTTACACAAGTGACGTTCAAATGTAGGACCCGCACCGCATTTCGCCGCTATACTCCGCTATACTTACAGGGCAAAGAGGTGCATATAAAAGCTGTCTAGAAAGTTTTCTGTCGCTCGCGGCCGATCGATACTGAGGTACCAAGCGCACGCCATGAGTACCGCAGATCGTAACAACTCCTAGTTGGGTTATCATGTCATTTCGAATTGTTTTTAGTTTTTATGAAGCTATCCGTTTTGTAGTAAGTAGGCAAGTCACCTACAAAGTTAATTGGCGTGTCTGCTTTAGTTTTAATATCATGTAAATATAGGACGAGATGAGGAATCATTTTAATTACTTTATAAACTGAACTCTACTGAGCTAATTTCGGTTACCTATGTTTAGAACTACAAAAAACCTATTCCACAGAATAGTAAGTGCATGTTTAAATATGTTTAAACTTAGAAGTGCGTCATCAAATCAACACCAGCAGGTAGCATTCGATTTGCCTATATGTAAGTGATAGTAATACATGAACAATTATTATTAGTGCATTAATGATCGTCGCAATTAATAGCGATTTTTGGATTACATTTTGGCATTTTTTATGGCTCAATGTATACTGTACCTGAATAAATAACTGATATTGAATGGTACCTATTAAATTCAAAAAAAGAAAATAGACTCGATTTTGATATTTTAAGTTATGATTCAATGTTGACAAGATTATACCTTTATAACGAAACAAATTATTTTAATTAAATATTTTTTGTTTCATGATATTTTTAACGAGGAAGTTACCCCGATCATTATGTAAACGATATGATACAGAGAGAAAGAATATAATGGAAAAATAAACCATCTTCGTCTGTAGCCCCCGCCAGGATTCGAACCTGCGACCTTTCTATTAACGCTAGACTGCTCTACCAACTGAGCTACGAGGACAGTGATGGAAGTTGTGTATTTTTAAATTACATTCCCGCTAAGACTAGCGCCCTCTCTTTGTCCTCTTGAAAGACTTGTTCACAGCCTTGGCACCACTCTAATGGGCGAACTATGCGCCCGCTCCATTCCAATCGAACCACATCAGGTAGTTTCGGATTAGCGAGAGAGATGGCGCTGTTGTACATTATACCTTTATAACGAAACAAATTATTTTAATTAATTATTTTTTGTTTCGTGTTATTTTTAACAAGGAAGTTACCCCGATCATTTTTTAAACGATATGATACAGAGAGAAAGAATATAATGGAAAAATAAACCATCTTCGTTTGTAGCCCCCGACAGGATTCGAACCTGCGACCTTTCTATTAACGCTAGACTGCTCTACCAACTGAGCTACGACGACAGTGATGGAAGTTGTGTATTTTTCAATTACATTCCCGCTAAGACATTCACAGCTATTCATCTTCGTCTGTAGCCCCCGACAGGATTCGAACCTGTGACCTTTCTATTAACGCTAGACTGCTCTACCAACTTTCTCTCTGTATCATATCGTTTAAAAAATGATCGGGGTAACTTCCTCGTTAAAAATAACACGAAACAAAAAATATTTAATTAAAATAATTTGTTTCGTTATAAAGGTATAATGTACAACAGCGCCATCTCTCTCGCTAATCCGAAACTACCTGATGTGGTTCGATTGTAATGGAGCGGGCGCATAGCTCGCCCATTAGAGTGGTGCCAAGGCTGTGAACAAGTCTTTCAAGAGGACACAGATAGGGCGCTAGTCTTGGCGGGAATGTAATTGAAAAATACACAACTTCCGTCACTGTCCTCGTAGCTCAGTAGGTAGAGCAGTCTAGCCTTAATAGAAAGGTCGCAAGTTCGAATCCTGTCGGGGGCTACAGACGAAGATGGTTTATCTTTCCATTATATTCTTTCTCTCTGTATCATATCGTTGACAAGATTGTTGATATTAGCAAACATTATATCGGTAAACAATCCAAATAATAATAGTGGACTAGGACTCAATAGTATTGTCAATATGTGGTTATTATTTATTGACCAGCAGTGTGCGTGCGCGGTAAATTTGATTAGTTCCCCCGAACACGCGCTAAGAAACCTGTCCCTCCGCCTCCAACAGGGATTTGGTCCCAATTATGTATATGACATACTTACACTGCTACAGAGCAAGAAGAGAGTTTATCTACATAATGGGTAATAAACTTATTACTGAACGTGGGACTCAATTGTAGTTAGCGCCACATGAAGAACTGCGAAATTGACCCTCTGTAGTGGGAGGAGCAGGCAACCAACCGCCGGGAATGGAGATCTTTAGTTAAAAAGAAAACATCAATATATGAATCCCGTCTATGTCTAAGTACTTGATGTTAAACGGGACTAGCTGAAAGCCCGACCACCTGCGGTGATCATCAGCTATAATTTTGTGAATGATGTGCTCACGTGCCGGTTGTGTACTCGGGTCTTCATAAATAAGATCGGCTCCGTGAGCTACACAAGAGCACATGGGCGAGATCAACGCCGGAGTTGAAGCAGTCACCGAAATCGGTCAGGAGAGTATATATATATATATACATATATATATATATTATATTGTGTCTTCTGTGATGGTGAGCCATGAAGTCATAGGCTGCCAACTTAATGCCAGTCATCTCTATCACTTATATTATTCTGTTTTTGTCACTGTTTGTATATGTCTCTACTTGTTTCTAGCAATAAAATATTATTCTATTCTATTCTATTCTATTCTATTATATTCTATTCTATTATATTATATTTTATGACTATATCGCCACTGTAACGGTAAGGGAACGCGTCTTTCAATTTGGAGACCGTTATCCCAACAAGGTCTAGTTTGCCCGTCGTAAAACGAATGCCTACGCCAAATAGGATTATGTGCCAAAGGCAACTCCGGGCTTGTTTAAGATACAACCGTATGAGCATTATTTTTAAGGCAACGCATGAAAACAAAATAATGTTAACGCTAATTAATAATGTTAACGCTGGGACATAAGTAAGGCTCACGAAAATTCACAAAGCACCCTGTTTAATATTAGATTAATATTATTGTTATGAACGCATTCGTCGGCAGCATTGTAAGCGCACGCCGTGAGATGAAACTTGGCTATATCGACTCGCACGCCGACCCGGATTAGAGATTTACGTGTCTTAGCGTGAGCCGCGCCAATACTTACCGCGTTTTACTCACCCCACAGGCTCGATACGTGAATAATAGTGTTATTGGCTATTGTTCTCGAATATCCTGCTCCTAGAGCTAGAGCAATGGTCTCAATTTTGGTTTAGAGTCATGTTTAGACAATTTCAGCATCGGCATATAGCTATCGTGCGTTCATCAAAGGCTACTTATGTTAACTTGGTTAAGTACTTGCTCGTCAATTGAGCCGGCACTGTAGGTATTTCTAGCTATCAAAACACCAACTCAAGGTAGAGAGATTTCAAATAATTCAAACATACTACATTCTTTGGTAATCGACGATCATATATATGATTGTTGTACAAACATGTAAAAATGTGTAAATGTTAAGAAGTTTTAAGTAAGGGCAGAAGAGACGCTATATTTTCTCACCTACTGAAAGGAAAAGGACTGAATGCACGCATATTCCTACTCATATTACCCTTTGCTAACCAACCTATCCGAAACAAGAAAGCAATCCTTCCTCGCAAATCTCCCAGTCATCTGGACTGTATTAAAATTCCTCGCGCGTGACCCGTAACCAGTGGTTGATTTGTTTAGGGCGGTGGTACACGGGTCCATAAATCCGGCTTGTCAGCGGCACCGAGGGTTAAGGTGCGGACACACGGGGCGATAAATTAGCCCGCGACGTGTGTGAGTGAATGTAATGTGCTGCCTAGTTTACACAACTAGCGTGGTTTCTAGTTAGATCTGCTCGACTCGCCTTGTGCATATGTATAAAGAAATTTAACCTTTCTAGAAAATAAACTATTGTAATAGTTGGTTTACCTCGTCAGTCATTTTGGTTTATCATCAATATCAAACTGCACGTTCTTTGTAAATTAAGCGGGAGTTCCCTGGGAGTCCATATTTTGTGTTTTATAACAATATTTGTTTAAAAATGTATTCTTGACTACGAACGTTTATCAGCCCAGTTTAGTTACTTCGAGCTTATTCCTTAATTTGTATACTTTTCATAACTTGTTTTGAATGGGTATATCACGTACTAGAAATCAAGTTTTTTCATATTACAACATTTGAACCAAAATGAAACTGCACGATTATTCTCAGTTTAAATAGATGTACCTACTAATGTGATTTCAAAGGAACTGGGAGCTGTTTCAAATAAAACTGGATTACAGTTCATAAATGTTAACTAGGATGCAATTATAAAACACTTCATAATCCCCCGCAACATTTCAATTCAGCAACTAAGCAAACAGCTACTCCAATATTACCGACCTGGTTCTTTTCACAGAAACTAAAGTGTTTTCAGTACGCTTCTGTTTTCGCCCCGCAATTAAACTGCTGTTAAACTTCTTGCAGCGGTGTTTGCAGAGCACCTGAATGGTCGAAAGTTGTGCGGGTGTTCCTTGTTTGCCTGCTAATTATCCCGGTGCAGAGTCGAGTCAGCGGCCAAAGCGCTGACCCGTTCTAAATGATCAGGGACTATTCAAGTTGCGCGAGGGCTTCCGGTAGTCATGGAGACCGCCTTCGCCCATGATTGCATTGTATCAACATTCATATCGGCGTCACGTGTACCCGATACGCTTTAGCGAGGGCCCGAAGCCAGATTTGTTGTCTCCTTTCAAATTAGACGACGGTCCGGCCCGCGACGCGCTAAAATCAAAAGCGCAAAGGGTCACATAATCCGGACCTTTTTGGACGCTACTTGTGTTTGTGTGCATGTCTCGTCTTTTGTCACGTATTCTTAATTAACGACCGTTGCCAAGCTACCCCACTCGTCACTTGTATTGATTGCGCAAGGGCTTCTGCATTGTGCCGATGATTTTTAATACTCTAGCATGGGAAAGTTGCCCGCGTTAAGCGGACGACGTCGTGTTCGGTAGCGTGAGTTTTCCATTAGGGAAATCGCTTTACGCCGTTCGCTGTGGGTTTCAAAATTATCATGGCTAGCCAAATATGTTTTGGTAGCCGACATTTTAAATAGAAAAGATCCGTTGTTTTCAAGTTCGTACCTATACTTTTATTATTTACATGAATTTGTTTAGCTACGCTACTTAAGTAATTAAGTAACAATACAATATGCAATTTTTACTTTTTATTATAATTATGTTTGTGTTATTCTACAATTCATTTCTGATCTTATTTTTATGTGACAGTGAATAATATTATTTGTTATACCAAAAGAATCTAGTAATTGAAGAATAAGATAAGCGATTTGCCTAAAGTATTGTACCAGAAGCCCTCTGTTTGCAGATGGGAAGCCAAGCCTAATAAACCGGCGCTTAACCTCTCACAACAAAGCCGATACAAAGTGAGTGACATCCCGCCCGGAGATCCCGCGAAAAAACCCGGCGACGTGTCAAAGACGCCGCCGCGAACTGAGGGGAAATATTTTAACTCCTTAGCGAATTGAGAGATTAAGTCCTTTTTGAAGAGGCAACCGGTCCCCGGGGTCGGGCGTGATCATTCTTTCAGATCTCATTTCCTCGGATGCTCTATTTGATTGTTATTTTTGTTGCTTTTCCCGCCGTGGCCCGCGCCCGTGATTTGAAGTGACAGTCAACGATTTGCACTTGAGCGCGATAAGTGTTTTCCAACGTTTTTTTTATAAGCAGCTTTGTTAGTGTTTTGTTTTATCGACAGTCCTTCTGATCTATCCTTTTAACAAGATAGAAACAACGTCGCAGAAACAAAGACGTTTTCTTCTTCAATATAACGAACCGCTTCTGGTAATTCTGCTGTAAATTGGTAGCGATAATTTTTCACCAACTCTTACAAGTCAGACTTTTATTGAAAGACCAGTCATCTATCTACTGCCGTCAGTTTCGACAGGTTAATACGATTTGGTGGCGAAGAAATTAACCCTCTCCATACAAACGGGATACCGAAACGGTGCGCAGTCATTTTTCACGCTCCTTCAAGTTTGGAGCACATTTTTGACGTCTCGGCTTGGTATTGAACTTCTATAATTGGTAGAAAAGTTTACGAAGTTATTTTTAGTAGATTTTGAAACGAGTATATTTTAAGGGTAGCTGTATCGTGCTTTAAAATGTGTAGAAATCATTTCGATACACAGCCTCCCCTTGCATTGGCTTTAATTCGAACCCTTTCCCTCTTAGGGAGCCTCTAAGCAATGGTATCCTGTTAATATACAGTAACAAGTAAAAATTTCATTAAGGAATCCATCTCCTCTCGTTTTATTCGTTTTTATTTTCAATTAACACTATAATGTACAAGATTAATCGAAATATAAGCTAAACTTCAGTCGTATCACTAAAAGCGTCTGAAATGTGACTTGGCCATTAGAATATATTTTAATCCAACTGAATATGCATTTATGCGTATATGCTCCATTGAGTGGATCCTGTAACCCGTGGACAGCCGGCATAAAGCCACAAGAAAATATGCAAATCACTATAAGGCAGTAGGTAAGCGGTGGTAAGCCCAGTAATTATTCACATCGGGTTTGGAATCGGGCCCGGAGCGTGCCGTTTCCGCACGCGAATTAAACTGACCCTTAGCAGGCATTTAAATCAAAACACATGTGCTGAGAGCGGAAGGCTTAGCCAGCGTTGATTTTCGGATGAAGGCCCCTTTTTTGCGGGTCCCTGCGTCGATTCCTTGGCGGGCGATGATCGATACCCGCCTTCGCCGCCGGCCCGCCCTCCCTCTTAATTAGGACTCGGAATCTGTGGCGGACACACACACACACACACGAGTCTCGTGCGGGTATAATGTTAATCAACTTTCATTATGCACTAAGGAATTATATGGGTACGCCTGAGGAGTGATTATCCGAGTTAGGGCCGCGTCCCCGACCAAGAAATCATACTTTATTATGATCATTCCGTATTCGGCGAGGCTTTACGGCAGCACCTCGCGGGGCCGCGGCATTAGAATTTACGGCGCATATATCACGGTCGTGTTAGAGCATTGTCTACAAAGTAAGCGCGGGATAATTGCCCTTTGTTGCTAGTTCCTAGTTGGCCGGCCTTTTTCCGTAATTACCTGTACAACACGATTTACTCTTCCTGGGCTAACACAAGCCACGCTGCTGATTTGGTTTTGTGTATGCTGTTATTTACCTAATTGCTAGTGATAAATATATGTATTCCATTCCACACAGCTACACGTGTTTCAATACTATTTCAGGCACTCAAGGATTCCTATGTAAATAATTTTCTACATCTAACCACCGACCGTCGTTATTACATCGAAATATTCTACATTGATTATATCTATGGAAACTGAAAACACAGGGTTTCTACTCTCAACTATTTAATGCCAATGACCGTGTCCATTTACATTACATTGTATCTGATAAATGTAGGTATAATTTCTAGCAATCTACGACTAAATACTATAAAATTCGTTTGAACAAAATCCGACTTTATGTTTCTGTCGTTAAGATTTGAATTTAAATGAGAAATAGGTGTGATAAGGGGCCGAGTCTGCGGCCACTAGTATAATCGGGCGACGTGTTACGGGACCCATGCTCATAATGCGTGAGATTGGAACTAAGCCCAATCCTTTTGCGCTTACTCGTAGATTAATATCACTTCAGTCATCATTTAACTTTAGAACTATACTCATCTGTACGCTTACATAAATGGTCTGCCAGACCCTTACTCCGAACTAAACTAAAATATTAGTTAAAAACGGTCGTTATTTTACAGTAGTTTCTGCTGCTATGGTACTGAATGTATCCATTCACTACCAAGTTATTAAAACAAATTATCGTTATTTTACAGTAAGTACTTATTGTAAATTAGAATCTATAGAAAATAATGCACACGGTTTTTGGCTATTATGTTTACGCTTGTTGTTTTTTTCATTCTAACAGGTAGGCAGAGGAGCCCAATTAACCCTTAAATTTAAAACTATTCCATATCCAACCTTAATGGATACCATTGTGTAAAATACTTAGTGCAAAGTCCTGACTTTAAGTATGGCTCTATTCATCGATAAATTGCAGAAGTAGATTTTAAAGCTCAAACACACTTTTGTTTTGATTTTAATTATAATGGTAGCGTGTTTTGTCTCTACTCCAGTTCTTATCGATTTCTTAAGATTAAGTTATTTCATAACATAATAACAACAAACGAAGAAAGAGCGAAAGAGCGAGAATGAAAGAGCCTCCCTAATACCTCCTAACACAAGTGTAAAACTTAAAAGGAGGATTCGACAAGTATTGTAAGCACTTTGTTATTAATAAATGTTTATAAATAATGATTCATTAAAGGCTGTCAAGTAATAAAAAAATATATACGATCCATTTGTACTAGGTATTATATGTATATTGCGTCTGTGAATACTCGGTAATTTGTTATTTGTAAAAGTTGGTTAAAATGTCAAACACGCAGCAAATAAAATGAAGGTCACCTTAAGCCGAGTCCGCTGCGCCGTGCTTTCGATGTTTTTAAACATCTAACATGCCAATCAAAACAAAACCCTATTTGTTTGCCGAAACTGACGGATGACATGTTAGATGTTTAAAAACATCGAAAACACGGCACAGCGGACCCGGCTTAACGAACAACGAAATACGTCAAACGTCCACTCTTTACATAACATAGCAACATAACAACACCTACACGTCAGTCTAAGTAACGTGAGCACATTACAAGGTCCTTAATACACTGATGCGAAACGTCATAAAGCCCTGAAACTTGAATGGCCCTCTAATCGCTCCGGCCTCAAGAAGGGCTCTATTGAACGCTGAGCTAAGGTTATGGGATAAACCTCCGATAAATCTTTCACTTTGACGGTCCTTTAATTAAGGCGTCTAATAAAATGTAATTGATCAAAGCGGATAGTTTGGACTACAGTTTATAACCACCGAATTACGTTTATGATCGATTCGGAGCTTATTTTATAAGCTTAAGAACTGAAATTAAAGATACTAAAATGTTTCAAGAAAATTATAGTAATAGAAACAATGTTAATAATGAATCATCATTTCTTTATATAACAAAACATACCATATAAATTAACCCTAAACCATGCAATCCATCACACACTGTTGAGGAAGCGTAACACTTTTGATAAATTAATTTTCTTCGCTCTTTTCAAGCATCGTTTTAACTCCATATGACCCCAACCACCCATCAAGACCTGCATTTCTCCGCAAATAATAGGAGATGTGTTATGACTCGGTAACGTGCAAAGGTGTCTTGATAAGTTGGTAATCTTTATAACACTTATCCAGTTAGTAAGACCCACGTCGTTTCGCAACCGCGAAGCGTTGTATGGCCGCTGGTGTAGCAAAAAGGTGTCATGTTAAGTTGGTGTTTATACACACGTGCAGGAAAATTCTCGGGCCCTTGAACTAATTTAATAAATGAGGTGTTACCGTTAATTACGCAAAGAACGTCGGGCGCAGTCGCCGCTAACACACGAACAAATTAACGAGATTATTAACTCCATCCGACAAGTCATTCTTTCGCAGCGGGTAGCGGAACTTGTGTAAGAAACTGATATAGGATAATATTACGTAAAAATGCATATACCGGTATTTGCTTATTGATATACTTGCATCTAAAGACATTTTTATTTATAAGTGAGTGCTATTCCTGAAAGTGAAGGACATTCGAGCCTTGTTTTAGTTCTATTTAGCCCGTGACTTCGCCCGCGAGGAACTCAATTATATATTTTCACCAACTTAATAGGGGATGACTTCCGGGATCAAAAGTATCCTATGTCCTTCCCCTGGATTAAATGTCTCTATACCAAATTTCATCTCAATCGGTCTAGCGGTTTTAGCCTTAAAAGATAACAGACGAACAGACAGACAGAATTACTTCCGCATTTATAATATTGGGATGGATTTGTAGTTTTACCACTACCTATCATACGATCAAAGTACTCTATGACGCTAAGTCTAAACATTTGTAACATCGAACATCCATTTAAGGGCTTACTGATGCGTTGTAATGCGCTCCACGCGATATTGAATTAGAATAAATCACAACAATTTAGAATAATAAACCTGATACTTACAGAAATCAGAAAATCAACCGCAATTCTCATATTTCACGGACAAATAAAGGGCTGAAAGAAGAAAATGTTCATATTATTAATCAAATCCCAAAAAAATGGTGGCGTGGGGTTACGCTGCTCGGGACAGCGACGTGTGATTGATCGTTAATGAAGTGGATAGTTATTAATGGTGCGGCGCCCGCGGGACTTCTTTATTTACCCACTAACACCTATTAACTGTAATGGAGATATTACAGTAGTCTTACGCCGAAACATGTAATAGTTTAATTAAATTGGTAAAATTAATAAATTTAAGTAAGCCCTCTCTTGAATGTCGTTGTGATCTGTTCGAATAGGCATTTGATTTGTTTATGTCACATTTATACATGTTATGTCGATCAGTACGTCTAGCACAACTTGCTGCTCTGACGCTTCTCGCGCGACTAAGCGTCTCGTATCTCACTCGCACTGTGCAAATTAGAATAAGATGGGTAGATCTTTCTCGACTCGCGTCGCGGCGCGGCGTCAGTTGTGCTAGACCCGCAGGCCACAATTAAATGTAGGAGGACTTAAGTTTTGGTGCCACATCCTTGCCGCGTCATATACTTTCATGTGAAGTTTCAAAATTAGAATAACAATGACATGAAACATAACCTATGCCCTATGGATGTACTCTTCTGTCAAGGAGTACAAATGGAATTCTAGTCCTTGACCCATTATCTTGAGGTGCCGATGCTACCTGCGAATAAGTCAGACTGTAATCTATTCTTTAAGTAGGTACCCTCATTTCGAGAACCGGTCCCTAAATACCGTGTACCCTGTTATACGCGCATACTGCACTCCGCCCGCCTCTACGTCGGATTATTCTCTACCGTCTAGACTTACATTTACTTGCTACGGGCTACGGCGTAGCACTTCGTAGCAAAGGGACGATATGCGATAACAAATGATTTATAGATATCATGCGTATGATTCAAAGTATTTTTCATTGAACGATTCTTAGTACATATTTTAATTAAATGATACTTACGGTTGCTTCATAGTTTACTTACGCGTAATTATTATGGTACGGAATATATAAAAACTAGAACCATGATTACATCTATCTTAATTTTTATGTTTATTATAGTGCTCACAAATATCTGAACATGTCTCTATTGTCGAGGCATTAGACACGTGTTTAGATATTTGTGAGCACCGTGGCCGCTCCGATATATCTGATGCCGACTGTACTTGCAACTGGAAAATGCTGGGCGAGGGGTTACGTGGTTTAAAACGAGTAATGAAATAAAGTAGTGAAACAAGGGAGGTGCAGTCGATGTATGATTATGATACCACTTATATTTCATGTCTTTGACATTCTTGTTTTATAAAACATACCAGGGACATACATAACCTGCTGTAATTTTCTCAAATATTAGAGCGTGGCTTGGACACACATCTACTAATAAATCATCTCGGTAATAGCATACCAATCAATTGAGCAAATTATAATGGAACCGAAATTAATAACTTTTTATTCCTTTATTTGACCGAATTTCAACAAGCTCATATATTTTGTTCAGGCATTTACACACATACTGAGCCGATCTTCAATGTTATTAGTAAGTTTACGAAGCGCGTCAGCTTTAAAACTTAATTTGAGAAATCACATTTGACCGCAATAGGGAATATTCATGACATTTTTTTATTTTTTTTATCTATTCTATAAGTAATTATATAACCGGAAAAAATATAACACTTTCACAATATTATTAAATAAGCTAAAAAAAAATAATTAAAATTACTATCATTATCGGACGATCAAAACGCCACCATTTTGGCGCGCTCATTTGTGACGTCACCGTGCAGCTTAGTGCACGTCGGTTCTTAAACAAAATAACAACAAAGTTTTTGATTCACACTTTTAATAAATGTGAGTGATTAAAGCTTATAAGATCAACTTATTGTAATGGAAGAGCACACAAAAGCTTATTATAAATATTGTATTGTCCCTATGTGTGAAAATCACATTAAAACTGCAAATATTTTCATATGCCCAAAGGTGCAAATATAAGGATAAAGTGGTGTAAGGCGATGAGGAGAGATAATGTATCGTGCTTGAGTAGTTTATATTGTTGTGAAGATCATTTCGACGTGAGTATTAAATAAATATGTATGTACCTAAAATCTTTTTTATTACGACTCGCGAACAATATAGGTAAACAATAACCTAACCTCAAAATTGTATTATATACTTATTCATAAAACTATTCTGATTCCCAATTTTTTTAGTTATTAATTATTAATGTTACAAATATTATGATTTTTGTTGATCAACAGCTGACTACGAGTGTTGATTTTGATCAAGAAACGTTTTAGCTAAGTTTCTTTGTTTGCACTGTTGATCGAAGAAAGTTAAAAGAATTTAATCCTTTTTACTGAGTGACCTACACAAATTTGTTTTATTTATAAGCCTTGACGAAAACAACCTTGTTTGTTAAAGTTCATAAAGATGTTCTTAACATTTAACATTCCTAATAGGTACCTACATATCTTTGATTATATAATACTAGCTTCTGCCCGCGACTCCGTCCGCGTGGAACTCGTTTATACTATCTCTATACCAAATTTCATCCAAATCGGTTCAGCAGTTTAAGCGTGAAGAGGTAACAAACAGACAGACAGACACACTTTCGCATTTATAATTTATTATTAAGTAAGTATATATAAAATATATAATATAACTAGCTTCTGCCCGCGACTCCGTCCGCGTGGAACTCGTTTATATCGTAGCTCCCCCCATATCCCCCAAAGGGATGAAGTGGGGGTGAAAGTTTGTATGGAGCTACGATATAAATGAGTTCCACGCGGACGGAGTCGCGGGCAGAAGTTAGTATACATAATATATAAAGTTATAGTATAGTAAAATAGTATATAGTATGGATAAATATCTACTAGTTTTTTATTCCACTTATTTAACAAAGACACCTATTTGAAGTAGTTTAAAAGTCTAGCTATTTGAATCGCCAAAATAGGTTATAATTATTTAATTGACCAATCTCACGAGTATAAAAACAAGGAATATGAAAATTTATTGAATATCTGTAACTTATTTACCTTGCAGCTTTTACTCCGCTTAGTTCAGCGGACGTAAAGTCACAAATATTTGCGAAGTATGTATTAAATTTAGTCATCATGAACACATCAATTTTAGGCAGATTATCCGACTGTGCCTTGACAAAACCGCCTTCAGTCATTGTGGCGAGTCTTTTTTCACTTAATAATTACCAAAAAACACTGATTATTTATCATAAACAGCGGCCAAACAATGCGAATAACTTTCAATAATCATACTAACGACCTGCACGGTGACGTCACGTTTCGCTCCGCCAATAGCGTTGCGTTTTGGAAATTTGCGAGGGAATTTGAAAAATAGTACTTTTAAACAATTTATTTTATCAATAGAAACATGATAATTTGAAAAAATAATCATGTGTGTATATTTATTAAGCAATATAGATTACACGTGATTATTTTTGTCCATTTCTAAATCACATGCATATTCCCTATTACCAGAAAAAAATCGGCCAAGTGCTAGTTATGCCTACTTAGCCTTGATAGTTTTCCTTTTAAATTATTTATATGTACTACTGCCAAGATTTTTTTCACTTTCCCAGTAGTAGCCAGCGAAAAATGTTTATGAACAAGCTATCCTAAGCTAAGCTATAGCTATAATTGTATTGTATTTCTACTCCCTTTGTCTCTGTTTGTCTTTTGTGTAGTGAATAAATGTCTTCATTCTTTCTTTCTTTCTTTCACACTATGGGTTTAACAAGAAAAATAATTTACATCCCCACTTTAGGTGTAAGGGAGGTACCGTAAAAAAAAAAAAAGATTTTATTCTACTGATTTGTCGGCGTGATTGATTTATATACCCATGCAGAGTTACAGTTTTCTAGTAGTAAGGGTTACTGAGCTAAGCTGAAGATGGACCGACGGACATACAGACGGACATGGTGAAACTATAAGGGTTCCTTGTTGACTACGGAACCCTAAAATCGGAATTCAGTTTCTTTTTTACTGCCCTCTCTTACACTTTTAGTATTTCAAAATAGATGTATCCAAGCCATATATATCCTTATTGTATTTTTTTACAATTCACTCATTTATTTTGTCAATTCAGGAAGCATTTAGGATATTTCAGAGTGCCTGTTTTATTTATACCTCGATGTTAAGAACATTTAAATAGTATTGTGAATTATTTTTATTTAAAGTTTTCTTTAAATAAACATAATTCACAATACTATTTAAATGTTCTTAACATCGAGGTATAAATAAAACAGGCACTCTGAAATATCCTAAATGCTTCCTGAATTGACAAAATAAATGAGTGAATTGTAAAAAAATACAATAAGGATATATATGGCTTGGATACATCTATTTTGAAATACTAATAATATTCAATTAGTTAAATCTATAATTTCCGACATTTCCTTCCACCGAATGCAAATAAGTAATAATGATTGGAGGGACTTGATTCAACTCACCCTCGATGATTTTGTTTTATTTCAATTAAGAGGCAGTCTCAAAGAGTTCTGTGGCAGCAGTCACTCTATCGTCGACGATTTAAACAGATGTCGTGTTAAGGAGGTCCTCTCAGAATATTCGTTCGGAATTTAAATTGCAAATTCGTGCGGTGGCAGGTGCAGCCTCACGATTGAACGACAACCTCTCTTTCTATCCTCAAGGAAAACACGTCCCACCCTCTCACGCAAGACGCTCAAAATTAACGAATAATGACCGTCAACAAATAAAACTCGAGCGTTACTAATTACTTGGCGCTCCAGCGAAGAGAGGCAATTCTTGCACTCTATTCCGAAAAGGAAATCTTAAGGCTAATGGCGTTAATTTAAAAAGAGGCCCATGACTGTGATTTTTCTTTTACACAAACTTTTCGACTTGTGATTTATTGGTTTCGTTGTCTATACACTCGGTTGAAACAGGATGCGGGCGTATATAAAATGTCAGTCACACACTGGTCCCAAACTAAATAGAGGGTGCGTTCATTATGAGCGGGCCGAGTGGTCGCAGGTAGTAGGTCTAAATTAAAGTTTAGCTTCAGCTAGTTCAGCGGACGAGTCTTTGGCAGGCGGATCACGAGCCGCGCGGCTTAATGAATGAAGAAATTCCGTGGAGCCCCTCACACGTGCCCGGGGCGCGGGGGGGCAGCGGCCAGCCCCTCGCATACATTGTAAAGTGCTACTCGGAGATGCTCGCTGCTTTAATGATTGAACGTGATTCTAGTTGCGAGCAAGGATAACGTTATTGCATGCATAAACGCAGTGAACTATGAAATCATCTAGGAATTTTAAGTATATGTACAGTCAACAAGACACCGAAGCTCAGAAAACGCTATTAGCCTTTAATTCCAGCAAATTATATTAGAAGGTAAATATAATGAAATAAAGCTAAGGCAATAGAATTCCCCACTAATCTTTGTCCCCGCAGCCGTAGCCGAGTAATTAGCTTTCCAATTTAAAAGAGCGGCCCGGCTCCATCAGTCCGCTCCCCAGCGCGCCGAATCGATAATAATTAATTATTTTTGACATAATCACAACCAAAATCCATTCTCTTTTTGCTTATTCACGTCCTGATAATAAAACAGGGCGACGCTTTTAAGGCTCGACCGAGTGAAATTGATAAAAAATAAATAAGATCCGCCAAGTTTTCGCCAAGTCAAACAAAATTGTGGGCCAGCGCTATTGGGTGTTGCGTGATTAATTACGTTTCAGACATACCTATCGACGCGCTGCCTGGAGAAAATCGTAGCAGTACCAACATAATATATACATAAACAGAATAAATCTGCTGCCAACACAAAAATATGACAATCCTTGCTTTTACTATTTGTATTGTATCATAAAATGTCGAACCTCAAAGGGTTGTTGTGATGAACACACACCTGACATCCAGAGCTGGGTCCTCGGGTTGACAGGGGTTTGTCGTACGCACAATCGCGACTGTGTCAATATTGGACACGACACATAATGGACCAAGATTCGGATGTGGGCGACCGTCCCGTGGCGCTAATAGTTGTTTGAAGACCTTCCACAGAAAGCGGGTGGAGATCAATAGCCAATTGTCTTAGATACGTATTGCGATAGTCGACATGACATGTACCTGATGGGTATGTATGATGCGTACGTACGGGAGAAACCAATATGTCAGGATATTTTAAAAAATTGCCTTGTATTAGTCGTTTGGTTTAAAACTTAGCAAGTGTAAGTACATAGAATAAGAGTAGGAGAAGAATACATAGCAGAGGTATCAAATTATTGTAATGAAAATTATTTGGTACCATTAAGTTAATCTTGTGATGAAGCTAGAAGTTGGCTCTTTAATGGCTAATATTCCTGTACTAAAAAGGTAATATTTACAAGGATTTATTAGAGCCACGAAGTGGGTGCGGCACAAAGCGGTCCCCGGGCTCTTCTAGGGCACAACCGGAAAAGCGAAGTCATGATTTAGCGCATGTTTGGTTTAAAATAACTAATAAGGATTTTAGTTTGTATTGTTCTACTAACTGAGCTAGAACACTTTGTGTACCGAAATATCAAAACAAGACCCTCAAATGTGATGAGAATGGAAATTTCGAAAGAGTCTTTTTCCATTTTCAATTCCATTGAAATCCCATCGACCAAAAAACCAGCACAATTTCCAAATAAAATCCAATTAACGTTCCCGAAACGCCCTCGTAACAGAACAAGAACGCTGCGAACAAAATACCGGTAAGTTGCCGGTACTTAAAAAATACATAGTGAAAACATTAGGTTGCCCCGGGCGGCCGTGATTAAACCCAGCGAGGCATGCCTAACGAGACCGGTATGTTTGAACGGCAAGGAATACTTTGCAAGTTGCCCGGACAGCGGTTGCCGCACCTGCGCTTGTTTATAACGGCTAAGACTTCGCGAGCCTGATGTATTGTTTCTTTAGGCTTGACCCAGTTCCTATTTTTATATACTTTTTTATTGAGTTTTTATGAATCAAAAAGTAACACAAAAGGTGTCGTCGTAACTTTCACTTGAGAAAGGATGAAGAGCTTTATTGCCATGATAATAAAAGCATTTTTTGATAAATTCTAGTATTTTAAATGTGACGATTCTACAACTAAGTTATCACAAATTCACCAGAATCGTGTATTTATTAGGTATTAGGTAGGTACTTATAATAGGTAGGTAGGTAGGTGGGTCTACAATTAAAAAATATTTTTTGGGTCGTGGCGTATAACCATCGCATTTTTACCATATATCATATCTATTGCACAAATATACGTTATCTTACTACCTAACAAACTAACTACACATACGTGTCCCTAACTGTTATATATGTACATCACTCAAATTAGCATACATTTTGGGCCGCCCCTTGTCTTCTAATGACTTTTTAAGTTTTCTACCCTACATGCACATATAGATAAGTTTGGAATACCACAGTCCAGTCTTAAGAGGGTTAAAGGGTTGTCAAAACCGGCAATTTAAATCCGTATCACAATTAATTACAAATCAGTCTTCACCACTGATATTAAATAATATTTTAAAGGGATAAGTACCGGCATATAGCTAATGCAAGAAGTTTTTAATTAAAACAGCCGAACGGTAAGAGGCTGGGCTGTAGGGGCTATCAGATGCAACGTTCTAGAAGGTCTCAAGAGGATTTTAATGCTGGTGAATTTAGGTCGTTTTGGATCAGCCCTGAAGGCTGTATCGGGCATATGCTAAAGCCGAAGCACAAACATATTTAGGCCCGTGCGCAGCTAATCACTGGACGGGCCTGTGTGCCCACCGCCTTATACCCCTTCGAGCAATATTAATATATTAATTATTTATGAGTGTGTTTGGACAAGCAAGATGTACTTGTATTGATTATATTGAGAGCAGAAATGCATTATTCCGTCGAGCTTTGGTTTATTAACTACGAAATAAAGTTATTTGGTAGTCTATTAAACTTATACACAACAACTCAAAATTCATTCATCATCATCATCAGCCAGTATAAGTCCCAATGCTGAGCACAGGTCAACTTCGCGAGAAGAGATTTGAAGGTTCCTTTCAACTAGGAGCAAATATGGGATAATTTATACATAACACAAATAAGAAACAATTTAACCATTGAGACAACAGCTTCTACTGTAACGTAAAGGATTTGTCTGGTTATATTTCACGATATGTTAAACATTTGACGTCTCATTGACGTCCAGTTGTAAACTCGCAAATTAAAATTACTGTAAATTTCCTTAGCCACTTTGTACGTCGCCTCGTTAGCTCTCCATATAACCCTCTTTCTGTTTTCAGATACACGTGACTGCGATGAAGAAGAGGCTAACAAGGTAAGTACATTTGCTAAGCTTAAAACTAAAAGAACAACATTTAAAAGCCACTCCACCCCCACAAGCGCAATCCAAACTTCGGCGACGACTTTATGGCCTCGGCGACCGCCAAAAGTCGCCAGGCAAAACTCGCCAGCAAAAGTGCAAGCGTGTTTACTCATATATCAGCGTTTCTTTTCGATAAGCTCCCCCGCTGCCAATAAAGTGATTAAGTCACAAATCGCGAGGGTGGCGGGCATTTTTATAATTTGACTGTTTTTCTACGTGTTCAGTTGGTTTGATATTGCTTGTGGTTGCTGCGATTTATTTTCTTTCCATGCACTTGGCATTAGAACTAATTTATTTTGGAGTGTATGGTAGCATTTTGTAGTTCCTAGATAAAACACGTTGGTAATATGGATGTAAATAATATTGTTTGCACGATTAATAAAACAATAAAAACAAATAAGTAAAACGATTTTATTATTTCATTAATCATAATATTTATACAAGCATTCCAATGTAATTCGACATTTCCTCCTGCCTATATTTTTTGTAGGTACACGATCCCTGTGATAAACGAGTACTGAATTATTTAGAAAAATAATTAAATAGGTTCTTTTACATTTCAAAACATTCGGATTACATACAAGTACATCCAAGAACGATATAATTTCCACCGTAGCTTTATTTTATCGATATCAACTTTTACCCAATACCCTGCCCTTCTGAACCCCACGATTGTTAGTTACAAATAAATTGCCCGATGCTATAGCGTTATAAATTTCATACGTGCTGAGAAATGACATACGGTATTATTTACGGCGGAGGTTTTTTTTCGGGGAAGCACAAAGACATTGTGACATAATTGAGCCGTTTTGGGGCACGCTACAATTTGCAGCAATTTACTTCGATAAGGGAAGACTCTGTGAGAACATGCTTTTCTTGTAATACGAGTACTTGCGGGATCAACATATTTCATAATTTTACAGTATTTACACGTATGACATTGACATTTATTGACATTTCATTTGTGAAGTATCAAACTCAAAACTCAAACTCAAAATGATCTTTATTCAAGTAGGCCTAGTAACAAGCACTTTCAAATCGTCAGTTATTTTTTTAAAGTATTTTATGAAACATTAAAAATAAAAAATAATTTTATATGAAGTAAAAATTGTATAGAAAATACTAGTGAATATTTCTAGAAAAACAATCTAATGTCAAAAAACAAAATATAACGAGAATTAAATAATTAATCTATTGATTAAAAATTCAGTCACAATTAGTTCCATGGAGTTTTATCATTCATGTAGTCTTGTGTGCTATATTAAGCTTTCGAAATAAGTTTACGCTTCACATAGGTAGTTCTTGAATTTATTAATAGATAACTCAGTTAAGTTTCCTGGAAGTTTATTATAAAACCTATAGAGTTTTGATTGATTTGTATCTCGGTTCTCCAAGATTTATTAAAAACATGCTTCTGCCCGCGACTCCGTCCGCGTGGAACTCGTTTATATCGTAGGCCCATACAAGCTTTCACCACCATTTGACCCTCTTAGAAGATGATTTCCAGGATGAAAACTATCATGTGTCCTTACCCGGGATTTAAACTACCTCTCTCCATACCAAATTTCTTCTCAATCGGTTCAGCGGTTTAAGTGTGAAGAGGTAACAGACAGGCAGACAGACACACTTTCGCATTTATAATATTAGTATGGATATGGATAAAACAGTGTCTGATAACGATGATATTATTATTCTTAACTAATATTTAACGTGATCTGACTTACATTGATTAATAACTTTAATAAGATACAATATGTTGTCGTCCATATCGTATCCTAAGACAGCGGCCTAATTTTTTTTCTGATGAGCACACATGCCTCGCAAAACCTAACTTAGTTTTAAATTCCTAATTAAATATATATACTGATAATTACATAAACATTCTTAACGATAAAACTAAATATATGGCGGTTGTACTCTGAACAGCCAAAGACAGATAATCCAAATAGGGATCTTTATGAACAAACACGAACAAATTCGTTAATAACTAGCGCGATTGATATCGTCTGTCAACGGACATTAGCGCCGTCCCGAGCGCGCGCCGCTCCGCTCACCGTGCCGCATCAGGCGCCATTAGCTCTACAAATGACACTAAAATGAAATCTATTCATTTCCTTTTGAGCCGAGTCAATCGTCGGTAAATATTGTTCAATTTCACGCGATCCGAGCATTAGATCTAAAGCAGAAAACCCCTTACCTCCAAGCCAAGGGAATTTAGACCTTATTCTGTACGCATTAGGTTTGTATACATGTGTAACGCTTAGGAAATCAGAGTTCTCATGGTGACGATTCATGTTGATAGTGGGAATAAATAGTTCTGTGTCTTTTCTTCTGTTAATACAATTATATTTTATCCGAGGTATCGAAATCGATTACATTGTTCATGTGATCTTCATAAAAAAGAAACATTTAATAAACTTCAACCTTATTTAAAATTGTTTTTTATTTATGAATAGGGTAACAAACCAAACTTCTTGCATATACGGTTACAATGTATGTATTTACACAAAACTGTAGGCACTTTAATTTTTGCTTTAAAGAAAATGACAATGATGGTTAACTACATGACTTTTCCAAAATGTGTGTACTTCACAGGAAGATGAAATGATTGATGACGTTCCGCATATAGATGTTGCGATACGGCCTCGGGTTAATTTGTACTGGGAGTGTTTAACCGGGCCCAAACATGCCCCCGCAATGGGTTCGGTTCGGTACTTTCAATGCCCCTCAATTTGTATGTATGTATGTATGTAAGCACTTTATTGTACACAATAACAGGTAAAAGAATATACATGTCACACAATAGATAAAAGTACAAAGGCGAACGTATCCCTATAAGGGATCTCTTCCAGCTAACCTTTGAGCAATTGAGAGGAAGGTATAGGTAGAACGAGATAGGCAAACTTATACCGTGTACAAAAACACACAGAGAAAATAAAAACAAAACCTAATAGGTATTAATTCTAGAAAAATAAAAACATGCTAAAACATACTTATATAAATATACAATATAAATTATAATACACACTATCATATGTATTATATATCGCAAATATACAATAAATACATAAATACTATATTCAACCAATTCACAAGTCATTGGAAAGCCACAACTTCTTCAAATTAATCTTAAGTGACGCAACAGACCGCGCTGTCTCAGCGACAAAGGCAACTTATTTCACAACTTAAGAGGCTGACAAGACCTAATTTGGTGTCTATGATATTTAAGCAGTTTTTTAAGAAAAACTATTTGTTCTAGCACATCAAATAAAATATATGTTAATATTCAGCATATTTCAAAAACCGTGGACGAGCTCGATACATAATTGTACGAAATCGGCTCGATAGAAAATAATTGCAAAGATTGGTCTTAAAATCACATTAAACGGTTCTATGTCTCTATTTTTTTGACGTATGGGTCTGCTATTAAAAACATGAAGTCAACATATTCATACCTAAACCGAAAGCGAGTCATATTTCACAAATAATCCACCCTTTTTTTATTTCAATATTTATGTAATATTATCTTCAAAAACCGGGCCGCCCAGTAACACTCGCTCTTGTTTACTCCGATGCAAATAGACAGTGTGCGCGCTATCCAAAATCCTCAAGGGCATTTCGGTGTTGACAGCGTCTTAACAGCGCGCGCGGTAAAATATCTGGAGTATGTTCGCGTCTTTTTAGACAGAGTAAGGTTAGCACTCGACCGCAATCGGTGGCCACTGCCGTCTGCCATATAATTAAACCGCTCAGAAAGATAAGGCGGAAGTAGGGCTGAACAGTGTGTTGAAAAGTAATGACAGATATGCACGTCCCTGCGCCGGCGAATCGGTAACCATCGATGCTTAGAACGGAATTCAGAGATATGATCATACTTGCGTAGACCAAATATATATCTGATACATACATTTCGTAGGCGCTCCAGCTTATCAAGTAGCTCCTCGTTGAGGTCCAGAAACGCAATATCACTATAGTCCAGAAGAGGAAGCAAAAGCGATTGAGTAAGAGTCAACTTGGTACGAAGAGGAAGGAAATTCTGGAGACGCCTTAGGGAGTGAAGGGATCTAACGATCCTCTGATTCACCTCAGCTATATGGGGTGACCAAGAAAGCGTATTGTCCATGGTGATACCCAAATTCCTGACAGTAGAGGAAAAAGGAATAGAAATTCCATCAAAAATAATGTCAAGCACCACCACCTCTGAGAGCTTATTTAGATAGTAAGGATTGCCAATAATAATCGCTTGTGATTTCTTCGCATTAATTTGTAAACCAAACTTACACGACCAGCAGCGTATAGATTCAAGGTTTCGATTGACTTCCGAGATTAATGAGGAGCAATCATCTACAGTAGCTGCTGCATAAATCTGTTGGTCATCTGCGTAAAGGTGATTGTATCGTCCAATTCGACATTTAAAATGTGTGTTCTAAATAATTAGGTATGTGTGGAAATTATAGCGTGTGTGCCTTACGGCCTGGCCACGGACACGCGCGGCAGCGGCAGCGGCAGGCGTTTTATCTCTTCATTGCGGGCATTCTAAATTTTAATATTATGCATATACTATTTCTGGTATGAGAGTGGATTTAAAGATATACTACTATTGTCTTGAAGTACAACTCTAAATTAAATAAGGATGCATGAATATTATAAATTATGGTATTGCAATGTGATTGAACTTTGGAAAAGCACACACATCTTAATTTTAGAACTAGCTTTTTCAACATTTCTGACGCATTGTAGTGCTACGCATTTTTAATGGCTTTTTGATTATATTATTTGTGACAAGATAGTGAACTTACAATGAAAAACTCTTATACACATCCATTTTATTTTGTGGCTTTAGCCTGAATACAATGGACACACACTCATACACATATCACAGTTACACGACATACATTAGCTGACACACCACGAGCTTAGATTTCATTTGATATACACGCACTTAGGTACATTCTATGCAAAGCTTTTTGGCTGATCTAGATCCTGGATTGCTGGAGTCGACTCGAGTTTACACCTAAGGAATCTGACGTGTCAATTTCTTAGAAGCTGTGAACTTTACACCACACGATAGGAATACAAGCAAGGCCTGAGTTATTTATATGTTCTGTAACATTGCGCTCTGTTTGTTCTGGGATGTAACTCATTCGATTATATGGACCTTTGACATCTGCGTCAATTAGTGGAAGTAGAGTGACAATGCAGGCCAATTTAAGGGACAGACAGTACAGTGGATGTTAAAGCATATAAATGGTATTCAGAGCACCTTGTACATAATCGACAACAATCACTATCCCTGTTACAAATACCGTGGCTGCATGAACGTTTAGGGTATGCGTAATTGCTGCTGGGCATTGTGTTTTGCGTAATTATTAAAATTATTCTTGGCAATCTGCGTAAAGTAAATTTTAGAAGTACTAAAGTACTTCAGAATCGTGTAAGATGATGAATGCGTAGGAGAGATGGTTTGAATCAAATAGATATTAAGGGTTGATAGGTTGCTTCAAAACGGAATCTGTTGGTTGGCGAGGGTGCTAGGTGTGTTTGGGAGCCCTCGAAAGATTCCAAATATAACAATAGGTGTAGGCCCCATTTTCAAGACCTAAGGTCTTAAATCCCAGGGTCCCCTTGTAGTCTGTTTTTTACAGGTCATCGTTGTCGTTCGTCGTGATGGAGCATTTTTATAGTATAATTTTAGTTGGTTCTAAGTTAGAAATATATGTATGTAATTAGTATTAGATAATTATAATTCGCATATGGTAATTAACTAATTAAATCAATTATCTTTGTTCGAGTTGTTGCAGATGGGGTGAGTTGCATGTTCACTTATGTAGATAGACTATTATTGTTGATTTAATTTAAAATGTTCATTTTATTGCGGATTTAATTAATTATTGCGGATTTTTACGGCTTGTTTTACCGGTTGATTTGATTTGCGGACGATAAAATTTATTGACGGATTATAATTTTACAGTAATGTTTACGATTACTGAAATTACCTTTCACGTGTTTTAATTCGGTTTTTGCGGCTTTTGATCATATATCAACGTATGATTTTTGACGTTTATTTAATTTAAACGCATTATCTAATGCGTCGAATAAACTACATTTGCGATTTGGTTCATTTTGAAACTTTATTTACATTCGTTTTATTTATTACGAATGTTATTTATTCATATTATTTGTTGCGTGTGTTGCGGTTTCATTTGGAACATAATTTGACATTATTATTTTATACGATGCGTTTTACGACGAGATTTTAACACAACTTAGACTTAGTCCTATTAGTACTTCTTGAACTAGACGATCCCAAGTATTTTATTTATGGCCAGTATTTAAGTTAACTTATTAAATAGTATTTTATTTAAGGGAGGCTAGTTTAGTCTTTCTACAGTGCGTAGTGGAACGAATTAAACTTCACAAATGAAAGTTGTTAACAACGTGTATTTTTTTGGAAAAACCTCCTCAACATTCCAACAATTAAAACTAGGCTAATGCCTGCCTGCCTGCCTTCCTTATAAAGGATCAGAATGACTGACAAGATCCTAAAATTAATTACACAACGATATCTGACAGGGCAACACCAGCCATATTGCAATCTTTTGTATCAGCTACACCGTGACCTTGGCGTGGCGGACGCGAAGATTGATAATGCTGACTCGCTTGTTAGGGCCACTCTTCAGTCTAATTTGAAAAGTTCTATGTCTTTTAGAAAATATAATACGGTTAGACCTTTTTGGTTCAGCAAGGGCGAGCAGCTCATCGATTATCAATTTGAACAGCCCCTGAGACAAATTGCGGGTAGCACTATGATTACAAGCTAACTAGTTGAGGGTAAAATATTAGGGGATCTTGGAATTTACATACTGTTTGAGTTGTATAGGTTTGTTGGTGCATATTGATCGTTCAATCGACGAAGCGTTCTGCTACCTACATTTTGGGTTGACAGTTAACTAGTATACCTACGCAATCAGAAGGATTGGGACGCTTTCTCGGCGCGGACTGAACGACATTTAAATATTTTTGTATTCAGGAAAAACAAAAAAGAATAAAACTGAACCACTACATACCATCAAGATCCACAGCGCAGGTTTCGTCATTCCACAGATAATGCATCCACCACAGGTTTCGTCAATATCAATATTAGTTTTGTTTTATTATAAACAAGTCTTATGGTCTATCTCTCTGTGATCTACAACGCAGTTTCAGTAGAAATAAAAAATGCCACTAGCAGCAACTCTTTCGTCACGAAATTAAAATTATTAAGAGAGGACTACTACTCCCTGGATGCCTTTTTTCGAGTGGATCGCAATAGTAACTATAGTAAATTGAATATATAATAAATAGTAAATTGAAAACAGGTTCGCAAGCCCAATAAATAAATATATGTACATATATAAATAAAATGTCAATACATTGCATGCATTGTTAAAATATTTATGCAACTGTGATGAACTGATGAGACCTAAGATTTTGAGACCATTAAATTTTGACCAATAAATGATTGTATTGTATTGTATTGATGAATATGTCTTAATTAAAGTGAACTAGTATTCACTTACCTACTCGTATTTGTAATATGCACCTAAATTTAACTGAGAAAAAGCCAAAATGGCAGCTTTACTTAGAAATTTAGTAACAAGACCAAAGGCTTGCGTTTCACTGCGATACATATTCGATTTTCCGTTCATGTATGTAGAAGCATAATAAGTAGGCAATTGAGTGTTGAATGCAATTTTTAAACAATTCTTAACAATCCGATGGGGTAAAATGGAATCAAATTGTTTTTGAAATAACATAGCGTGGTATGTAATTTCCTACTTACAAGCTGCTCAAAATATACGTAAGGTATGGCATTAACAAAAAATTGGCTTTATTACGGAAGTACCCGCCGTCAGTAACTGTCTTGATCAAATAAAAAAATTACTTATGGAGGGTGACCGTTGCGCCGGACAAATTGTTCCGATCGCTCAACTGCCGTCCACGGCAAGATAATATCACGCGTGACTATCAAGGTCATAGTCACATACGTCGTTTTTCCCTCAAGGGTACTAAGTGCCCCCGGTGGTGAAATCATATGTCCAAACACATTAATTTACTCGATTTGCGTTTTTATCGGATATGAAAGATATAGGGGCATACGTACGTTGTACATAAATCATATTGGGAACTATTATATCACTACCGTGCAGTATTGTCAAATAAGGCTTTAAATTATGAAACTTGTAATATGTGTTGTGATTATGATGGTGAGTGGTCACCTATGCTCTGGAGGATGCAGGCGTGAAAGAGTGAGTTCTAACTCACCGTGATGTTCACCGCAACTCTCGACGTAGGCCTCCAGTCTTTTTAACTCCTTCTATATATAAGCACAGTTTATTCACTTGCAAATTTGATATAACGTAGGTAATATATTTATTTTGTTATTGTATGTTTTACATTTTACGATCTCAAGTTTAATTCTGACGCTGACACTGTCATCTGTCATCTTAAAAATATTGTTGTCGATGGTGTACCTAACGGCCAGTTTACGGCTTATTTATATAAGTATAAGTCAATGGACCAATTAAAATCTGAACGCGAAATGAAAATGTCATGTCTGTATCATTCCCCGAACAAACTTATACAACTGTAAAAAAAACGAATCAAGAAAAACCAAATTGTTCATGACAGTTCCTTTTAAAACACTTGTTCATTAGCAACCTTAAGTTGTAGAGTATAAGAATTAGAATATTCGAGAAACAATTTCCAATGCGAGTTAAGTTTAGTGATCAGCCCACCCGGCTCTATCCAGACTTGTGATCCAACACAAGACGTTTTCTTGGAATTTCCCTCGAATTATAAAATCAATTAGGTAGCGACGACACAGAGCAAAGCTGGGGTTTTTAATCTACCGTGTAACTTATAATACTCACGTCTTCGTTGTTAACATAGTTTTATTTCGTTTTTAATCTGCAGGCATATTTCAGAAAAGTTTTACCATTTCATACTTTATTTTTCGGGATAAAGAGGTAGAGGTAACTTAAAATTATTACAAAAGAAAGTACCTAGCAAAATTGATTAAGCAATCAATAAACAGAATCTAATAACAGTGATTCAATTAACTTCGTTTCAACAAAATTATTCATCGTCGCGATTTTATAAAACTCGACGTCACGCTCGAACAGTCAAAAACAATACTTATTCAAATGAAACAAAAAGCAATTAACGGAGGAGATATCCCTCCGTCCTCGGAGGATGCAAGAGAAGAGATTATTGAAAAAATAATTAATAAATATTTATGGGTAGCCACCTGAGGAACGGAGACACTGGGTAGATCCCGTCTTTATCCAGTCCTCGAGTACGCATCTGCAGCGTTACAGGGAAAGCGGTTTATTACAAATGCAAAATTTTCCATTCATATTCAAAATTTTATATCCCGATGTGGCCGGGAGAGAGCTAATTTATTCTGGGGGACCGGCTAAGGCGTCCCGGCGCCTCGCGTCTTGGGGAGGATTAGGGAAGGGTTGAATGCTGCGAAATTGACAGGTGCCTGTCAAAAATTACAATTAATAATAATTGAGACAATTGCGGACGCGACTGTGTCGTTCGAGGCAGCTGTAGAACTGTCTTTATTAGCTATTTTTAATAAATATCTTAATAATGAAGCACGAGATGTTTATTAGACAAACCAATCGAAAAGATCGACCAAAAACTTTAAAATTCACTCTCACGTTAAACTTTGAAATCCACGGCCTATATGGATTAGGGAACAACAAGATAAAATTAAGCGAAATCGCCCAATTGGTCATATTTGACGCAGAACAACATCATAAACGTTATCAGCCGTATAAAACGGGAGCATAGACCATAAACGTACCCCAATAACTCGTGTCACAGCAATCGGTCATTTAGTCGTCTGTTTAATCCCCATTAAATGTATTATAATATCCTATTTGTCATGTAAGCTACACTGGATTTAACTGTTAAATGTAGTCGACGAAGCAACTTAACTTCTTAAGAGGAAACACTAAGGGCGAGATAATTGAGAAATAGGTATTTGTAAAATGTATTGCTGTCGCGCCAATCTCAAGCCTCCGTGGCCGCAGAGCGCGAAAGATGTCTCTATCGCTCTATCTGGGAATTGGGCATTACTGCAGCTTGGACCAAAAATACCTATTACAAGAACATAAAATCAACGTTTCGTAGTCCCCTGATTTCTTCTCCTTTTTTTATTAAAAATCAAAGAAAGGCTTTGGCCGTGTTCCTGTATTCCTTTTTTTAAATAATCTGGTCAAAATTGTTTTCTGGTTTGAACACAGCGGAAAATCTGGCATTTTTTTTAGGTTTTTGAAGGTTAATATCTCCCATAAGAATAAATTTATGAAAAAAAGGAAAACATAGGAACATGTTAATAGTAGCCATAGATTTATGGAAAAAAAATATTGCTCTACTGCCATTATCCAGGGAGAAAACAGGCGAGTACGTTTCTATGGAAAAACGGCCCTTGTGTTTCCTCTTAAATTAGAATCTGCAAGTGCTTACGGCTTCGGCTGCATGTTTGTTTCATCATCGTGATGTTACAATTTTTATCAATATAACGTAGAGTCTCGAGAGAGAGAGAGTTCTTAGTCGCTTCACTCTTGGCAGAGTGGTTGTGATCGTCATTTGGGGTTTAGTGGCAAGCTTTACAATCCATCGCCATTCGTCTCTCACCTTCCTTGTGCACATATGTAAAGGTGCGTCTACCGCGACTACAATACAATACAATACAATACAAATACTCTTTATTGCACACCTCACACAAACAAAGCAGTTAAAAAGAGAAACAATACAATAACATGTAGGTAGAGGTAGACAACAGGCGGTCTTATCGCTGAAAAGCGATCTCTTCCAGACAACCTTTGGGTATCGGAGAAAGAGATAAAACTAGATTATGTAGTAGGTGGTGCAAAGATTATAATAAGCCAAAAATCAAAATAATTATATCAATACACGTACATAACACTGTAAGTGCAGGAGTGAAGTGTTCATGCATTATCATGTTTAGTGTGTAATTTAGTGTTTAAGATTATAAGTATGTAGTTCATATAGCATACCTAACATAGTTTTACTACTTAACACATTAGTTAAAATGAGCGCGGTCTCGCCAACAAACTGTTATCGCAGTTTGGCGAGTAACATAACATTGTTAATTGTTTTGTACTTTTGATAAATAAATTAAAAAAAAAAAAAAAAAAAAAAAAAAATAGCTTTATATCTAAACATACATACACAATCATACATATATACAAATAACACAAATAAAAATATATAAACTACTTACTTACTCAAGAGAAATTAAAAAGTTTTTTTTGCGACCTAAGTTGTGTAAGTAAATACGTACATCCCAGAAAATTTGTCAAAACAAACATTTATCCGCAAATTTAGTCAAAACACCACCACATAAACGGAGTGGCCACAAGTAAACGCGCATCGATCACACGTTTTACAGCAGTCGGTTAATAGCTGTAATCCGTACTAAGAGCGGTTTGCTCCGCACTTACCCGCGGGTGAGCACCGCAGATTGATGACTATGTACACAATGTAGCTTGGTAAGGTTTTATTGTTGGAGTGCACGAGTGTGGTGAGAAAGAGTGTAAAGACTGCCATTGAAGCTATACCGACGTTAAAACTTGTGGCTTTGTGAGCTGCGTAGAACTAAGAAGCCTGTTTTGTTTTGAATTTCGAAAAAAAGAACCGACGTAAATATTCTATATATTTAACGAACATGCTCACAAAATTTCACGAGAACCGGTTGAGAAATGGGTGAGGACCAAATTCTTATTGACCTGTAGATGAGAACAGCGGGACATTCGGACATAAATAGGATGTTTGGACCAAGCTCAAGCATAGAACTTCGTTCGCTTCGCTCACTCGTTCGAATACTGTAGGTAATTGTGAGTTCGTAATACTAAATTACATTTCGTTACGACCAGGCGCGCACGCAGGATATTCATTTTAAACTTTTCATTAAAATGTCATATGCACATATACACGTAGTTATTCTCAGCTAGTTCTAAAGGCACTGTTATACACATGCTCTTTAGTAGCACGAAAGCATGCTAGTTTCGACCACATAGCATGTGTAAATGTAAAGTTGCTAGTAAGTAGCATGCTATTTGCATATAAGTATAATAATAATAATTGAGCATACTCAAACAAGCATGCTACTGTGTATGTGTACCAGTACCTTAAGAGAATGTTGATAGGATTACCACTTTGAGTTTGTCATAGTATCTACATGTTCACATACCTACTCGTATATGATAAAGTTTACGATGAATCTTTTTTTCAAAACAATTAAATTTTAAGTGACATGCAACAGCAAACATAGTTGCATTCTTAGAATAAATATTTACTATCTCTTCACCTGGTTTTACAGATGATGTAGAATTTTAGTAGCTACCCATTTTACGGTAGTTACACCTTTAAATGTCGCTAATGAAGATTTAATGTCGTTGCAACAAATTAAGGCGGCAACCAGGTGAATGTTAATGTTGCATTAAGGGCTGCAATCTAACTAAAGACGTGATATACCCATTAAGTCATAAACTCCGTGACAGATTATATTAATGTTCCATTTTGATGTATGGTAAAAGTAATATACGTTATACGATCTGGGAATTGGGCATTACTAATTCTCCTTTGGCCACATTTACAATACTTACATATTGTAAATGTGGCCAGCGACAAGTTTCCGTCAAAACGTGCTTTTGACATTGACGTTTTATTGTGTTAAAGAAAGTTTAGGCTTTCTGAAGCGTATCTTTATAATAATAGCTAAAGTGTTTGCGTTAGGTACTGCAAAAAACTCTCATTTTGACGTTCACAAATGATGGTTAATATGTCCCAACGTGCTTTTGAAAAGATACGCGAGAACGATGCATGTGGAAGGAAAATCCATCCCATTTTTTGAACGCGCGAGCGAAGCGAACGAAGTTCTCCCTTTCAGTATGGGCATAAATGCTTTCGTATGTCCAGATGTCCGGCAATAGCCGGACAGCAATAGCTGGAGGAGAATACTCCTCCACAGGTCGCATTGCCAATCGAAAACTGATTGGTATTCATTGACTTGTTGACAGGGAGTGAGTATTTTAATTATTTATAAGTTCTAGTGTAGGTATACCTTAACAATCGTTTTGTAAGATTTTGTAATTACTAACCAGTGGATCTAAGTTATCTGAATAAATGAAATAAATTATTATTATTATTATTTCTCAATCCTCAACCAATACTTGAGACATTTTGTGAGCAGAGTTCGATATTTATATCGTTTGTTTTGTCGAGTATTTTTTTGTTTTTTAAGATAGACTAGCTCTACAGCTCACATAGCCAGTAGTTTAGTACCTAATGGTATTTAAAGTCATTACTTGAATAAATTACTATTTCGATATTTTTCGTACTTTCTATCTCCTTCAAACGCGTATGGTAGTTTTTTTTTATACCACGATGCATTCGGCATGTCTGATGGTAAGTAGACACTGTAGCCGACGGACGCTATATAGTCACGTTTGTCATGTAATAAATGACATGATTTTCGTTCTGTCAAGCCGTGTCAGATATAACTCAATAATGCTTATTGCCATTGACATGTAACAAAAATGACCAATAGAGAGCCACATTATTGATAAAAAAGCCCTGTGATAATATTTTACCCCGTAACAAAGTTGTACAGGCATTCCCATCAGAACAACGTATCGAAACAACCCTCGTTCACACTGAAACTATTTGCAGTCCACTCTGACCGTAAAATCAACAGCGCCATTGAAACGCATGTAGTGCACTGGAGTACGCGTACAAATGATGGCACTCTGTCAAATGGCCAATGCGGTAATGGTCGATATGCCGCTCGGGTTAACTGAGTGAGATGGATTTACATGCGGGAATCTGGTTCGCTATTGGGATATGTGATGCGAGTAGTTTCGTTAATGGTTCGAACGTTATTACAAAAGGCAGAGCTTCTGTGTTTGTACAATATGAGGTGGGTTGTAGCGTAATGGTAGCTTTGAATAGGGTTGAAAAACTATACGTAAATAGGTACGATGCATAGCGATACAAGGATATGTTTTTAATTAACATGATTTATCTTGATATATGAATGTCAAATCAAAGTGGATGCTAGACTTATCTGTCACTAAAACTAAAATTATAAAAAAGACCCCGAGGCATGGTGCCGAAGATGGCTGATGGTGCATTTCACCGCTTCGCAATACAGCGTTCAGCGAGAAAGTTACCGGCTCGCCTTCAACCTTTCCAAGCAGTTGTCCAAAAAAATAGCCAAACCCCGGAGACCACAGAGTTTACCTAATTGTTTTATTTTATTGTATATACGCTAAATATAGCAAATGTTAAATCAACGCTCTAAATAGTCTCAATATTGTATTATAGTCAATTCTGTACGCTCAGTCTCTCAATGAATTTCTATAGCATTACAAAAACCCTCCTACCGTATTCATATGTCATATCAATTAATCTCCATTCAGAAGCCATGAATCAATCACCCCCGAGCGCTTGATACTGGATATTGATGGCGGCATTTTTCATCCGCTATGACTCTGACCAAGTACCGGTCAGTTTCGTGATATGACTGATTTGAACGAGGTTTTTATCACACACCCGTTTTTTGTAACGATGTTAGGCGGAATAAAGGTGCGTATTTTCGTCAGCTTCGTTCTTAGCTTTTATCGCATATTTTAATAAAAAAGCATACAGCTTTCATCTCAAGTAGTAGGGTAAATCGCCAATAACTGGCCACCTCATACTTAAAATTAACTCTAACCACATATAATAGAATTCAATATTAGTATAAGGTTACTGTGTCGTGGTCAGTTGTTGAAGATTGGCCAATGGAATTATTTTTGCAGGGGAACAGAATTAATTTTTAGTATGAGGAGGCCAGTTATTGAATGGTGGTCAGTTATTGGCGATTTACCCTAATAGATCCTGATATCAGTAACCCTCGATGCACACGATGGGTGATTGAACATGTTGATTTGATCATTTGTAGCATCGTGGCTCCCAAAAGGGTAAACCGATTTGAGTGGCGAATTAAATAAACCTTTTTTAACCGCAAGACTTGCGTTGCTCAGACGGTTCTTAGCTATGTTTGTTGTATCAGGTTGTTTTACTTGATTTTGGTTAAAATAGCTTGCGTAAATCTTGGCGTGATGAGATGGATTTCTAAATATAATGAAGCTGCACTTTAGATTGTTAGTCAGATGCAACTCTCGTCGAGCTCACTTAAATTTGCAAATTTATTCAGACCACGTTTTTCCGTGAGCTGATTTAAAATAAATTGCTCTGATTCAAAGACCATCGTATAAAGTAAACTGCCGCGGAACTAAGGCAGGTCTGGGGAGTAATTACAACGCGCGCGCAGGTTGGTAATCCCGCGATCCGAATTCACTTGTGCAATTTCATGGTGGAATTTCTATCGCGTCTGCGTCATAAATATTTTGTCCGATAAACCGTTCGTTCGACAGCCGCCAGGCGTAAGAAAATGTTAATTAACGAATCCATTGTTTTCCCGCCCGGCGGCTCCAAGATGGTGCCTTCCGTTTCCGCCGGGCTTTCTTTATGTGCGTTTCCCTTATTTTTACTCGGGGTAGCGGCATTGTGGTGTGGCGCGGTGCGCGGCGGAGTATAATGATTTTAATTTCCTCTAATCAAGAACCTTCGGTGCGGCTTAAGAATTCTAATCATGCGCTGCGCGCAGCCTCCGCGGGTGACAGAAACATCAGCACTTATTCTGATTGCGTCGAGTGTGGCGTTGAATAATTAATATGCCTTTATTTTACACCATGCTGCGGCCAAACAAAAGGACCGCCTTCATTTATGAATTGTGATGACTGAAAGCCTCGGATCTCCCATTTTGACAGTTTATTTGAGATGTATTTTACATTGAATAATCGTGAAAATAGAAGACTATAATTAAGAACTTAATAACAATAAGGAGTTTACAAAAGTTGCAAAGGTACGCATTTATTCGGTTAACAGTACATTATTTTTCTAGATTCGAGAGAAACCTTTACTTACTATAATATTTCACCCTTCACAATACCTACGTCGTTTCGCCACACTCAAGGTGTGAACTGATTTTTCAATATTAATTTTACGTTACAAATATGATAAATTTCCGATAGCCATACTCATATTTTTGTTTCGGATACATTTAACACTCTCAATCTTGTTTTTACCCTAAGCTGATTACCAAACAGTAATTATAAGCTTTCACTGTGGATTACACATTTTGAATAGAAAAACACCATAATTTCCTTCCAACACCCACTTGATTCCACCGATGTTTGGCTTCGTCCGCAGGCACCGCACAATTAAGGCAACCCCTTCTGTGCGTACTTAGCATTCTAATCACTCGCGCCGCCACAATACCACGCTTACCGCCCAAATTAAGTGCGAAAATAACAAGATCTCCACGCCGCACTAAATTATGTCGCGAATCCGCGATTCCGACAGCCACCTTAATGTCGAGTCCAAAGTTCCTCGAACTTCAAATACAATACATTGGTTAAACATTTGGCTGTGCTAAAAAAAATGTCTTCACTTGTTATCGGTGTATTTGAAACTATCTTTGCCTTTGGTTTTGGTATGTATTTAAACATCTACAGAGACTATATTTCTTTAAAACAAATAGTCTTAAATAAAGGTACGCCGGAGAGCTGAATGCGTAAATTTTCGATCGAGCGTCCGCACGACTCAACTGTAATTTTTCCACATTTAAAACGACATGTAAATTTATCTGACATATACGTACAAAACGTTACGCGATCGACCAGCAGGTTATATTTAACAATATTTAGCACTACAATATTAACAATAGCTATATCGATAAAACACGTAGTTTTATATCAGTATGTGTACAAGATGATAAATGGCTGCTAATTTGGGCAAAACGAGGAACTCCCTACACTCATAACCCCCGAGTAACCAAAGCACAGTGGCATAAAAAGCGAAAAACGATTACAGATCAATGAAGCGCGTACCCTCCGTCAAATAAAGCCAAGTACACACTTCAAATATGCTTTTCTTAATCGTTCTCATAAAACAAAGATCAGCCGACTCCCCCGTGGCAAAAAAGTAAAAAATCTCCCCGCTGCACTGCTCATATCGCGCTATCACTGCGGATTTTTACCGCAAATTGTTTTCCTCCCCTGAATCGATATTGTTTGTATTGGAATTGCTTTGGAACTTAAATTAGTACGTTGGAAAGAACAAAATGGAATTACGACCGATTCTGCGCACTTGTGGTTGATTTGCCTATGATGGCGGTCGGCGACGATTCTGTTTTACGCTGCTTAGAGTTATTGGTGTTTACAATTTTGTGAATAAAGTAAAGGAGTGTGTATTTTATTTCTACATTTCGGTACGTTGTTAGTTATAGGTACGTAATGTTTTCAGGTGGGCACTCACCACTAGGTAAATTCATTAAAAAAGCGAACTTTCTTCTCTAAACAAAGGTTTACTCAAATATTTTTGGTCTAATTATTCATCTCTACTAAGGCAGATAAACCCTATTTTTTTATAGGTGTACTAATAAGCTTACACCTTTGTACGAGGGATTTTGCAGACATTCGCATCCGCATCCGCATCCGTCAAAATCGATGTGGAGTTTTTGCGGGTGCGAATGTAGTGCAATTCACGACAAGAAAGGAGCCCACGCGGCGCTTGCCGTACGAGTTTTAGATATTTTCTCCATAGTAAACAAAAAACTTTTTTTCGTTTCTGTTACCAAGAGCAAACGGGTTTTTTATTTCGCTACGATTGTAATTTAGTCTCAACGTGTTAGATGATCGCATGATATTATAGAATGGACGTTGTTTATTTACGTTTTTTAGTGTTTGACTCCAAAATCCGTATCCGCGGATGTGTGCCCCCAAAATCCGCATCCGCGCATCCCTGCTTTGTACGACTTAAAAACAACTGAATCCCCAAATACCTAGATAGCGCACTTTACACTTCCCACTCAAAACATAAACCCAAAAACAAATTCCATTTCAACTTTAAAATATTAACCTTCTTAGGGAAAAAGCATGGAAAATCTTGGAGGTTGAATTGGCTTAAAACCTCCCGGCGGATGTGTCATTATAATTTGTAGGGGAGATGACGGATCCGCCCGGGGCCCGATTACAATACCGTAAGCTATTTTAATCTTAACTTAGTTAAAAATCTTGCGCACGACATTAGCATTAATCACTTTTGACAGTCGAGTAATGGATATTAAGTAATTACGTGCACTTAGAGTGAAAATGACGTAATCCTCAGTCTTTGTTGCTGTGTATAACCTTCTTATGTAAACAGATTCGAGAACCAATGCGTATGTTGGGACGCGAGTGATTTTATTGTTGGGTTACTGCTGTAGTTTCCAATATAACTTTTTGCCCGAAAGCCACGTGTAGAAAGCGTGTAATTTTTAAGGTAAACGTCCCATAGCTTCCAATAATGGTCATCCTAATTTAAATGATTGAAACCGTGTTCTTCACCTCTATTGCTACATTTGACAAGTAATGGGCGAGTTTTATACAGTAGTAAAGTAATAATTTACTCTAAAGTACTTATAAATACGCAAGGACTTATTACGATATTATAACGAAATATATATTATATCTATCATATTCAATATTCAATAAAACGTCTAAGTTAAAATACAATAAAGTAATAACCAATTTCGATTACGGCTCAACAATTCATTTAAGTACAATGTTTCTATGACAAGTATACAATTAAAAAATCGATTAAAGGCCAATGTCATGCCATTCTGTACCTGTAAAGATTCATCTCTTCAAACGAATGAAAGCTAAGGCTTTAAGTAAAATTAAATTATTGTACAAGAAGAAACAAAGGAGCAGGAAATATAAGGCTTAATTGAACGTCGACATTGAGAGATTTCAATTCAATTACTAGACCATATTTAACGAAATCCAATCCCCCTTTCCCTCCAGAAATAATATTATTTATTCATAAAAAATAATACAAAACACGGCAACGGAACTCCGAACGCTGTTGGTTTAGCCGAGATCAGTCGATGTAAAAGTTGGCTGTAGAGGACGAAGGCAGGAAACTTGGATAAGCGAAGCCCTCTAAAAATGATTGATGCCATAGAGTGGCGGGGCGCCGCGTCGCTGTACATTTTAAAACGAATAAACGTCGATTTGGAAATTCGAAAATTAAGATCATTAGCGGTGTTTGGCGAGCCAATTTTCTTAAGTCCCCACGTTTTGACGTGCCCAGGACGTAGCTATAGTAGTAATGTGTTTTGGTAGATGATATTGTGTGAGGAAATCTCCACCGACAGGCCCGTAGCTTTTAAACGATGATGATTTAAGAACTTAGCTTACTTACATAAATGTATCTATAAAACTGCAACAAAAATAAATGGATTATAAATTAAAAACAAATGTAAAAAGTCTCAGTTTAGTAAATCTAAGTTTATCACCTTTTTTTATGCTGACATTTTCCGGCTAATAATTGTCACCCGCCAATGATTTTCGCCAACGAAAATTGTTTGCTACATATCGATTTGTTGAACAAAAGCCCGCATGGCAGCCAAGCAATTTCCTATCGTATTGGAAAATGAACAATTGTTTGAAGACATGTTATTACGGGCGTTTAGCCTGTTAACAAGCGTGCGTTTGTTTCTCCTGCATTCTCCTGTTTTATTTCCCAAAAAGGTCTTACGTGTTCGTGTTTTAGGTGGTGATACGTCGTCTTGGTACAGGGTGGGGGTGTCGGTGTAACAATTACAGAAAGCAACCGGTAGCGATGGCACTATCGCGGAAACAATAGTCAGACTGCGCTCAATATCTTTATGCTCTTTGGTGAAGCCGATGCACTCGCTTGAATGCCTTCTTGGTACGTTTAAGGACGACATAGACTTATGAAAGGACAGTTAGAACCATTTGTTGTCTTATTAAAGGTGTTTGAGTTTTACTTATTTAAAAATTTAAAAAATCTTTAAAATAACTACTTTCAATTGGATTTCCGTCTTTAGGCAACATGCAAGGTTTATGTAAAGAAAATAAAGTTTAGATTGTTGCCTAGAATTGGAACAGTCATATGCTAGTAAAAAAGAAAAGCTCTTGTTCACTTTTGCACGTTATTCCATTGTAAAAGGGCAAATAATATACAGCGTGTCTCTGACTTTGGGGCTTTAAGGCGCCGTAGGTTCATGGTCTTCTCTCCCTCTCACTGAGCATAAGCGTGAGCGAGATGGAAGTGCATGCTCGGAAGCGCGGATATCATGTTTTTTAATTTTAATTTTTTGGCCGTTTTATAAATAAAAATGTAAACACTGATTTCTCTCAAACATGATATTGCCGATTTTTAGAAGCAATTTTAATATTCATAGCTTTTGTGCATAATTTGTTACGAATATTTTAAGTGTAGACCTATTTTCGTGTTTTTTTTCTATCAAGCGAAATTTGCTTAATCATGTTTCGAAGCACTGATTTCCCTGCAGAAAAGCCTCAAGATTACAATTCGTATTTTTTTGAAACCATATTATTATAAACAGACGCATTATATTGTTTCAAAAACTCTGTTCGCTTAACTTCGCTGAACCTACGGCGCCTTAAATGCAAATGTCGATTATGCTCCTGAAACGGAACTACTTTTGTTCTACAACTTTTCAAAAATACGTTCTTTTTATATTTTCATTATTCCATACAAATTCAATAAAATTTTCAATGTTCATCATCTATTAGTTAGTTTTCAAACTTGTCAGTGTCATGGGTGTCAAATAATGAGGCCGTGTTTGCAATACATTGATGGTACAGCTAAAGTTCAAACACTAATAAATAAATAGAAACAATAGTTATTTCACAAAGTTGCGGAACAAAAGTGGTTCAGTTTCAGGACCATAATCGACATTTGCATTTAAAGGCCCAAAGTCAAAGACACGCTGTATATCTACACTAATATTATAAAGAGGAAAGATACGACACTACTGGACCGATTTGAAAAACTCATTAGAAGCCGACTTTATCCCTGATGATCATAGGCTACTTTTTACCGCGGGCAAATGCTTCATTCCTACGGGAAAACGGGTAATCCGTGCGAAGCCGGGCCGGGGAGCTAGACGTCAACTGGACCTATTTTAATTGTGAAATATTGTAAAGTTTTTCAGAGTCTCTACTGATTTTTAGTTAACTCTGAAATTTTTGAAAGACCTAGTACAATGAGATAAATATATTCCCAACTTGTGCATGTTCTAGTACGTTTAGAAGCCCTCGCCGCCGTCCGCCGCGGCGTCGCTTTGTGCGCGCTTCCTCCCTGGTTTCATGCACCGCATGCAGGCACCGTCTTTACACGGCAAGATAACGCCGCAATTGTTCAAATGTGACGTGAAATGCATCCAAACCAGTATAAAACTTTTTACGTATATTGTGTTTTGTTATCAAATATATTTTTTTACGTTTTGAGCCTTGCAATTCTCTGTATTAGTACCTACGTATTTTAAGTAGATAGCTTGTATTATAAAATGTATAAATATTATGAATATCTAAGCCATTCTTGTTTATTTCCCAAATTGTGTTCATCTCACTCAAATCACAAGCGCATTAGCATAGCTCTGCGTGTGTTGAAGTGGAAACGTCCATTACAACATGGAGGTCTTGCCACGCTAACACATCACCCAGACGGTTAATCATACAAAATAAATCAAAGATCGATCTATTGGTGTGATTTTATACAAGCTGATCGATTGCGTAACGTTTTGTAAGTACGTTGATTGAAATGTCATTTCTGCTATATGAAAATGACAGTTCGAAATATTACGTACTTACAACCCTAAGATCTAGGTAATCCCAACTCTCATCATAAGTTAATAAATATTGGTGGAATTTGTTGAAATTAACAATTGTTCTACTGACAAAACCTCACAGTGACGTTAGCGTCATTTACTAAAATGTAAACACATCTTAGACAAACACGCTTTACTTACACAAATACACATAACTAACTGTTGGCGTACAATCCCATTATAACAATCACCTTCCCGTTCATTACGCTCTAAGATACTAAATTTAAATTAACAGCCCCTTGTTAGCTGAACTACATCTGCACTCGAATGAATGCTCATTTCGTAAGCGAAAATCGGAATAGTGTCGCGTTTCTATGTTATTGTTTAGTTGACTCGTGAAGCAAGCGACATTCAACCTTAATGTAAGGAATATCGACCTTACCGGACGTCATTTAACGTTAGTTTAATATTTTTCTAAGATTTTTTACAGGCTTTAATTGTTCTAAAGTAATGTGTTACGTCGTTAAATATCGCTTCGCCAAGGAGAAACGTTTTTGTTCGCAAGGCATGCAAGTAAGTAACTTACTTTTTTATACTGGGAAATCACATTTATACCAGCGGCTCTGTGACCTTTATATCGGCAATTAGGTGAGAGCCCCTTCGGGGCCCACTTAGAAAGCGATTGTAGGAACAAAATCGGTAGACCTAGTGATTCGGTCTTTCATTAAAAATAAATGTTTTCCAAAAACTGAGTCGTCAAAAAAACCATGTAATTATCGAACCTGCTCTCAAAACTTCACTATAATCGGTTGACAAATGCGACCTGACCCCGTATCATGGTCGGCCTTATCACGCGATAAGTGACAAAATAGGAGCGTCGTCTCGTTCTATCGAACGGTATCAGCCAGTGACGGACGCTCTATCCTGTCACTTATCGTGTGATAAGGCCGACCATGATACGGGGTCTGTAGAGGAATACAGGCGGAAGTCCGGACAGAGATACGAAAGAATATGAAAACCAAGCCGAAACGGATAACTGCGTTCGCTTCGCTCGCTCGTTCCACAAAGCTAATGTCGACTTATATTGACTATAAATGTTGACTAATCTACAACCAACTAAAATCGAATGCATCTCATGACATTTGAATACGACTTTGTATCGACATCGCTTATCTCATAGCCGACATAGAAACCTACCGCATTAAACGGCACGCTAACCAAAATTCCTAATACAGTTGTCATTTAAAACGTCTCCCTATCTTAATACCTAGATAGAAACAGCCAATTTAGCCGTCGCCTCCGCCGTCTTTATCGTATCTTTAATGAACACTCATAAGCGTACACACTACTTAACGTATTGTGTTGGTTAGACGTTACCTAGCGCGTTGAGACTCGCGGCGCTTTGTGGGATTTGCGTTTTGTACCCCGCGGTCGTCATCTAGATCTTTAATTATGGATGCCGTTCCAAATTTAAATAGTACGGGTTTCAGTTAGTTCCTATAAATCGTCTTACTTTATTTTTACAAGCTTTATATTAACTTCCCCTGTTAGTATGGGACAAATCTTGCAAGTTAAATTTGACCCACTTCCCGGTGACCGATTGAGCTGAAATTTTGGGTATAAGTATAGTTTGGATGACAATTCAATACTATGGTACCATCGAGCTGATCTGATGATGGAGACAGAAGGAGGCCATGGGAATTCAGTGTATGTATGGGACAAATCTTGCAAGTTTTTGACCCACTTCCCGGTGACCGATTGAGCTGATTTTGGATATAAGTATAGTTTGGATGACAAATCAATATTATGGTACCATCGAGCTGATCTGATAATGGAGACAGAAGGTGGCCCTGGGAATTCAGTACTATACCGACGTAACCCCATTGAGTTTGGGTTCGTTTTTTTGATAGAAACTTATTATTTTGTGCCAGTGTTAGGTACTTAACCATCCTGTATGAATACTGTGTGTCAGTAGCAGTAGCTGAAAAAATGTCGCTTATTTTTGGCATGATAGTGCTATTTTAACAGAGTGATGAGTGAATGCTTACAACCCACTTTCTTATATATACGGTAGCTTGCCTATACGGAGTAAAATTAATTTTATATATTTATATAATAATAATAATAAATATTAGGGGACAATCTTACACAAATCGAACTAGCCTCATAGTAAGCTGAAAAAGGCTTGGTTATGGGTACTAGGTGACGATATATTTAATAGATATAAATACTTAAATACATAGAAAACATCCAAGACTCCGACACAAATATTCATGCTCATCACACAAATATTTGCGCTTACCGGGATTGGAACCCAGGACCTTCAGCATCGTAGGCAGCATCACTATCCACTAGGCTAACAGTTAGCCTGTTAGTTACTGGTCGTCAAATGCACCAACTAAAATAATACAATTTTATTCCGGCCGTAACGTGGCAACTTTCTTCGAGCTTAAACTAACGAAAAAGGTTTGCTCCCCTTTGTACTATAACGTCTATAACAATGTAGGCCTCGCACGGGAAATGCTAATACGGGCCGTTCGGTACAAATTGATACTCGATTGTCGTTCATATAAAACACTCCGCGAGCGAGATCGCCCCATGAATAATAAAGAATTGCCGAACGCCGACGACGAGGCGACGCGAGTGATGGCTTGCTGCGACGAACATTGTGAAATAATATGTAAGAAGTGTTTCGAAAATATTCTCCTATATGGGTTCGTGAGAAGGCTTGGCTGAGCATCGCAAACTTGGGCTCTACCAAGGTTTATATGTACTACGATTATACCTTTAAGGAAATCAGTATTATTAGTAGTTGTAGTAATTCAATTAGTAATGTAATTTCAGAATTTAGTTACGTCCTGATTTTCGACTACTAAGCCACGTTAATATGTTTACTTCTTCTAATTTCGTGTAAAAAAAATTTTCTAGTATTTTCTGTACGTAATTGTTTGTCACGCAATGTAAAAATTAAATTAATGTATTACGTGGATTCAATTTGGATTAACTAATGTCCCAGGACGGACGCCATCTTAAAAAGAATGGCTACTGATCCAATACAAAGCAAGAAAAAATCGTCGCAGGTAGTCGGTACGCGATTAAAGGCGCCTATTCACTGCACGTCCACTATAAAACATAACTCCGATTTTCATACAGACCCGTGTTCTGTTTCCATGTCAAACATCTCCCCTCCACATAAAATACCCCGGGCGGCAGTAAACCCGACCCACTGTTAGCTTTATTGAGATTTTATGGCTAAATCAACACTTGAAATCTATAAAAATGTAAAATCGTGACGCATTTCCGTTTAGTCACTCATCGACATACGTTTCATTTTCTACAAGATTATCTTGTGGAAATCGCAAAGACAATTACATTTTGGACTAATTTCAATGAATTCTCCAATCGAGCACTTAATACCTCTAACTATAGGTAGGTACCTAAAAAGATTAGACACTGTCATTTTAGCTCAACTCGAAAACAAACCCATTAAAAGAAATGCGAAGGCGAAAAAGTCTCAGATTAAAGATTTAACTCCTTAGAAAAGTATTATTGGCACTAAGTGTAAAATTGCTGCAACAACAACTGCATTTATCTCAGAAAAAAAACCTCATTCCGTAAAAACCAGTCAACTAAGCTGCTTAGTTAAAAGCTTAGCTCTAGGCTAAAAAGCGAACTTGAATCATATAATCGTCGTCGTATATTTCACATTCAAATCACGAAAAAGTCATTGAAATTAATCCAAATTAGTAGCAGTTATTTTTCTTTATTAGATTTAATTAGAGCCGCTTTAATTGGCTTCAAATCAAACCAGTGACGTATAATTAATTGTCATGAAGACACGTAATGACGGTTATCACACGTGATTAGGCGTAAGTGGAATCGTCATGGAGGCAGGCTTCCGCGGCAATTCGGGAATCAGTCGGTGGAATACCGATTGACGTTAATGTGGGTGGAGATAGTGGCAGCGGAGCTACGAGACGTGGAGTAAGCTATTAGATTTAATTACTACTTGGTTGCAAATACATAATTTACTAGCTTCTGCCCGCGACTCCGTCCGCGTGGAACTCGTTTATATCGTAGCTCCATACAAACTTTCACCCCCCATTTTAAGGAAGTGGGGGGTTAGAAAGAGACAAAAAGTAGCCTATGTCACTCTCCATCCCTTCAACTATCTCCACTTAAAAAATCACGTAAATTCGTCGCTCCGTTTTGCCGTGTAAGACGGACAAACAAACAAACAAACACACACACTTTCGCAATTGTAATATTATTATAGTATATACACTCAGAGGCAATGAAAACGGGTCACTTCCCATGGATTACTTTACAAAGTGACCCGTTTTCATTGCCTCTGAGGTAGCGTACCTTAATAGTTCACATTGGGAATTACACTCAGAGGCAATGAAAACGGGTCACTTTGTAAAGTAATCCATGGGAAGTGACCCGTTTTCATTGCCTCTGAGTGTAGTATGGAATATTATTATAGTATACTTTAGTGCGGTTTAATGTTTTTTTTTTTTATATCTCTCATATTTGATACTGGGAATGACAACACAAAATGTGTTCAGGTTGACTTTACAAAATGCATGGAGAGAAAATAAAATTGGCGACACTAAGGGTTGCATCAAACCGTCTGCAATCGTAAGCAGTGTCCGTTAAATGTATTGGACAGTTTGATAAGTTGCAATGGAATGACTGCTGCCATCGCCATATTTAACGTTAGTCAGTTTGTAATCTTAAGTTAGTGTGACCCGCCCTAAGTAGGTAATGTACATTATACATAACTACTTACCCCCTTATTTATAAAACTTGCCTCTGATATACGAGTATAAAATGTGCTTTGTTCCTTTCTTACAAACACAAATGTCAAAGTGACAGATAAGGACAAACGAATTTTAACGCCATTTTAGTAAACAGGGTTGTAGGACGTTTATGAATACGGCCGTTAGTGTATAATAATTTCTCGTATGCGCATTACGCACAATGCTGTAGGTACTCACGCCAGGTACATTTTAATTTCGCACGAGATTTACTTACTGCAGCACTACGCATAAGCCCAGTAATGGGTATATTTCAGACTTTCGAAGGTGGATCCTCGCTACGACTGCTACGCGATCGTAGCGTATGTAGCCAATAGTAGCATGCTACTCTGTTTAGTAGACACTGCATTTGTATCCAGATTTCGCTATGTATGGGAAAAACCATGCCATCGGCTACGAGCATAGCGCTACGAAAACGTAAGCTTTGAATAAATACACATATTTTTTCTGATATATGAAACCTCCACACAATACCACTATCCCTGTCATCTCCATAGCTAGTGTGACAGCGATAGACATCTGATAGCTATTGAGTCGCTGGTTATACTGTTTCAGCCCCTAATTACTCACTCTAAACCACAATCACATAAGGCCGGCTCACCACGTGTGTGACGTGTTTACCTGCGGCATCCACACAATTACTCCCTACCTCGATTAACGCAGGTGTCGACACGGCTTTAAATTAATGTTGATTTCTGTCGCGCTTACTTGACTAGCCTTTGATTTTGCACTGTTTGATGACCTGCTTATTAATTAGGTTTGAGTCTGAAATTCACCTTTGGGACGATATTCTTTCGACCCTAAATGTCGTCATGTTTTTTGAACACACAAAGCGGAAAAAACAAATGTTGCCTCCACTATTACAGAAAGTTAAAGACACTGGAACTTCATGCCTGGTTGTGATTCACATTGATATAAACCGCTTCCGTCGTAGTTATGACCTGTATCAAAATTGTTAGCACTTATTGATTCTAATTTTGAATAAAAAGACAAATCATACTTTAATCTCTGTATGCTCAATTACGAGTACATCATACCTATAGACACTATGTTATAGTTTTAGAAGACTTATTAAAACATCGAAGAAACATGCAGCTTTAAATCGAACATTACTTACTCCAAACCGCAACAATAAAGCTAGCTCCACATTTGTGTAAGTGTAGTGTTTACCTCCGGCATCCACAATTAGCTCCTTACAGATTAACGCACAGGTGTCGACACACCGCATTCATGCTCAATGCTTAACGTAGTGATTTGAATACGGCTTGAATGGGGATTAAACCGAATGTTTACTGCTCATAATAATTGCTGCCAAACGACTGGCGATGCACCTGTTAATTGAAGAAATATGTGGGTACTTAGGAACATGGTAACTAGTTTTTTAACACTCTATCCTAACGTAGGTGTTTACATAGACTGCCTTGACATTATTTTGATATATCGAAATTGATTGAATAGCACAGAAAACTAACCATTGGAATGAACTCAAGTGTCAGTAAGTAAGAAAATATATTCAATACAAAATGTTGTATTATTTCGTAAGAACTTTACGCACATTAACTTCTTTTCAAATTGCATTATAACTTCTCGTCTTGACAGCGGACTTATTTACTTACTAATCATAAGTAAGATTAAGATAAACCAGCGGTCTCGCTGAGTTTCAAACCCTTTCAATACATAAACGTTGTACCTGTTTGGTCTAAATTTTGTAAAACCCCGTTGAGTTTGGGTTCGTTAGAATCGTCTCAATGAGTAGTTGATGATGGTATACAGAATAGTACACTCGGCAATAAAAGCTTGTACCAAAAATGAAATTTTTGACAGAAACTTATTTTATCAGAGTCACAGATATTGATCTTCTGGCACATCAATGAATGTTAACAACACAGATTTCCGTAGCTACATGCTGACTTCAAATAATTAAAGCCTTCTATAAAACTCATACGTGTGCACAACGAACCACGTATTTATCTACAAATGAACGATCCCAAGTGAAAGGTAAGATCGCAATTTCTAAAAGCAAATGCCTGTCTCATAAGACGCCTCACACCAAACGCGCGTGTACGTCGCGTCTCATGCAAATTTATGAGGCGGAGGCGATTTTTAATTACCGATGTGTCTGAGCATCTGTCTGCGACGGTTGTGACGGCCTAAGGCTGACTGCACACGTACCGATTATATTTTTACTATCCTTTCTAAAACCTACAGGTAATCATACTGTAATTACTATATTCATAAGTAAAACATACATACACGCCTGTATGCCCAATGAGAATAATACAATCATTTCTAAGGGAATATAAGTGCAGAATTTATATAACAGTCTACTATTTGTCGTCGTATATATGATATGGTTTTTGGCCTAATAAATATTGCCGAGATCAACATATTAAGCAAAGCGTCTAAGAACTATAACTGTGTGTTATTTAACACACAGTTAAACAATAGGGATTTAAGCTCAAGATATGAAATAGGAACATTAAAAAGAGCCTAACCTGAGTTATTATGACTAACTATTTGTTTTTCTCAGGAATCCATAGCTACAATATATATCAGCTGGACCAGACTATTCATCTGGCTATTTACAATTTAAAGCAAACTAATATAACAAAAACAAATAAAGGGTCTGAGATTCATGGTATTCTTTCCCAACGGACAATTTCAACTACACATTGCAACAGCACTGCTACGGTCTCAAGCGGCAGCGTTTCGGGGATTTTACTTCCGTGTGCGCCCATCCTTATTTCCTTACCAGGTCGCTTGCAGGTGACAACGCGCGCTGGGGAGCGGTTAAGTGCGCATTTTACGGCTTTTATGCATATTTGATGGCGCCGCCATAATCTGTGCTCACCTGCCTCGTGGGTACCCGGCTTATGCTGAGGTACGTTTTCTAAGTTTGTGTAAGAAAATGTATGAGACGGCGCGTTTTAATTGGGAAATTAGGAATTGATGAGTTAAAATGCAAATGTACCACTTGGTGTAATACGACATAGATAGTAATTGTATTTCATAATCCAGATGTTTCAATTAAAACCAGACTTATCCCAGCGAGAGTCACGTGCCTCTGAACTAACAGATGAACAGCTTAGGTTACTAATATCAGGATAAATTAGGAATAGGTGCACATGTATTAAATCATTAAAATACTCAGGGCCTCCATTTGACAAATTCCAACTCTCATTCCAATCCCATTTGATTACAAAAGGGAGACCGCAAGAATCAAGACGTTATGAAAAAGGTTGGTATCTAAAACTATATTTTTTCAAGAGTTTATTTTTGACGCTGACAAAGTTTTAATAAAAACGGCTTACCAAAACCGTTGTCAAACTACCAAAAACACCGCTAAATTAATTCAAATTCGGAATACTTAATGGGGCGCTTACCGTAGTCGCTACGTAAGCCAATCGGAATATAATAACGGGCATTAACCGGTAAGAGCGTATCAATTACTGGCCGTAAGCAAACGGCATTACGTGCTCAATATTAAAATCAAATTTACGGAGCAGAGGAGCTTTGGTGACATGTGGACCCGCGGTACAGTTGGCAAGCAAATTGCGTATAACTTTTGGACCGGGAAGCGAAATATTGCCGGCGAATCTTTGTATACGAAGCGCTGTCTTTTATTTTACCGAGTTGGGGAAAAATAATTCTTTGACAATAGCAATTAACGACATCAATAGAAAAATTTGATTTTTCTTTAATTTTAAGGTTGTTTAGTATCCATTTTTCTTGTATCATAACAATGGTAGAATTAACACAGTATAAAAATATACTCAAGCGGTTAAAAGGTACCCAACCGTTAAAAACTAAATAATTAAAAGGTCTTCTTCTCAGTCGCACACTCCTGTTAGAGTGGTCGTCGTCATGTTTGGTGTACTCGGTGGGTCTCAATCGGTGTTATGCAAGATACCAATGGTTTAGCTTCAGCTATGACGCTCCACTTCAGAGTAGTCCACTTTAATTTGGTGGCATTGCGGAAGCACTGGTCTATGCTGATTCCCGTGGCATTTTGTACTGTGTCCGTCCAGCGTGTTGGCGAACGGCCTTAATTCTTTTTAAATGAATGATCTTAAATTAATAAAAAGGTACTGGTTACAAAAAAATACGACTATTGATTTTTATTGATTAATACAGACTTGATACAGACGACGCTTTTCAAATTAATTAGAAATAATGCTGCTACGGGCTACAACTCTAAGCCATGGTGTACCAAACGTAGCGCTGCATGACAGAGTTAATAAAAAAAGTGAAACATGGAATCAAACATCAATCAATCTCTGTTGTGATCAAAACTGAAAATGTGAAGGAATTTCCTTGCCAACGCTACTAGTAAGAACTCCAGTCGCGTAACATCAATTAAAATCGCATTTAGAGCCGTCCAAGCACGTAATGCCACGATTTCCCGCGATCCGATACCAGCGCTAATACCACACTAATACCACTATTACACGACTACGCTTTGTCCAAACAACGCCTATTGAAACATACGGCGTAATTACCAATACAACACGTTTAAAATGAGTTTAACAATGTTTTATAATTGTATTGACATTTAGTAGCTATCAATTTAAAGGTTGACTCTTTAAACTTCCATCGGCTTCAAGTATTTTTGGATTTATTCATGAAAGTGCTTACAGGAAATTTTAAACATACGAGAACGAATGTATACCTTAAGTGTTACGGAAACAAATTATATTGGTTTGCTTAACACTTTCACTGCCAGGAACCCGCCTAGGCCGTAGTCGCTTTCCGCTACATACAAGGTTACCACGGGATCGGCTACGAGCGTAGCGCGTAGCGATTTGTGGCTTTGGATGTGTTAAGAATCCCTAGCACGGCCGACTCAAGTTGACTCTCCATACAAACCTAATTTGGTTCTCATTTTAACGAAATACCTACTGGAATAACATGGAACTTTCTCAACACAATGGAATCCACCGTCGGAAACTAGTTTTTGCTGTATGATTTCTTAATCAGTATATAAATTATCGTAAGAAACGTGGTTGTATAAGGACTGTATAGCCATTGATAAGTTTTCTGTAATCAACCAACAGATAGACGCCATCAATAATGTGAGCATATTATCTTTGTTTCAGAATCAGGAGGATGTGATAGTACACAAACGCTTCAGGCCGTCCACTTCACAAAAGTGAGTACTATCGGTTACATTCCCATGTTTACACAAAAGGGGAATGCTAGTGAGAACATCACGTCAGTTAACACATTCACTGCCAAGAATCGCTGCGCTCTACGCTCGTAGCTGATCCCGTGATTTTCCTCGTACGAGTATGTAGCGTAAATTGACTACGGCGTAGACGCCCACTAGGCGGGTACCTGGCAGTGAACGTGTTAAGTGCTGTGCTTAGTGAATAAGTAGTAACGTTCAGACAATTTTTCTTGTCTTATTTGTTAACACATTTAGTGCCAAATATTTCGTAGCGCTACGCTCGTAGCCGATAAAATACGAGTATAGCGCCCGCCAGACAGATTGCTGGTATTGGAAGTGTCAACTTAGCATCCCGAGAATTTGTCTATTGTCTATAATAAAACATTAATGTTAAATTCATCTGGCATTGCTTTAATTTTGACTAAATCGCTTTTGAAGCCAATTCAGGTAAGAATTTAATCAAATTGAATACGTGCCTATAAAGATCAAGTTTCTTATGAAATTCGTAAATCTATCTTTAGTACTTTAAATTGAGCTTGATTGATTAAGGTACTGATTTAATTAATATTGAATATGTCGTCTTCAATGTTCGATTTTCATCCACTTTCACTTATGTTTACGTGTAAATGGGAACTCGAGAGCTTTCTACCGAATTAATCGAGATAATAAATCATAACACCGCCGAAATACTTGACTCACAGCCTGGATTCAAGAACGTTTATGTTAAAATTGTGTATTTCCAAAATTTTGGTTAAGGTAAAAGTTCTACTGGAAAAACTTGGTAGGTATGTTTTTTTAAAGAGAAAAATCTGAATCCAATATTAACACATTCATTGCCCAGAATCGCTACGCGCTACGCTCGTAGCCGATCCCGTGGTTTTCCTCGTATGTAGCGGAAAGCGACTACGACGGTCTGACGCATATGTGTCGTCATGGACCCCGAATGGGTTAATAGAGGTGTACATAAACCTATTTAAGGTCTATGCGTGACGTGAATGTGAATGTTAGTCAGAGTCGAATGTAGCCTCCTTTAATCCACAAAGAACATGCATTTTTTTCTCTGCCTTGATTTTTTTTTTTTTTTTCTATTAAAATTCCACAAGCAAACATAACGGCTCTCTTCAACTTTCATTAGCGTTAACGCTGGTTTCCGATATATTTTTTATTTCATATAAACTTATTAAACCAACAAAATTCAGTTTCCTGCGAGAGTAGCCAGTATAGTATGATCGAGTTTTTTAAACACAACATTTTTATAGTTATGTCTGTATTACTTTGAATGAATAGTTTTCATTATCATACATACAATATAGGTACGCCAAATAAGCACGGATTAGGTGTCAAAGCGGACCCCGGGCTCATTCTGAGCACAACCGGATTTCGCTAGGAGGACGATCTTACATAGAATACACAATCTCTTGTATTCATTGAATACAAGAATTTGTAGGTATATTCTTCTAGTACAACCTCGACAAACCGCGAGTCACGAAGACCCAACATCGTTACAGTTGCGCCTTGGGCAGTTACCAACCTCCTGCATTTGTCGCACGATATTTACGCATTTATTTATGTGTCGCATAAATATGTGCGCGTGACGCGACTCGCGGCAATTATTGCGTGACTTATTGGCGAAGGAAGATAACACGTACGCCATAACCAACATAAATTGGTCTTTGAGGCTTCTAAGCCGTTCCTTTTTGACGCTTGCACAGTTAGAACGAAGGGGGTTGAGGCAGCTCATGTTTGGTTGGTGATGCTTCAACGCTTGGAGCTGTGGCAGCTTTATCTGCGCGTTTGACTCTTGGTCGTGACTTTCCGACAGAGATTTCGCTAATTACGCTGATTATGAGAATCGTGCCGCTATTTATCGACGGACCCCCGGGATTTAAGGAAGAAATGGGTATCAAAATTAGATGCCATTATTTTAATAACTGGGCGTTCTAGTATTTCAGTTAGGGGTAGTATTTTTGAATATTAATATAGTTACTTTTAAGAACCTAGAAAAATCTTATCGTAATTCACATTTATGCGATTATTTTAATCGTAATTTGCACTCGGCACTATCCACACAATAACTGTTTTAAATGTAGGGCCCCATTCCAGAATGCTTTTTTGGTGTTTTGAAATAATTTGCTCCCTATTGTTAAGATAGCACGTAGCTCAGCGTATGTGAGCGCGACTCGTTGATATTGATTGGAAATAAATATAATGAAAGTTTTGGTCGCGTAATGGACGTCAGAGGGGCAATTGAGTAACTTGTGTACAACGAGCGTTAGGAAAACTCAACTGTAATTTTACCATACATAAATAGTAAGTCGAGTGCCATGTTTAGGTCACGAGGCTTGCCGAGTGGGCTACGTAAGGTACGAGATTTTAAGAGCGAATTATGTAACTATTGTATACAATTCATACTTTTTCTACGAGTCAACTAGAATAATTGAAAAGTTAATCATCATCACCATATCAGCCGAAAGACGTCCACTGCTGGACATAGGTCTCCCAAAGAGTGCCAAAGTGGCCGGTCCTGCGCCACCCGCAGCAGCAGTCTTCCTTGTGGGGGGGGGGCTACCCACACCACGCCAAAGAAAAGTCAATGTATGCAATCTATTGTACCGTACTTTCTACTTACATGTTGTGATTTCATCTGGAGTACCGGCCAAAGCATTCTCCTCACTATCACTGTCACTCATTACTTTTATTAGGTGTTTAATTAATAATTTGTTTAGTAACACAATCGAACATGCACACAAAACTTTTGAATTAAAATTTTCAAAGCAAAGAAAAATCTGATACGTCTGGTTTCTGATTGGCCAATACATGTATATTTTTAAAATGTTTGGCTTATCACAAGGCAGAAGCGACGCAAAAGCGTGTTTAAGTAGAAACAAATTTGCCAGGTACCGCGACAGTGTTACGTTCCGAAACGCCATCAGTGGCGCATTAAATCGAGTCTCCTTAAACAAGGACATATTTTATTGAAACATGAAGTTCTTCTATTATCAAATTTTTATAGTCGACTAAACAGTTGTCTTATGAAAATATTAGTTGAGTCGGAAGTGCCATAGACTATCCAACACTGAAAGGTGCAGGATTATAGTTTGATCTATGAAGTTCTAATACGCAGATTAAAGTCGACGAGTAGAAAAAATACATTAACGTACGTACAAAACGTTACGCAATTGACCAAAATGGTGTTACATAAAATATTCCTCTGTCTTCTAAATGGAATTTAAGTTCAGCAGTTTTAGCTGTGTGTTTTCTAATCAGTCACGGCACGAATCTACATAGATAACGACGGAGTACCCCACTTTTATCTACGCTACGGGCTAAATACAAACTGATACAATACTAAATAAATAGTACCCGATGAGGAATGGGACACTTGCTCTTGGACCGAAAGATCTTCATTAACAAATAAAAAAATATTAGGTGACAATCTTACACATTAGAACTAGTCCCACAGTAAACTCAATAAGACCTGTGATATGGGTATTAAGCCGACGATATTTGTCAAATATCCTTAAATACAGAGATAACATCCAAGACTCAAAAAATATTCAAATTTGCCCTTTCCGGGATTCGAACCTGATCGTCAGATCCGTATGCACCCGCTATTAGACTGAACCGGTCGTCTTTATATATGTATAATCATAACTATATAAGTTATGAATATCAGCAGAAACCAGCACTGCATCTCGGTTCGCAAGTTAGCCGCCGCGGGCCAACTGCGCGTTACTTTGATCACGGGAATATGTTGCAATTGCACCAATATATTACCATTTCCTACTGCTCCGCTGGTGCTAAAGGAAGGAATTTGGATGCGGTTATTCGTGGAATTACGTATAATTGAGTAACTAGGGGCTCCTTCAGAATGCACTATTGACGTATGACGATCAATCACGTTAGTTGGTATGTAGCGCTTAAGCAAATATTGAATAATAATTGTTATTGAAAGGAGAGTTTCTTTAGCGGCGCGAGAAGAAGCGTGCGCAAGCTACGCATTGAAATCAAACGAAAAAATACACTTCTGGTTAACCTATCATGTACACGCTGTACTGCACCAATTATTTTTTGTAACACTTTCATTGCCCTGCCACGCTCCATTGGCTAGCTCAAATAGTTAGCGGCATTCGAAGTATTAAAAATCAATCAAACAAATAAATTTTATGATATAATGAAAACATTTTTTAAGTTTATTATTTTTAGCATTTGCGCTTCGTTACTGTTTTAACACATACATACTTTAAAATTTGAGAGTAGATACTGAGCGTGAATTCTACTAAAATACCTTTTGTTAGATAAATGAATGCGGCCCTCTTACACGTTTGGTTCAATGTCAATTCGACTTTAGCAGCAGAAGAATATATTAAATATGTGTCTAATATAGAATAGTTGGCAAATAAAGCGATATTAAACCTTAACATTCCAGCAACTCGGATTAGGCTAAAGCGACGCGACAATAACAAAAGAAGTTTGAACAAACTCAGCGAAAATTAATCTAGCTATAACACCTAAAAGTTAGTTCCGACCTCGACGAGCTACAAACACCAAATGAAGACACTTAACCCGGCAAGTTTGATCCAATAAAACAAAGTTCCGAACAAACGAATGCATTAAAGTCAACCCGCAAACCTGATCCAATCGTAATATCGCACTGGCAGACATCGAAAGTTAGTATGCATTGACTTTGAAAAGTCGTCCAAAACTAAGTTGGGTTATGTTTATGAAACTATTCGGGTGCGGGGGTGTGCCGATACACATGCAAGAACTCGCGCCCAACTCGAGGCATAGTTCGCTAAGTGGAACAGCTGTAAAACAAAGTAGCGAAGGGTCTAGGAACTTGTGTGTGCGGCGCAGCGCACGTGGCCGCGGCCGCGAGCCCTCGGCCTCGCTCGGGCTCCACTCACGTTCACGGCAGCAGCCGACGACCGCCATCGATTCTTAAAACAACTTTAACTAGCCCTAACTAGAGCATGGCGGCGGGATGATAACGAAGCGCCTACCCCGCCGCCGCCCCCTCCGCGTGCAGATAAACTTTTAAAATGACTTTGGAAGCTTTTGAGCTTTTAATCGGTAAAGTTGTACAGACAGACAGTTCGGGCACAATCCTTGAACCGCTTGCGCCGGCGACGGCGGCCGCAAAACTTTGTTTTACAGGACTACTTTTCTTCTTGTTTCAAGGTTGGACTCTTAAAACAAACTCCGGTTCGACGGAGTTCGTGAACTCGGGCGCCAACAATTTACAAATTTCTCTCTTTCATAACAACTAACTGCCGCTCGGCGGCGGCGAAAGTTGTCCTGCGTAGATCTTAATCGCATTGTCTGTTGCGCTGGCGCGCCAGCTGATTGTGACGACACACTTCCCAACTTTTGCTTTACGACTCGTGCTGACTGTCCACTACATGCGTGCGATCAGACCTGTCCCCGAACGCAACCTGAGGCGTCTGCCGCCTATTAGTGAGTAATCTGGTAGGTGTCGGGACGAAGGGTCTGTGAGCAGCCCTCGGACTCGACGCGTTTATTCAATCTATTTAAGTGACATTGATAGCATCGACTGCGGCCAAAAAACTCGTCTGCCGAATTTGACGGCGCGTCCCCCCCGGCGTTGTCTTTTTTCCGTTTACGCACCACCTGCCCCGGGCTCCGGCCGCTAAAAACACTCATTGGCGTTTAATTTACAATCGTTACGTTTTTATGGGCGATAAAATACTTGTTTACTTGCTGCAGAGCGTAATTCGGGAAAATTTGGCACGGTTTTCCAGCTAAGAGAATACCTGCATAGGCTTTATATATTGCCAAATAGATTGTAACATAAGCTGCAGTATTGGGTATTGCGCGTAAATTTTACGTAACTAGAAATAAATAGGTTGCGGGTGGGGCGGGCCGGAGTGGGCGAGGCTTGCGCGCGCAGCCCCCCGCGCGCCCGCGGCCTCGCCCGCGCCCCGGCACTCGAGTAGTCCACAAATCGCCGCGGCCCTCGCTCCTCGCACTCGCTACGAGGCTACGGGGTCTACGAGTGCTACGAGCCGCGACCACAAACTTTTAACACGCGCTACGCAGTTCTACGAAGGCATAGGCCTTCGACATGCAAAGATCCCTAACGCACTACTAATGTGCCTTCAGTGCAGTGAATGAACTTTTTTTAGTGACCCAGTGCTAGTAGACTTTAGTGTGTGATGTGGGCCCGTGTTTTATAGCGATGTCGGCTCTCGTCCGACCAGTCTGGTAAGTCGCATATTTTCCCGCTACCCGTCAACTATTTTCTTTCGACCAAGGCGAATAGTTGGGTGTTTGTTGTTATAAATTGCGTCGTTAGTGTTTTCATTGTTTTTTTGCGGTTTAAAAACGGTGTTATTTCAGCGTTGCGTACTACGGTGAAAAACTGAAGAAGTGTCAAGATATAAATAATGAAATCGTTTGCGCACAAATCCCACGCTCGTAAAACCATTTCACGAAATGCTTTCAATCTGTTTTGATATGAAAATTGAGGTGATTAAGCTGGTTAATGTATTCGTATTTGATGTGAAATTAGGGGTTAAATATGGATTAGTTAGGCGTATTTGCAATTCGCGGTTGATTATTCCTCCCTGGGTCGCGCTGCGGCACGTAATCGAATGACTCGCGACATTACGCGACTACGGAATACGTAATTGTTTGACATCATTCTGCTACAACCAAATATTAACGTCAGCAACCTTCATATTTTGGAAAGACGATTCCCAAACAAATAGAATATCTAACTACTTTCTAAACTGAGTACCCTCAGAATTTACTTTTATTTTTACGTACCCAAGTGAGATTATTTGTCAAAAATAATATTCACCACTTTTAGTAAAAAAAATTCTTTTACTTTTATTGCGCTGCTTATATGTTTGTTAGACAACTTTTATGGTAATGTAAATCTAAAAAACTAATTAGAATAGGTTGTTAACAGTTTTAGCTAACAGTGTTTTCTTCGTAATCTAGGTAGTATTTAAGGTATTGAGTTATTCAACAGGTAGGTATCATTATATTTTTTTTTTTTACTACGTATCAATAGACATGTTACCTGTATAGCTGCCAAAAATGTGTACCCTCCATATCAACGTGTAGTTTAAGTCACACTTATTCGCTATGACGTTTAAACTCCGATATAGTCGATTAACCTTTCTTCATTAAGTTGTTAAAGCATTTTTTTTATATTTACAACCCTTCATCATTATCTTAAATTATAAAATAATATAATAGTAATAAAATAAACTCATAAAAAAAGCAAAAGTAGCCTAGTGGTTCAGGCATGCGACTGTCAAGCGGCGGTCGTGGGTTCGAATCCCGGCTCATACCAATGAGTTTTTCGGAACTTATGTACGGAATATTTACCGTTAGCTTTTCGGTGAAGGGAAACATCGTGAGGATACAGGTCTAATCCCAAAAAGGTTTTGTTTTTTCTGTGGGTTGGAAGGTCAGATGGCAGTCGCTTTCGTAAAACTAGTACATATGCCAAATCTTGGGATTAGGTGACAAAGCGGACCCCGGGCTCTTTTAGGGCACAACCGGGAACAACGCTAGGAGGATCATGATGATGATAATCTACAAAAATAAAAGACACCAAACATTTTCTAAAGTTCACCAAAATTAGTCGCCCCCTAATGTAATGATACAAAAACTAAAAACACATCACAGCAACAGTCAAGTGTCTTGTTCAAATGTCACCATGATTAGCAACTTATTTAAATTGAAGGTACAAAACTCCAAAGAATTAAATCTCCTTAGAAATGTACGACTAAATTGATATAAACATCAAACAGCTAGCTCAACCCCGGCGTCAGGTGTCGGAGTGCTCGAGCATGCCCATCTTGATAACGGGAAAATTGTTTCGAGTGAACCCGCTGCTATCTGATCGGCTGTGAGCTTAATTGTGGTATATTTTACACTTACGTTGGGCTAATGCTTTAATGGAGAGAATATCGTTTCACCCGTTTTGGGGCATATGGGAGCGAAAAGTTCATACTTTACCTGGGTAAAGTAGAAGTTAAGTTCTGTTGCTAATTATCATTTAACACGATTGTTTTGAGATTGTTGTTGTTGAAAATATATGAGTTTAACAACATTACTTTTAACTAATAGAAATATTTATTTAACAAAACAATGATCACATGGAAATTAGGAATATACATATACAATTTGATAAACGTATCAAAACTTTGCCTAATGCTTGCTAACTAATTAATATAGTATTACTTTATAACATAGTATATACGTACACAATTAAAACAGGTATTATTTTATTATACGTAATTGAGTCCCGTTCAGTAATAATAAAAGACTGTGCACATAATTTTCAGTGAATTTGACTTATCCAGCACTTGTACAGTAATTCGTTCAGTTCTAAATAAAACTAATTCTTAAACGAACAGTAATAAAGTCATTTTTAGACGTCATGTGCATCATGTTCCAAATAATTTACACATTTATAAAAAAACTGGAACCAGTACCGGCATTTCCACTAACTTAAATCGAACCATCATGACCATTATAAGTCTCTAGACCTCTTCAAAAAATCTGTTTATTTAATATTTGTTTTCACGAACTTCACAACAATGTTTATATTTAGGCACCAACCAATCTTCAGCGTTTAAGAAGAAAAATCATAATTAAATACATATTTCAATCTTCGTTCAAATATGTTAAGAAATTCAGGGCTTATTCGGACACGTGTTCTTGTAGAACAACGCATTATGATTTTTTTTCTTTGTATTCATATTCAGTTTGACTTATTTTTAATTGCAATAAACAATTTTATTTTAATAAAATTCCAATCTAATGACGATATACGCGTGTACGAGTATACACACGTGAACCAAGGCAATTTACATGTTATTTCAATACATCCGCAACACTTTTCAGAATTGGGCTTCTGGTTAAATACTCGTACGAAGTTCCCATTTGTCCCAAAAAACAAACACTTGTTTCAACAAACGTATCGATTATTCACAACAAAGGGGTACGCAACATGTGAGTGGCTGTAGAATCGATACGCAGTAGTTCTGCGTTCAAATAAGTGGGGTAATGGTCGCGCTCTGTACTGCACCCTCGCGAAACCCCTGCCCACGCTCTCTGGTAGGGCTGTCGACGTGACCGAATTTTAAATTTGTATTTGTTTAAGTGTTTTTCAGTACAGTCGACTACAAAGATAAGTATGTTTTTTAATGTTACAAAGTTATGTATGTATATCTTATTACTATGGTAGTAAAGTCTATGTATACATATTTTTGTAACATCGTATGGATACATCTCTTTGTAGTCGACTGTACCTCTTAGGAATAAGTGTAAATATGCAATGACTATAAGTCAAAGCATTATTCAATTTATTTTATCAATGTATTTTGAAAACATATATGTCAAATAAAGACTAGGAAGATGAAGTACTAAATATTTTCACAGTGAATTAAATTCGTTAATTTTTTTACATCTAAAATGTTTATAACTTAAAGACGTTATACAAATTGTCCCATAAGTCAACGTGAAGCTGAAAACGGGAAATAGGCCAGGCCAAGGGCCAAGTCATACCAGTTATAAAAAAAAAAGTAATACAAGTATAAAGAAAATACAGACATAAAAAATGTACACCCAATAATGATGTTTAAAGTACTGCAGCTACAAAAGTTTAATTATCTTCAATATTATTCTTGTTGGTATGTAACCGTGAATAAACAGTCGGTCATTTAATTACTGAAGTTTATAAATGAAGTCTCTGTTTTACAAAAAAAAACACTTTTTTCCCAAACGTGTAGTTAAAATCATTAGACCAAATAACTTTATCTGACTTACAGTCAGCATCATATAGTTAGTAGCAGCCAAAGTAGCCAAATATATCGGAACACGTCTTTATTACTATAGGAATAAGGAAGTGTTACGATATATTTGGCTACTTTGGCTGCTACTAACTACGTGATGCTGACTGTACTAACAAAAAAGGACTTCACTAATTTGGCAAGTAGCTTCAAAAGATGGCATATTTAAACCGTATTGCAAAGTGGTCTAACACTTGCTACATTATTGACAAAAAACTTGTATTTTTTTTAAAGGAGTGTGAGATGCATATTGTTAATCGTATACGGCATAGGTAATTCAAAGTTCATTGAGAAAATAAAAAAAGAATATTTTTTAAACATCACTTGGAATTATTAAAAAAAATATATAACTATTATGTCTTGGGGCTAGTTAGGCAGTTCAAAGTTATACAAATGGGCGATAATTTGTATAACTTTGAACTTTTTGACATCCTGTATGTAGTTCATGTGTTTTTTTTATGTGTAATATTTTTCTGTGCCACTATATAATGTAGTAACCACAGAGATATCCTTCAATATTGTAAAAGGTTTTTACCGGTTAGTATACCGACCTTAAATTACGTCGACAGAAACTCGCAATGATCTTGCTGGGTGTTCTGGATAATCTTGCTATTTTACTTATTTTTTTTTTGTATTTCCATCCAACATTGAATTTGTGTTTCTCTTGGTATAAGTATTATTATCTGGAAATCCTCAAGGATCTTTATGGCTTTTATATTTGATTGAAGTAGTCATATAGGAAGGAACAAGGTAGTTCAAAATTAATTCATTAAAAAAATACAATACTTATCGTACAAGTAAGCAAAACGTAAAGGAATTAAAGTTGGCAACCCTAGCGCGGTCTCAGCGAGGGTTGCGCCGGACCCTCTCGTGCCTGGACACGTATTGCGTGTTACTTATTCACGCGGCTTTCCTTGCACTATTACTGTTAATATTCATGGTTGAAGAACACCTCTCAATAGGTAACATAGTTTTAGCACGGCCACCTCCGTGCCCAAATAAACGATAAACAAATCAGCGACAAAAAAAATATTTGAAAATAAAATAAAGATTTATTTGTTGTAATTTTGCCTAAATATAAAATATTACGTAAAGACAATGCTTTTTAATGCAATATAATTATATAGACTATGGCACAAGGCTCTTTTTTACTGTTTTTTTCATGCACGTCGGGTACAGAGGAAGGAATATGTTGGAATGTTTTTGGGTAAGAACAGCACATTCTGGTACGCGTAGGATCAATTAAATAGAAAGTATTTAATAATAATAATAATACTTAAATAATAGTGTATAATTAGAATCTGTTATACAGTTGAATAATCCCAATCAGTCAGTACGGGAAAATGGAAAACTATTAAAGACGGATTATTTTAAGGAAATATAGTTTATTTATACAAAAGACTTTCATAAAATTCTTGCATAATATCCTTTTAAATATTTCTCATCGTTGTGGAATTTATAGTTTAGGTTGTTACAAAGAGGATTTCTAAGGATTGTTGTTTCCTCTACCGTTCTCTTGGCAGGGTATCCACGGAATACCAGCGTCAAAGTACTGACATGTGTGTGTGTGGTCATTTCAATGACGATTTATAATTCTCACAAATGTTACTTCTCTTATGTATTAGCCTAGTTTTAAAATGCCATTATTAATTACTTATTTTCTTTATTTCTTTACTGGAATAGAATTCCACGTTTCATAATTGTATTTAAGTACTTAAGTACTCATTAAAAGGAGCTGCAGAGTTCAAACCAAAACATTGCACACAGATTAACTTTTTCTCGTAATCTATGAATGCAGTTTCTTACATCCAAAATGAAAACCATTGTGTCTTAAAATTAATTTGAATTGTGTCATATTTAAACCCACCATGTATATTGTGTGTGATGTTATTTGATCTTCCCTACTATAATAGTTGTCAAGATTTAAAACAAAAAACCCACAATACTCGCATACCAAATAACTATACCTTTTTCCATATAACATTAGAAAAATTAATGAGCGGAATAAATTGAACTAGTACAATTCCCTTTGATATCCCAGATAAAAGAAGAAACATAGACGGATGTATCCGTTAAAAGATCTAGTGTTATAGAGTTGTTTAGAGTGAGGTATAGTAAATGTTTCTACATAAGCTGTAATAATTAAAAGAAGTAAATAACATTGTAATCATTTATTATAGGCAAAACTAACCTAAAGCGCCAGGGATCATCAAATGTGTAGAGTAGACTGCAGGGAAGATACTGTTTTGTTGCTTCCCCTTACTCCGTCGCCCCTGGGCCTTATAGATTGAAATAATGGGTAAAACGTTTCATAAAGATATATTATTATTCTAGGTGGAAAACATGTTTAAGGATTTTGTATTTATTTTAGGATTAAGTACCAACAATTGATTACACCTATAAGTATCAAAACTTTTAAAGGAGTAGCGTAACAAATTAGAAAGGTAACACTGTATGCGATAATCATTGTGATCAAATAATTAACATTAACTAATTAATATAAATAAATAAATAAATATTTGCGGACAATCTTACACAAATCGACCTAGCCCCAAACTAAGCAAAGCTTGTACTATGGGTGCTAGACGACGATAAACATACTTATATAAATAAATACATACTTAAATACATCGAAAACATCCATGACTCACGAACAAAATCAATATAAACATATACTTTTCAACAAAATTACTCGTAACGTACCTCTTATTGTCTCGCTTTGAGGCTCATAATCCTGGATATTAAACACGCGTGTTTTATAACATCACGATACTTGTGTGTTATGGTTATATCCCGATTAAGTCACGTTGGCACCTTGCAGCAAGATGTATGCATGCACACGGTGCACTCTTAAACTAACCGGGTTGTACAAAATGAACAGCTTTTTTTTAATTCTCGGCAAATGGATTCTTACTCGACTAAACAAATTAAATCCTTTTTGTTAATTAATTGACTATTTCTTTTTGGATAATTTAGTAAAACTATTCACTTTTGATATCATTTTACATGAATTAATAAAGATAACATTTTAAAACGAAATTAATAATTTTATTTTGTATTGGCTGTTTAGAGATTTCATCTAATGCGCGCGCACTGCGCAAACTTCACAAAAAAAAACTGATGCGCGCCATTATAGGTTATTTCACAGATATTTGTAAACATTGTTAATGCGTGTTTGGTTATTAACAAAAATGTTGATTCGTGGTGACTAGAAAAGTGATAAAAAGAATGGACGCCACTGGAAATTCTTGACGATGTATACAACATGTGAGTAAAAACCTGTTGACATCAATAAGTAAAGAAAATAACTTGGCAGGCCTATCAAATTTTCATTTTATGAAAAGGATTTTTTCCTCGCAAAATGTGTTGAAAAACGACGTATGAAACGCGTGAGCTTTGATAATTACATCCTCGGCTCTCTTATCACGCTCACCGCCTCTGATGTAATTATCAACATACCTCACTTGTATCACAATGTACTATTACTAATTTGATAAGCTTAAACATTAGAAATCGGAATTCAAACTGTGAAATATTTTATAGAGTGGATGTGGATTAAAATGAAAGTATATGTCACCGCTATACTCCTTCGCAATGTGACGTAGTCGGCTAACTGGGAGTGCCTACCTAACACCGAACTCCTAGTAGGAATGACAAGGAGTGATCAAATGTTTTAAAAAGGTTATTGTACTTATTGTAGACACGATGTTTTTTATGATTTATTGCTAGCCACCAAACAAACCCAACTGAGACTGGGAATTAGCACACGTAATATATTTTAGGCACTCAAACAAAGGTTTTTAAATTTCAAATTAAAGGAAACAAAAGTAATAGTTATTTACGATACAAGTGCCGAAAATAGGAAATCCGCAACGAGTGGTGATAAGTAAAAACACGACCGAAGGGAGTGTTTTAAATCGACACGAGTTGCGAATTACCTATTCGCACGTGTATCTTACAACGTTTTACTGTACATATGGCTCTTTAAAGTTTCGACATATGCACAGAAAGTGCTCTTTTCGCACTAGTGCGAGAATGTAGCACCATATGTACCTACTGTAAAATTAATTCCTTAAGAGGCTGACAAGACCTAATTTGTTGAATTTGATGTAATTTAAGCAGTTTTTAAGAAAAAACTATTTGTTCTAGCACATCAAATAAAATATATGTTAATATTCACCATATTTCAAAGACCGTGGATGGGCTCGATACATAATTGGACGAAATCGGCTCGATAGAAAATAATTGCAAAGATTGGTCTTAAAATCACATTAAACGGTTCTATCTCTTTATTTTTTTGACGTTACGCAATTAAAAACATGAAGTCAACATATTCATACCTAAACCGCTAACGAGTCATATTTCACAAATTATCCACCCTTTTTTTTATTTCAACATTTATGTAATATTATCTTTAAAAACCGGGCCGCCCAGTAACACTCGCTCTCGTTTACTCCGATACAAATGGACAGTGTGCGTGCTATCCAAAATCCTCAAGGGCATTTTGGTGTTGACAGCGCCTTAACTTTTTATCTCTTTAATTTGAAATGTATAATTAAACGCTACTGCTGAATGCAAAAGATAATTTTCAACACAATTGAATAATAATAATATTGAATAATTTATTGAAAAAACCTTATTGCTAACGTTACATTGTGCTTGCACTGTTATATGTTAGGGGAATTAATTCAATGCACCTGAACTACGATTATCCTGTATCTCAGGCAAAGAGATATTATACTAACTTACCTCTTATTGTCTCGCTTTTAGGCTCATAATCCTGGATATTAAACACGCGTGTGTTATAACATTACGATACTTGTATGTTATGGTTATATCCCGATTAAGTCACGTTGGCACCTTGCAGCAAGATGTATGCATGCATTAACCGGGTTGTACAGAATGTACAGCTTTTTTTTTTAATTCTACGCAAATGGATTCTTACTCGACTAAACAAATTCAATCATTTTTGTTAATTAATTGACTATTTCTTTTTGGATATGATATAGAAACGGTTAATTTAGTAAAACTATTCACTTTTGATAACATTTTACATGAATTAATAAAGATAACATTATAAAACGAAAATATTTATATTATTTTGTATTGGCTGTTTAGAGATTTCATCTAATGCGCGCGCACTGCGCAAACTTCACGAAAAAAAAATGTTGGGCGCCATAGTAGGTTACTAGCTGATGCCCGCGGCTTCGCCCGCATGGTTGTAGGAAAATGTAACATATTGAATTTTCCCGTGGGAATTAAATGTTTTCCCGCTGAAAAAAGTAGCCTATGTCACTCTCCAGCCTCTAAACTATCTCCATACAAAAAATCACATCAATACGACGCTCCGTTGCGACGTGAAAGAAGGACAAACACATACACACACTTTAGCATTTATAATATTAGTTAGGATTTCACAGATATTTGTAAACATTGTTAATGCGTGTTTGGTTATTAACCAAAATGTTGACTCGTGGTGAATAGAAAAGTGATAAAAAGGATGGACGCCACTGGAAATTCTTGACGATGTGTGCAACATGTGAGTAAAAACCTGTTGACATCAATAAGTAAAGAAATTAACTTGGCAGGCCTATCAAATTTTCATCTTATGAAAAGGATTTTTTCCGCGCAAAATGTGTTGAAAAATGTCGTATGATACGCGTCAGCTTTGATAATTACATCCTCGGCTCTATTATCAGTCTTATCACGCTCACCGCCTCTGATGTAATTATCAACATACCTCACTTGTATCACAATGTACTATTACGAATGTTTCTTTTCGTTGGTATCAAATCGGATTCTTAGCATTGATTTGACAGATTGGAAATAAAAACATTTTAAAATTCAAGCCCGTGTGGAAACTCTCACCCCTATACATAAACACTTCTAGTCATAATGTGCTTGAGTGTAGGAGACATCAGCTCCACTATTCTGTAAGTTCTTTTAACCTGACCTCACCGTTCACCCACAAATTTATTTTGACGTCGCGATTCGTAGTAATTAAGCGTCATCAGAGGTCTAGAGTCGTTAGGCGCGACGGGTGAGGTGAGGCGAATTAGCGCGTTCCGAATAACAGTTCCGACTGCCTCGCTTGTCCGTAAACACAGCCAAAACTCGAAACTGTACAGTAAATAGTTCACCTTTGTAACATTTGTATTATTTTTACACTAAAGGCAGGCTTTCGTGGAATAAATACAGCAATATGTTATTTTAATACCGCCCCATCGACGGTAGCAAATAAGCTAACGGACCATAATTAGGGAGAAATCAAATCGGCCAAGTGCGTGTCGGGCCTGTTTTTCTTAGTTCCATCGACACGCGCGCGCCAACTAAATGGTTGCGTCGGCCGAATTTGTACGAAAGTTTGCCTTCCTAAGTACATCTTAAGTTGGTCGACTATTACTCGGTAACTAGTTATGCCTACTCATAGCCGTGATAGTTTTCCTTTTAAATTCATTATATGTACTACTGTCACGGTTTTTTTCACATTCCCAGTAGCAGCCATTTAGCCGGCAGGGGGTACACATGACTCGAACTAAATTTGGGCTTTAAAGCCCAATATCTCGCAAACGAATCACTAATTTGAAAAATCGTTTCAAGAAACCCATAATATTTTTGAACAAGCTATCCAATGCGATAAAATAATTACGTACCCAAGAAATTTTTTTTTTCAAGATTTTATTCTTCTGTCTTGTCCACGTAATTGATTTATTTATATACCCATGCCTAATTACAGTTTTGTAGTAGTAATGGTTACTGAGCTAAGCCGAAGATGCACGGACGGACGGACGGCCAGACGGGCATGGCGAAACTATAAGGGTTCCTTGTTGACTACGGAACCCTACAAACACATATACCTACTCTACGACTATCGACTTGCATTCGGTTACATCGAATCCCATTACCTCCAGTTTCATACGTTGTAAACCAATAATGTAACTGGCGTCGCCTGTCACCCTACTTATATGGTTAGTAGCAGTTTTTACTGTATGTTTTTAATCCTCAAAACGATGAAGGGTCGGCTACGAGCTTGGTATTCTTATAGAATCGTAAGCGTTTATAGGCTACGGTGTCTGGTTACCATCAGGCAGACCGTATGCTTGTTTGCCACCGTCGTAGTATAAACAACCTAAACTGTTTGCTTTAAGTAACTTTGGCACCAATATATATTATGTAATACCAATAATTAAATTGTTTAATCAATTGAGAAAAAAATAAGCCCTTTTTATTTAAAACCTCAATAAAAAGAGATAGCCACCATACATATTTACTTTTTTAACATTACAGGTACTTGTAGGTGAACATTACAGGTTTTTTGTAAAAATGCATTTTGAACGGAACGTTTTGTCACAAACATGATTTAAATTGGTTAATAGATAAGAATCTAGTGATGTCAATCTAAAACCCCATAACCAAGAATACTACCACGGGCAACATTGCTAGTAACATAATAATTATATCTGGCCAGTAATGTTTCAGTTCAACAAATTTTAACCAAAAAGGGATTCTCTTAAACGGATAGTTACGGATAGCAACAAAACCGACAGACAATGTCAATCGCATACATTCCGTAACAAAACCGACAGTTTAGACGTGACTTAAACATCACTTTAGTTAACCTCAACCTGCCATTTTAGATGAAACTTCCTAGTTATGCCAGATCATCGTTTTCAAAACCTTCCTTAAGTCAGCCTATGACTAAATTGGAATAAATATTATGCCCTTGATATTTAAATAATAATCTAATAACTATTTTTAGAACATTAAATGTTATTAAAAAAAAAGGATGAAAGGTGGTGTTTTCTACATGAATTTTGCTACTTCTTCAAAACCACTAGAGGTAGTTTACGGTTCTTACACTATGTAATATACTTAGGTAGGTAATTCACATATCTAATAATAATCATTGGTTTCATGATTATTTCGAGTTGGTCCGCGGGAAAAGAGCACAGCATATCGAGCTAACAGTAGCGAGTGAACGAGACAAAGATTTGGGTTGCTACTCCCCCTAAAAAAAACATGAATGTCGCTGACTTATGGGTCCCCATGACGCGCGACGCTACAGTATACTCATACAAAGTAGTACTTATGAAAAACTTCTTCTGCCTCTATGTTTTTTCTACTAAAATAGCAACGGAAACTATTTTGCAACCTAGATATGACACATACTATTGTGTACACAAAGTTTTATGTTATTCCAGCATGTCGTTTTAATATTGGAGCCAGACTAAGCCATCGGGGGACTAACAAAAGTAAAAAACTGCCATAAAAAAAGAATATAGCTTCAATATGTGTATACTTGGAAGATACATTATCAATAAAAGTATGAAATTATCAGAATGCGGTGTTTTTGTTTGCCCGTATTTAATTACAGAACATGCAACTATTATCAGGGTAATAGGGTAAGCTTTCGAACGCGCGTCAAGGCATATCAAATGTAATTTTTTGAAGCTGGTTTGATGATTATTTTTCATCGCACCCGTTTCTCATTTCAATATGTTTGCTAGCTCTCACGTGCGCCAGCACAACATGGCTCGCGAAACTAATTGAAATAAGAAAACGATTAACTGAATTCCTGACCAATATTCTTCTCGCCCATCTCGTAGTGTGTTAATAAGCGATAGAATATAATAATTGGAGTAAAACAATTGGGTACCGAGACCTCTTTGTAATAAACAGTGATCGTAACTTTTGTAGCATTTTTGGTGCAGCGTAGTGTTGTTAACGGAATTGGTATAGACAATATCATTCAAATTGTTAATTAAGGTTAATATTAACGTTATTAACGCTAATTAAGCATTAGGATTTAAATTCTTCCTTCTCAACGCTGCACCAAAAATGCTACAAAAGTTACGATCCCTGGTAATAAAACTAGTTACAGCAGGTTAACAGGCTTATTGTTTTAAACTTTAAAATGTAAAGGAACGCAACTTTGTATAGACATTGTCGGTCCTCTTGATTTTTTCGTCCATAATGGTATATAGTAAAATTTGACGACGTTCAAACCTGTAGTAATTATTTGATCATACATTATGTCATTAGGTACACACTTAGGTAATAAAAATAGTTACATGTGTAACAAATATAAAAACAGACTTTCTTAATAATAAAGCATTTTAACTAGGCATATAGCTAAATAGAAAAAGGCTTATAATGTGGGAAAACAAAACCGAGGTAATATGGAAGACAAAACCGTGCACAAAACCATTCAACTAAGATTTTTCTATTATGGTTCCGCAGTGTTAACCGATGGGTAACATCGCTTTATAAAATATCAGTAGAGTTCTTCACGAGAAGCCAATTTAATTACTCCGTTACAATAAACATTGACCGCGTTAAGTTCCTTCTCAGTACATTTTTTCATTATGTAGTCAAGCAACAAATTCACTTTATCGCAAAAGCAGCTTTTGGCACGGACTTGTCGGGCTCAAGTGGGCTAAGAACGCCAAAACTTTACACAACATCTCAGCAAGGTAGATTATGTCCAGTTATCAGGCAGTTCCACTGCGCTATAAACTTCAGCTACTAAAGCCATTTAAACGGGAAACTCAATTCGGCCCAAATTGGAAGAGCATTTATCTTTCCCCGGAGTCGATTTAAAAGCAGAATCACGCAAGCACACGACGCCATTATCGCGCGCTCGCGATCCTCAGGCCGCGGCAACTCTATGAATCTAATCCACGGGATTTACCCGCTGATTTACAGCCGGAGAAGCCCGAGACGTAACCGAGCCAACCCGAGGGCGCCTCGAAAGAAAAGTGATAATGTCTTAATCCTACCACACTCGAAACCCCCTCCAATTTTATGGTCGCCCGCACAGACGGCACGTTTTGATTTATGATTTCAATAATTAAGAATTCTAAGGTGCAATTTGAATTTGAAGCCGCGATTTCTGAGGGGGGCAGCGAGTGTTTGTTATTGCCCCGGGCGGAAAGGGTCTCAGATCTTATAGCTTACCTTTCATTTTCCGAGGAATTATGTCGTGTAGCTTTAATTGTGCACTGACATTGTGCAGGAGCTCGTAAATCTAGTTAGTATACTTGTCTTATGTAGTACCTGCCTACCCACTGTTAAGACAGCTCGATTAAACACGTCATTTAGAACTCGTACTAATTAACTGTAAAAAAAATATCCTCTCTTACGTTATTATTATTAATCTGTAAGCCATCAATTTTTTGTTTTTTATGTCTGATTACTTTAAATATATGACCATTCGTTCATTCGTGTTATTTGTGTACTAAACCTCAAATTGTAAGGTGTTGTAAGGGCAGGTATTTGTTTGTACACTAGTGACTCTTCTAAACATACTAAGGGAGGGTTGTACCAATCCATCTGTGTTCGTTAAAATCTAAAGGTATGGAAAGTTTGACAAGTTTCTATGGACTGACAGCTGCCGCCATATTTGACGTGGATCGATCTGAAATCGCAAGTTGGTACAACCTGCCCTAAACTGTCCACCGACTGTAAGCTTGGGCCTAATACGCTTTGCTTTATAGCCTCATAAGCAGTATATCTATACCTACCTATAGCCAACCTCCAAAGACAATATCCGCAGCCTCATAGTAATCCCTATCAGGCGTAATCTGGGGGCATTACAATTAACGCAGGCCAAGATAACCCGCACTCGCCACCCGCTGATAGGCTGCACTAGTTTAAACCGGTTACACCGCCCTCAGGGTTTATCTAATTACCCTACGCCAACACAGCCGAAGCTCATTCGTGTAGGGTTGCCTCAACACCTGGACATATAAAACTAGGTGGCCAATGGATAGTCACGAAAAAAAAAACTATTGTCGTGCGAGAAAAGAAGATCTAGTCTTTCTCTTTCGCATAGTGCGAGTAAGAGAGAAGTTGCTAAGTCACGCGCGAAAAAATAAAGTATAGGTATATTTGTGGTCCATAGATTGACCAAAAAAAATAAAAACCACTATTGACCAAAGCCGTAAGCAAACTTTTTTACCATAATTGTTGATAATGATTATGATTTTTTTGAGATCGAGCATGATCCGGAAATAATGCAGGTGTAGAAATATTAAGTGGAAGTAACAGTCGGTTTACGTTATTTTTAATTAAATACATTTCTATTGTTCTAATTAGGACTGCTTTAGTTTTACCTAATGGTGGCACTACACTTGGGAATGCGTGTTCGCGTATTTGCTGCATTTGCCAAATATGACCATGTGCGTCTGCCATATTTTTACGAATAGCCAAACACACAAATTGACAAACACTCGTATCCGCCCGCCTGTCGGTTTTTGTCACACATCAAAGGACGCAAATGTTGCAAATATTTGCGTTCACCGTCTACACTTGGCTCACTCAGCTCAGTTGTGTGAGCAACGGCAACAAGTCAAGACGTCAGCAAAATGGATTGGACAAAATGATGTCGTGATGCGATTTTTAGAATTGTACCAAATTAATAGGTGTATTTGGGTCCCAAAATGCTCTCGATATATTGATGCAAACATTTGATATATTTTCTGTTGCTGTCCCAAGTGTGGATGTCGTGTTTGTGATGTTTGGACTTCAACGAATATTTAGACGAACACGGCGAATACGCTACGCGAACACGCATTCCCAAGTGTAGTGCCACCATAACGATCCACGAAAAGTGCTAGTCCGGTACTTACCAGGTACAGTTTAAATTTAATTTCTAACCAAGCTGTAATCTTGTTTCACTGTAACATCGAGAATGAGATATTTACTGTATTCTGCCATACAAAGTATAAAAAGGTTCAAAGGTTACGTAATAAAATATTTCCATTGCAACGTTGCGCAATAAAACATCACCAGAACATACGATTTAACGTCGTCTTGTTTTCGAACTGAACGTTGATTTGTGCTGGAACTTTTATAAAGGTATTTATAGTCGAGCATTTATAAATAGTACTTTATGTACGTCAGCAACATAGTTAGCTACGCAGCTCCATATACAAACTTGTACAGACGTGCGTAACTAACTTCTTTGTTGACTGTATTCGTACATTACAACTTCGTTATCTGTTATATGTCTTCTCAATCTGTTGTCTTTCTAATGTAAAAGTTACCATGCATTCAATTACTCTACAGGGTGGAATCTTGTACGTGATCCAAAATAGCAAAATGTGAATCTATCCATGATTCTGAGCAACTTTTATTATGGGACCAACTTTGTGTTATGCCAAAAAAATCCAACTATTTCATTAACTCTGCTCATTTTAGACTGACAAGAATGTATGAACAGGTGTGTTTTTTTTCGCATAACACAAAGTTGGTCCCATAATAAAAATTGCTCAGAATCATGGATAGATTCACATTTTGCTATTTTGGATCACGTACAAGATTCCACCCTGTATATAACCTATTAAATAAATGTGCGAGTTCTTATACTTACGTTTACCAATATTTATTTACACTTCTAACCAAATAATAATAAATGCGGGTAATTTGTTTTTTACTAATTAATGTAATGGTAAAGAAAATGATCTTGCTTTAGGGAGTTTATCCGAATCTCGAAAAACTTGTATAATAATATTTCTTATTGCCTTACCTTTCCGTTACACATTTATGTAATCATTATTCGAAGGAACCAACTCCTCACTCAAGCATCTGTCTTTACGAGTATTTTTGATATACCTACGTTTCAGAAACAGTCACTACTAACTTTATGAACTACTGTGGCGCCAATTTTAAATGGCCACATCCTTAACTTAGTCAATTGATTATATTCATCTGCATAAACGAGCTGCTTCCAACAAGCAAATAATTCCAGCTATGATTATTTTCTATTTACGCCAATGACCTTCGATCTGAATACTTTAGTTTTCTTATGTTTTGTGTAGCTTATTATATTAACAACAACGGCTTTAAGCAATATAGTATCCTATATTTACTTCAAAGTTCATTGTTTTCGAAATATTTGGCATCAAAGTTGAACAATTTTAGGCCAAAAAACTGGTTTTCTGGCCATAACTTTTGTGTCAATTGGTTTAAAATGAAAATCCTTGACCAGTTTTTAGAGACGTTACAGACGAACTCAAATATATAGATTTCGTATATGTTAGATCTTTTACGTCAATAGAGATACGAAATAAGTGTTTTTTTAGACAATGTTCAAAAAAACCATACAAAATTAAATATTTATTTGTTTCAAAATCCGGTCGACCAAAATGGAGATAAAAAATTGAAGAACCGATAGCCGTTTGATTTATAATTCTATCTGTAGTGCAAAAGTAGGAGATACGATTCAAAACTGGTCAAAAATCGATGAAAACCTCGGGTAGCCCCTTAAGGTTGACTGTTAGATAATGCCTTATAGAATTAACTTCGCCTTGTTTATGTGTAACTTATTACTGTGCAGTAAAGTTCAAATAAATAAATATCCTCGTGTGACAACCCTATTTGTAGTCCAGGGCGTTTCCTTTACCCTACTCACGTACCATACCCGGGCACTTCCGTTGCGTCAAGGACCATCGATTACATCTCGGCGCATATTGCACAACTTCCACTACTTCCCAATCGATCGATGCGGGAACACAAACAATCTGGACTACTTAGTTTGCTAGTGAACGTTCTATGCCAATTTAATGTTATCCAATCCTCACACGCACAGTACCGTGCGCTAAGGGCAAAGAGCATTCATCATATCATATCATTTATTTTCATTTAACAATATACATTGTGTCTGAAATTACATGTCAATCGTAATGTTGAAACAAAGAACGAAGTATATTACTATAAATTATACATGTAAATTTGCTAGATCTTATGTTTTCTAAATCATTTAAACTTAAGTACTACAAATAGAACCAAAAAAAAAAAACAACTAAATCTATTACAATAAATTGGCAATATAATTTATCTACTTATTAAGGGGATACCTTGATATTATATGCCCGCAGCGGGTAGCTGTGGATACTTCTTACTACCATGTCAACTTTGTACACTCTACTTAAACCACGACCCCGTGGATGAGACGCGTTTATGTACTACTTCCCAAACCGATCAATTACCTACTAAAACACTGAAGCAACAGGTTGGATCAGACCTACTTATTCAAAGAATCAATGATGATTCTTTGACAAGACGATTTAAGCGGCGTTCATATTGAAGAATGGGGCTAATAATACATTGAGAACATAATCGACGTGGCAACCCTGTCGGTCCGAGCCCTCGACACGTATGTACGCATACTGAGAGGAGAGCCTTCCGTTCCGTCAAGGACTATTGATTACATCTCAAGGCATGTTGCACAACTTCCACTACTTCCCAAACCGATCGGTACCAAATAAAACACAGCAATCTGATTCGTTAAACATGTTCATTCAAACTATCTTGCTATTGCAATTATGATTATTGAGAATATGAAGAAGTTATTACGGCGCTAAACCTGTCGGTCTAAGCCCATTGTCATTTACATATGCATCCTAGAGCCCTTCCATTTCGTCAAGGACCATGCATCGATTACATCTCGAGGTATATTACACAACTTTCACTACCTAACTATTCGGCCAACTTAAATAATGTCAAATAGGTATACACACACCAACCCTGTCGGTCCAAGCCCTCGTTACGTAGGTACATACGCATCTTAGGGCCCTTCCGTTTCGTCAAGGACCATCGATTACATCTCAAGGCATATTGCACAACTTCCAGGGCCGGTCGATACGCGGTGCCTTGTTTAGATAACTTGTTTAGGTCGTGTATTGAGTCTTTTTAGAGCCCGTATTCCATCCGCGATATTTTACAGAAGCAGACATGTCCCCGCTTTCATGTATCTGTGTTTCAAAACATTAATTTATAAATAGTGTTATTTTGTTTATTTCATTTTAAAACGTTACTCTTAGATGCTTTATTCAAGAATCCAACAGAGTTTCCACACGGAAGTAATTATAAAGAAGCATTGATTGTCTGCTTTGTATGATTTATCTTAAATATTATAGAGCAAATGTAAATTCACGAAAATAAAGGTTATACCATTTATTAATATTATCCCCACTTTTCAGAAGATTAGGTACCTAATACGTGTGGTATTTTGTTGGATTTTGTGTCTTGGTTATTATTTAAATTTTGATATAGTATGTAGGTACGTTACACAGAAAAAATCTGCTATTACAAATTATTTCCCAAATTGTTATTTTTCCATACCAGTACGTCAAGCACAACTTGCTGACAAGCCGCTTCTCGCGCGACTGAGCGTCCCCCGTCTCATTCGCACCGTGCAAATTCGAAAGAGGAGGGTAGATCTTTCTCGACTCGCGTCGCAACGCGGCGTCAGTTGTGCTAGCCCCTCAGTTGTCAGTAAAATTACTGGATTAGATATCAAAGTGAATATATCTGTTAAATATCGTGGATAGAATATTGATATAAATAGGTACGTGGCTCGTAAAAATGTTTTCAAGCTTGTGCTATTATAGGTAATACAATGTGCATAGATAGCTAGGCGTTAGCAGTATTTATGGTCTGTTTATACCAGAAAATCGAACGGTTATTTTGCATTTATGGCTGACTAGCTGTTGCCTGCGACTTTGTCCGCGAAGAACTTGTAACCGTCTTAGAATTAATTTTGAATTGCTATTAAATTATTGTGGGCGGAACCTTAATTATCGCCGATCCAAACAAAGTTCTACCATCTTAAGGGATGATTTTCGAGATAAAAACTATCCTATATCCTTCCAAGGGTCTCAAATTATCTGTACGAAAAATTTCATCTAAATCCGTTCATTGATTAAACGTAAACGGTAACAGTGCGATGAGTTCATTAGTTTAAATTTCAAAATTTCAATTGTAAACTCCGTTTTTACAAATATAATATCTTAAGAATCATGAACAGACGTGAAGCTTAAAATGTTATTTTTTTCATAATGTATTAAAGAAACCTACATGACTGGAAATGTTTGCCTAACCCGTCCAGTAGTTTTACTCACGTTAGTTCGGGCTACCTGTATAGTTTAGAAAGCAAATTTATCTAATGCTAAAAGACGTAGAACTTTCCATCTCCATCCACCGTCGCCATTTAACGGTTAATTATATTATGAATAATGTAATCATACTATTTAGAGTCTGTAGATAGAAATTTTGATTTGTATAAGTGCCCTCGTGGCCTATTTGCTGGATACATATTTTGATTTGATTGGATTTGACTTAGGGGTGTAATTTTTCCAAATCGGTGAAAGATTTTTTTTTTATTCTGATAAGAAATCTTTATACAACGTCTCTAGCTCAATAATTAGTGTTTCTCATCCAAAGCTTGCACCCCTTTTTAACCCCCTTAGGGATATTATTTTCTAAAACGCTGGAAGTACTTGTTTATACTTTAATATCTACGTTTCAAGTATCTAGCTCAAAAAAAAGTGTTTCCTATACAAACCTTGCACCCCTTTTTAACGCCCTTGGGGGTAGAATTTTTATAAACACTGAAAACGCTTTATTTGTATTTTAATAAGTAATCTTTCTACAAAGTGCTAAGTCTCTCTCCTCCTTATATTTCTGGATAGATTTACATGTTATATAAGAAACCTGCTGTCCTGCTTTCATGTTTCTAGCCATAGTTTATCATTAAAAAATCACACATTACTTATGTGAACTTTCAACCCCTATCTTAACCCCTTCAAGGGGTGAATTAGAAAAAAATCCTTTAATGTTTTTGTCTGTATATTAGGAGCTTGTGACCGAAGTTTTAAACGGCTAACTTTAAAAACGACATGTTTCCCATACAAATTTTCAACCCTTTTTTAACCCCCTTAGGGGATGAATTTTTATAGCAAAGCAAGATCATTTGTTTTGCTTTTTAGTAAGAAACCTTCACACAAAGATTCAAGTCTATAACTTTCCAAATGAACGATTTCCATACAAGGCTTGGACCCCTCTTTCACCTCCTAAAGGGTTGAATTTTGAAAAATCCTTTCTTAGCACACGTCCACGTGCTTTACAGAATATATGTTCCAAATTTCATGCTTATAACTTTAGCGGTTTAGGAAATCACACATTACTTATGTGAACTTTCAACCCCTATCTTAACCCCTTCAAGGGATGAATTAGAAAAAAAACCCTTATCAATGTTTTTGACTGTTCATTAGGAGACGACCGAAATTTTAAATGGCTAACTTTAAAAACGACATGTTTCCCATACAAACTTTCAACTCTTTTTTAACCCTCTTAGGGGATGAATTTTTTTAGCAAAGCTAAATCATTTGTTTTGCTTTTTAGTAAGAAACCTTCATACAAAGATTCAAGTTTATAACTTTCCAAATGAACGATTTCCATACAACGGTTGGACCCCTATTTCACCCCCTTAAGGGTTGAATTTCGAAAAATCCTTTCTTAGCACACGTCCACGTTCTGTAAAGAATATATGTTCCAAATTTCATGCTTATATCGTTAGCGGTTTAGGCTGTGCGCTGTCTGTCAATAGATTAGTAACGAAGAGTTTTATATACCGGGTGTACAATCCAAATGGGTCAGTATGGAGAAGTCGGAAACTATGAGAGATAGCAGGATCTGTTCTTAGGAACCATGACGTCGATTTTAGATTTAATAATAATTACATTCACATTCAATTTTAGTCTAATTTACTGTCAGTTGTGTTTACACAAGATTTCATAGCCAAATGTGGTCCTTTTTACTTAACGCGGTTACAAAAATATTGACCAGGTTCGATTCCCGGTTATGTATGAGAGTTAATAAAAAAGTTTGAATGTAATTATTATTAAATCTAAAATCGACGTCATGGTTCCTAAGAACAGATCTCGCTATCTCTCATAGTTTCCGACTTCACCATACTGACCCATTTGGATTGTACACCCGGTATGTAGAAGATTATTTTGGCTTAGCAAAGTAATACTTATTAGGTAGTTTTTGTGGGTAAATATGTAGTATTCGTTCGTTAGTATTGTTGTCTTCTCTGTTTTATAACATAATTTGTTGCATTTATACAATCAGCACACTGAAAACTGTTTACATTAAATATTACTTAGGTACTACACGAAAGTAGCATTCTAAGTACCAAATTATTCTTGGGATCCTGCAGTGTCCCTCAACGAAAATCTAATCGAAAGTGCCGCGTGATTTATTTATTACGAAATTGAGGCTTAACGAAATCGGAAGCGTGTATTGTTTTTCTTGCCTGGGAGACATTTTATTTTTTCCCCTAAATTATCAGAATTAGTCCCAACGGTTTTATATCAGATCAAGATCCTGAAGAATATAAAATACGCGAATATTTAATATCCTAATCGCCGAGCAACGTTGTAGTTTAGCTCAGCTCGTAAGAGACGAAGAATACATTTTTTTGCACAAACCGTATTGTTTAGAAGACAGTCTGCCATAATCTGCAGTGTCATCAATCATCATGTCGTAATCAGTTGGGTTCCCAGAATTTCTCTAGTCTATTTTCTGGTTACACTTTCAGATTCATGCCGCAAAATTTTCGTGAAATCGCCATAAATCTAAAACATAAATATATTTTGATTGTATAAGTGGACATTCGCTAAGAGTCATCATGTTCTTGATAATAGACTAAATTGTGCGCTTGAAATTCACAAACCATTTAGTTCTTAGTTTGTAGAACCCATTTAATTGAACTAAACATTGTTTCCTCTGACTTTCGATACACTGTAAAGAAGGGATACTCATAGCGTCTTCAGTATTGTGGCGCCGCAGAACGGTTCTAGCTAGACTAGAAATTGTTTTGCAAAATCTACTTCCTCGTTTGTGTCACCAAAGATAGATTATTTTATTATTAATATTATTTATTTATTTGCATTCAACATACTATACAAATATACATTATGTACATGAGACCCCTTGGGGTGTGGCAAAACATTAAAATTAAATTAGCATTCACAAAACAATCAATAATTATATAGTGAAATAGAATATGAAACAGAAAAAACGTTTCTTACTATGAAAGAGATTATGAAATAATAAAATTACAATGTCAAATGAATATCAAATTAGTATAAAGAAATATGGTTCAAAAATATGTCATCAATATTATAATAACAGCCTTTTAAGTAAAACCGTTATGAGGGACTTTTTGAAAGCATGGTACTCTCGTATTTCCTTTAATTCATTTGGTAGCATGTTGTACACATTTACTGCTTGGTAGCGTACAGTGTTTAGCCACTTGCAATTTCTTGAAAAAATTGTTACAAATGTTTTTATTACGTGTCGCTAATCCAACTCGTCTATCCTCCTTTGTTTCATTTAGATTTTTAACAAATGATGTAAGAAGTACGTGTACAAATAAACTAGGTAGAGTAAGAATTCGTAGCCTAACAAAGAATTATTAACAAGAAACCCACTATGGGGTACGTGTCATTGTCCTAATTGCTCTTTTTTGTAAAACAAAAGCTCTATTTATATTGTTTCTAAACCCATTTCCCCAGCGTCTAATGCTATATCTCAATTTGGATTCCACTATGGAGTGATATACCATTTTGAGATGTTGCACTTTCATCCCTTAAAGTACGTAGGGCGTAACAAGCTGAGCATATACTGCTTTCAATATCATGCAGCTCATCTTCCCAATTAAGTTGTGAGTCAATGCATATTCCCAAAAACTTAACAGCGTCTACTTGATCAATTTGACTTCCATTTATTCTTACCACTACCATATTATTATCTGATATTATAGCATTAGTGTCATCTGCAAATGATACTACCTTCAAATCAGGAACATTCCGAGAGATGTAGCTAACCAGGTCATTAGTAAAAACTATGAAAAGTCCAATACAGAGCCTTGTGGTACGCCTCTGGTGGCTCCCACAAACGCTGAACTTCCAGTTGTTTCTACTTCATTTATAATGCTATTCATTTCAACATACTGCTTCCGATTTTCCAAATAACTACTAAATAAAAGTAGAGCTTTCACGCGAATGCCATAATGGTTCAGTTTATGAAGAAGAAGGCTATGGTGAACCAAATCAAAAGCAGAGTTGAGATCTAGGTATAATCCTGCTACCATTTTTTTATTAATTGAGTTCTAAAATTACATCATCAATGAATTGTTCCACAGCATCACTTGTATCTATTTTTGTATGAAATCCAATCCAAAGATATATATATAACTCCTTTATTTTTTTGCTATATACATAGGGGCTGTCCGTCATTTCAAAACAGGGGGAGGGTCTGACCATTGGATGACGGTAGTCATTTTATTAGGCGGGTAGGGTCCATTCAAGGAATTAATAGGATGATGACAGGGGGATCAAAAATCGTAAAAAAACGCTGACGTAATTATATGGACAAGCCCATACACACAAGTTACAACCAAATCGATTCCTCTTTAACCCTTATAGTATCATCATCATCATCATCATATCAGCCGAAAGACGTCCACTGCTGGACATAGGCCTCCTCCAAAGAGTGCCAAAGCGCGGCGTGGGTAGGCCCTCGCAATGTAGACTGATGACCTGGTAAAGGTTGCTGGAGTCCGCTGGATGCGGGTGGCGCAGGACCGGTCACTTTGGCCTTATAGTATAGTTGAGATTATTTAATCTGACCGACTTTTTATAAAACTGTCATTAGAATTGGAATCTTCTAATGTGATGCAATTCGGCCGAATCAAATAATCTCAAGTCTACATACGCTTGAGCTTGACGCAGACGTTGAGCTCAGCATCTACAGTGAATGTGCACTACTTATACGTATCGCGGCGAGTCTTGATCCCTTTGACAGCTGTCATCTCCGTACAATTTATAACCTTAAAACGTAAAATAGCTGCACCGCTGGAATCTACTTCGTTAAACAGTAATATAGTTGAACTTCTTTGGATATAAACATGTACCTAAATTTGAAAACGACAGTATTATATTCATCGTTCACCGGCCATTTTGCTTAAATCAATTTTTCCGTGTACGTTAATTTGACTTTGACTGGTAGAGATTGCCTCATGGCACTAAACCCCACCCCATCTTAAAATTCAAAATGAACGTAAATAAACCATTGTGACTATGGAAATGAATTATATTTTATTTATTAAAATTGCGATAGCGTTCAGCCTTTGTCTGACCTGCTGGAAAGTTAGGACAAGGTCTATAATGGATCACGCTCACCCAGAAGATGCCTAATAGTAATATTATAAGGGGCACTAGCTAGGTAGAAGAGAATAGGCAGCATTCTAAGCATCATTTTCGGTGAAAGATTTTGATTTGTGATTCCAGGAATCCTACTACGTTTCTAATAGGCACGTACAGTACGATTACTGTTATTTAACCACTGACAGATAGTTTGCCTTCATTAAATTTTAATGTCATACAAATAAAGCTATTTTCAGAATACTGTTACCCACGTCTACCGATTTAGAAATAACTACTTAATTTGTATGAGGTTAAAGTTGAAAATTAAATGAAGGCATACTATCTGTCAGTGGTAAACCCCAAATAATTCTACTGTACTACGTTACGTAATGGATAATTTTCGCATGAACGCTAGCTTAAGGCGCCGTAGGTTCAGCGAAGTTAAGCTAACAGAGTTTTAGAAACAATATAATGCGTCTGTTTATAATAATATGGTTTCAAAAAAATACGAATAGTAATCTTGAGGCTTTTCTGCAGCGAGATCAGTGATTTTAAACATGATTAATCAATTTTCGCTCGATAGAGAAAAATCACGAACATATGTAGGTCTAAAATACTCTTAAAATATTCGTAAAAAAATATGCACATAAGCTAAAAATTGCTTATAATTGCTTCTAAAAATCAACAATATCATGTTTGAGAGAACTCAGTGATTACTTTTTTATTTATTTAAACGGCCAAAAAATTAAAATGAAGAACCATGATATCGGCGCTTCCGAGCACGCACTTCCATCTCGCTCACGCTTATGCTCAGTGAGAGGGAGAGAAGACCATGAACCTACGGCGCCTTAAACAAATATAGTACATATTATCTGTAAAACAAAGAGTATCCCAGATCGCAGGTATTTCACCGGAGCTGACGGCAAGAGGGCGATAAATATGAGATCTGGGGCTTTCTTTATTAGTGTCTGTGGTGACTAGCTGCCACTGACATGAACCTTACGTACAGCAAATACTGGCCTTCGCATGGCATAGAGACAGGGTTAGGCAAAATACTGGCTTCATTATAATTGAAATACAAATTACAAAATACATGTAAAAATGTATTTGAGGTACAAACTACTTCGGTGGCATGTATTTGTGATATAAAATACAAAATACAGTATTCAAAATAATGTATTTCAAATACAAAATACATTATTGAACTTCTTTGAAACGTATCTCACAACACTTTTTACACGTTTTTATAAATTGAAGAAGGAATATCCTTTCATAAAACTAGATTCCTAAAAGTATTGTCAGATAAGTTCCGTCTAGTTGAATGAATGTATCCAGCCAATAAACACAGTCTCTCGACTGGACCGGAAGAGCACAGGCTGAGACTACCTTTAATAACTGTCTGACATTTTACACAAGATGTTTCAACTTTTACTGGATCTTGGCTTCAACCACCGGGGACACTCGAGCCCGTCGTCACTTTGTAGTATTTGCCGGTTAGAATTAGTGGATAAGTTGTTGAACTTTCACTGTAACCATCGCCATCATCATTGTCAACGTCGATGTAGATGGACGTGAATTTAAATCCATTATCTTATCTATCCGAATCAAATCCTTCTTAACAGAAAAACCGCGTAATGAACTAAATTAAATTGGCACTTGACGTTTGACGTTGACACTTACAGTAAAGTGTTGCCACAGTGCCCTAAGCCCAAAGAGTAAAGTAAGTATATAGCCCCTAATTATATTAAAAAACGTTGCATTATACGGTTATACAATTAAATAACATGTATTTTTGTGCAAATGTATTTTAATAAGTAAAGTATTTGAAATAAAAAATACTAAATACATGTGAGAGCGGTATTTAAAATACCAATTACAAAATACTTGACCACTTAGTATTTGAAATACAAATACAAAATACGTACCTATTTGTATTTCAAATACATGTAATTGAAATACTGCCCAACCCTGCATAGAGAAATATGGCAAATCACACTATCGAATCAATCAATGAACAATCAAAATAGATACTAGTACCCTTCAAAAGGGCCTGCTGGTGAATTGAACGGTAAATACTCTCATGCTGGATTAAACCAAAATGAAATAAGAACTTTATTTGAAAGGTGGCAACTTTGGCACCGTCTGCCAAGTACTTCCGGTCATTTCAGGACTGACAGACATAGGTTAGTACGCTAAATGATGCCACATGTCTCGTACTGTTGTCACATGACGTAAATATTCCTACCCATACAAATTTTGACCGGAAGTTAAGAACGTTCAAACTTTCGGCCTATTTTTTTTTTCTCTTGCTCAGCACAACTTTCTCACCCTGCTGCCATGCATTTTATGGTATTGTCATGAGACGTAGGTGTATTTGGAGTGGGCTTACGGACTGTAAGGACTAATCTTGGAATAAATTATGTTCTGTTTAAGTAGAATTGACCCCACATGGGTAGCAATTTTTCAAAAATCTATCTAGCAAACCACCATCCAACCATCTTGAACTTAAAAGATCTACTGATAAATATGCGGAATGTGCATAGGTACCTATCTAATCAACGGATTAGTCTGAGCATCGTATAATTCTAAGCTTAGATCCGATCAACAATTTAATTTCAGGATAGGTATCGGAGTTAAGTTACGTAGCTATATATAATTTTTTTTAGGGGACAATCTTACACAAATCGACCTAGTCCCATAGTAAGCTCAGTAAGGTTTGTGTTATGGTTACTAGACGACGATGTATAAAATAGATATAAGTACTTAAATACATAGAAAACTTATTCGAACCCAGGACCTTCAGCTTCGTAGGCAGCGTCACTACCCACTAGGCTAACCGGTCACCAAATATTGTCACTAAGTTTATAATATTGTCACTAAGTATCGAAGCTTATCCTTAATACGGAAGTCTACAGGCTCGGCCATGATTTCCAGCGGAGGCTGTAGCGGCAGCGGTGAGCTATAGGTACCTACGAGGGACCGAGGACACGCTCTCCAATCTCTCGCTCTCACCTATCGCGCTCCGTAGCCGCCGCCGCTTCAAGTCGTGGCCGAGCAGTTACACTTATCGCATTCTAGAGAAAAACGTCGTACTCGAGTTTAAAGTTTAAAGTGTGAGACATGTCTAAAATACTACTAATAAATCCACGTCATACCTACCTGCTATTTTGTAATTCGTTTACCAAACCGGCTAAAACTGACGTATGAATTAAGACCGTTAGGTTCCCGTATCAGGTTCTATGACACGCAGTTCTGGGATAATAACGCGCGCGACGCATATTTTGTCGACGGTTTTGAAAATAAGCGCTCGAATGCGACTACACGGCTACGAGGGCCCCGAGGCCTTAAACTGTACGTAGGAACGGGCATCACAATTTAGCTATGAAATTAAAACATACTTCGCGACCATGCAATCAGCCAGGTACTCTTATAATTAATAGGAAATTCTCCAACGTTACATAAATGGATCAGTAGTAGATATCATTACAAACCATTATTGAATAAGTAGGTACTATTCACTTAACGATTTCGTTATACTTGATATTTTATATTAAATTCACTAAATGGTCAGTATATATATAACCACAAAATTACAATCATAGGGTGTAGTGTAAGTATGTAGGCTTTAAAAAAATTCCAACCTCCTCAGTAGGTATTTGATCTTCGCGGACAAACATAAAATCCTTCTTTTTGTGCGAACATCAAAACACGGCAACTGACAATTCTTGAAAAAAAAAAACATTCGAGTTGCAGAAGTGTATTTTGACAGAACTCAAAAACTTTCCTTAAAAGTTTCACCCCTTGTAAAAAGTTTTTTCTCATTGATTATGCGCATTCTAATCATGTTTTGAATATAATTAAGCAACGAAAATACTGTGTGTAGATACAAATGTTTTTCACCAAATTAAGAGAATCAGTGTAACCTCGGTCAATAACTTCAAACTCGTGTTGGTCGCGGTAGGAAAGAACGTCGCTCGGAACAATTTTAGTTGGACTGCTCTCTGACGCGAACTTGTAATAGCAAAATTCTTTATGCTTACATTGTGTAAAATTTAAGAACTTTTTTTAACTTTTTATGCTCGAGTTCCTACTTTTCGACCTACAATCTTGTTCTACCATGTAAAATTATTTTTGGTCTGAAAGCTCTTGAGTGAAATGGTTTTTACGTGGGAACGATTTTTGTGCAACCAAACATAACAAACAAAGTGCTTAAAAAGTTTCAACGTCGATGGGAAACGCCTAGAATCATTTCCGCGTAAAAATACTGTGATTGTGGATGGAAAATCGAATCGCAAGTACAATATTTGAATTTTATTAATGTTGATATACGTGGATGGGTCACGTGGCGCGGGGATGAGTCTGACGGAGCCGTTTGTTGCAGGACGGCGCCGCTGAGCGCGCAGTCGTCGCTCGCGCAGCTCAACAAGAGGAGGCTGGAGTTCGGGGTGGATGTAGAGTCGTTCAGGGTTGACCGGAGAGTAGAGCGCAACAGCAGCGAGGGCTCGATGGACGAGGAGGATGTGGCCAGCAAGCGCCGCCGGCGCCTGTTGGACGACGAGCGGCGGGAAGACGACTCGCGACGGCGCGCCCTCGCCTACCGACCCGGCCCTGCTCGGAACGACGACGACAACGAAACACTCATCAGGGACACGCAGGCAGCCCTTAAATCGCTCTCCGGCAGCTGGTCCAGAGAACAACCCCAAGCCTACAGCGCCGACGAAAACGACGACGCTAACGGCTTCGAAAACCTCTTCGGAGAGAAACAATCGCACAAAATGCTTCCGTCTTCCCCCTCCCCGTCTTCCGATAGCGCAGATGGCTCTCAGAGGAGCTTTGCGCAGCGCCACAGAACTGATCATCATAGTAGAAACGGTACAGTCGAAAATGAAATGCAAGTAAAGAAAACAGCACGCTCAGAACGTGACAAAAGTGACGATGAGTATGAGAAACACGGAAAATATTCCAATCACTACGACGCGCCAAATTTCGACGAGCTCGTCGACTCGTCTTCCAATGAACTCGAGATAGACATGTCAGACCGGCATGACGACAAGTACGACGACAGAGACTCAAAGCAGAAGCGTAAAACTGAGACGATATCTGTCAATAAGCAGTCTTTATACAACGCTTACAAGGCAGCGACGGCAGCACTGCCGTACTCGACCCAATCGGCGTTCAAGCCGCCAGCGGAGGTTAAGCATCGGATACACGGGGCGACATTTCCCAGCGAGCCCTTCGGGGGGTACTCTAACGAACACGACAAGAGCTCGGTAGTGAAGGGGAAGCAGTACACGGTGCTGCAGCCGGCGGGAGCGGGGTCGCGCGCGGCCACGGCACTGCAAGAGGCACGGGCTGTTCCCACCGCCACGCCAGCACGTGACTCCAGGCCGCTCGCCGCGCTCTCCCCGCCGGTCAACAGAGGTACAACCTCCAACGACACGCCTAAAACTTCCTTAACGACATTACTATAACATCGAACTCCGCGCTATCAACTTAGCCCAACTTTGTTTCAAGGTCGCTCGATAACTCATAACGTTGCCCGCAGCGGATCCGACCTGATGTTCTACGTTGTTACCATCTTTTCCAAACTGTCTAGACAATTTATGTGCCTTCTGTGAATAGAATGTTACTTACCTATATTGTTACTTACCGTATAAATTATAGTAGTTCCAACTAAGAGGTCTCACAATGGGTTTTATCATTGAAAACAATCCTCATCTGTCCGAGCAGATGCCAGTCCGCAACAGACTCTGGCAACAAATCATCCTTCATTTGTAAGATGCCTCTCATAATTTAGACGGCGACGGTTACATTGAGGCAGGGCTCCACCTAAGTCGATATAGTATATAAGACAGTTAAATATTTTCCTCGTATTGTCGGGCGATAGCCGAGTTTACGTTAGGGCGACGCGCAATAAAAACGGGTCAGGCAGGCGGTGGGCGGGGTTTATCGTGCCGCCCCGTTTTTCCTGAAAGAAAAATCGTGAGTCCGCCGCGCAGCCGCCTGGCGTTCTTTATTTTTTCTTTTAAGTTTTGTGCGGGGTGGGGTCGGAGCGAGCGGGTGGGCGGCGCCGCGCAGGTACGCCCCCCCCCCCCCCCCCCCCTGGCACGCCTGCCCGTATCGATCCCCACGCCCCCGCTGATGATTAGGGAAATACTGATTTGTGCACCGGTCGATTTGTTCGCAGAAGGCAACAAGTGTCCTACACCCGGCTGCAATGGGCAGGGCCACGTCACCGGTCTCTACACACACCATCGGAGGTGAGTCGATGATTATCATGTATTTCAGTCGTCGAGGTAACCACCATAATAACTTTATACTGGTATTAACGCACCAACATGCTAAACAAGCTACATGATTCCGTGCACGACTTACATTGTAACATATAACCTTGGTGAACTGATAAACTTGAGAGTTGATGCCTGAACCAGGTAGAGTTTGCAGAGTCGTAAACAAATATAAACTGGTCTGAAACGTGTTTTCTTGAACTTCACGATATTGATTTATGAACTGTTTGCTTCTCAGTCTGTCAGGATGTCCAAGAAAGGATAAAGTCACACCGGAGAGTAAGTAATGTGATTTTAATGGCAAATAGAGCTTCTTCGATTTTCTTTACCTTTTGTTTTTTTTAGGGTTCTTAAAGTATTTTCAATGTTATGTTTGACTTTTTGCATTGTAGGTAGTTTATCATTTGCTATTTCGTAGATATTTTAGTTTAACAATAACGTACTAGTAAACTACTTATTTGATTAGAGTTGCACTTTACCAACTAGCCTAAAATAAGACTCGTTTTGCCGTGATCAGTGTAAGATTGGTAAGACTCGTGTGAACTATCAAATAATATGTGGGTACTTAGTCTTGCATAAAATATTGCAGTTCAAGTGTCTGTCATTCTAAGCCACTTCCGCTTTGGCGATGGCGGTTCGGCGTCGATACGGTAAAGATACGGTATCAGTAAGCTGTCAGTGTCAACTGTCAGTTAAGTCAGTCTGCAGAGCTTTACTGCACGCCTACATTGATGCGCGCAAGCGGAGCGGTACGAATGCAGCACCTACTGCATGCATATCGCCCCGCTATTAAGTAATTGAAGTAAAGAAATCTGGACGACATCACTAAGGTAATGTACAAAATACCGCTTGCCGATTCCACCCTACCAAATGCAGAAGTGGCCGTAAAATAGCTTTGTGTAAAAAGCGTATACACCCAGGTACCTATATGTGTGTTTTCAATATACAGGGTTGTATCAAAAATGGGCTGTGAACCGATAAAAGGCATGTGCGGTAGAGTATTGCGATTCCAAAAATGCATTTTTAATTTTTTTTATTTTTATTTGTTGTTGTTTACATTGAAATATTGGTTTTTGTTTACATTACAGTCTTTGTTTTTGTTGACATTGCTTGTGTATGGCATCAAAAAAGTAAAAGCTGTCACTGCGTATCAAAAAAGCGGCCAAGTGCGTGTCGCACCACGCACAACGAGGGTTCCGTGTCTATTAAAAAGGTCGTATCGTTACTGAAATCTTATGGCACTTACGTCCGTTCTTTAAGGAAGGCAGTTATTTAGAAATATCTCAAAAACTTTTGAACCGATCTTGTTCAAAAGAATTTTCGCTGAAAGAATTTAATAAGCGATCCTGATTTTTTTCATATTTTTAAAATACACGGTTCAAAGATTAGAGGGGGGGGACACAATTTTAGTGACTTTCGAGGCGATTATCTCCGACTCTATTCACTAAATCAAAAAAAAATGCTGAAAAACCTTATATTTATTTTAAAAGGCCTATCGATTGACGTGCCACACGTGGGCTTGCAATGAAAAAAAAATTTTTGACTTTCAGTTTTATGTATGGAGTGCACCCCTAAAACATTTTTTTTTTTAGTAATTTAATTACAAAACTATGAAGCGGTTAACAAAATACACCTATCCTCAAAATTTTATTGAAATACACCTTATACGGACGGACAGACAGACAGACAGACAGACATGACGAATCTATAAGGGTTCCGTTTTTTGCCATTTGGCTACGGAACCCTAAAAACATCCACAAAATATTTGTTTTCATATTTGGTTTCACAATATTTGTTGTTGAAGATGACATAAACCCCCCCACCCATCACCCTCGCGGGAAAATGTCATACACAAGCAATGTCGACAAAAACAAAGACTGTAATGTAAACAAAAACAAATATTTCAATGTAAACAAAAACAAATTAAAAAATTAAAAAAAATACAAATGCATTTATGGAATCGCAATACTCTACCGCACATGCCTGTGATCGGTTCACAGCCCATTTTTGATACATCCTGTATATTGAAAACACACATATACCTGGGTGTATACGCTTTTTACACAAAGCTAAAATATCAATGTAAACAAAAATAATCAAAACATAAAAAAACACAAACAAATGCATATTTGGAATCGCAATGCGCTACCGAATATGCCTTTGATCGGTTCATACCCCATTTTTGATACACCCTGTATACGCGAATCCCTATACATATACTTATGTTATGACAAACAGCAAAAAGACAATACCTAAATGCGTCAGTGCAAGTCATTAGACTCACTAGTCAGAGAGCCTGACACTGATCACTGTAATTATACCACTCTAGCTTACATATTTCTACTTTTCCAAAATGAGTTCTATTTTTACTTTAATAGGAATTTAAGTTGACCTCGTAATCACAGTAACGTATTACATAATATGATGTAGATTTGTAAAAGTACGTATTTGTGTGGCCCTTTTGAGTAAGATCTTGTAAACTGTTTTCAAACTTGTTCAAAACTTTTCCTCTTTTTGAGGTCAACTCGTGGAAAAGCAAACTTTGCAATAACATTCCTTGATACCGCTGTTTTGTTTTTTCACGGCATTGACTTAAGCTGTACATTCTAATAGTGTATCCGCCTAACCGGTTTTGTTCTGTATCCAGTATTGGCGTTGCACGAGACGATCTTGAAGTGCCCGACGCCGGGGTGCAACGGCCGCGGCCACGTCAGCTCCAATCGGAGCACTCACCGCTCGCTGTCAGGCTGTCCCACAGCTGCTGCGAGGAAGGCTGCTGCGCGGTCTCAGCGCGCTAGACTCACTGGTAACACTCTACTGTCATCTAACAAGCTTGTCTGACGTCAGTTTCAATCGGAGCACTCACCGCTCGCTGTCAGGGTGTCCCACAGCTGCTGCGAGGAAGGCTGCTGCGCGGTCTCAGCGCGCTAGGCTCACTGGTAACACTCTACTGTCATCTAACAAGCTTGTCTGACGTCAGTTTCAATCGGAGCACTCACCGCTCGCTGTCAGGGTGTCCCACAGCTGCTGCGAGGAAGGCTGCTGCGCGGTCTCAGCGCGCTAGGCTCACTGGTAACACTCTACTGTCATCTAACAAGCTTGTCTGACGTCAGTTTCAATCGGAGCACTCACCGCTCGCTGTCAGGCTGTCCCACAGCTGCTGCGAGGAAGGCTGCTGCGCGGTCTCAGCGCGCTAGACTCACTGGTAACACTCTACTGTCATCTAACAAGCTTGTCTGACGTCAGCTTCTATCGGAGCACTCACCGCTCGCTGTCAGGCTGTCCTACAGCTGCTGCGAGAAAGGTTGCTGCGCGGTCTCAGCGCGCTAGGCTCACTGGTAACATTCTACTATCATCTATCAGAGCGTGTATGGCGTCAGCTCTAATCGGAGCACTCACCGCTCGCTGTCAGACTGTCCAACAGCTGCTGGAGGAAGGCTGCTGCGGGAAAGGCTGCTGCGCGGTCTCAGCGAGCTAGACTCACTGGTAACGCCGCTACTATCATCTATCAAAGCGTGTTTGACGTTAGCTCCAATCAGAGCACCCAGCGCTCGTTGTCAGACTGTCTTACAGCTGCTGAGAGGAAGGCTGCTGCGCGGGACTCTTGTATCAGAGCAAGTCCAATCCAATGTCAACTCGAATCAGTGAACTCCACTATTGGCGCTTGTAAGGCTTGACTTCTGTTTGACAATCTACCCCAACATTGCTTGACATAGCAAAAATACTCTTAAAAGACGTAAATTCTCTTCACAACATACACGATCAACTTTTTGCTTCTCACAATTAGTCACTTACTCTGCGACTGTTCTGACCATACTACACGTCCTCCAGGTCTCCCCACAGTGCCAGCGCCGGCTCCAATAACGATTACCATAGAAAACTGCACGCCAACACGGGACCGGTCGGAGGCGGCGTCGCCGCGTAGCCCCGCCGTGAAGCGCGAGCCAGACCTGATCGTGCCCAAGCGCGAGGCCGCCGAGCCTGAGCGCGACTCCCCGGGGATGGAGACGCGCCACGCCGGCTACGGCGCGCCGCCCGACCAACGCTCGCCGTACGAGCGCCCGCCGGATGACCACGTCCGATCCTATAGGTAAGTTGGGAAGTATAGGTCAATCCACGAGGAAGTGCCGCACTTCTCGTTGCGGTCTAGTTTGTGTTTTGCCCGTAGCCTAGGTAGGAGTGGGGAGCTTCGTCGTGGATTTAATCTATAGTATTGTAGCAGTAGAGCGAGTCACTGTATTCCTCCGTACCACTTGACTGAGCTCTCTGTGATTAGTTTACACCTGCTGAGCTGTTGTCCCAGTATTTTTCAAATGTAATCGAGGCATAGCCCCCTATACTAGCACAACTGGCGGCGTGACTCTTATTTGCACGACTAAAATACTGTTACAGCTCAATAAGATATGCTATAGCTAATTGTGTGCGGCCGTGCTAGGATGAGCGCAGGCCTTTATATTGCGTCTTAATTAAATAACGTCATGTTCTATGGTTCCTTGAACATGGCATCAATCAACAGATGCTTATTCGTTGTAAATATTGACTTCATTGATTGTCAGCATGTTGATTGACCCAGAACATGCACTGTATTACACTCTTTATATCCTGTTTTCAAGGATTTGTTAATATTTGCTAGTAGATATAGTACCGTCTGTAGTTCTACAGATAATCCTAGCATCTGTAATTTCCCTAGCCAAATGAACGAAGCGCGGTACGGTTACGAATCGCGATGTTACGACGGTGTCCCCGCGTTCGAGCGGTACGACCCGGCGCAGTGCCCGCAGCGGCCTTACGGCTGGGAGGAGGAGCGGTACCACGACCCCCACCTCCCCACGCCCATGAAGACTGACCAGTCCGAACAGGAAACCACCTCCGGACCCATCTACCCCAGGTATGTAACTAGGATACACGCTAGGGTCAAACTATGTGGTAAACGAGACATATCTACCTTATCGGGTCCTTAAAATCCTCCTGTTTACTCAGATATGATTGAATGATGACCCCATACTCCTGTCCTAGACCAATGTACCACTACGAAGCGGGTAGCGGAGTGGGGGGCGTCGGGGCGGTGGCGATGGGTCCGGGCGTGCCGCCTGGGTTCTCCGCCATCAACCTGTCAGTGAAGATCGCGGCGGCGCAGGCGCAGCGGCCGCGCAGCCCCACGCAGCGCGACCCGCGCGACCCCCGTCCGGCCATAGATCTTTCCACGTCTAGCGGTAGTCCACAGGTGAGAACGTCCCCATGGTTCTAACAAAGGTCAGCTCCTTCGGTCACAATTTCACGTCAAAAAACATGATAATCACGTTTAAGGCGCTTATCGATATGAATGAAACCTGCATCACTCTCGTACTTCAGACCGTGGCGTATGCATACTTCATGGGGATAAATGACATCTGTGACTATCATACGGGTTGAGATAGACAAGTTGCAGATGCATGAAATTCTTAAAATCATCTATTCTTATCAGGATGCGTCAGTTGACTAGCAACCCGATTTTCTGCAGCAACCCGGTATATCCGTCACTGTAAGGAACTGACCTAGTTTGACGCTTGCAATAACTTGGCTGGCTCAACCTTTGTAACATTGTATAATCAAGTTAATTGTTCACACCAGGGTCCGTACGCGTCGCCGGTGTACACGAGCGCCGGGGGCGGCGCGCGCGGCAGCCCGCAGCCGGGCGCCTCGCCCCAGCTGACGGCCAGCCCTCAGGTCCCCAGCCCCCAGGGTCAGACCCTCGACCTTAGTGTGTCACGTTTACCACATAGGTGAGGCTTTCTGTTCTTAGGATTCTGTGACATTTTTGTGTTTGGTTTTTAGGTTCTTCCTTAACTTTACATATGTTATGTCACATTCTAAGTGCCAAGGGGACAATTACCAGTGAAAACCCCTGCTTCATCTGCAATGTCTATATCCGTACAGGACGTCAGCTTTTTTTTAAACCTCATGTCTGAGCTTGAGCTTTTGAAAATAATAATTATAATAGGTACAATACAAATACTCTTTCTTGCCCATCTCAATATAAGAACATTGTACAGAACATAATCAATACAAGTAGGTAAGAGGTAGGTAAGTAAACAACAGGGCGGTCTTATCGCTTGCGCGAAAACTAATTTGCTAACTAACCATTTAGAACCTGTTTTATTCAGTAAAATAAGCATCATAATAATAATAATCATACCTAACCTACCTTCGCTATAGAAAAGCCACTCCATTACACGCGACGTGCTACTATTTCTTCAACAAATACCGCATTCGCAGACTAGATTGAAGAATAACATTATCCCGTAAATTGTATGTTAATCATGAGCGAGTAATTAGTTTAATGGGTGCAATTTGTCACCAGTCGCAGTTTCCCCGGTGGCGTATCGTACAGCAGGGAATCGACGCCAGACAGCGGGGGCAGCCATCCCTATCTAGAGGCCTACCATAGAGACGCAGCTGGTAAGTTACATATTAAGTTGTAGAATGAATGTGGCCAAAGTCAACGTAGATTGAGAAAAATAAATTCAGGAATCGTTAAGATGTTATCTATAAAAGAAAAGATATTTTTACATCCCAAACTTCCCAAATTTCATGTTTCGCATAGGGGCATATTATCCACGAGGGGTTAAGAGCCCTCCACACAGCGCCGTAAAACACGTAGTACAAATTAAAACGCGACCGCGATAATCACTCCCCGTACTCCCTGTGGCGTGTACCGAGCAACGTGCCCGCGCGGTGTAATGTTGCTAATCTCGCCCGACAGGCGCTCTGCCATGCGGTGGCTGTTGATCGACGACGCGGTTCAACTTTGCCATCGGTTGCACATGTGTTTAAAATTAAATTATAATTACTCTGTACGTAGACTAATGATGTAATACAAACTCGGGTGATGGGGTACAGCTTAAAAATAAGAACGCGATTGCGATGCTGTAACTTTACTGAAGTATGTAATTTGGGTAATGGATATTGATTAACGCTATTATGATCTTATATTTACGTACTTCGATGTAGCGTAGATTTGTAGGTTTATAACAGAGCATGTCATTATATTTTGCGCTCGTAACGACTAATCTAGAATTTTGAGATATACAGGATGTTACAAAAATACCCCTAAAGGGGAAAGGGTGTTAAGTGGTAAAAAGTCTATATGCAATATTTGAAGACCGTAGTATCACTTTATGACTTACCGCCAAAATATATCTTCTTTAAAATAAGATATTACTTTAATGTGCAAACCCTATTTCATTAAAATTAAAGAGTAAACAACGCAGAGCGTTTATTTACTTTTACCTATATCATGTCCGCGGAGCTACGAAGAGTCACAAACAAAATGTATGCATTGGCATTTCAAATCGGTTTAGAAGAAGATTTTAAAAGACTCGTCATTTCGTAATATTCTGAGATAGAGTATATAGTATTTTTTCATACATAACATACATACATAGATTCACGCCTTCATATCCAAAAGGGGTAGGCAGAGCACATGAAACTAATGTTCCAGTGCCACTTTCAGCATAAATGTGGGTATAAAAGATCGACAAAATGTGTTATCGCAGTGATAAGTTGCTAGCCCATCGCCCATACTTCAACCCTGTTCCCTTAGTATATGTTAAATTTATGATAAATTTAAAAAGAACAGGAAACAGTTATGAATTTTAGGATTTAGATTAGATTTTTTTTAATTCACATCGTGTTTCCGACTTGACGTTTTCCGAAACCAGTACTTTTTGAATGACTTCCTAGTATTTATATTGCAAACCTTTGTGAATGAAAAGCAGAAAACGATTGAAATAGCAAACTATCAAAATAGGCACAAATAACTCCGAAGCTTACTAGGGTTGCATCGATTTTTTTATGGCGTTTTTGTAACACGTTCTATTAAAGCCTGTACACACTGGGCCAACGTTGGAGCGTGAGCAGAAGGCAGCTATGCGTTAGAGGGAGAGGGCTATAACTCGATCTCTTTCGTTTTCATAGCTGCCTCCTGCTCACGCGTCAACGTTGGCCCAATGTGTACAGCCGGCATAATATTGACTAGACTGCCATGAGGCAGTTAGGTACCTGGTGGGTTAGAGAAGCTGTGTCACATGGTGCCAACAGTTACAAAGCTCGGCCCATTTGGAATTGGTATAGGAAGCGACGGAGCAAACCTGGGGGTCATACAGTGTGACGTTTTTCGCAGGTTACGGCGGTGTCAGCCCCCACCCGGTCGCCGGCTACGGCCTCGGGCAGCCCGACTACGCGGCGGCGGCGGCGGCGGCCGGCTACGGCGGCTACCAGTACCAGTGCGGCGCCTACCCGCCGCCCGCGTACCCGCCGCACGCGCCGCCCTACTCGCCGCCCTGCTACATGCCCCCGCCGCACGCGCCCCACGACAAGCCCAAAGATAGCAGGTGAATATTACAACAACTTACCCCCTTACGACTCGGCCACGACTTTAAGTGGAACAGCGGTGGCAGCGGTGCAGTGAAAGCGAGGTGCTGCGTTCTGATCTCTCGCTTACTCTTAAAACTTTAGAGTCCACACTCCACAGTAAGCTTGGCCGAATTTTACCTTCCCGTACAAACGGAGTTTCATTCTCATTTTAAAACTACGTGTTGGACTGTGACGAAACTTTGCATGTACAATGACATGAGGTATATCTATGTCTTTAATTAGTTTATATGGTTCCAGTTTATAAAAGAAACGAAATACAGCAAAAATAAGTATAAAAAACTTAAATTCACTGTATTTTTTTTACTATGGTATCTGAAGCTACATAAAGTTTCGTTACAATCCAACGCGTAGTTTTAAAATGAGAGCGTAACTACGTTTGTATGGAAAATCAAATTTACTGCGGACTCTTAAGTGGAACGGCGGTGGCAGCGGTGCACCATAAGTGGAAGCGAGATGCTGCGTTCTGATTTCTCGCTCATCACGTATGCCGCCGCTCAAAGTCATGGCAGGCCTTACTCTTAAAACTTAATAGGGGTGCGGCACAGCGGAATATCATCTCAGTCATATTTGGAGCAGCCCAACTGGGGAAAGTACCGCCACTTTACAGAAGACCGCAGCCATCATGCATGACACAACCACTCGCTTTGCAGGTATGTCGTTGTGTATTCCTGTTGGTAAGTCAGGTAAGTAAGATTAAGGTCCCCAGAGCTCCCGAAGATGTGCTGGGATGGGAGTGAGGGGACCTGCATTTTTTTTTCTAACTGTCAACAACGAATCCTCAAATTAAAAAGGGTAGGCAACGCGCTTGTGATTCTTCTACGTTTTGACCATAAGCTATAGTAAGCAGACGCTTACCATCGAGCAGGCTATATAAATAGCTTTGTAAGAAGAGAGGTTTTAGTAAGTGGGTACATTGAGATGAAGTCATCGATCATCGTTCAATGTACTTACTATCATAATTTACTTTAAAAACAAAGTTTTAACCAACTTCAATTTAGTACTCCGCCAAGCCACGAGAACATTTCCACATTTATTTTCCAATTTACCACATGAACTGATTTCCGAGAGCAAATGCGTTGATTATTAGAGAAAAAAACCCAATCGCTGAATGTGACCCGATAATATTTGAGGACTTCCGTCGATTCCACAAGGATCACCTTTGGCACTTCATTAGTTGCTATTTCAACGGAATCTTATCAGAATCTGTGACGTACTTTTGTACTTTTAAGTACATAATTGAGGAATTCCATAAGTCATCTGTGGTCTTCATCATCAATTCCAGTCCACCAAATTTATGATTTCCGGGTGTAAATATACGAGTTATAATAGAAAATACCAAAATCACTACACGCGTGCCTAATATAATTGAGGAGTTCCCTCAATTCCTCATAGATCCCATCATCCATCCGAATTTTTGAAAAAAATCGGACCCACCTGGTAGCATATACTTAGAAACAAAAAAAAAAATACGAATCGGCTCATCAATGACGGAGTTCTGAGGTAACAAACATTGAAAAAAAAAGATAAAAAATAAAATAAAAATACAACCGAATTGAGAACCTCCTCCTTTTTTTTGAAGTTGGTTAAAAATGGGAAGAAATCTTTCGGTTACTGCGAGTTGATAAGTCTTAAGCTGGTTTTCCACCGGAGGGGCGAGACGAGACGAGACGATGCGAGAATTGAAATCGTATGGGACTTATTTTTTTACTACCTATTACCACCGCGCGCGGGCGCGCTCGGTGCTAATAGGTAGTAAAGTCCCATACGAATTTCAATTCTCGCATCGTCTCGTCTCGTCTCGCCCCTCCGGTGGAAAACCAGCTTTAGCCCAACGTTTATGTCGTCTATCCCTTGAAAATTCCAAATAAAAATAGAAAGATCTAAGATATAACCAACATGCTCAATTAAGCCATTGCGTATTCCTTTCCTTCCCATAAATATTCCTATCTGATGACAATGATCTTGAGATAATGTGATGACTTAGTTTCTGGTTGAAATTATTTGCAACTAGCTGATGCCCGCGGCTTCGCCCGCGTGGTTATAGGAAACTGTAACATATTGAATTTCCCCGTGGGAATTAGATGTTTTCCCGCTGGAAAAAGTAGCCTATGTCACTCTCCAGCTTCTAAACTATCTCCATACAAAAAATCACATCAATACGACGCTCCGTTGCGACGTGAAAGAAGGACAAACATACAAACACACACACTTTCGCATTTATAATATTAAGTATGGATTTCCTAACTATCATCGAAAAATACTAGTAGTAGGTAACTAACTACCCCAGTTACGTAAGTACTAGTACCGAAATATAGAAAACTTTTTAATCTTATAGTCTAATAGACACTAATCATTTCCTCCTGTAGATAATATATGTCTATATCTTCACTTAAAAATATGATAGCTACCACAATAAATAGGATGTACCTACTTGGGTACCGATTCCCAATTTCTAGAGGCTTTCATAGCTTTATTTACTTTTAATACGCTCTAAGTATTTTCGAATTTCTAAATGTAAGTAGGTGTCGTTTTAACAAAGTCGATAAAATACCTAGTAAGTAGGTACCTACCTAATCGAATTTAAACTTTCGTGAGACATGTTGAAGTAATACTAACAAATAATAATACCTACGTAGGTATTCTAAAATATGTAAACCTACGGTTCATTTGGGGGCATACGTCAATTCACCGGATATTTCGCCTCTTATGGAAGACTTAACGACATCACCAATTCACCATTCGTCCGTCCCTTTCTTGCACGAACGCGACGATAACATTGAAACTAATACGAAAAAATACCGGAAATATTCCTTGCTCTAACCATACTTATCTGAATGTGTACTTATAGCTTGTTGGTAAGTAGTTGAATGTACTGATAAAGGTTTTTATGGGTCTATTTGTGATTTTAATATTGACCGTTCGTCGGTTCTATGGTCTGGTGGAAATAATTAGTTTGATATAAATTAGGTGCATAATGTGATTAGGATTACTCATGAATTGGTATGTGGGTTATGAAAACCTTTGGCGTTGTGTCTCGCAACACGCTGCGTGAAGGGCATTATACACCTAGCAATTTGTCACAGCAACCTAAGAGACGGCAGCTATAAGAAAGAAAGACACAGCAAATCATTTCATTCGCTTTTAAGGCGGTTGCTGTGACAAATTGCTAGGTGTATAGAACGCTTGAGATTGCTTGGCCGCCGACGGCCATAGGGGGGGGCATTCATAAATTACGTCATTTCAAAATAGGGGGGGGTCTGGACATTGGACGACGATGACATTTCTTTACATAATATAAGAAATTTAGAAAAAACTAGCAGAGGTAATAGGTTATTTCATCGACCACCATAGTTAATTGACATTGTGAACTTTATTGCAATGAGACAAGGTCTATTAGCTAATAGACAGTGTACGATGTTGCTGTTATAAAGTTCTGCAAAAGTAAATACACCATGTGCGAATCAGTTAAACCACTCGCAAAATTAAACAAACAAATTAGCGAGAGTTTGGTTCGAGAAGCAATCGGTGGACGGATTTAGGCCGCGTATACACAGAGGCGTAATTTCGCGCGACACGCTGAGCGAGTTATGGGGTGTATACATGTCATGATTTGTCAGACCCAATTTATCAGAAGCTGACTAATTGCTATCGTCTGGAGGCATGTTGCGCTGCTGATCCAACTGTTAAACGAGTTGTCCTGACTAATTGCATGAAAATCACAATTTGGACCATGGAATTTGCATGATCTGCCAAGGGTTTTTTTTCTAACTTTCATTCAAATAAATTTAAATGAAATTTTTAAAATATACCTATATTCAATATAATTATTTTAATATTTGACACTGTAATTCTCATATTTCGACACAAATTTTAACCTGGTTGTAGATGGAATAAGAATAACTACGGGGAGTCGGTGCTAGTTCATATAATATTAATCATATAAAATCAGAATCACTATCAGAATCCTTTAAGATCACTTAGGAATACATGCGCTAGAGCAAACACTGTTTTCTGTTTTTATTTCACAGTCAAGTCAATTTTGGCAGCCTGTATTAACGAGCTCCAGACGGTCCTCAGGACCGTCTGGAGCTCGTCGCTCGTCGCTCGTCGCTCGTCGGACCGGGTCCTGTGTTACGGACTGCACGTGCTATATGAAGCTGTAAGATAAAGCAGGATAAGGATATCTCATAGGTTAGTAGCAGTCTTGCAGTCCGCTTCGCAGGACCGTTTGAATGCGGTAATTTTCGCTTTCTTACTGTCAACTGGCCACACTCAATGAAATTGTAGTTGCAGATTGTTACATCTGTACGCCACACCCAATTATGACTTCGACATGTTGTACTGACAAATTGGGGTCAAATCACATAATCTGTATACCCCATTATCAGGCGACTATGGGGCCGTTCATAAATTACGTCATCGTTTTTTGACGATTTTTGACCCCCCCCCCCCCTCCTATCACCATCCTGTTATTCCTTATAATGGACCCTCCCCGCCTAATAAAATGACTATCGTCGTCCAATGTCCAGACCCCCCCCTATTTTGAAATGACGTAATTTATGAATGCCCCCCCCTATGGCCGTCGGCGGCCAAGCAATCTCAAGCGTTCTATACACCTAGCAATTTGTCACAGCTCGTTAATACAGGCTGCCAAAATTGACTTGACTGTGAAATAAAAACCGAAAACAGTGTTTGCTCTAGCGCATGTATTCCTAAGTGATCTTAAAGGATTCTGATAGTGATTCTGATTTTATATGATTAATATTATATGAACTAGCACCGACTCCCCGTAGTTATTCTTATTCCATCTACAACCAGGTTAAAATTTGTGTCGAAATATGAGAATTACAGTGTCAAATATTAAAATAATAATATTGAATATAGGTATATTTTAAAAATTTCATTTAAATTTATTTGAATGAAAGTCAGAAAAAAAAACACTTGGCAGATCATGCAAATTCCATGGTCCAAATTGTGATTTTCATGCAATTAGTCAGGACAACTCGTTTAACAGTTGGATCAGCAGCGCAACATGCCTCCAGACGATAGCAATTAGTCAGCTTCTGATAAATTGGGTCTGACAAATCATGACATGTATACACCCCATAACTCGCTCAGCGTGTCGCGCGAAATTACGCCTCTGTGTATACGCGGCCTAAATCCGTCCACCGATTGCTTCTCGAACCAAACTCTCGCTAATTTGTTTGTTTAATTTTGCGAGTGGTTTAACTGATTCGCACATGGTGTATTTACTTTTGCAGAACTTTATAACAGCAACATCGTACACTGTCTATTAGCTAATAGACCTTGTCTCATTGCAATAAAGTTCACAATGTCAATTAACTATGTGGTCGATGAAATAACCTATTACCTCTGCTAGTTTTTTCTAAATTTCTTATATTATGTAAAGAAATGTAAAGAGTTATCATTTCTTGGTATTGTAGACAAACATGTTCAACGAGATATTTAAAGTCCATATTAAACAGTACCACTCGAGTTAGGTGTAGGTACTAAACTAAAATCAAGTCATAAATTTGTCAATCACTGCCTATTTATAATTGTATAATCTCTAATTTTTTAATTCCGAATACTATGGTATAGTTTCGAATATTTAACATATATTATGTACGGCGTAATTTTTATTTCCTTTGTCTTCTTTAAACGAGAGTATAGTTTGAAATCCCTTACAAACAAAGAATGGTATTTTGCGCCGCTCCGGGCCCACATCCTTCTTTTTGTGCACTGTGAAGGGCACCTCGTGGTATTTAAGAACCGTCATAATATGCGTTAACATAGCGAAAGTAGCAGGTATAACTTTTAACGAACTCTCAAACATTCAAAAGAAACCATAAAAGCCTAACTAGCTAATTATAAAAGTCGGCAAGTCACCTTGATAACGTGACTTGCGAATGTGTTAATCATTACTTTTTGAAGTGGCAAAAACAACTCTTAAAAAAACTATTTAAACTTAAAACTTCTGTAACTAATGTGAAAAGTGGTGTTGTTATGAATTAATAATCAATACATACTTTAAACAAAGCCGTTATCGCAATATTATACTGTAATTGAATTGCGAGTTTTCCTGTGTTGTTGAATGTTGATCAATGACTCGACGCGCGAGTGGTGTGACGTAAGCGGCAGCCCTCGTCTCGCCGCGGCATCATGGCCGTCCGGATACTCGAGCCGCGAGAATGCGAGACGCGCCAGCGTTGTGTTCTGACGTTTGAAATTATAACGGTTATTTTTACTTTAATCTATGCAACTTTGAACCTAAGCCATCAAAGTACTAAAACTTTTTACTATAAACAATTTGAAGTGAAATATTGGTTGAAATAAGCCATGTACATTTTGTTTGAACAACTTTTGTGTCGTGAGAGTAGTGTGAAGTTCGCGAAGTATCCGAACGCGTACGAGTCACAGTCGATGGATCAGTCTAAATATACCGGCGCTAGCGCACCACGCTGTGCGTCGCGCGCTAGATAACCACTTGAACGATAAGATACACAAATAATAATATCCGTGCCATTATAGACTTTACGACGAACACAACTATGCAACGGAACAGGTATGTGACATTAACAACACTTTACATAACTTTTCAAAACTTTTGCAAACTATTCAAACTGCTAACAAAAGGCGTACAAAGTTTTGTAAACATTACACTCGCTTTACGAAGATAGTGATCATTTATTTAGGCATTAATGGCTACCAGTTCACGCTAATTTATGATTTACAGCGTGCGTTCTAGGTTAATGCCTTGAGTAGTACTAAAATTGGATACGTTAAGGTCGCATAACAATGCGTCGGTGGAAGTTTTTTTAGTTGATTATTGTTTGTTAGTTTTCCGACAGTAGTAGATACAGATACTTCATTTATGTTTGTTTTTAAATAGTTTTGTTACTTTTTGTTTTGTTAAGTTGTTGTTTATATTGGTAGCTATCTCCACGACGACTTTTTCGGTAAACTGGGCTACCGAATACGCGAGGCGCGAGAGAGGGAGCTGATCCAGTGTCCGGTGGTGGACTGCGACGGCACCGGGCACATTTCTGGCAACTTCGCGACGCACCGCAGGCAAGGGGCCGAGACGCAAACACATTGCCGTAACTAGATTGGCGTTACTTGCACCCAACAACAGCTGACGTTACTGGCCTTCAATTATTTATTACTTTTTTTCAACTGTTTTTTTGATCGGTTTGGCGGCGCCACCGTCTTCGTGGAAAAGTTTAAAATAGTTTCGCGCGTTACGAAAATTGTTTTGTTTGCTATTGTTTATACTTGAAACTTTTATGAGAGCGACTATCTGTCATCTTTAAGGATAAAAAACAAATAAGAACATGACAATTATGGATGATATATTCGATATTTATAGGTCCTACTTTTTGTTAGGTTATGTAACGTAACATTATCGTAGCAACCTGACATACGCATGTGATTAACCGCGCTGAAACATAAAACCACGTTCCTTACATTACAATATGTGTGGTCTTGACATGCTGTTCGTTATTTATACTTTACTTCGCATTAATCGAGGAGCAAACTTATTCATTCGCACATGTGATTAGCAAACAAGCCAACTTTCTTTTATTTGTTCTGTTGAAAGGTTCAAAGAACAAACATATGTCAACATTTTGTAGTATAATTATACTGTCATTAAGAAAAAATAACTGTTAATAAGTATCAATCCCTGTGCATGACAAGCCTTATCTCGATCTGATAAGATATAAAACTTAATTAAAACAAAATTCTAGAAGTTTTCATAAGTTATACTACATCGTGATCGGGTCTCATTTAATTCTTACATTATATTATAGACTTTAGGTAGCCACCCTTAGGTCGCTTTTTGCTAAACAAGTCTTCACAATAGTTTAAATAAAAACCGTTTTACTCCACCCTAGTTGGGTCGATGTTGCTGTGACGTCACAACGCTATTTGAATGGAAGCTTACATCTTTCTGAGAAGGGCAAAGTAACCCCTCTAAACAAAATCGCGGCCCTCACACTTTCACAATAGGCCTGTAGCCTACAAGCGATTTGGGATCGTATGCCATGTGCAATACCACGTGTTTTTGCATTGGATTAGTTTAGAGTAACAAATAGTGCAGGTACTAATTATGCAAGTATTGCAAATACTGTTAAAAACGTACGTTAAAAATACTTCTATAATGCAAAAAGTTTGAAGTACTTAAATGCATTTTTAAAGTTATTAGTCGGGCTAAACTTCCGTTGTAGTTCTTTGCGATGGTGACATCCCATCGATCACTTTTTAAAAACGGTGATTTCATGATATATAGGTACTCGACATTATATTCAGTTCTTGGCTTAGCTATGTGTTCACTGCAGTCTTCCTATTTTAATGACAAAAAATTAGAACATCCATTCCTTTATACATAGAAAATGTTCCCGTTTTCAACTCATCCGCGAAAGTAGATATAACTTCCTTATGTCTGGTTATTATGGCCGCTGTGTCCCCGAGGCAATATTCTCCTAGTGCAATATGACTGTATTAGCGCGGTGCACGGTGCAGTGACAATTGCGCCCCTCGACGGCAATTTGAGCATTTCCGCGCATCCAGCCGAGGCAAATGACACCGTCTAGCCGCTAAACTGCCGCACCTCCCCTCTTCCTGTACGAAAACGTCTCCTCGCGGAGCAAACGGCGGTTTACAGCACTAGCTGCCAAAATGCCAGTTTCCCCTCCCTAAATCACTAAGTTACTCCTTTCGGAGCAAAGGGAAAGCAGCAAAGCGCCCAATTCTCAATTCCTGTAGCGAAGTGACTCCTATAGGAACCATTGGCAGTATAGGCAAGGTTGAGCCGCAAACTAACCGCATCCTGAAATCTCTTGTGTGAATTCCACATTATTTAGTCGCACGTTTTGTGCAGCAACCGCGGCTGTCGTCTTGGAAATGAGGATTTAGTGCCTGATTTTGTGTCTGACAAGTTATATAGCCCATCATATTTATTGTTTTGACTAGTTTATGCCCTTGACTTCGTACTCACATGCAAATATACCCTACTATAGTATGATACCTACTCTATGATTTCCGGGATAATGTAAGTATTTAATGTCATTCTCTGAGACTCAATCTGTCCACCAACCAAATTTTACCCGCATCGGCGTTATATACATTTAAATGTTAAAACTTACCTAACAGACACACTATATGACATATACCTTAGCATGCATTTGGATATGAAATCCCATAAGACTATGTAGGTAGGATCTAATATTTCCTTCCTTTTCGATTTTTTCCTGTAATAATGCGACATAATATATACGTCGAGTATGTGCCTATGTGGCACCAATTAAAATTACTTTAAAATATAGGTATCACCATAATCACACACGGTACCTAGTGTTATAAAATGTGAAATTTTTACAAACACATGCAGATATATTTCGCCTTCGCAAGGCTGTCGTTTAAAACTACATACATATAAAGGTACCTTGCATCGCCCCGATAACACAATATAAAGGCAGATTTGCAATTGCATTGATAAAACCTATGTTCAATCATGCATGCCAGTACAGTACCTACTTAACATGGGGTAACAGTGTGTGTGACACCAATTACGAGTCCATACGACTCATGGAAAAATTTACTTGAATATTTTTTTATACTATGACAGTGCAACCGAGAATACGGCCTGCCTGATGATACGCAGACGCCGTCGCCTATGGACGCTTGCGAAACCAGAAGAATCACAAGCGCGCTGCCGACCCTGTTTATTTATTTGAGGATTCGTTGTGTTGACAAATGTAGCTCCCACACTCAAAACATCGCGTCCACGAGAGCTCTAGCGACCATAGAAACGCCAACACAGTCAGCTGACCATCCTGTATTTATATAGAACCTTATTACAATGCACATAAAGTGCACGGATGGTCACTTAGCTGTGTTGTCGATGGTACTCACCACCAGAAACACAACACCCACAAAGCAAGTGGTGGTGTAAGGTGAAGAGGTACCTCCCATGTGACAGATGATGACGGTTTCCAAGTTTTTACTTTTAGTACTTAGATAAATATGTGCCTTGAATAATTGTATTTGGTATGGTTGCTGATTGTTGTCAAAACAAACGTAATGTCTATCGAAACTACATTGGCAAGCCTTGAGGACGGGCGAGACAATGCCACGCTATGTGTGACTGCATGTCTATGTACATACCTCATTATTATGCAAGTATTGTTATTATTATTCAAATCAATTCATCAGCTATTCTCTATTTGTAAAATATTGAGAATGGGAAGCCACTTTTCTTAGTCTGGCGGTACGTTCGCATAAAAGTAAAAAGTATATAAGTGTACCTACTAAATAGTGTTTCATCCGAGTTATAAATAAAGTTAATATAAACTGGCGCGTTCCTTCCCATAAAACTCCACAGATGCATCACATTCACCACCTATTTTTACCGCCAAGTGCATTGCCGACTGAAATACTTCATAGAGTAACAGTTATATATATCTAGGTAATTAACCTTAAAACTGCAGCTACTGTGATAATTAATACAAATAAACTGTCTGACTTAATTGAGTTATCAATTATCATGTCAAAATTAAATGACAATGTCACTGTCATCCAAAACTTAGTTCGAAGTCCCGTCTCTTAGAACGTAGTGGAATAAACTGTGACTTCTAGAGTTTGACATAAATTTATGCCAATTACTTATCCGCTTACAATAGCTAATGTTAATCAACCCAGTTTTGTTCATGCGTGTAACACGATGAGATTTTTTTTTAAGTTTTACTAAACGTTCAACGGCAGCGAAAATTACCTAATAACAAATTGTTTTTAATAAAAGAAAATGACAGGACAGACAACTGGACGGACACAGTGATCTTGGTAAGGGGTAGGTGATAAGACTGATAAGGGATAAGTAGTAGGGATACTTACAAAATCTTCTGTAACGAATCGTAGGTTATTTACAATTTCTGGCCGATAAAATACTATACCTGTTTTGAGTATCTGAGTCATTTTGTAACAACGTACCTCTCTTTCTTTCTCTTACTACCGTCTTTGGAGACTTCGTCCCGAAAATCTGTAGTCCTGCAAAAATTACTTTCGACTGCTGCCCCCATTCTGTACCTGTTTTAAGCTCACCTCAACGCTCACCCACAAATATATCTTGACACCGCGATGCGTAACTAAGCGTAGAGGTCTAGTTTCGTGACGGGTGACCGGCGGGGTGAGCCGCATTAGCGGGTAGCGAATAACAGCCCAGGCCTAGATGGCGTTAGCCGTATCCAAAACAACAACCGTTATGCAGCTCTTACCCGTCACGCCATTGTAAGCAGTCTGTATATGTGCAGCCTGTCGGGGTGTCCGCGCGCCGACCGCTCGCAGCTCCAGCCACACTCGCAGGAGCTCAAGTGCCCCACCCCCGGCTGCGACGGCTCCGGACACGTCACCGGGAACTACTCGTCACACCGCTCACTCTCCGGCTGCCCGAGGGCCAACAAGCCTAAGAGCAAGCCCAGGGATGGACAGGACTCCGAGCCACTCAGGTCAGTTGGAATTCTTGGCGAGGGGTTTGGGTTACTGGTGCAACTAATAAATAGGTAGCGTGCGGAAATGTTTCAGGTAGACGTGACATTTAAATCGATTTGTTTTGATAACAATTAGTACAAATATAGTATATGTTAGGTGTTTACTTAGCTACTACGTTGGCGCCCAAAATGAGTAAACCGCTTTTGTCGGGCCTGCTCGTAGTAACTGATTTTTAATAAATATTGTGATAAAACCTAACAAACAAAATTTCACACTGTCTCCAATGGTTCTTGCGACGTCATTAATATTGTTGACATCATAAATAAAAGAATTGAGCCTTGGGACACGTCGTGACAGATACATATCTAACCTAATGTTAATTTAGCATTTAGTTATCATTCATGTATGCTATACGAAAGTATGGCAATGTTATTCCTATAAAACCGAAAACAACATACCTACCCAATAACTATGTAAACCTGACGATATTATCGACTTGAAATTATGCCTCATCCACAACGAATCACTGTGTAATTTATTTTTACGATATATTGGTTATTTGCACGCTGCTTAGATGCCCTATACCGGGCTGTGATGGATCCGGACACGCTACAGGGAAATTCTTATCGCATCGAAGGTAAGAAGTCGGTGAATTACAACTACTGTAGATGTATGTCATAGTTGTAGAGTATGTAGGAGTAAATTTGGTTCAGGCACAATAGAAACCGCAGTTATAAAGACTGCACAGTTTCTGTTGTATCTGAACAAAACCCGATCGAATAACGCACGTTTCACGAGTCTAATTTATCTTGACTGTTATCTCCAGTGCCTCGGGCTGCCCGATCGCGAACCGCAACAAGATGCGAGTGCTAGAAAGCGGCGGAACAGTGGAGCAACACAAGGCGGCGGTCGCCGCGGCGGCATCAGCTATCAAGTTCGATGGCGTCAACTGCCCAACCCCTGGCTGTGATGGGTCAGGACACATCAACGGTTCCTTCCTCACGCATCGCTCGTTGTCGGGCTGCCCTGTCGCGGGCGCCGCCACCCCCACACCGCAACCAAAGAAACCAAAGTACCCTGATGACATCACACCGCTCTATCCTAAACCCTATTCAGGTAACTAGCAAATATTGTATACATCTTAGTGTCAATTAGACCAAAGAAGACTAGCCCAAGATCAAATTTATAAAATGTTGATTTTTTAAATTCGGAGCAAGTCCTTATCCCAGTTTTGTCAATTCGGGGTCGTCCTTATTGTGTGACATGAATATTCTTTAACCTGTTATTGCGTACAATAAAGTGCTTACATACATACATACCTACCTTTCGAATCCCGTGGCTCCCAGGTGAGCTTTAATTTCTACTTCTTAATATTATTCGGTAGAACTCTGTGGTTCCCACGGGTTATCGGAAGGTTAACAACCATCCGTTAGAAATGCACTAATTTCGCAGATGTCAGACACCTTTGTCGTGATATGTAATAACGCTAATGCTTTCAATTGTTATTCTTTCCAGGTATGGAGATGAACATGCAGACGGGAAACGGTGAGGATCTCATGACTCTGGAGCAAGAGATCACGGAGCTACAGCGAGAGAACGCGCGGGTGGAGTCGCAGATGATGCGTCTAAAGTCAGATATCAATGCTATGGAAACACACCTCAGTCACGGCGAACGGGTAAGAATCTTTGCCTCTATAAGGTTGCATTTTCACCAAAACTAAGCTATGTTGTCATACAAATCGGAACGTAACTTAGCCCTGGTGAAAGTCAGCCTTAACCTAGCATGTTGCTTTAACCCCATGTCAGTATCGACTAAAATATAAATATTTTTGTCCGTAAACGTAGATGGTAGTGTCATGGCTCCAAACAAGTCAAACAACCAACTTTGAGTGCTACTAACGTCACATTTGTGAGTACCATCAAATTACTTTTAGTAGTCACTCTGGAAGTTGCACAAAGACAGCCTCCTTAGCTTAAATATTATTTAGACTCGGGTCAATCAGGCTGACATTTCAGTGATATCAAGATACGCGCAGTCGTATTGACAGGCATCTGATCTTTGATATCAGGGAAACGGAATGTCGAGTCAAATTGGCCTCCTGATCACTCTTATAAGGTTATCATTTTTTGCAGGAGAGCCAGTTGATATCGCAACGGAACAACAACCTGACGGACTACTACGAGAGCCTGCGCAACAACGTGATCACGCTGCTGGGGCACGTGAAGCTGCCGGGCGGCGGGGAGGGGGCCCCCGCCACGGCCCCGCCGCCGCCCGACAAGCCGGCGCACGACAACTTCGACTCCTACCTCACCAAGCTGCAGACGCTCTGCTCGCCCGACGGCTACTGCCCCGACGAGAACCGCCCCATCTACGAGACCGTCAAAAACGCGCTGCAGGACTTCACCGTCCTGCCGACGCCCATTTAAGGTCAACAGAGCGCCGCCGACTCCGAGCGCCAGTGATGCCCCTGACGCCGACGGCGGAGCTTATCGATGTTAGTGCAATTGAACTCTAGTGCCGATCCGTGACGATCGGAGCTGCGCGCCAAAGATCGCTTATCGACAATGTTCGAATAAATCGGTAGAATAAGTGAATGACGATTCGTGGCCGAAGTGAACCGTGTACAGTGCGCTCGCGCGTGGGCTATTCTCGGACATCATGTGTTCCGCTTGGGTAACGATTACGATGTCTGTTTGTTTTGTAAACCGTTGTATACGATGTCTGACTTCTCGGTGACGTGACGTCATCACTCGAAGATTCGCTCTAACTTAATGATAAGATGGACTTTAACATAGGCTTACATACATAAATGAATTTTAACCACCGTTACTCATATATGCGTAAAATAAATGTAATTGTTAGGGAAGAAATTTATACTATTGTATGTAAGCGATTTTAGCCCCACGGACACATAACGATTTCAATAATGTAAATATTGTACTTTCGACAAAAGAAAATTAATTCTACTATGAAAATACAGGCTGCCGTCAGTGGCCAGGGTTTAGTAAAAATTATAAATAAGCAGACTCAGATTTTTATCATAAACCTAGTAGGTGATAAGGACAAGTGTTAAATATTTGTTTAAGTTCTTACACTGGGATGTGCCAAACGCTTCGCCGGGCCGCCCGACCGGATACCTACGAACGAAATAATTATTCCTTTAAGGACCTTCTAGTCACTTTTTGTAAATAACATTGTGAATATGTAGTTGTTACGTCGCCAGGGCGTTTACACTAGGGCGTAAGATCTCATTAGATCGGGTAAGTTAATTCAGTCATTAATTGATAATTTTAGGACTAAATTAATACTTTCTTTGTTAGCCAATGTTCACTTCACTGTGATTATGTTACGTGTTACGACTTATTTGTTGTTATCGACCTTACGGAATGTGATAGCTTGTTCGACTCAAGTTAGTGTTAATTTGCGATGTACGTTTAGTTGTGCTTACCATGTGTGCAATCATTGTTTTCAATTGTAAGTAGGTGACGTATTTATACACGATTTTGTTTACAATGCGGATTTATTGTTTGTTCTTATTTCACGCAACCACATTGGTACACTGAAATCGATACTACCTACTTATATTCGCATTTAAATACTAAAACCTATTACTATGTTACTACTCTGATTGTCATATACGTTTCTGTAATATATTGAGTATGTGTTGTTAAAGAGAATAAAAATAATAAATACCTACCAAAATTATCGCATCGGTATAAAATTATTATTTTCCTTTCAGATTTCCGTTTAGGTTCACGTATATCTGCAATGAACATTATTGAATAGGTGCATATTTTTTCAAATGCGCGCGTCGTTTTGCAACCAGATTTAATTTAATTCAATTTATTTATTTATTTCAGGCCGGGGCCCATAAAGTTGTTAGTACGGTACAATTATCATTAATCTATGTTAGTAGGAGTTACATTACATTAATTCCAATTGCTAAATTAAATTAGATTAATGTTGTAGTTCGTGATGTTTGTAGGTAGCAGAAGCGTAGCTACCGGAGGACTAGACGGTGCCATGCACTTGGGGGCCCCAAGCTCAGAAGGCCCCAAGGCCTTTGTTTACCTAGGTACGCCTCTAGTGGGTAGGTAGGTACTTATTCCCCGCATAGCGTAGGTAACGAAAACTCGATCTACAATGCACTTGTTAAAGTAAGTGTGCCTTTATAACACACGTACTTTCCGCACTCGTATCATAAATAACAGCTTTTACCTACATCCTGTACAGTCAGCATCACATAATTAGTAGCAGCCAAAGTAGCCAAATATATCGTCACACTCCCTTATTCCTATAGTAATAAAGACGTGTTCCGATATATTTGGCTACTTTGGCTGCTACTAACTATATGATGCTGACTGTACCTACCTAATAATTTTCTTTCGCAACAACATCAACCCATTGCCTTTTGTAACATAATTTATCAGTGGGTTATTATTCTAGGAAGAGGTTACTCATCAGACCACTTCCTAGAGTGACGCCATCTTTCTGGGAAGTTCTTACTGCCTTATTTAGGTAACTGCTAATTTCGATCATAGGTACATTACATTAATTATCTACTAACCTATCTACTACGTCTACGTCTACGTCTTTTATTTATCACAATTCACAGTGACTCCACACCTCATCTAAGCGCTCTGCCAGAGCCTGGGCTGGACGGAGACTAAAACGGTTTAACGACTGCTATCGCTGAATTCAACCGTGTTGTGGCTTCCAAAACACGGAAGTATTAAACGAAGAATAAATTCTTCTTCGTTTCTGGAGCAGTCTGACTAAGCGCTTACTTACCAACTCCTGGGTCAATATATTATTATCTCCACCAATCTGCATCATAGGTAGCCAGGTACATTTTGTTTTATGTTAATAAATTACTAATGAAAAACCTTTCACTCTGCCGTACCATATTAGTATTACCTAATACGACCATAGGTATGGATGAGTCGAATGGTTTAGGTCAGTTCAGGAAAGACCAGCACGACTATCAGAGCTCACGAGCCGTTCTGAGAGTAAATAGTGTCAGTAGTAGAGTAGCAGGAAACATACAGTAATCCCTTTCTTTGGGTATATAAGTAGAGCTAGCTACAGTAGCTACAAAGACATAAGAGTCTCTCCGCTGCTCCCTGTGGCACCGTGATTTGGTTAGCCAGCCCAAAGAGAATATAACCACTACGTTCTAAGCCAGCCTAAATAACATGTCTTATCGAAACCGTCGGGTGCCGCAGTACAGCTCATTGTCGTTTTATAAGCAGTCTGAAACAGGTTTGATTATTTTAATATGGCAACATTACGACTAAACGTCATTATTTAAAAACATGTCAGAAATATTATAACCTCTTATCACGAAATTTTCACATGTTGACGTTGTTTACGTTGTGCAAAAGCACTTAATTATTATTTATTTGAGTGGAAGATAAAATAATACAATGAAGCCAAAGGCCATGAAGCCTAACACCATGCAACCAAAGCCGAAGGGAAACCCAATGAAGCAAAAACCGAAAGAACAGAAGGTATGTCTCATTTTTCTGTATTTCTATGTATCGTAATAAACATTGAATAACTTTTGGCAAACATGGTGCTAGCAACAGTACTATATGATCTGCCGGAGACATCTTTTCACTACAGGTTTTGAAAACATGGCATACAGCCAGCTTAAAATAAGTTAGACGTTTTCTTATAAACAATTTTCTACCCTGCAGAAAAGATACTTTGAATTGGACACAAGTGCTAGCAATGAAAAGCATGCTAGCCAAAAAGGTGGCAGTCAGAAAGAGAAAGTGTATACCGTTAAAGTCAACAAGCGTTTGATGTACCAGCTGAAGGACAAAGAGGTAACTTATCTTTAACACTAACCTCTAACATTGTATGACTAATAAAATGATTTGAGAAATTATTTAGATTAATAAAACTTCATTGAACATAAAATCCATATATACCACTGAAAGTCTGTATTAATTTCTTAATAGAAAAGGCAAGAAGAACGTGCTAATGGTCAACGCAAGAATCCTTTTTCAAACAAGCCCGTAAAGAATACAAAAAAGAACTTCCCTGGCAAAGGTCCAGTCCACCCTAATAAGTTAGAGCAATACTCCCGGGGCGAAGGAGTGGGCAAGGGAGTGAGGCACCCACTGCATGCTCACAAACTGAAGCAAAGAGAGAAGATATATAATTACGCTCTAGATCAGGCCGCTAGGGCGGAAATACTGTTGACTGAAGAACAAGGGTAAGAGTAATTTATTGTTTGAAATTTTGGGATAGCAAAGATTAGAGATGTACCAATTATGTAGTCGGGAAAGCCGACTATCTGGCCTCATTTGTAGCCGGCGACTAGTCGGCACTTTATGGATCACAGGAAAACGAGACATAAAATAAGTAAACTGCCATTTTTTACCGTTCATTTTATATTTTGCTCAAAACAGATTTAATATCACATTTGGTACTTTAAAGGCATGCGGATTGCACCCGAACTTACCGGTTTGGCCGACTAGTCGACTATTCGGCCAAACCCACAGTCATACAAATACAAATGTATATTTTAATTTAACACATAGGGTTCAGATTACAGTAAGGTTGAGGTCTCCTAGTAGGTATATAGATATTATCGTTGATGTGTAATCTTACTACCTACCTTTGTTTCTAATATTTGACTTTCGTTGTTGTGTTGTTGATTGGGTAAGTCCACTAAGATTTTAAGAGAGAGCATGCTCTAACGAGACACATATTATCCTCTGAACCACTGTAAAAATATACTTATAGAATTGAAATTACGTTTTCTGATTAATAGCAGGCTTCCCAGGATAGCCAGGGCAGTAAATGCTTTGGGCGATTATCTGACTATGGAATGAAAACTCACCAATACAAGCATACTTTTTTTCCCAGGTATGTTGAAGTTGAGGAGGATGGCAAAACTACTGAAATAACACAGGACCTGATCAGAGACAGTGTGGACATCACAGCAGCAACCAAGATATTTGACCTTAACCTGGTCTTCGGACCGTACAGGATGAAATACACCCGTAACGGGAGACATCTGTTGCTGGGTGGTAAGAAAGGGCATTTAGCTGCCTTTGACTGGGTAACTAAGAAATTGCATTGTGAAATCAATGTTATGGAGTCCATACATGATGTAAGGCAAGTATTACCCCATAATTGCTTTAATACTACTTTTTGCCCAGTTTCTAGAATATTTTATTGAAATGGTAGTATCAATTATCATGATTGAGTTTGTGGTTGCAACAAAATCAACCCTCGCTCTAGCTCTTTTTGTTGATAGAAGACTTTTTTCGTGTGTGGATTTATAACAGTAATTTATTGGCGAAAAGTCTTGACCAATAAATACCTTTTATACGATTTAAAGGAGCGGCCACACCGGTGCGTAACGCTGCGTGTACGCGTTGACGTGTCGAGTGCGTCACGTATTCTTCATACATTTTGCTGCGTTTACGGTGCGTTAGCGTATTTTGAGCAGCGGTGTGGTCGCTCCTTTAGAGAGCTAAGCATTGGTATTATGTTGTAATTATTACACAGATTAAGATGATAACGCTTTCCTCCATTCACACCCAGCATCCCCCATAGTAGTTTCCTTTTTTAACCATTTTCTTACACTTATTTTTAACTCAAACATTTTTTTTTACAGTTGGTTGCACGTAGAGACAATGATGGCTGTAGCTCAGAAGGAGTGGCTGTATATTTACGACAACACAGGCACCGAAATTCACTGTGTTAAGAGAATGGACAAGATACTGAGGATGGAGTTCCTGCCTTACCACTTCTTGTTGGCTGGTGTTGTAAGTATTCATTATTTTATTTCATCATGATCATCATCATATCAGCCGAAAGACGTCCACTGCTGGACATAGGCCTCCCCCAGAGTGCCAGTGACCGGTCCCGCGCCACCCGCATCCAGCGGACTCCCGCAACCTTTACCAGGTCTAGTCCACCTTGCGGGGGCCCTACCCAAGCCGCACCTTCCGGTACGTGGTCGCCACTCGAGAACCTTTCCGCCCCAACGGCCATTGGTTCTACTACGTGCTATGTGCCTGCATTTGCTTTGTTTTGTTTGATTTTAGAACAAATTAAATTTAACCCTATATCCAAATTGCTCAAAGGTTGAAATTTAATTGAATATTTTTTTATATGCCGCGGTTTCAGTAGGTGCAGTCAAGGTCACTAATATGTATATACCCAAACTTGCAAAAATATGTATACAACAACTTTATTTGCGTAGTAATAAGGTCTGTATACTCTGTATACATATTTCTGTAAATTTGTGGTGTATACATATTATATTAGTGACCTTGACTATACAGTAATAGTCATTATTCAGCTTGCATCTGATAAACTATGACCCGGTTTTACAAAAGTACGAAAGATCGTTAGACATAATATCACATAAGGCTTAAGAAAAACAGGTCTTTATATGTGGCAGTCCACATCAAAAGGGACCTTATAGCGGAAGGCGCTTCCAACGCACATATTCGCGTTTGTACTCGTATTATGCTCACGGCAGTCAGCAATAACAATAACCGACTAAAACATATTTTGCTATGGATATAAAATTGGTACCTTGATATTGTGTTAGCACCTAAGTAAAATGCCTGTCACATGATGAAACTATTACAGAATGAATTCGGCTTCATGTCATGGTTGGACGTGTCCATAGGAGAGATCGTAGGGCATTACAACAACCACCTAGGAAGAACCTCGGTGATGAGCCAAAACCCCTACAACGGTACTCTGTGCTTAGGCAACTCCCAAGGAGTAGTGTCACTCTGGTCTCCCACAGTCAAGGATCCTTTGGCCAAAATACTGTGTCATAAGTCACCGCTGACGGCTATTGCTGTGGACAGCAGAGGCATGTAAGTACATAAAGATATATCCCGTAATAGATTAACAAAATTTGAAATACTATCAATCGACTTTGTGGATCGGTAACCGTTTTATTAGTATGAACTTCGAACCCCGTGTTGTTAAGTCAGCTTCAAAATTGCTTTTACTACAGTCGCACACAAAACAAAATTGATACTAACTCTTTCAATGGATTGCATCAGTAGTGAGACAATTTTGCAATAAACAGTAACTGTTCTATTCGGTGACTGCGTGTTTGTCGCACCCTCACAAATGTTAAAGTTGATAAAAATTCTACTATGCTTGTAATTTTTTTGTTACTTTAAGTCTGGACTTGTCAAATACGTCCTACTGTTACCGCTAAATAGTTTTATTGTTCAATACGGTATTTGACTAAAGTCAAATCAGCTTCTTTTTAAGAATTAAGTCAAAAACGCTCCGTTTGTATGGAATTAGTAAGGGATTACTTGCTTGTGACGTCACAATCAAATGTACTTATTGTAAATTTTTAAGAATTTAAAAATATTAAAATAGCCAACATTAATGAAAGATTGATTGATTGATTGATTGGCGACCGGTTAGCCTAGTGGGTAGTGACGCTGCCTACGAAGCTGAAGGTCCTGGGTTCGAATCCCGGTAAGGGCAAATATTTGTGTGATGAGCATGAATATTTGTTTCTGAGTCATGGAAGTTTTCTATGTATTTAAGTATTTATATCCATTATATATATCGTCGTCTAGTACCCATAACACAAGCCTTACTGAGCTTACTATGGGACTAGGTCTATTTGTGTAAGATTTATTTATTGATACTTTCCAAGTATATTCGTAATGTTTACCAGTTGTTAATGAAAAAACAATTTATTTTCACTGTTGTCAAATACCCAATTCACTCCTCTCCACTCCTGTGATTCCATACAGGCATTGCCTACTTTGGGGTCCATAGGACATATCTTTACAATTCTTCCTTTTTGGCAAATGAAGAATTTATTATTATTATTTATTTGGCGTGATTTCGAATACATTGTTCATATTTATTTCAAGGTACATGGCGACATCAGGCGTGGACCGTAGTCTGAAAATATACGACATCCGTAACCTGGACGGGCCCGTGCAGCACTACAAGCTGAGGAGCGCGCCCGTGGACCTGGAGTTCTCGCAGAAAGACATGCTGGCTGTCGGGCTCGACGATGTGGTGGAGGTATACAAGTGAGTACAGTTTCAATAGGGGTGCAGACTCGAAAATTATTACTACTCCAAAGGCAAAAAAACATGCCTGGTGACGAAAATCCCATTCAGATATCTCAAAGAATTACGAAGCTACAACCGTTTTAATATTGCCTTGTTAGAGAGAAAAAACGCAAACAGTGTGTGACGTCACAATATGCGAGGCTGCCGCAGAGCGCGTCGCGCGCGCGGCGGGCCGCGTCGACGGCGGCTCCGAACACGATGGGGCACGGCACGTTGCCGTCTTCTAGTGACGTCACTAGCTGCGAACGTCATCGTTTCATATGAAGTTGCGTTTTGAGAAAAAGGGACAGAACATACCCCTTCTTAAAACTTTGGACACACACTTGTGTAACTTCGTGATTATTTAACCTCTTGCGTTGACTTTTTTCTCCATTCAACTACATTTTTAATCCTTTTTCGAGAAAATTTATTCAGTGTCTACACCCCTATAGTTAGATTTGTAAAAAAATATTAGATTAAATATCAACCTTATGGTCTAAGGGTGGTGTTCCACTTGTCTAAAATCTTTGTCCAACGTGCATTACGTCTCACTCACTCTTTAAGCAAAATGTGACACGCAATTACACATTGGACAAAGATCTTGGACAAGTAGAATACCGCCCTATAGAATAGTCAAGTTTTGGTAACTTTACTAACCTAAAGTGGGTGACAGACGGGCGAGTAAGTTCGCGTACTTACGGCTCGACGACTTTACTCGCCTGTGTGTCATCGTAAGTACGCGTACTTTAAAACCGCCGAGCCAGTTTTTCGACGATCCAGCACGTTTGAATTTTGCTCGTAGCCCGCCTTGGCTCGTACGTCTGTCACTGCCGCGAACCGCGAGCCGCCATTTTGTGTGTCCAGTCTGTGGGTGCGGAACGCTTGAAGTAGGTGACAGACGGGCGAGTAAGTTAGCGTACTTACGGCTCGACGACGTTACTCGCCTGGGTGTGTCACTGACGCCGAGCCGAGTAAGTTTACGAATTTTAAATTCGCGATTTTATAGCTCGTACGTCTGTCACCCACTTTAGTATGCTAATGGCGCAGAAGACTTATTCAATTACGGCTGTTGTAGTATAAACCCTTAGGGGATCCATACAATAATTTAATTATATATATTTTTTAAAGTTAATGCATGCTTAATACTTATTACACGAGAAATAACTATAATGAATATGACATATGTATGTATGTATGTAAGCACTATATTGTACACAATAACAGGTTAAAGAATATACATGTCACACAATAGATCAAAGTACAAAGGCGAACTTATCCCTATAAGGTATCTCTTCCAGCTAACCTTTGAGCAATTGAGAGGAAGGTAGGTAGAACGAGATAGGCAAACTTATACCGTGTACAAAAACACAGAGAAAATGAAAACAAAACCTAATAGGTATTAATCCTAGACAAATAAAAACATGCCAATACATATATAAATATACAATATAAAATATAATACACACTATCATATGCAATATATATATCGCAAATATACAATAAATAAATAAATAAATACTATATTCAACTAATTCACAAGTCATTGGAAAGCCACAACTTCTTCAAATTCATCTTAAGTGACGCAACAGACCGCGACTGTCTATACAATGCATAGGTAGTAATGTAAAAATAATCAAGCTTTTTATGCATAGTTTTTTTTTTTAATGTATACTTAACTAATTTCGCATGTTATTGAATTAATTGTTAAGTTGGGAAGAAAAAAAAACTATTCCGACCTTTACGTCAATTGTACGAGTGTCAATCGATTGAACTTATCGGTGTGAGAAATCAATCGTGATCTGTAGTCACGTCTCGTGAACTCAACACGTGGAACAGGATGTAAAGGTGCGTACAAATTAGAGCAGCCTCGGGTTGAGGCACGCACTGCTCGCCTATTTGCTCTAAATCGTACGCGCTCACGCGCTGTACGCGAGCAACGCGCGAGCGGCGCGCGGCGAGTCGCGCAGTCGGTCTTTTGACCGTGCTCAAAGGCGCCTCAGTGTGCGTGCCTCGCGTAAATTGGACGTGTATCCGAGCGTGCCGCGGACAGAACGATGTAATTTGGTAAAGTAAATGTGCACCACATGAATTAAGTAAGACTTTTGTACAACTGTTTCATCCACCACCAAGGCGATTACCTCTTCTTTTTGGTAATAATTCGCTGAATTACGATAAACGCAGCCTGTATCGTGTCCGACGTCAGTTTGAATAACGCACAATGGTGGCTCGCCCGCGCATGTTTATGTTGTTCGCGAGCAGCTCGCCGCGCGGGGCAAGCATGCCTCAGACTGAGCCGCTCAAATTCGTACGCAGCTTAAAGCATACGAGGAACACCTTGTATGATATTTTTTTAGGGACTTTTGTAATTCTATTTTATCTCTGATTATAGTAACTGCTGCACACAGACTACGGAAAAGCCGTACATGAGGCATCGAATGTCGAAGAACATAAGCAATTTCATGTTTTGCCCATATGAAGACGTGCTAGGAATCGGCACCTCCAAAGGATTCACAAGCATTATTATACCAGGTAAATCCACTAATATAATTATCTCTTTGCGATTCGGAGGGCCATATCGGTTAGCTTGGTTCTGCTGCGGATAGCCCTTATTTCTGATGCGATCACGCAGAGAAACTCCCAACATGGCCCTCTCCATTGCCCTTTGGGTGACTTTGAGCCTTCTTATGAGACCCATAGTAAGCGACCACGTTTCAGTGCCATATGTCATCACTGGCAACACACACTGGTCAAAGACGCTCGTCTTGAGACACTGCGGAATATTGGACGAAAAGATGTGCCGTAGCTTCCCGACAGTCGTTCTACCGGTGTGTTTTACCCTAGGATGTTGATATAAATCAGTATACTACTCGATATAGCCTAAACATTATCTTCTTTCACAGGAAGCGGCGAGCCCAATTTCGACGCATTGGAAAGCAATCCGTTCCAGAACAAGAAGCAGAGGAAGGAAGCGGAAGTGAAGGCGCTCCTCGAGAAGATACCGCCCGAACTGATTACTCTCAACCCGTTCGAGGTGGCCGAGGTCGACGTGCCCACTATGAAGGAACTCATGGAAGCCAAGAAGAAGCTTCTCGTAAGTATGCAAGTTGCGGAAAGTTTCCAAAAATATGAGGAACTACCCGGAAAAATCGAAAAACTTTTACAAGAATTTAAGAAAGTTCCTTCATAGGAAATTCCCTATAGGAAACTTTGAGAAATTACTGCGTTTCCATCAGCGAACGAAAAAAACCATAGAAGTATAAATAGCGCCGCAAAATGGTTGCCAATGCCATTATGCGAGGTTGGGGGCGGGGTGTCAAAACGATGCCAGGCAGCCGGTTAGTTCGAACTTGCGCATACCGGGTTTTAGGCACGTGTTTGGGTAGAAATTTGTAAGGAGCTCGGCGCAGCTGGTTTTTACGTTCGCTGGTTTCCATTGGAAAAGTTTCTCAATTATGGAAACTTCTGTCGGCACATGGGTCTATTGATTGCCAGCGCTGCATGGATCTTGGTAATTTCCTCCATTCCGGTATGTTCCTGGCCGTTGTCTTCAGAAACTTACTCCTACAACTTTGAATTTTTTTTCAAATAAAATAGTTGTCGAAAAGACGAATGCAAACATTTATATGAATCAAATGACAATCACAATGTCGAAAATAATGAAAATTGATTAATAAACGGTCGTGATCTCAATTAACAATAGTTTTACGAAATTGTTTATGATTAATTTCATATTCTTTTCGTTTTCATTGCAGTATGTAAGACCTAAAAAGGTGGACTTGACTCCTCGACACAAGAACAAAGGTAAAACGAATATAGCAAGGAAGAAGATCATCAAAGAAGCATCGAGAAAGGTAAGAATAATGTGCATGGATGAAATTATACTGCTTCACACGTTCGCAACCAAGAACCCGCCGCCTAGCGGGCACTCGTAATGTTTGCTCAGATGCCGGCTGAGCCCGCTAGGCGGGCAGTAGTATGAACTTACACGCCTAGCGAATTCTGTCGGTTTCTGGTGAATTGTTCCAATTTTAGTCCGATTGCGAAAGTGTTAATGCCAGTTATTATTAAACCCCCAAACTCTTTGCTCAAAATAACACTTCCTTTTTTTTTCAGAAATACGTAGGCGATGTAATAGAAGCGCAGAAGGCGTTAGAAACACCTGTACAGCCGACCAAACCAAAAATATCGTTTGGTGTCCTCGATAGATTTGTACCTAATCCTAAAAAACCTAATACTAAAACTAAGAATAAGAAATAATGCAATAAAGTTAAATTTTGACTTAACCTTTATTTTTATGACCTTAAAATAACCGTCAAAAAGTTAACCTTCATTTGTATTTACATGATTTGATTAATTATTTACATAAGTCAATTGAAAACACGATCACAAAGTATAGAACAAAATATAAAATGTCTGAAAATATTATATATAAAATAAGTCTGTAGAGATCAGTAACTAAATTAATTAACAAGGAATATCAAAGAGATCACATAAGCCTTCGGAGCCCCGCAAGGAGAAGGCAAAGTCCTGCTTCGTCACTGGAGGGCTCAATCGTAGCAGATAATCTGAAATGAGAAACATTAAATGTAATGTAGTTGAATGGAGTAAATGTAAATCAAATATGATATGATCGAATATGTGTAATGAGCTCTAACACAGACTATCCCTTTTGCGATCGCGTCAGTACTAAATCACGAAAAACTTTTTCACGAAAACTTTATCACGAAAAACTTTATCACGAATAAACTTTATCACGAAAAGACCATATCACGAAAACTTTATCACGAAAATTTTATCACTTAAGACTTTATCACGAGCACTTAATCACGAATAGACTTTATCACGAAAAATCTCAATCACGAAAACACTACCTATATCACGAATAGACTTTAATTCCAGATATTAAAATTCTATCCGTGCGACTACATTACTAAGTGAGCGACTAGAAATACAGAGAAGTGTGAACAGGGACTTAGTGACAAAACCGACTCGGATCGCGGATACGTTAGAATCATCTTTCGTCTTCGAGGTTATTTTTTTTTATAAAAGAGCGGAAAAACCTCTGCTCATTCAAGTATTTTATTTAGACTCATCTTGTTTCGCATAATAGCTCATTAAGATTTTTCGTGATAAAGTCTATTCGTGATAGTCTTTTCGTGATAAAGTTTTCGAGATTAAGATTTTTCGTGATACAGTATTTTAATGATAGTCTTTTCGTGATTTAGTCTATTCGTGATAAAGTTTTCGTGATAAAGTCGTTCGCGATATAGTTTTTCGTGATAAAATAATAGCGCCTTTTGCGATAGGCGGTTTTAACAACGCTCAAAGATGTGATGGTGTAATGTGCCTTTTTAAAGATAGATTGCGTCTCTTATGTTCGATTCCCACCGAACGGGCCGAACCGCATCGCAACGGATGCGCCAGCACCGTTTTTGACTTTGACATGTGATGCGGATAGATTAAAGTCGTGTGACAAGATGTATTAGTTATCAATGTGTAAGAGAAGTGGTTGGCCAAGGAAAAGGTGGATGGACTGCATGAGGTATGGTATGAAAAGAAACAGCCAACGCAACCTACCCGTTTTCGAGTACGTTTTATATTGGCATCTGGTAAAAAATACTGAGGTATGATGTACAAGTCTTATGTATTTAAATATGAGCTTCAAAGAGTTGAACTCAAATGTGGTCATAACAAAATGTAAATAAATAAATACTCACTTTCACTGTCAAGGGAATTGACATAGTCATCTGTAATGTCCTGAACCTCGCTGTCCTGCATGGTTACATCTTCAAATTCCTAGAACAAAACGTCATTTTGTAAGTATAAGGTCGTATTTATAAATAAAAATAGGAAGCAACAGAACCATTAAAATAATTGTAAACTCTAACACTTATTATTGTAGTATTCTATTTTATCAGATGCCCAATTGCCCATATGGTATTAGTACATTACTTACCAAGGGCTGTTAAAGAAAGAAAGCCCGAAATCGCAGGTATTTGTGACCCGAGCCGCAGGCAGAGGGCTTTCTTTTTTACTGCCCGTGGTGAGGTGAGTACACAATTTTACGTCTTCACCTGGCCACAAACTCGCATTATGGCCAGGTGTGACGTAAAACATATATCAGCATTCTTATACCTAAGCCATAATCGACCTTAAAGACAAGAGTGACCCGCTTTTATTATATTTTAGCACTCTTCTTCTAATGTTTGTAAAAACATTAAATCTTAATGGAGTTCCAAAAGTATTAAGACTCTCAGAGACTGGCCTGGCCCCGGCGGTCAGTAGTACATTTGATAGCTAATGACAAGTTTACTATTGACCGCCGCGGCCAGGCAGCGCCAGCAGTGTTAGGCCTGCAACACACTGGCGCGGCCTGCGGTTGCCATCAATACTAAATGTGACAGCTAATGACAAGTTTACTATTGACCGCCGCGGCCAGGCAGCGCCAGCAGTGTTAGGCCTGCAACACACTGGCGCGGCCTGCGGTTGCCATCAATACTAAATGTGACAGCTAATGACAAGTTTACTATTGACCGCCGCGGCCAGGCAGCGCCAGCAGTGTTAGGCCTGCAACACACTGGCGCGGCCTGCGGTTGCCATCAATACTAAATGTGACAGCTAATGACAAGTTTACTATTGACCGCCGCGGCCAGGCAGCGCCAGCAGTGTTAGGCCTGCAACACACTGGCGCGGCCTGCGGTTGCCATCAATACTAAATGTGACAGCTAATGACAAGTTTACTATTGACCGCCGCGGCCAGGCAGCGCCAGCAGTGTTAGGCCTGCAACACACTGGCGCGGCCTGCGGTTGCCATCAATACTAAATGTGACAGCTAATGACAAGTTTACTATTGACCGCCGCGGCCAGGCAGCGCCAGCAGTGTTAGGCCTGCAACACACTGGCGCGGCCTGCGGTTGCCATCAATACTAAATGTGACAGCTAATGACAAGTTTACTATTGACGGCCGCGCCATTCTGTGAGAGGCCCTATGCGGGCTTAAACTGAGCGGTCTTCTGCCATTTGATGTTATATGACTGCCACAGATGTGAGAAAGCAATGTTTACATATATTTGACATCTAGATGTCACGTGTATAATATGAAAACGCATCTCGAGTGCCTTAGGCACTGAAAATGCCTAATGAAACACGGCTATCAAGACGGCGCGCGAGCTCTCTCGATTTTTCTCGCACAATCCCTCTCAATTTAATCCTATTAGAAAACTTAGAAAGAGTAGTATAGTGCGAGAAAAATCGAGAGAGCTCGCGTGCCGCCTTGTAACGTGCGTGACTTCATACAAACATAGTTTGGTTATAATTTTAAAATGGCATACCGACTTACTGGAATACCATGAAACTTTTTATACACGGATCCGCCTTATCTAGGTCGTATGAAAAACGTTCTACTCACTATTTTTTAACCCCCGACGCAAAGAGATGGGTGTTATAAGTTTAACGTGTCTGTCTGTGTATCTGTCTGTGGTATCGTAGCTCCCAAACGGATGAACCGATTTTCGTTTACCTTTTTTTGTGTCATAGATAATTTTATCCCGAGTGTTCTTAGCCATGTTTCATGAAAATCGGTTCGGGGGTTTTTTTAACTTTTCCAAGTTGTAGTTTGCTATTTTGATCTCTAGCAACAGAAACTAAGGTTCCGGCCTAGAAATGGCAGACCCCATTGTGTTTACAAATTTTTATGTTATTCTAGCATGTCGTTTTAAAATAAGAACCAAACTGCGTTTGTATGGACAGTCGAGTGTCCTGGCATAGTAGAAAGAGTTAGATACTTAGTAGGTTATCTTCATACAAACGTACCGCGCGCGGCTTGTATGTGTGCGCCATAGTATCTATGCGTCGCCGCACGCACAATCAAACAAAATCTCGACTGGCGCACTGAGAAACGGGTCGAGATTTTGTTTGAGTGTGCGTGCGGCGACGCATAGATACTATGGCGCACTCATACAAGCCCCGCGCGGTGCGTTTGTAGAAGATAAAATACTTTGCACTCTTTCTACTATGGTCCTGGCGAACTTTAACTCGTTCGCAACCAAGAACCCGCCTGGTAGGCACTCGTAATGTTTGCTCGGATGCCGGCTCAGCCCGCTAGGCGGGCAGTAGCATGAACCTACACGCCTAGCGAGTTCTGTCGGTTTCTGGTGTATTTCTCCATTTTTTGTCCGGTTGCGAAAGTGTTAACAGAATTTTATGTGTATTAACCCTTCGTATGTCTTAGCAGTGCCAGTGCTATTGCAAATTGACTATGACAGAAGCAAAAAATGTATTATCCTTCAGCAATGTCAGCGTCAAAGCATCCGAAGAGTTAAGGTGCAATTTATACCTTTTCTTTGTCAGAATCACATAAAATCACGCCAATTGGATCTGCACATTTCACGTGCAAAATGTAGTGCTGCTCTCGGTTCTGCAATACAAAAAAGTATTTTAGCAATTACAAAAAGAAGAATGACATGGATTAAATGGCTTAAACATGCCTTCCAAGTCAGGTGGTGCCCTCAAGAACCTGACTGTCAATGTTCACCAGTGGTATCTACCATCATAGCATGTTATGGTAATATCATAACATTAGCTTCAATATTGGCAAGCATGCTTATAGCCACAGACAAATATGTTAACTCAAAATGACCATGAACATTTCATTAACACTTTCAGCACCAGGAACCCACTATGTGGACACACTAGTTGTAGTTGATTTCCTCTACATATGGTTTTAACCATTTTTAAATAACTTGAAAGAGGTTCTGATTTCGTCGGAATCTTTTAGTTTGTATGTATGGTTACATGAAGGCACCTGGACCGATAAAGAAAATATTTTTTTGCTTATATTTTTATCAGTCAGGTCAGGATCTGAAGGAAAGAAAAAGGAACTCTTCAAATTTTTTAGGCACACTTGAAGCTACGGTAGCCTAGTGGTTTAGGCATGCGGCTGTCAAGCGGCGGTCGTGGGTTCGAATCCCGGCTCGTACCACTGAGTTTTTCGGAACTGTACGGAATTTATACCGTTAGCTTTTCGGTGAAAGAAGTCTAATCCCAATAAGGTCTAGTTTTCCTTCTGGGTTGGCAGGTCAGATGGCAGTCGCTTTCGTAAAAACTAGTGCCTATTCTAAATCTTGGGATTAAGTGTCAAAGCGGACCCTGGGCTCCTTTAGGTGCACAACCGGGAATAACGCTAGGAGGATGATGATGACTTGAAGCGGAGTACTGAATTGAAGTTGGTTAAAAGTGTTTTTAAAGTAAATTACACATCGTCTACAAGCATAGTGCTACATCATTGGCAGTGAATGTGTTAATACATACATACACCTACTGATTATTACCTTGCCTGGAACAGATGCCACGGATAAGCTGGCACCAATTGGAGCTTCCAAAACCAGCACCTGGCTGTCCTCATAGCACTGTTCAATGTCATTTTTCTTAACGTAAATAAGAGGTTCATTGTCAATGTCCTCCAATACATTCGTAATACTTTGCTCTATCCAATGTATTTGTCTGAAAACAAAAAAATAAACACTAAAGTTGCTGCTGCCGAAGCATGAAAACCAATCGAGTACAGTCTGAGAAGCTTTACAACACTTCTTAATTTAGTAAAAAATTGTGAGACACGTGGCGATATAGTCCAGGCAATGAAATGAACTGACAACTTGTATGGAAAAAATGACAATTTTGGAAATAATTTATAATAGCTTATTTTTTATGTATAACGGATATATTATCAATTAAATAGTTACCCAGCGACAAAATCCGACAAAATTTCAGACATCGAAAAAATTATAAGTTAACTGGCTTCTAAAAAGTCAGTAAAAATATTAATAAATGTTTTTGTCTTTATTTTGGTTCATTTACATTTGCTCTATAATATTCAAGATAAATCGTATAAAAAAAAATAATGCATGCTTCATTTAAATCTACATAATTACTTCCGGCTGGAAAGTTTGTCGGATTCTTGACTAAATCATCTTAGAATAACATTTTCAATTGAAATCAACAAAAAAAAACGCTATTATAAATTACTGTTTTTCTAAATCGTATTTTGCCTGGAGTAATATGTTGGAGTGAGACATTCCATCTCACCATTATACAGGGTGGAAATACATTTTGGGTCAGTGAGGGCAGCTACCAGATCCCGTGTTGCTAGGCGAAAATGGTCTTACGAGGGGTGATCCAAAAGTAATGATAATCAGCATGATTTGGTCTCGTGATGAGAATTTGTGATTGTCATTCCTATTGTGCAATTATTCAATAATACACTAAAAACTTTAAAAAAAGATTTCATTCATTTGTTTTTTTTTAATAGCTAAATAAATATGATGGTATGGAATATATTCTGCCGGCAGTAAAATCGGAGGATATTTTGTTACATGTTTGGTGCGGTGTTGGCAAAATTCTGGTGTGGTAATAAAAAAAAATATAATAAAATTTAAAGTTTATTTATTTTGATGCCACAAAATTAATAAATTAAACTCATGTCATCGTTTTTTTTAAGCACAGCTCACGTAACAAAGTTCAAGGTAGGTTTTTCTGGCCATCAATATATAGTTTTTTTTTTTTTAAAACAGGGTGAACCTAGGTTACAAATATATGAATATAAATACGAAGGGAGAGTGATACATCATAATTCTATAGCAATTAAGTGAGGCCGTCTCAGAAAAAACTATAGAAAATAAAGTACCAATTGTATGAGTTTTTTTCTTGACCGAGCTTGCCGAGTACCAGGACTGTTTTTCAGGCTTGTGAATTCTATAAAACTAGTTACCTATAGTGTTATCTAGACCAACTCTTTTACTATTACTTCTTATTCTTAGATATTGAAAACTCGTCAATAAAATCGGTGCAATTGCGTCGATGTAAAAACTAGTCTACATTTCGTCTATCCAAAGTTTTTTTTTTTATATGTAGCAAAATTAAAACATTTTTAATATATTATATAGGTAAGTAAACTAATAAAGAGTGTATTTAATAATTAAAAATGATATATAACGGATAACTTCTGTTTTTTATGCCGATTATCATTACTTTTGGATCACCCCTCGTAGGAGACCTTCCTTCGATTTCAATTGGCGTTTACAGATTTTGAAAAAACATACAGGGTGCAAGAAAATGGTCATTTTTGACAAACTTTTATTTTGATTCCAAACGATCCCATTCCTGTCCAGGATCAAAAGCTTGTATGTGACCACAAAGAAATTTCCGGCTAGAAAAGCCATAAATCGAGAAAATATTTTTTTTTCCTGTGCTATTTATTAGTGTCTTACAATTGTACCTTTATAATTATAAATATTAACCAACTGAATAAAGAGGAAGGTTCATATTTTGAACGTATTCGTATTAATTTGACGGCCGGGTAGTTGGTAAGTGCATAACAGTCATGATGTATTCAAGTATGTATTTGGGTCAATCAACTTTTAAGTGTTACACTCAATGAAAATTTGAGTTTTATAATTTTATTTGTTTTTTTTTTATATTTCAACATTTTTGCTGTAGATAATTATTTATATTTTAAGAATTCACATGGAGCAGAACAATTTATTTAAATAAAATAGTAAATTTGACTCCGAAGTCCACATGACTCTAGTTAACATAGTCCCTTGGACAACTAACTAAATTGACTTCTGAACCATTTGAAATTCAGTGAAATTGTAAACCGTCACTTTATTCTCACTAAATATAGGATGGATTGCAATTTATCTTCCATAAATAAATGACGCGACTTTTAATTTATAAGTTATTACCAATAATATCGTCTCCTGGACAACGACAAACTTTAAATGTAACAAACTTCTCATTTAACTTGTAAAATAATCATTAATACGTGATATTTAACACTTTATGAATTCACTTTTAATTGTTACATTCATATTTGAAAATTTTGTAAACCTTACTGTTTTTTTTAAAGTAAAAATGACGATAATGTGTCTTTAGGAGACAGGGACAAAATGGTTGTCCAGTGGACATATAAGGTTGTCCATAGGACATACTCGGAGTCCAAAGGAGATACTAGGATTGAAATCGCCTGTATTTGTTCTTTTAATGTAAAAAAAAAAAACCACTATATGATAATAATTATCAGTTTTATTATACCTATTTTTTAACGAACTTAGTACTGAAAGAAAAAGTATTGCTTTATGCTGATTCTATCATTATTGTCCTATGGACAACCAAAATGTCCCACGGACAACGGTTTTGGTTGTCCAAGTGACTGGTTGTCCGAGTGACATTTATCAGTATTTGCGCTTCCTGGTAATAATAATGATATTTTGAATTAGGTCTTACGCGCAATGAAAAATATAGATTAAATAGAATACATTTCACTTTAATTTACTACGATATATCAAATGTTTACGTTTTTGTGCTGGTTGTCCGGTAGACACACAAAAAAGCCACCCACTTTCTCAAAACGCACTCGGCCGACTGACGCCGCGGCAAAGATGAAATCAAAATAGCGGCTGGATGAGTGTTGTCACCAAATCAATCGACTTGTTTTCAAGGCACTGATCACGCCATCTATGTTTTGCTTTCGGAACGTTTTTACCGTTGTCCGGTGGAAGTCAGGATAATAAAATATAATAGGGACCAAAATGAACATGCAAAAGACTCGTTAAAATTATGAAGCAAACAAAAATCTATATGCTAGCATCATAGTAGACATTGTAATGAATCATTATGTACAAGCGTAATTAATTGCCATATAGTATTTTTTTGTATAAAGTAATGTTTAATAATTGCACTAAGCTACTGGGGGACAAACGAAAAAACACTACATCAGATGTTTTGTCACATGGACAACCATTAAAATTCCAGTTTAATAGTGATTTATTTAAAATAATTTACTCGTATGTTTGCTTAATACTAAGATAAATGCGATATATGCCAACGAACCACTTAATTTTCTCTAGAACTGCGATTATTGGTCAGGGACAAAACATAGTACTTACAGGACTAATAAAAGTTGATTGACCCATTTATGTATATGTATGTATAAGCCTTATTGAATTTACTGTGGGTGTAATGTCCATGTGCAAGGCTGTGAAATTTGTTTAATTAACTAGTGGATTAAGAAGAGGTTTTCTGCCGACAAGATAATATTACAGTATGGGGTTCTTCAAAAAAGGAGTGTATAAATTCTTAAAGGGTCGGCAACGCGCATGTAACACCCCTAGAGTTGCAAGAGTCCATAGGCTACGGTAACCACTTACCATCAGATGGGCCGTAAGCTTGTTTGCCACCGACGTGGTATTAAAAAATATATATATATATATTTTCGTCTGGGTACAAACTACAATGTAGTATCATTGGTATAATGATGAATTACATTTTCAATTGACGTTTCCAACAGAGACGTGACTTTTTCGGGAAGAATCAAAGCCTTGTCTTTTTTTTGGGAGTCTTAAGCTAAATATATGGATCGACTCCAATGCGCGCCCTCATGCGCCCCTAGCATGAAGTCCCCTGGTCGAGGCCCGGAAGGACATCCCCCAGCAGATTGGCTCAGTTCCTGCTGAGGCAAAGTAGCGCCATGGGTCTTTGCCGGCTGCATGACACCTCACTCCCGCTTCTCCAGAAATCACGTATAGATATTGGGGTTTAGCTTTAGCTTGACGAGGGCCCCCTTCCCGATAGCCCGTGATTTCCTTCATCGAAGTTACAACATAAACTTCTTCTTCTTCTTCTTCTTTTTTTTTAAGTCGGTAAAAAAAATAGCTTTATTTTAATATCAAATCAACTTATTGGGATTTATTTATGACTGCCAATATTTAAAGATCTCATACTATTTAGCTTTAAAAAATCTAAAGGTCGGAAAATATTAATAACTAATAATAATAATATTAACTAGGTATTTATGTGCCTAGCCAGGGAATTTGACAAATCTGTAACTCGAAATTCCTGCATTATTTTTGCAGGATTTTTTTTTGGGAGACGTGGCATTACAATGTTATTATTATACTTTCAAAATATTGCTCCAATGGTACAGTTGGCTAAAAATTTAAAAAATGCGGAATTTGACCAATTTGCAATTTTTGCGGCCTGTAATCTATATTTTTTATTTGTTTTAAAAACAGGTCATAGTCAATTTTAAATGTTAACATAATTTTTGAAACTCATAGCTAACAAGGGAATTGGAAATGAGATATCAAGGTTAATTAGCTATGGTTTCCATAGAGATTTCCATACATTCTTATTAACTTCATAACTAAGCCAAATAGAAATATAGTTTCTTCCCCAAAGTTGTATTATTTAGTTATATTCATCAAATGAACATGAACATGTCCGCAACTAAGGCATAATCTCACACTGTGCGCCTGTTGCTACCTAATTTAGTGTTAAGTAATTGTTTTGTAATAATTTTTATTATTATTTTGATGCCATAAAGAATACTGTTTTACACACACAACTTGCATTACTTGCATTTTGAGCTTGCAGCGAATCATACCTAAAATACTATGTGATAAATGATAATGTGCTGTAGTAGTACGTTTTAGCCTCTTCACATCATGCAATGTACTACAATTATTGTCTGCATCATAATTCCATTACACTTTAAGTATGGACATAATTTTTTTGTAACTAAGAAAACGAGATCATTGAGTAGCCTGTGAGACTCCACATCCATACTTAAAGGTTAATAAAATACCAAGTAGACTCTTTTTTTAGGCCGACTTGAACATACTTATCAAGCAAATCTTCATGTTCTTCAAGCCGGCCAATCTGTCTGCGAAGCCGCATTACTTTTTCTCCAATGTCCGAAGCATTCCCATCTGGACCAGCACCTCTGCCAATAAATAACCTCAAATTTGACTATCATCATACAAACTATGAACAGTATTAAGGACAATGGTCAGAAATGCTATACTTTATAGGTCAGTTACTCACTTCCATTGTATGCTGTTCTTACTCCGTTTTTCTATCAATCCTATGCCTTCTAATACATTTGTTATATCATATATCCGTCTCTTCTGTCTTACAGCTAACAAATCGGTAGCCTGAAAGTAATAACAACATTGCTGAATAATGCTACTGTTCATTCAAAATGTTTATTTTCGTGCCAAAATTGATTTGACAGGAACGAAGCATTGTACTTACGATTTTCAAATCCAAAACTCCATCCTTGGCTTTTTGTAATAATGAAACGAACCGTGTCGTAAGAAGGCCCAATGACTTTTCGTAACGCTTGTATATTAAGTCGGTCATCACTGTTGTTACACAAATTTAAATGATTTTAATACAACAATCACCATAGAATTTTGCGTAGCGCGGGGTATATAATGTTGGTAGTATTGTGACATTGTCATAGAATATAGAATTATAGATACTAAATATCAGTTATTTTAAATGTAGCAAGCGTCTTTAATATTTTTCTGCCTCATGTTGGCGAACATGCCTGTAGTAAAAATTAATATCGTTTAGTCTTGCATGACAAATGTACAGAATTAACGCCGTTAGTACGTGCTGTGTAAGAGCATTTTGTGTCTGACATAAACATTGTACCGGGGCTAGCACAACTGACGCCGCGCCGCGACGCGAGTCAAGAAAGATCTACCCTCCTCTTTCTAATTTGCACGGTATGAGTGAGACAGGAAATGCTTAGTAGGCGACTAAGCAGCAAGTTGTGCTAGACGTAATGGGAATGGGACTCGGACCATTCGACGCAGAAAAATTCGCTGATTCCGAATATCCAAAATATTTTTTTTTGACCAAGTGACGGTTACAGGAGTTTCGCTTTTTGCCATCGATATATATATACATATATATATATACCAAATGTCATAATGGTTCAAAAATAATTTTGTCTTGGAAAAACAAGAAACTTTTTTTTCGCAAATTTCAAATTGGTCGGAGCGCGCCAATATTAGGCATGCGGGGACTTGAGGAAGGGGCCCAAGAGGTGAAAGATAAAAAGGTTTGTATGGAGCTGCGATATAAACGAGTTCCACGCGGACGGAGTCGCGGGCAGAAGCTAGTAATATATATTGCAAAGAACATACTTAGACAAACCCCGCGCGATGAAATATTGCCTAAAACCATCGAGGCATTGCATTCTACACGCAAGTGAACGAATTTTTGAAATCGGATGTGGTTCTGCAGATTACCTTTCACATACAAACTTATGACCTTACAAAGCTCCTCAGACCTTTCCTCTTTATAATATTAGTATACTCAATTCGGGTAAGTGCGCCACAGGGGACAGTGCGCCCCCGAAGTAATTTCTGATATTGATTTATATGACTGATTGATGAATGAGGCGCACTTTCCCCTTTGGCGCACTTACCCGAACTAACCATATATATACACTCGCGGTCAAAGAAACCGGGTCAGTACGAAAATTTGTAATATCTCCTAAAATAATAAAGCTAGGGACATGAATTAAACTGCATATTGTAGATCATTTTATACTGAATTAAATAACATCAAATGGTGGAATCGTAATTCTTTTGTTTAATAAAATTACATAGGAAACAAAAAATCAACCAATTTTACGTACAAAAATAAGCAGTAGGTACTTCACATACAACACAAAAAATAAAAATTAATACTTCGTATTGCCTCCTCGGGCTCTTCTTACAGCTTCTAGACGATTCGGCATGCTGTTTATTAAGTTCTTTATGCGTTCTTGCGGGATATTGTCCCATTCTTCCACTAACGCCTGTTTCAGGTCTCTAAGTGTAGCTGGGGCGGGGTTTCGAGCTCTTACACGCCTCCCAAGCTCGTCCCATACATGCTCAATCGGATTTAAGTCCGGACTCCTCGAGGGCCAGTTCATACAGTTGATACCAACCTCCAAAAAATAATCTCTGACAATTTGAGCTGTGTGTGGCCTGGCGTTGTCATGCATAAACATAGAATTTCCACCCATTTTAATTAAGTATGGGCCGACATGCTCATTAAGAATCTCTTCTACATATCTTGCACTCGTTAATGATCCATTTTCTATTAAAACTAACTCCGAGCGACTCTCTGAAGAGATTCCAGCCCAAACCATGACTGACCCACCGCCGAACGCCACTTTTTCCTCAAAACATGCTGGAATAAAACGTTCACCAGGCCGTCTGTAAACTCTTTGCCGCCCGTCATTTGCATAGAGCATAAATCTGGATTCATCGGAAAACAAAATTCTTGCCCAATCTGTGTTTCGATCATAGATAATAACTTTATTTCCATAAACCTGAGTGTTGCCACTCTAACATACTAAGTATTCAGTCACACATCTTCCTTATTCTTTTACAAAAAATAGTTTTCACATCACTAGTTATCGATTATTACTGACGACAGTTACATCTCTAGTTGACGTTACTTATTTTATTAGTGACACTGAATCTGGCACATAAATAAAACTAACCTAAAAAAGTAATAAACAAGTTATGTTTTTAACTAATTAACAAATATAGCAAGTAAAAAATATGGGACTTCAAACTGTTACGTAATAATTATAAGGACTGATCTACAAACAATTCTTGTTTGAGAGGAGTTAAGCGAGGTGAACATTTGTAACAGGCTAATCAACATAATTTTGATGATTGTGTTTTTCTTTTAACAATAAAGAATTTTAAATGAAATAGTTGTGTTACTTACTTCCTAATTATAAATTGTCCTTGTTCACGTAGCTTACGAATATGAGCACAAATACAGTAGGTACACGACACTATCACTGTTTTTATTTGATTTTAAATTAAGATGTTAAAATAATAAAGTTCACATTTAACAGTCTTTGCACAGACACTTTTTAGGCTTCACATGCCGTCCAGATCTGGTAGTGATGGTTTCTTTTTCTGGTGAAGTGTCCAGGCTTGTGGATGATGATGATTCAGGGGTAATAAAAGGAGTTGATGGTGGTGATCCTTCATCAGTTTCAAGGTTGGACTCATGTATGGGGGAGCTTAGTGTGATTTCTTCTGTCGGTGTACTAGGTCTCATTTCAGGTGATGATAACATTGGATGTTGGTCTTCTGTCATTGATGGTTGACAGCATTCTTCTGGAATAATATATATGATGGGCTCTAGGCTTGGTGAAAATGACGGGTATGGCAAAGGTGGTGCGAGAGTGAGAGTAGAGGGGCTTTGTGAATTTGAATCAATAGCTTGATCGGGTAGCTCAATGATTGCTTTTCTATTCTTTCTCATTTCTCTTCCTTTTTCTGTCAAAATATTGTAGCTTCGAGGTTCTTCTCTTTTCCCAGTGACTGTTCCATGTATTTGTTCATTTGGTAGAAATACTCTTTTTCCAGTTTCCAATTCAGGTAGTTCTTTGGTTCTGTGTCTCTTGTCATAGTTTTCTTTAGCTTTTTCTCTTCTTTTTTTTAACTGTTCTCTCACTTGTTCTATATTTTGTACTTTTGGTTTCAGTGCTGAGGATGTCATTGGTATATTTGTATTCAGAAGTCTTGACATAGCAATTTGTGATGGAGCAAGTCCTAGTTTATTGGGTGTTGTTCTATAATGTAATAGTCCGAGTAGGGGATCTTCTGGATTTTTATCAAATATTGTCTTGATTATCTTTACACCTATCTCGGCAGCTCCATTGCTCTGGGGGAAATGGGGGCTTGAAGTGATATGTGTAAATTCCCAGTCTGTTGCAAATTGTTTGAACTGTTTTGATGCAAATTGAGGGCCACCATCTGATCTTACGATGTGGGGTATGCCATGTCTAGCCATTATGCATTTTAGGTGTTTGATTATTGCCATAGAAGTGGTAGATGTCAGTGATACTACTTCAGGGTAGTTTGACAGTACATCCCTTACAACAAGATATTCTTTTCCTTTGTAGGTACATAGATCAGCAGCTATGACCTCAAACGGGTTTTGTGGTATTTCACCATATATGAGAGGTCCAGGCCGTTGTGTAGTCTGTTTAGCGCAGAATTCACATTTTTTTGACCATAGGGTGATGTCATGCTCCCACGTAGGCCACCATACTGCATGTTTGGCTCGCAATTGGCTCTTTACAGTTGTAACATGTCCAGTGTGAAGCTTTTCAATTGTGGTTTGTCTCAGTTTTGTAGGTATATATACTTTCAATCCACATGTAATTAATTCATTAGTCAGGATAAGGTCTTCTTTGTGTTTCCAAAATGGTTTTAATTCTTCTTCAATGCTTTTATAGCTGGGCCATCCATTCATTATATATGTGTATAGTTTCTTGCATATCTCATCTTCTTGTTGGGCCTCTTTTATTTTTCTGAGACGCTCATCAGAGAAAGGCATTTCTTTACGAATACTGAGGAATGTTGATTCATCAAGCTTATCACTTCTATCAAGAATATCTCTGTCTTCTTCTTCAGTTGGAAGTGGAGCTCTAGATAACATATCAGCTGTGTACATGTATTTTCCAGGGACATGCTCTATTTTATAGATGAATGGGGTCATTCTCATCCTGAATCGTTGAAGTCTTGTAGGCAAGTCTGCAATTGGTTTTGATCCTAATATAGCGAGCGAGTAATGGTTTGTGGTCTGATCGCAAGCTGAACATTGGTAAACCTTGTAGGTAGAGTTTGAAGCGTTCACATGCCATAGTTGTTGCGCATGCTTCCTTTTCTATCATTGCATACCTCTGTTGAGTGGGTGTGAATGCAGATGACCAGAAGTGAACTGGTTTCCAAATATCTCCATGTTTTTGTTCAATTACGGCGCCCATTCCATACTGTGATGCATCTGCTGAGACTCTGGTTTGTAACTTTGGGTCATAATGTGCTAGCTGAGGAGCTGAAGTTAATAACTTTTTGATTACCTGAAATGCTGTAGTGTGTTCAGCATTCCATTCCCTTGAGGAATCTTTTTTTAGTAAATCACGGAGAGGTTTTGTCACATCTGCTATGTTTGGTAGGAATCTGAGATGTTGATTTACTGCTCCCATGAAGCTTCTTAGTCCGGTAAGATCCTTGGGTATTGGTAGGTTATTTATAGCCTTAATTTTGTCTTGGAGAGGTTGTACTCCATTACTTGTTATTTTGTAACCTAGGAATATGCATTTGTTTGTTCTAAAGATACATTTCTTCTTGTTTAGGGTTACTCCTCCTTTCTGTAAGGCTTTGAGTACTTGTCTGAGGTTCTCATCATGTTCGTGTATGGTTTTTCCATGAACTAAGGTATCGTCAACATGATTTATGCAACCTTTAATGCCTGCTAGTATTGTTGCCATTTTCCGTTGAAAAATCTCACTTGACGAGTTCATTCCCATCGGCATTCTATTAAATCTATATCTTCCAAAGGGGCTGATGAAAGTAGTTAGATCTTTTGAATTCTCAGTAAGTTCAACTTGGAAATAGCTCTTTACAGCATCAATTTTTGAAAAGTATTTGGATCCGGCAAGTTGTGCTAAGCATTCTTCTACTGTTGGCAAAGGATGATATTCTCTCATGACGCTTTTGTTAAGTTCTGTGTAGTCGACTGTGACACGCACACTAGTAGTGTCATTTTTGTCTGGGACAGGTACCATTGGAGCGCACCATTCGGTTGGGTGTGTGACAGGTTCAATTACTTTCATGTCTTGAAGATTCTGCAGTGCTTTTTCTACTTTTGGTCTTATTGGTATAGAAATATGCCTTGGAGTAGTTACTGCGTATGGTTTGGCGTTCTCTTTCAATTTTATATTGTATCTTCCTTCCATGACACCTAATCCTGCGAATAAGTCTGGGAATTCATCTTCAGGCAGTGTCTTGTTGGAGATTTGCATAATTTCAGTCTTTGCGTGCCATTTTACAATACTGAAAGTGTCACACTCAGTTAATCCTAGTAAAGGTGTGTGTTGGTCTTGCAGCACATAGATGTCTGTGACCATGGTTTTGTTTTGCCATGTCAAATTAACATTGCGGCATATACCTCTTGAAGGCAATATCACTCTACAGGGTCCTAGTAGTTTCTCCTTAACTTCTGTTGGCTTAGGCAGTTTCAGCTTAACTCTCAATTCGGGGCTTATGACTGTTTCCGATGCACCAGTGTCAATTTTGAATTTAACTTTTTGACCATTTACTAATATTGTAGCATATTTAGATTTGGAGCGGGCTAATTGTGGCGCTGAGTTTACAGATTCAATTATTTTCTCAGAGTTTTCTATGCTTCCAAAGAAAAATTCCTCTTCTTCTTCTGTCACCTCATTAACAGTTTTGCGTTCCTTCTTGTCTTCTTTCTTTTTCTTACAGACAACTAACCAATGCCCTTTTAGTCCGCACCCTTTACAAATTGAGTCAGTAGCTTCGCAGTTTGCAAATTTGTGTTTTGGAGTACGTCCACACTTTCTGCAGCAATCTGAAGTTCCAGCTTGTTTTATAGGTTTCTTTGCACTCATTCTCTTGTTTACATAATGTACTTCTGGGGCTTGTACTTGATTAGGATTGAGTGTGGCCATGTTAGCCTCCACAACTTCGGCGTGTCGAACTCTGTTGATGACTGTTTCAAGCTTGGGCTCTTCTTCCAGGTTTTGGAGTGCCTTCGAGAGTTCTGCGTCCCTCATGCCTGCAACGATTCTATCACGTATGAGTTCGTCCTCGAGAGTTCCGAATTCACATTTTTTTGCAAGGTTGTGCAAGTCTGTTATGAAATCGTCTATGCACTCGTTTTCCTTTTGTACGCGTTGATTGAATCTGGCTCTACTATACATTTTGGTTTTTCGTGCTGTGTAGTAGGATTCGAATTTTGCTTTGACTATCTCATATGATTTCATGTCGCTTTCACTGAGTTTCATCGATGCGATGACGTTGTTGGCCTGGCCGCCCATGATGTACAGCAACGAACTTACTTGTGTTTCGCTCGGTAGCATCTTCAAGCGTGTGGTTTCTCGGTATTGTTCAAATCGAGTAATCCAGTTTTGCCAGTCGATCGCTTTGAAGCTGAATTGTTGAGGCGGCGGCGCGGTCATGCCGGGCAGGAAGGTCATAGCTTGAGCACCTAATGATGTCGTTGCGGCAGGTTGAGACGAAAGTTGTGTCTGCAGCTGCTGTATTAGCAACATTTGGGCATCTAATTGCTTCTTCAGCTCTTCCATGCTGGTTTTTGTATAATTATTTTTCACATTGAAAAAATTTATCCGCTGTCACCATGTGTTTCGATCATAGATAATAACTTTATTTCCATAAACCTGAGTGTTGCCACTCTAACATACTAAGTATTCAGTCACACAATCTTCGTCACCCCAGTATCTGTGATCGCGGGCATAAAGTCGTCTTGCTGTTCGATGTATTCTTTCAAGTTTTGGGTCATTGGCCGGCCTATGTGGGGTCAAATTTGCTTCTTTGAGCCGCCGCCTGACAGTCCGCTCGCTGATGCCGTCCCTTCGGGTCTCTAAAAGCTGATTTTTCACTTCAACTGCTGTGAGGTGCCGATTTCGGAGCATGGTTGTAACAATAAATCGATCTTCTCTAGCTGTAGTACATCTTGTTTTGCCGGTTCCTGGTCTTCTAAGGTTCTGCCCAGTTTGTAGGTAACGTTGGAGGACTCGCTGCACTGTAGAAAGTGACACACCTGTTCTTCTCGCTGTATACCTCTGACTTCTTCCTTCTTCTAACATAGTGATGATACGAGTACATTCATCTCGTGTTAGCGGCATGATAGACATTCAAGAATGACCACAAAATAAAACAATGACAGCCTTTTATCATAGTTCTTTGACAGATTGAAAATAATTGCTTAAAAACAAGCAAAAGTAAAACGAACGCAATTTCAAATAAGTACCCAATTGGTCTTTTTTTTTCAATTAAACCTTTTTCCAGTTACTACGTAGAACATTGAAGGTTGGATTTAGAAGGATATTAAATTCTCTATAAAACAGAGTTAGTTTCATGCAGATACGACCAACGATTTACAAAATATTGAGGTTTTCGTCACTGACCCGGTTTCTTTGACCGCGAGTGTAGATTGCGAATACGAAGACGTAAAGTACCTATTAATCTCATAGAGCTGGGAGTTGAAATGTACGCTGTTTTCTAGTTTAATCAAGCCAGAGTGAAACACTTAACTAACTTCATATTTCTTGTCGCTTCTGGTTACGGAGCGATAAACTTACAGTTCTTGGGAACTGGTTTTAATTCCTGGAGGAATACGTCAGGCACTGAGTTAGAGACTTTTATGTAATTACTAATAGGTAGAATATTTAATTATAACTTTTGGTACCGTAAATTCATTTCTCATCATAAGTAAAATGTATAATTTCTTGGAAAAAATAAAGCTCTTTGAAGCCAACATATTTACTTAGATATTTTATTTTATTGAAGACTTATTGAACCAAGCATTTAAGATTACTAAGAATGTACCTAGTCTAAATTCAGAATGAGAAAATCTATTCATAAAATACAGAAGTAGGAACTATGCAATTCCTAAAAGAATAATGATTAATGATCCATTCATATACAATTTTACCCTACATTACTATTCTTTTACAGTCCACATTAATGTCTTTAGTAGTAAGACCAACTAAGGTCAAGTAAGGTGAAGTAACATTGACTGCAGTGCAGACTACTTGTTGTAATGGATCCTCATTAGAACAAGAACAAGTATGGGACACTCAATGTAGTAAAATTTATCAGGAATAGGCAATAAATTGACAGAACTTAATTAAGTATGTATACTTATAGAAAATTTGGTAATTTGTTTATAATTATCATTTACAATGATACATTTTGTTGTTGCACATTTTGTAACCTCCTTTTTTCAACCAATTTACTTAACATATTGCATTTATCCCTCTCAATTTGCAGCAGCTCATCTTGTTCCTTCTCTTTAAGTTGCAGCTTTTTTAATTCAAAAGCTTCTTTCATTTCCAATTCTTTTCTTCTTAACTCTAATTCCTTTTCTCTTAAATTTAAGCTCCTTTCAAACATTTCATCCCTCCATAGCTTTTGTTCTTCTTGTCTGTTAAGATACTCTAACCATTGCTTTTCTAGATTTATCTTGGTTTGTGATCGATCAGCTTCTATCCTGTTAGCCAATCTTATCTTTCGTAGTTCAATTGTGGCTTTGCTTTCATAAATACCTCTTGGATTTGTAGATGCTTCACTTAAAGACAAATTAAGATGATTTTTCCGGAAGTTTTTCTTGCGTTGGAATTGTTCCAAATTTATGGAATCATCTTCATCTTCACATTGACCAAAGATATTATTCATCTCTTTGAAATACTTAAACCTCTTTTGCCCACTGTCCACTGCCTGTTTATATTTTTTAGTGAGTGCATTTATTTTCCACCGTACTTGGTCTGGCGTGATCTAGAAATCAATAATCTTAATAAATTATGACCATATATTTATTTATTAACTCTCGCTGTATTGACAACAAAGTTAATGATCAAACTCTGAACATAATATCTAACAACTTTAACTCGACTTTACCTCTATGTTGTAAGCTTTTAAATTATCAGATATAGCGACCCATAGTCTGGTCTTCTTTTTTGGTGTTTCTACCATTTCAATGTTAGACTCGTACAGTTTCAAAAGTGTTAAAGTTGCACTGGTGGTCCAAACCGCAGCTGCGCCTAAAACGATATTTTATCATGGCTTTATATTTTATAGTCAATTAGCAATAAGCAAGAGGAAGAAACTAGATTAAAATATGCAACAACTTACTATGTTTGCCTGAACTTTCACCGGAACAATGCTTAACATTTTCCTGGCTTATATTATCTGATAAATCAGATATGTTCTTGTAATCAACTGTTTCTGTTACCGTGTGTGTATCTGAAAACGTACAATACACAATATTTGAATAAAAAATAATAATGATTAAATCCCACAGGCAAGGCGGAGTGGTAGATTTGCATACAACTCACTATCTTGCAGAATTCCTTCAACAAAATTGTCGTTGTTTCCGTCCATGGTTATTTTATTAATGTTGTATTTGTTATTATTAACCATATCAAAACAAACAAAGTTAAATAAGATAGGTCTGTAAATAAGAATAAAATGATTTTTTATTTCCAACTATAAACAAAGAGCCGTTGTTTTTTTTACAATTACTAGGGATGCCCAGTATCGAGTAGTAGATAAGAAACTGTCGATATCAACATTCGTTACTCAATATTTTTTGTTTTTTTTTACAATAAATGCGTGTGTGACATTCGCATTATCTGTGTAATTGTAATGTAACCTTTATCGGTGGTGTGGACAATTGTACGTTTTGATGTTAAATTTTGAAGTGTATTGTATAAAAATCTAAGCTCAATTTATGGCTGACCCTAAAGTTATTGTCTACTTAGCTGAAACCAAAGTTATCAGCAGTGAGGACAGTGACACGGGCAGCTGGAGCGATGTGTGTAGCCTTAAAGCTGCTGATGACTCTTCAGAGAGCGAAGATCAAGACGAAGACGTCGACACTTTATTTTTTCCATTAATGCAATATTTAATAAGACTGAGACGTCGAAGAGTTGATGATTATCTCCATATCGTAGACTCGTGGACAGATGGTGAATTCAAGAATCGCATGAGACTTTCACGAAATACAGCTTACCGGCTTATTGGTAATTCAAACTCCTTGCATCCCTTCGATAATACACTGGTATCATACTGAAATTAATGTAACCTATGGAATATTTATTATAATTCTTATTCAGTGATATTGTTTCAGATGACTTGGAGAAATCCGGATTTATTGCATCACACAAATTTGGACTGAAGCCATTAGAACCCAAATTATGTTTTTATATTTTCTTGTCTTTTATAGCAAATACTGACCCATTAACACCTATAGCTACCAAATTCGATATTTCTATATCATCTACTTTCAGAGTAATAAGGAGAGTAGTAGCATGGATATTGACTAAATTAAATGATGCTATTAAGTGGCCACAAAATTATCTTGAAATCAGAACAATTTGTGATGCTTTTCAGTCAAAAACTGGAATATCAAATACAATTGGAGTGATAGACTGCACAAATATAAAAATAGAGAAACCTAAAAATGCCAGGGACTACTGCAATCCCAAAGGGTATTATTCAATCATTTTGCAAGCAACTGTGGATTCCAACATGAGATTTACCAATATTTTTTGTGGTGAGCCGGGATCTTCAAATTGTGCTCGGGTTTTGAGGAAGTCTCCATTATATAATACAGCAATGGCTAACAGAGATGCTTTATTTCCCCATGAGACTTTTCTTATTGGACATTCGGGTTATCCATCTCTACCTTGGCTAGTGCCACCTTTTAGAGAAAATAAGCGTTTGACACCCCACCAGAGAGAGTACAATACATTACATGCATCTACCAGGAAGTTAAGTGATAAAACTTTTAATCTGCTCAAAGGAAGATTTCGTAGAATTAAACTATTTACTGTTTATAGAAATATAGCATTCATCACAGACACAATTGTTGCTGCTTGTATTTTACACAATTATTGTATAAATGAAAATGATCATTTGGAGGAAAATTAATAAGATTGCTAATAAATAATTGTCTCATTTTAATAGATAAGTAATATTTTTTTGGTTTACAAGTTTTACAACCCTGTTATTTCTATTTCATACAACTCAGAATGATAAGCTTAATTATTATTTTGTACTCAGTACATACTTATTATGGCATAAAAAAAGAATGTAATCCAGTCATCCAAATACTATCTATATATAATATATAGTCTCAGGGCCAGCCTTACTTACAACATACATTTAATATTTTACTGATCAGCCAACAATTTCCTCAACAAATCACACTTTTCCTTCTCAATTTTTAACATTTCTTCTTGCTTCCTTTCTTTCAGTTGTAACCTTTTAAAAGCTAATGTCTGCTTCATTTCTAATTCTTTTTTTCTAAGCTGTAGTTCTTCTTCTTTTAATTTGAAATTTCTTTCATACCGCTCATCCCTGATTAATTTTTGTTCCTCTTGCCTACTTAAGTATTCAACCCATTGTTTATCTAATTGTATTTTGGCTCTCTGTTCCATCCGTAAATTTCTAAATGGTGTAGCTGTTTTTCTTTTCTTGACTGATGATGGATCTCTGTCCATGTCCTCTTGATTCTGCATTACTCCTGATGCTAGTCTGTATGTCACGCTGTCATCATTGAAGTGTCCTAGGATTTGATGCATTTCATTAAAATATTTAAAGGACATTTGTTGACCGTTCTCTATGCAATCCTTGTATTTTTTTGTTAGTGCATTTATTTTCCACCTTACTTGATCAGGAGTCACCTTTAAATTAAAATAGAAAGTGTTACTTTTTTTGAAATAATAATTAGTTATATACTATTTTATTTTTTTAGATCTTACCTCAACATTTAATGACCTCAACTCCTCAGCTATGGATTTCCACATTTTAGTTTTCTTTTTAGGATTGTCCATTACATGCATTTTGGTTTCATATAAACTTAGAAGCATTAATGTGGCATTTTTTGTCCAGATTACATCTAAAATATAGGAATCATTATATTATATCGGTTAGAAAACAAACAAAATTGATTCATAAATCTTTTGTAGAAGAAATACCATTTACATACTTTGTTTATTAGCTTCACTTGGTTCTGGCTCCTCTTGAGGAGGGATATTGGTAATTGTATGTGTTTGATTGTAGGCGGGAATGCCCATGTTGGGTTTGTATGGTGATGCTGATGTAGTGCCTAGAAGTAAATAAATGCTAAGAAATAACTTGGAACTTTATAACTTTGTATTTACTGATAAGTCTGATAACAATACATTGTCATAAAAATATATATATCACCTTCCTTTGGTATTTTATTAAGATCATTGCTAATTCACAGATTTGCATTAGTTTTCTTCATAAGAATTACCGCACGAACATACATTTGAATACTTACACTGATTGTCTAAAATAGCCAAAACGGCAACATTATTCTCATCCATTTTGTCTGCCGAATAGGAACGGAGTTTTCCAACTAGACAAATACGGGCATGCACCGTGTTTAACTTGATATTGTGCTAGTCTAGTTGGAAACTAGCAGGTCACAGTTTCCATTGATGTGTACTTCTGTGTCAGTTTTGCTGCACTGTGTCGCTGAGGTCCTAAAGAAACAGTATTCTCTGTGTCGACACAAGCTATTTCCGAAGCCTATGTAGTTGTCGTGCAACTCGCTCTGCCTGCGCTGTAGAACTTTTAGTTTTGTATGACACTGTCAAATTGATTGTGCTTCGGGCGTCGGACGCTTCTTTTCTATCGATATCGATAAATGTTGGATAAATCTATCTACTATTGTATGAGCACATGAAAAAAGAATTTCTGCGATCTGCTGGATTGGCGAGCATGTAATTTATTTAGAATCACAGTCACTTTCAAGCTGTAAACCTAGCGAGAATATCAGCGTTTTTATCTATATTTCAAATGTTACAGACTCTATCTATATCTTGTCTCTGTCTGACATCAAATTGACATGACAGCTGAAAGACTGACGTGCTGCATTTTTAATTTAGTTTTTTTATAAATAAATGATAACTGCAATAATATTATCTTGGTAATTACCAAGTTGTATTGCACCGAAAATGGCCCACTGTGGTGAATTCCTCAAAAAACAATTTCCGTTAATAGATGAAGAATTGAAGAAATATGTCGAGGGTGTGTATTCTTGAGGTTATGGTGACTGCTGTTGCTTTTTGTATAATAATCTGCATATGTAGGCGTTTAATAATAATTTTCATTTATTTGAGACGCTTTTCAGAGTGATTCTGCTTTAATTATGTTTATTATACAATTACCGTAGAAACAACGATGTCCGCCAACGTAATAGTAGACCAATTAAGTTTGATTGAATTTGTAGATATCCTGGATAACAGTGCTGGGGAGTTTGAGGATACCGAAGAGCTGTACGAAGCTGTCGGCGAAGTATTACAAGGGATTTCCGAAAAATCAGAAGATGACATCAGGTAAACGGATATTTTTGACACCATATTTAAAAAGATCCTGTGTATTGTAATTTAAATGGTTCAGTGTGGTAACGAACTTCAAGAACCTCAAATAATTGAAGGCTATATCAAACTTTAAGCACACCATCTTTCTATTTTAAAAATTACAAATAAAGTTCTAATGTAGTAAGTGAATGTAACTATTTTTTTTTCCTTTCAATATTCCAAACAGCACTTTTTACTACTTTTCTGCTTAATCACATAACTTATCAGAGTTGCTATATTTTTTTTTAATAAATTGACCTACCCAAACCCAAGCTTGCAATTTAATTAATAATTGGAACTTATTCAAAAACAGGCCAACTAATTCTATTGTTTTAAAATTAACTATGTAAGTAACCTATGTTTTAATATTATTCACCATCTATTTTAAAACCACATGTTAATTATTCAACACACGCAAGCTATGTATTCTTCCATTGAGAATAAGTTTTGCATTAGAACCTATACTTTGTAAATAAACCAGTTGTTAACATCAACATCGCAACTTTGTTGTTTGGAGAACAATCATACAAGCTGATCATGTTTCTAAATATTGTTGTTAGCTAGTATTTCAGATTTATCATTATGGGCGGTTACATACAGCAGCTTTTTACAGCAATATAGACTGCGCCAACTTTCAAAATCACCTGTAATGATACTGTATTGTTTATAGTGTTGCTAAAGTCACTGTGTGGAACTATTGCCCTCATGTAGTCAAATGCACCAATATGTATACACCACAAAGTCTCAAAAATATGTACACAGACCTTATTTCTACAACAATAAGGTTGTAGTATACCGACGGCGAAGTACCATGAACTCCTATATACGAAAACCTAATTTTACAGTAGACGTAAGTAGTGTCTAAGTACGCCGTCTAATTAGTCGTACTGTAAAATTAGGTTTCCGTATATAGGAGTTCATGGTACTTCGCCGTCGATACATTGAGTGAATACATATTGGTACCCTTGATTATACAAGGGCTGTTCCGAAAGATGTTAGCTGCTCCGGCTCTACTCATACGATTACGATATTATTTATACCATTGTGAGGGATATTTCAGTACTTATTGAAGTGGTGTAAATACATTTTTAGAAAATGCTTAGTTTTTTTTTATTTATTTATTTTACTTCAAAGCGTCGAAGCATCAGTCATGAAAATCAGTAATTGAGTGCATATGTGCTGTCATTTTATTAACAGTATTTGTTAAAAAAAAGCAATTGGTCTTTTTAGGTGCTGCTAATTACGAATCTCGACGGTTTTTTACGTATAAATCGTTTTGATTGAGTAAACATTATTATGATCTAATAGGTGTAAAGAATGAGTCTTTCATTAAAAGTAAAAAAATCTGATATTTAAAAAAATAAATATGTACTTATAACATTATTTATTGATTTATACATTGGAAATAGCAAAAGAAACAGAATAATTAGTCCCAGGTAAATTGAAGTTCGATTTTCAAAGATTTCAATATGAAATTAATTTAATTGTGCCTAAAATTGCCGTTTTGTCTAAGCAATTCGTAACTCCATACAAAACAGCTTTCAGTTAAAAATATATAATAAAAAATCTATTCACATTAATTTATAAAAATTTCATGGCCATAATTTAGCATTGAAATGGTATAAATAATATTGTAATCGCATGAGTAGAGCCGGAGCAGCTGACAACTTACCAACTTACGGAACAGCCCTCGTACAGTCAGGTGCAGCAAAATGTGACCACTTGTATGCAAGGTCTGTCATGTTTCTGTGCAGCTGACTGTATAGTCGAGGAATGAAAAGGTTGACCACTTTTCGGCCTTATTTCAAAGCTATTAAGGTCCAAAAGTGGTCAACCTTTTCATTCCGCGACTGTACATAACACATCTTTAATTTAATTAAACATTAATGTTTAGTTTATGCACATTTTTCTTTGCAGAGATATATGTGAAGAACTACTTCATATGCTCCAGCCAGAGATGACGATCACTAGCAATGGGCCGAGGAAAGTGTTGGATGCCCCCATACACCTCGCCTCCATGACCTCGCAGCAGGAACCCACTGAGGACCTGAAGAGTATATGGCTTCAGACAAGAGATGATAATCTAGTAAGAATTGTTTATGTTTGATAAGTTCATAAACTGTGCTTATAATAACTGAGGTAAAGTTTTTAGTTCAGATGGGCAAATTAAAATTTCTTAATTTAGAGTTGTTAAGTTTTGATTTAGTATTTTTAATCTGGCAACATTCTATGCTCGCGTTTGACAGATCGAAAATAACTGTCGACTCTCTTGTGTCGTTGTCGTTTTGAAATTCGGTTGATTTAAATTGAGCTCCGCGCGAATAGTCGCGCTTTTTATTAGGAGTTATCTTTAGACTCACTAAAATACACGAAGTGCCTTGAGGAAGCAGGAAGACAGCTAGCCAGCTGCGTATACTCAGGTGCCAGGTAACCTTGGAATCGGGTAAGTGCAGTACGAGCCAGGTCTCAGGGTCCTACACCTGACGAAGGAGCATCACAGCAGCTCCTTGCAACGGTGAGTGTCTTTTAAGTTTCTTCAAGGCTCTGTTTTCGCTAGTTTCATAAAATCTAGTCAAATTATCGAATAACCTACAGTCCACTTATTAACATTTTGTTCCTTCACACCGGATCTAGAGAAAGTAACTATGGATAGTTTGTTAGTTTTAGCTTAATTTCATTATTTTCGGTCTAAATTCCTTGCATTTTGGTGTTAAATTTGTCGTTTTTGCACATATTAATTTTCGTTCACCAAATTGTAGGGTAGACATTTTTTCGCTAGGAATTCAAGCTTTGATCGGACTACCTCATATATATTGCTTTCGAAATTAATATCGAATGAAATTATAATTATCGTGTATAAATAATTCTATAATAAACTAATAGGATTTAATTCCAAAATAATTTTGTTGAGAAAATAAATTATTTTAAACATTGTCGCTGGCAGAGTAGTTTCGTGAAACGAAACGCATCGGAAACCATATTGTGTTGTCTATGGTTTTTAAACGTCAAGTACTTTATGTTGACATTTTTAGTACATAACCTAGGTTTAGTGTTGTTTACGGTAGCAGATATTGTATGATATTTTCTATTTCAGCTTACTTTAGTGCTTAAAATGAGTGATAACGGTGATGAAGATCAACAATCCGCGATTATTGATACGTTTCGCGTACAAAGAGACTATGCAATTATGCGTTTGGAACACATCGAGAGTTCTGATTTAGTCGGTTATTGCATCGAAGATTTTAAAGAGATTGAAATAGATTTTCATAGTGCACAACTTAAAATAATAAGGCATTTAAGCACTAATGATCGTTCGATTGAGTTCCAAGTGACTAAAGATTTCGAATCGCGCTTGAAATCGGTGAAATGTCGACTAAGGCAGAACGCTGAAATTAAAGTTAAGGAAGTCAAACCCGTCGTTTCTAATAATTGTTCGAACACGGCCAAGTTGCCTAAAATTACAATTAGATCTTTCGATGGCAAACTTGAGAGTTGGGTGTCGTACAAGGAATTGTTTGACTCGCTTATCCATAATCGGGATATCCCTAATGTCGAAAAGTTACACTATTTATTGTCGAGTGTACAGGGCCCGGCTTATGATTTAATTAAGAGCTTTCCGCTATCCGACGATAATTACATCAACGCGTATGAGACTTTAACTAAGCACTATGACAAAAAGCGACAGATTGCGTTGGTTTACTATGAGAAATTATTAAACTGTGAACCGGCCAAAACCAAGATTGATCTTGATAGGATTTTCAGGGCATTTAATGAAAATTTGAACATTTTAGCCAAATTTAATTTACCGGACTATAACTTCATGATGTTTTACTTATTGTGGTCGAAGCTAGACCTCCCTACTAGGGAAGCGTTTGAGTTACAACTGGATGATGAAACTGATATCCCACGGTTTGAGGATTTAAAAAAGTTTATTGAAAGAAGGAGTATAGCCCTAGAAAATTCCATTATAAAGTTAAACATAACCACTAATAAGCCTGCTACTAGTAAAACCAAATCAACACTTATTGTGCCGGCGACACCTTTTAGTAGTAACTGCCCAATGTGCGCTACTATGGGCCATGGATTGAGCAAATGTCCGAACTTCTTAAAGTTGTTGCCGACTGAGAGATTTAATAAAATTAAAGAAAAAGGACTTTGTATTGTATGTTTTAGCTCATCACATCGTTTAAGGGCCTGTAAATCGGTTGCTTGTTGTGGCAGGTGTGGATCCCGTCACCACACTTTGCTTCATTTTGAGAAGGATGTAGAACGAAGTGATAAGGTCCACCCGTCTCAGTCTGATAGTCAGTTGACAACTTTATCAGTTCCAAGTTGTAATATGCAAGCCTTGTTCTCAACTGCTGTGGTTCACATTAAGAATGGCCAGGGAAAGTTGATGCCAATCCGCCTTCTTTTTGATTCTGGCAGTGCTTGTAATTTTGTTACAAAAGATGCAGCTGAGCGGCTTGGGTTGCACATTACAAACAGTCATCAGTCTGTGAATGGCATCGGCCAAACCTCTACTGATGTACTGGGCCATGTTGCATGCGAAATATTCTCAACAAAAGTTAATAACACGTCAAAGTTATTCTCGTTGGACGCGTTTGTTTTGTCAACAATTTGTTCAGATATGCCTGCTGGACATATTGATGTTTCGACCTGGACTCATCTGAGGAATTTGGATCTGGCTGATCCTCATTTCTATGAACCAGGACCTGTTGATATGTTGGTCAATGTCAACCTTTTCGCGTCAGCACTTCGGCCTGGCCTTGTCAAGGGCAAGCCAGGTGAGCCTATAGCTATCTGCACTGTTTTCGGCTGGATAGTCATGGGTGAATGTGCTGCTGACATTGATTCTTCTCGTCGTCGTTTTCGTAACGATTCTTGTGTAGTCACCAAGGATTGTCTTTTCGTTTCGAGCTTGTCTCTGGACAGCAGCATTAAGCGGTTTTGGGAGATAGAAAATGTCGATACTCCTAAAACTGTGATTATGTCGAAAAATGATTTGTCGTGCGAAAGCCATATGGAGGCTTCTTATCGTCGTGAGCCTGATGGAAAAATGGTCGTTCCACTAACTTTTGTGGACCTTCAGGACAAGCCTAGGTTTTCAAATTCTCGGGAAATCGCTCTTAAGCGACTTCTAAATTTGGAGAGGAAGTTTCGTATAAACCCTCAATTTCGGACAGCTTATGTCAACTTTATCAATGACTATCTAAAGTGTGGTCACATGGAAGAGGTCGATCCCCCTTCGTCTCGTGAAGGTAATTTCTACTACATTCCGCATTTTGGAATATTACGTCCTGACTCAATTTCAACTCCTTTGCGGTCGGTTTTTGACGCTAGTGCTAAAGATGCTCTCGGAAAGTCCTTGAATGACACATTACTGCCAGGCCCAAAATTACAAAAGAATATCTTCGATTTGTTGATTCGTTTTCGCTGGCATGCTGTTGTCTTCACAGGGGACATAAAGCAAATGTACCGTCAATTTCTCGTTGACCTTCAAGATTGCGATTATCAACGCATCTTGTGGAGGCCTTCTCCAGAGGAACCTGTAAAAGATTTTCGTTTACTGACAGTCAGTTATGGCGTCTCCTGTGCTCCATATCAAGCACTTTGGTGCATTTCTAAGTTGGCCAAGGAGTACTCGTCAACTGCCCCTTTGGGTGCAGCAGTTCTCGACAGAGATGCTTATGTCGATGATATAGTGTCAGGCGCAGACTCAGTGGAGAGTGCTGTGCAAATTCGTGACGAACTGTTGAAGATTTTGTCGTCAGCACGTCTTCACTTGCGGAAGTGGACTTCCAACAGTAATGAGTTTCTTCAAAACCTGTCGGATTCCGATTTGTATTCGGAACAATTTCGGAATTTTGAAGACGGGCATGATCTTTCGTTGAAGATTTTAGGTCTTCTGTGGTTACCTAAGTCGGATGAGTTTTCGTTCAAAACCACTGTAGTCGATGGTCGTTGTACTAAGCGATCAATATTGTCGGATATCGCTCGTATTTTCGATCCGCTTGGACTATTGTCACCTGTCGTGTTCCTTGCGAAGTATATCATGCAACTTTTGTGGTCCTCAGGAGTGCAATGGGACGACGAAGTTCCTGAGAATATCGCTAGTGAGTGGCTCAAATTAAAATCGCAATTTTCGTCTTTGAGTTCACTCTCCATTCCTCGTAGAATGATCGAGACGTTTCAGGACATTCAATTTCATGGCTTTTGCGATGCCTCAGAGCGTGGTTATTGCGCTGTTGTTTTTTGTCGCGTGGTTAACAATAACCAAGATATAGTCGTGCGTCTCTGTTGTGCAAAATCTAAAGTCGCACCACTCCGCAAACTATCGATTCCTCGTCTCGAACTGCAATCAGCTGTTTTACTTGCCGAAGTCATGTCAGCAGTTGCACAATCGCTAAAAGAGGTCCATCAGGTAAACAAAGTGTTCGCATGGTCGGACTCTACTGTCGCATTGACATGGATTAAGTCCTGCCCTTCGCGTTGGAAGACATTTGTCGCTAACCGGACTGCTTCAATCCAAGATAAAATTGCGCCCGACTCGTGGCACCATGTTTCCACTGTTGACAATCCAGCAGACCATGGTTCTCGTGGTTTACTTCCTGCCGAACTACTGCGGTGTGACTCATGGTGGGCCGGACCTACTTGGCTTTCGCGACCGGAAGATAACTGGCCGAGACATCTCTCTCAAGTCGACGGATCAGCATTTGACGAAGAAAAGGTGTTGACCTTGTTCAGTGCCTTCAATTCTGATTTCGTTGATCAGATTTTGAATCGTGTTTCGTCCTTTCGTCGTGTCGTTAATATTTTGTCGTACTGTTTCCGTTACCTTCATAACCTGAAGGACCCTAACCGGAAAATCGCCGGAAAGGCATTATCGTCTAGTGAAACGAACCATACAATTCATTTTCTCGTTAGACACGTACAAGAGCGTGTCTTTTCGACAGAAATTAGAAACGTACAAAAAGGTTCAATTGACTCACTCCCAAAACCGTTTCGTAAGTTATGTCCATTTCTGGATAAGGACGGTTTGCTCAGGGTGGGCGGTCGGCTCTCTCAAAGTCTTAACATGGACTATGAGAAGAAGCATCCCTTGTTGTTACCTCGTGCACACAAACTCACTTCGTTGATAGTCGAGGAATATCATAGCAGATTCCTGCATCCTGGTTTGCAAACTTTGCAAAACCTAATTGCCCAAGACTTTTGGATCTTATCGCCCAAACGGGCCATTCTCTCGGTTATATCATCCTGCATCAAGTGTTTTCGTGTCCGCCCTCGAGTGTGTCCGCCACCTCTGATGGGAGACTTACCATCGTTTCGTATTAACCAGATAAAGCCATTTTCGTCTGCGGCTGTTGATTATGCTGGGCCATTCAACATTTCACTTGGTCGGTCGAGAGGCAGCAAATCATACAAGGGCTATATTTGTGTTTTCGTGTGTACTGCCACGAAGGCAGTACACTTAGAGCTCGTCTCGGAGCTGACGTCTGAAGCCTACCTGGCTGCGCTACGACGTTTTATCGCGCGCAGGGGTCGTTGTTCCCGATTGGTTTCGGACCAAGGACGGAACTTCATAGGCGCCAGCAACCTTCTAAAAGAATTAATGACTGAAGCTTCGCAGGTGGAGCACATAGAATTCGTATTTAATCCTCCTGGTAGCCCGCATTTCTCGGGATTGGTTGAAGCGGGTGTGAAGTCGGTTAAGACTCATCTGTCGCGAGTAATCGGTTTACAGCGCCTCACCTTCGAAGAGTTTTACACGCTTCTAACTCAGATTGAGGCACTGCTCAACTCACGCCCTCTGACGCCGCTTAGTTCAGACCCCAACGATTTTTCCGTTTTATCTCCGGGCCATTTTTTGACATTAGAGCCATTGACTCTCCTTCCTGAGCCGCCTTTAACGGATGTTAAAGTTAGTCCTCTTCAGCGTTGGAAATTGTTGCAGAAGATGCACCAAGATTTTTGGCGCAAATGGCATCTTGAATATCTCCACACACTCCAACAGCGCCACAAGTGGTTCAGAAAAGAGCAAAACATTGATGTCGGTACAATGGTCCTAATTGTCAACGAACAGTGCAGCCCTTTAAAATGGAGTCTGGGTCGAGTGACTCAACTTCATCCAGGTGTCGACGGTACCTGTCGTGTAGTAACCGTTCGCACTGCAACCGGGGAATTAAAGCGTCCAGTGGTAAAGCTTTGCCCTCTACCACTTGTTAATTAACTAAGTAATTTCGTAGCCCTAATTAGTTATAGGTTGCCCTTAAGGCTCTAGGCTTAAGGTCTAAGTTAAATTCGTAGAATTAATTAAGAAAATGGATTAGTCCGACCAAAGTTTTGTTCAAAATACTTTGCATTTTGGTGGGCGGAATGTTAAGTTTTGATTTAGTATTTTTAATCTGGCAACATTCTATGCTCGCGTTTGACAGATCGAAAATAACTGTCGACTCTCTTGTGTCGTTGTCGTTTTGAAATTCGGTTGATTTAAATTGAGCTCCGCGCGAATAGTCGCGCTTTTTATTAGGAGTTATCTTTAGACTCACTAAAATACACGAAGTGCCTTGAGGAAGCAGGAAGACAGCTAGCCAGCTGCGTATACTCAGGTGCCAGGTAACCTTGGAATCGGGTAAGTGCAGTACGAGCCAGGTCTCAGGGTCCTACACCTGACGAAGGAGCATCACAGCAGCTCCTTGCAACGGTGAGTGTCTTTTAAGTTTCTTCAAGGCTCTGTTTTCGCTAGTTTCATAAAATCTAGTCAAATTATCGAATAACCTACAGTCCACTTATTAACATTTTGTTCCTTCACACCGGATCTAGAGAAAGTAACTATGGATAGTTTGTTAGTTTTAGCTTAATTTCATTATTTTCGGTCTAAATTCCTTGCATTTTGGTGTTAAATTGGGTGAAGGTGATGAAGATCAACAATCCGCGATTATTGATACGTTTCGCGTACAAAGAGACTATGCAATTATGCGTTTGGAACACATCGAGAGTTCTGATTTAGTCGGTTATTGCATCGAAGATTTTAAAGAGATTGAAATAGATTTTCATAGTGCACAACTTAAAATAATAAGGCATTTAAGCACTAATGATCGTTCGATTGAGTTCCAAGTGACTAAAGATTTCGAATCGCGCTTGAAATCGGTGAAATGTCGACTAAGGCAGAACGCTGAAATTAAAGTTAAGGAAGTCAAACCCGTCGTTTCTAATAATTGTTCGAACACGGCCAAGTTGCCTAAAATTACAATTAGATCTTTCGATGGCAAACTTGAGAGTTGGGTGTCGTACAAGGAATTGTTTGACTCGCTTATCCATAATCGGGATATCCCTAATGTCGAAAAGTTACACTATTTATTGTCGAGTGTACAGGGCCCGGCTTATGATTTAATTAAGAGCTTTCCGCTATCCGACGATAATTACATCAACGCGTATGAGACTTTAACTAAGCACTATGACAAAAAGCGACAGATTGCGTTGGTTTACTATGAGAAATTATTAAACTGTGAACCGGCCAAAACCAAGATTGATCTTGATAGGATTTTCAGGGCATTTAATGAAAATTTGAACATTTTAGCCAAATTTAATTTACCGGACTATAACTTCATGATGTTTTACTTATTGTGGTCGAAGCTAGACCTCCCTACTAGGGAAGCGTTTGAGTTACAACTGGATGATGAAACTGATATCCCACGGTTTGAGGATTTAAAAAAGTTTATTGAAAGAAGGAGTATAGCCCTAGAAAATTCCATTATAAAGTTAAACATAACCACTAATAAGCCTGCTACTAGTAAAACCAAATCAACACTTATTGTGCCGGCGACACCTTTTAGTAGTAACTGCCCAATGTGCGCTACTATGGGCCATGGATTGAGCAAATGTCCGAACTTCTTAAAGTTGTTGCCGACTGAGAGATTTAATAAAATTAAAGAAAAAGGACTTTGTATTGTATGTTTTAGCTCATCACATCGTTTAAGGGCCTGTAAATCGGTTGCTTGTTGTGGCAGGTGTGGATCCCGTCACCACACTTTGCTTCATTTTGAGAAGGATGTAGAACGAAGTGATAAGGTCCACCCGTCTCAGTCTGATAGTCAGTTGACAACTTTATCAGTTCCAAGTTGTAATATGCAAGCCTTGTTCTCAACTGCTGTGGTTCACATTAAGAATGGCCAGGGAAAGTTGATGCCAATCCGCCTTCTTTTTGATTCTGGCAGTGCTTGTAATTTTGTTACAAAAGATGCAGCTGAGCGGCTTGGGTTGCACATTACAAACAGTCATCAGTCTGTGAATGGCATCGGCCAAACCTCTACTGATGTACTGGGCCATGTTGCATGCGAAATATTCTCAACAAAAGTTAATAACACGTCAAAGTTATTCTCGTTGGACGCGTTTGTTTTGTCAACAATTTGTTCAGATATGCCTGCTGGACATATTGATGTTTCGACCTGGACTCATCTGAGGAATTTGGATCTGGCTGATCCTCATTTCTATGAACCAGGACCTGTTGATATGTTGGTCAATGTCAACCTTTTCGCGTCAGCACTTCGGCCTGGCCTTGTCAAGGGCAAGCCAGGTGAGCCTATAGCTATCTGCACTGTTTTCGGCTGGATAGTCATGGGTGAATGTGCTGCTGACATTGATTCTTCTCGTCGTCGTTTTCGTAACGATTCTTGTGTAGTCACCAAGGATTGTCTTTTCGTTTCGAGCTTGTCTCTGGACAGCAGCATTAAGCGGTTTTGGGAGATAGAAAATGTCGATACTCCTAAAACTGTGATTATGTCGAAAAATGATTTGTCGTGCGAAAGCCATATGGAGGCTTCTTATCGTCGTGAGCCTGATGGAAAAATGGTCGTTCCACTAACTTTTGTGGACCTTCAGGACAAGCCTAGGTTTTCAAATTCTCGGGAAATCGCTCTTAAGCGACTTCTAAATTTGGAGAGGAAGTTTCGTATAAACCCTCAATTTCGGACAGCTTATGTCAACTTTATCAATGACTATCTAAAGTGTGGTCACATGGAAGAGGTCGATCCCCCTTCGTCTCGTGAAGGTAATTTCTACTACATTCCGCATTTTGGAATATTACGTCCTGACTCAATTTCAACTCCTTTGCGGTCGGTTTTTGACGCTAGTGCTAAAGATGCTCTCGGAAAGTCCTTGAATGACACATTACTGCCAGGCCCAAAATTACAAAAGAATATCTTCGATTTGTTGATTCGTTTTCGCTGGCACGCTGTTGTCTTCACAGGGGACATAAAGCAAATGTACCGTCAATTTCTCGTTGACCTTCAAGATTGCGATTATCAACGCATCTTGTGGAGGCCTTCTCCAGAGGAACCTGTAAAAGATTTTCGTTTACTGACAGTCAGTTATGGCGTCTCCTGTGCTCCATATCAAGCACTTTGGTGCATTTCTAAGTTGGCCAAGGAGTACTCGTCAACTGCCCCTTTGGGTGCAGCAGTTCTCGACAGAGATGCTTATGTCGATGATATAGTGTCAGGCGCAGACTCAGTGGAGAGTGCTGTGCAAATTCGTGACGAACTGTTGAAGATTTTGTCGTCAGCACGTCTTCACTTGCGGAAGTGGACTTCCAACAGTAATGAGTTTCTTCAAAACCTGTCGGATTCCGATTTGTATTCGGAACAATTTCGGAATTTTGAAGACGGGCATGATCTTTCGTTGAAGATTTTAGGTCTTCTGTGGTTACCTAAGTCGGATGAGTTTTCGTTCAAAACCACTGTAGTCGATGGTCGTTGTACTAAGCGATCAATATTGTCGGATATCGCTCGTATTTTCGATCCGCTTGGACTATTGTCACCTGTCGTGTTCCTTGCGAAGTATATCATGCAACTTTTGTGGTCCTCAGGAGTGCAATGGGACGACGAAGTTCCTGAGAATATCGCTAGTGAGTGGCTCAAATTAAAATCGCAATTTTCGTCTTTGAGTTCACTCTCCATTCCTCGTAGAATGATCGAGACGTTTCAGGACATTCAATTTCATGGCTTTTGCGATGCCTCAGAGCGTGGTTATTGCGCTGTTGTTTTTTGTCGCGTGGTTAACAATAACCAAGATATAGTCGTGCGTCTCTGTTGTGCGAAATCTAAAGTCGCACCACTCCGCAAACTATCGATTCCTCGTCTCGAGCTGCAATCAGCTGTTTTACTTGCCGATGTCATGTCAGCAGTTGCACAATCGCTAACAGAGGTCCATCAGGTAAACAAAGTGTTCGCATGGTCGGACTCTACTGTCGCATTAACATGGATTAAGTCCTGCCCTTCGCGTTGGAAGACATTTGTCGCTAACCGGACTGCTTCAATCCAAGATAAAATTGCGCCCGACTCGTGGCACCATGTTTCCACTGTTGACAATCCAGCAGACCATGGTTCTCGTGGTTTACTTCCTGCCGAACTACTGCGGTGTGACTCATGGTGGGCCGGACCTACTTGGCTTTCGCAACCGGAAGATAACTGGCCGAGACATCTCTCTCAAGTCGACGGATCAGCCTTTGACGAAGAAAAGGTGTTGACCTTGTTCAGCGCCTTCAATTCTGATTTCGTTGATCAGATTTTGAATCGTGTTTCGTCCTTTCGTCGTGTCGTTAATATTTTGTCGTACTGTTTCCGTTACCTTCATAACCTGAAGGACCCTAACCGGAAAATCGCCGGAAAGGCATTATCGTCTAGTGAAACGAACCATACAATTCATTTTCTCGTTAGACACGTACAAGAGCGTGTCTTTTCGACAGAAATTAGAAACGTACAAAAAGGTTCAATTGACTCACTCCCAAAACCGTTTCGTAAGTTATGTCCATTTCTGGATAAGGACGGTTTGCTCAGGGTGGGCGGTCGGCTCTCTCAAAGTCTTAACATGGACTATGAGAAGAAGCATCCCTTGTTGTTACCTCGTGCACACAAACTCACTTCGTTGATAGTCGAGGAATATCATAGCAGATTCCTGCATCCTGGTTTGCAAACTTTGCAAAACCTAATTGCCCAAGACTTTTGGATCTTATCGCCCAAACGGGCCATTCTCTCGGTTATATCATCCTGCATCAAGTGTTTTCGTGTCCGCCCTCGAGTGTGTCCGCCACCTCTGATGGGAGACTTACCATCGTTTCGTATTAACCAGATAAAGCCATTTTCGTCTGCGGCTGTTGATTATGCTGGGCCATTCAACATTTCACTTGGTCGGTCGAGAGGCAGCAAATCATACAAGGGCTATATTTGTGTTTTCGTGTGTACTGCCACGAAGGCAGTACACTTAGAGCTCGTCTCGGAGCTGACGTCTGAAGCCTACCTGGCTGCGCTACGACGTTTTATCGCGCGCAGGGGTCGTTGTTCCCGATTGGTTTCGGACCAAGGACGGAACTTCATAGGCGCCAGCAACCTTCTAAAAGAATTAATGACTGAAGCTTCGCAGGTGGAGCACATAGAATTCGTATTTAATCCTCCTGGTAGCCCGCATTTCTCGGGATTGGTTGAAGCGGGTGTGAAGTCGGTTAAGACTCATCTGTCGCGAGTAATCGGTTTACAGCGCCTCACCTTCGAAGAGTTTTACACGCTTCTAACTCAGATTGAGGCACTGCTCAACTCACGCCCTCTGACGCCGCTTAGTTCAGACCCCAACGATTTTTCCGTTTTATCTCCGGGCCATTTTTTGACATTAGAGCCATTGACTCTCCTTCCTGAGCCGCCTTTAACGGATGTTAAAGTTAGTCCTCTTCAGCGTTGGAAATTGTTGCAGAAGATGCACCAAGATTTTTGGCGCAAATGGCATCTTGAATATCTCCACACACTCCAACAGCGCCACAAGTGGTTCAGAAAAGAGCAAAACATTGATGTCGGTACAATGGTCCTAATTGTCAACGAACAGTGCAGCCCTTTAAAATGGAGTCTGGGTCGAGTGACTCAACTTCATCCAGGTGGCGACGGTACCTGTCGTGTAGTAACCGTTCGCACTGCAACCGGGGAATTAAAGCGTCCAGTGGTAAAGCTTTGCCCTCTACCACTTGTTAATTAACTAAGTAATTTCGTAGCCCTAATTAGTTATAGGTTGCCCTTAAGGCTCTAGGCTTAAGGTCTAAGTTAAATTCGTAGAATTAATTAAGAAAATGGATTAGTCCGACCAAAGTTTTGTTCAAAATACTTTGCATTTTGGTGGGCGGAATGTTAAGTTTTGATTTAGTATTTTTAATCTGGCAACATTCTATGCTCGCGTTTGACAGATCGAAAGTAACTGTCGAGACACTTGTGTCGTTGTCGTTTTGAAATTCGGTTGATTTAAATTGAGCTCCGCGCTAATAGTCGCGCTTTTTATTAGGAGTTATCTTTAGACTCACTAAAATACACGAAGTGCCTTGAGGAAGCAGGAAGACAACTAGCCAGCTGCGTATACTCAGGTGCCAGGTAACCTTGGAATCGGGTAAGTGCAGCACGAGCCAGGTCTCAGGGTCCTACACCTGACGAAGGAGCATCACAGCAGCTCCTCGCAACGGTGAGTGTCTTTTAAGTTTCTTCAAGGCTCTGTTTTCGCTAGTTTCATAAAATCTAGTCAAATTATCGAATAACCTACAGTCCACTTATTAACATTTTGGTCCTTCGAGCCGGATCGAAAATACGAGCGATATCCGACAATATTGATCGCTTAGTACAACGACCATCGACTACAGTGGTTTTGAACGAAAACTCATCCGACTTAGGTAACCACAGAAGACCTAAAATCTTCAACGAAAGATCATGCCCGTCTTCAAAATTCCGAAATTGTTCCGAATACAAATCGGAATCCGACAGGTTTTGAAGAAACTCATTACTGTTGGAAGTCCACTTCCGCAAGTGAAGACGTGCTGACGACAAAATCTTCAACAGTTCGTCACGAATTTGCACAGCACTCTCCACTGAGTCTGCGCCTGACACTATATCATCGACATAAGCATCTCTGTCGAGAACTGCTGCACCCAAAGGGGCAGTTGACGAGTACTCCTTGGCCAACTTAGAAATGCACCAAAGTGCTTGATATGGAGCACAGGAGACGCCATAACTGACTGTCAGTAAACGAAAATCTTTTACAGGTTCCTCTGGAGAAGGCCTCCACAAGATGCGTTGATAATCGCAATCTTGAAGGTCAACGAGAAATTGACGGTACATTTGCTTTATGTCCCCTGTGAAGACAACAGCGTGCCAGCGAAAACGAATCAACAAATCGAAGATATTCTTTTGTAATTTTGGGCCTGGCAGTAATGTGTCATTCAAGGACTTTCCGAGAGCATCTTTAGCACTAGCGTCAAAAACCGACCGCAAAGGAGTTGAAATTGAGTCAGGACGTAATATTCCAAAATGCGGAATGTAGTAGAAATTACCTTCACGAGACGAAGGGGGATCGACCTCTTCCATGTGACCACACTTTAGATAGTCATTTCATTCTTGAAGTAAGAAATTTATCCTATTTAAATGGAAAGGCTATTTGCAATAACTGATATTTTGTAAAGTCCGTTATTTCAACAAGTATTAAGTATTTGTGTACACTATTTACGTTTTCCGCGTTGTCTTTTAGTAGCACTTTTTCTGCCTGAATTTGTGTACGAACTAATCTCATAATTACACTTTTTAATGACAGAAAGTAGACGCTAAAAAGTTAGAGAAAGCAGAAGCGAAGTTGCAACAGAAACAGCAGAAACAAAAAGAGGGTAAGGTGCCAGTGGCCGCCCCGGTGCTCCAGACTGCCACTGCCTCGCAGGTCACGTCCAAAAAGGACAGCAAACTGGAAGCTAAGGGCACAAATCGGACACAGGATATTAGGATAGAGAACTTTGATATTGCTTATGGTGACAGGTAAGCTTCAAATCTAATACACTTTGGGGCTTTCCAGAAGTTTTATACAATACCAGCTTCTGCCCGTGACTCAGTCCGCGTGGAATTTGTTTATATTGTAGCTCTATACATACTTTCACCCCATAGGGGATGATTTCCAGGATAAAAACTATTCTATATCTTTCCCTGGGACTCAAACTATCTCTGTACCAAATTTCATGTCAAACGTCTCAGCGGCAGGCAGGCAGACAGACACTTTTTGCATTTATGAAATTAGTATTGATCTAGAATTTCACAGTTTTTATAATTTTTTATGATACACGAAAATAGAAAGTATGTTCTTTCCCATCATTAATGTTCATTTGGTTTAAATTCTACCTGTGGCTTTATTATGTGGGGAAAACATGACTGAGATAATCTATTAATGAGTCTGTCTATGCCCAGACACGGCATGACAATAAAATAGATTTATCAGTTTGATATTGATTCTGTTAATGTAATTTTCAAACCAGCTTTATCATTCAGTTTCTGAGTGAAGAAAACTCGCCTAAAATGATTAACACTACTTTTATCTTGCAGAGTTTTATTACAAGGAGCAGATCTCATACTAGCATTCGGCCGTCGCTACGGCCTGGTCGGTCGAAACGGTCTCGGCAAGACCACGGTCCTCAGGATGATCTCAGCCAAGCAGTTAAAGATTCCGTCGCACATCTCCATACTGCACGTGGAACAAGAGGTCGTCGGGGACGATACGGTGGCACTGCAGAGCGTGTTAGAGTGTGACACAGTTAGGGAAAAGCTGTTGAAGAGGGAGAAGGATATAACGGCGATGATTAATAGCGGGTAAGTTACAAAACAATATTATACTTAGTACTAGAAGCAGGTATGCTAGCAGTCTGCTGTGTCTAGTCTTATCGAAACTGTGGGCCCTGAGCACAAAATCATACCTAAGCTCGGCGGTCGCTCCTGGGTTGTCAACTATGGCTTATGCACAAACAACTATCGTGGTAGTGGCACTCATATCCAGTTGTTTGTTTTATTGTTGAGAATGAAACGGGAAGAATGGAAACATAAATTAATAATGATTGATTGATTGTTTTTTTGTCATATTACAAATTAACTTAAAAAACTACAATTCACCGTTTAATGTTGAATTTAAACAACCGTCCACTGAACAGTTATATTAACTTTTTTTTTGTTCCTCCATTGTTGCACAAAAAAAGTGACCTTGATGCGTCTCAAGCGGATGGCACTCGCGCTCGCACTGGTCCGAACCGGTCCGAGATATCGTGTACGTGAGCAGTGTCTATGTGTGCGTTGCTCGAGGGCACTTGTGTGTAGATTGATTTCTGTACCTATCTGTTTTATGCCCTGAGGAAGGTACCGTTCAAATACTTAGTTAATGATTCCGGCTAGACATGGCTAGATACTGCACGTGCAACAAGAAGTCGTCGGAGACGGCACCTTGGCACTGCAGAGTGTTGGAGTGCGACACCGTTAGGGAAAACCTGTTGAAGAGAGAGAAAGATTAATAATGGCTAAGAACTAATTAGATCTAGACTCGAGTCTCGAATCATATTCAATCATGAACTATTTATGAGATACTTAGATTTCTAGAACGCAAATTAATTGATAAATACATCATGTTACATGACAATGATACCGATTTACACAAATTTACTAAATCAACTCATGGGACTACAGGAACTTGGCAATTTTGACTTGCAAGATTTCACCTGTACACGCTAACAAGGCAATTTAATGTAAAGTTTGTAATAATATAAAAAAAATGCTTTGCACAGGTCAACAGACCCGGCGTTGTCAGCAGAGTTGACAGAGATCTACGCTGGGCTGGAAGCGATCGAGGCGGACAAGGCGCCGGCGCGCGCGTCCATCATCCTCAGCGGTCTGGGCTTCACGCCGGACATGCAGGCGCGCGCCACCAAGACCTTCTCCGGAGGCTGGCGGATGAGGCTCGCTCTGGCCCGGGCACTCTTCTCCAAGTAAGATGTCATACTACTACTGCTACGAGCGGAGCTGACAGATCTACGCTGGGCTGGAAGCGATCGAGGCGGACAAGGCGCCGGCGCGCGCGTCCATCATCCTCAGCGGTCTGGGCTTCACGCCGGACATGCAGGCGCGCGCCACCAAGACCTTCTCCGGAGGCTGGCGGATGAGGCTCGCTCTGGCCCGGGCACTCTTCTCCAAGTAAGATGTCATACTACTACTGCTACGAGCGGAGCTGACAGATCTACGCTGGGCTGGAAGCGATCGAGGCGGACAAGGCGCCGGCGCGCGCGTCCATCATCCTCAGCGGTCTGGGCTTCACGCCGGACATGCAGGCGCGCGCCACCAAGACCTTCTCCGGAGGCTGGCGGGTGAGGCTCGCTCTGGCCCGGGCACTCTTCTCCAAGTAAGATGTCATACTACTACTGCTACGAGCGGAGCTGACAGATCTACGCTGGGCTGGAAGCGATCGAGGCGGACAAGGCGCCGGCGCGCGCGTCCATCATCCTCAGCGGTCTGGGCTTCACGCCGGACATGCAGGCGCGCGCCACCAAGACCTTCTCCGGAGGCTGGCGGATGAGGCTCGCTCTGGCCCGGGCACTCTTCTCCAAGTAAGATGTCATACTACTACTGCTACGAGCGGAGCTGACAGATCTACGCTGGGCTGGAAGCGATCGAGGCGGACAAAGCGGTCTGGGCTTCACGCCGGACATGTAGCACGCACAAGAGCTATAATATATATTGATATTTGGGGTCAAGGAATTCAACTAGATATTTTTTAGAGTCTAGTTTCTAAAGGATATCAAACGGGACCCTGTTCCTAAGCTTCCGCTGTCCATCCGGCTGTCTGTGTAGACCAGGGGTCACCAAATGGCGGACCGCCGACCCGTTTTGTGCGGACCGCGAGAACACAGCAACTTGCACTACAGAGTACGTAATTAAATAAAAATGTATCCCCCCGCATTATCTTTCTTGACGTCAATTCGAAAACGGCCGGGCGAAGTAACTTGCGAGAAAGAGTTTTCTCATTGATATGTAAAAAAATACCTTTGATATTTCTGTAATTACATTTGTTCAATAAATTTTTGAAGTGAAAACTTCTTTAGCGGCGCTGAGCACTTTTTGGGATGGGGAAAAATTGTTAAGGCGCTGTAGGTTCAGCGAAGTTAAGCGAACGGAGTTTTTGAAACAATATAATGCGTCTGTTTCTAATAAAATGGTTTCAAAAAAATACAAATAGTAATCTTGAACCTTTTCTATAGGGAGATCAGTGATTTGAAACATGATTAAGCAATTTTCGCTCAATAGAAAAAAATCACGAACATAGGTCTAAAATACACTTAAAATATTCGTAACATATTATGCACAAAAGCTAAAAATATTAAAATTGCTTCTAAAAATCGGCAATATTATGTTTGAGAGAACTCAGTGATTACTTATTTATTTAAACGGCCAAAAAATTTAAATTAAAAAACACGGAATCCGCGCTTCCGAGCACGCACTTCCATCTCGCTCACGCTTATGCTCAGTGAGAGGGAGAGAAGACCATGAACCTACGGCGCCTTAAATACGCGACAGATTTTTGTGACGTCAGATTTGAAGGAAGTCACAAACTTTTATATTTTGCTGCTAGCCGATTCGACTTCATTCAAAACTGAACGCTATTCGTAAGAGTATAAGGCCGTTAAACACTTTTTGCAATAGCATATTCTGCAAATAAATTTGTAATTTTGTCCAAGCGTCCTTTACCGTTTTGCTATTGAGCAAATTCGAATAGTTCGAATTTGGACGTTATTCCTAAAGAGATAAAGCAGCAGCTTTGAAAAATATTTACCAACGGCAAAAACAAATTGATATTTTGTTCGCCGCCGCCGTCTGCTGTTCTTGCAAATTCGAATAGTTCGAATTTGGACGTTATTCCTAAAGAGATAAAGCTTTGAAAAATATTTGGCAATGGCAAAAACAAATTGGTATTTTGTTTGCCGCCGCCGACGGGCGAGCCGGCCCGTCGCACCCAACGCGCCCGCGGCCCGTCCGCCTATTTAACTTTATGAATTTGACGCAAATTTATAAACAATTATCAATTAAATAATTTATAATCATTTTTAGGGTGACACCGTAAGATGTCACGTGACCTGATCGAAAAACTGTTGTTATTGAGTTTTCACGTCTGCCGGCGCTCCCGGAGTGCAACCCGGTCTTTTTTTTCTGTAAAATGTTGTGCGGACTGCGGTGGTCAGTTCATTTCTTAAAACGGACCCTGAGCGAACTAATTGGTGACCCCTGGTGTAGACGGTTCAAATTTTCACGGAAGTTGTTTTTCTATTGCTGATTTATAAATATGGCCGATATCAAAAACTTAAAGCTATGGACCTAACAAGTGCCTGAAAAAAAATTGGTGCTTTTGTCCAGCGTGTCCACAGTTACGACAATTTGTTCGAGCAACGTATTTCATTAGCAATACAGAGAGGTAACGCCGCCTGCGCACCGCAGACGGAACTGCTGGACGGGGTCATTTTGCTAGGACTGGGTTCGGTTAGTTAGGTTAATTTATTTTGTAATATTGTTTCTTCGTTTATTTTATTTATTACTAGCTGATGCCCGCGGCTTCGCCCGCGTGGTTATAGGAAAATGTAACATATTGAATTTTCCCGTGGGAATTAGATGTTTTCCTGCTGGAAAAAGTAGCCTATGTCACTCTCCAGCTTCTAAACTATCTCCATACAAAAAATCAGATCAATACGACGCTCCGTTGCGACGTGAAAGAAGGACAAACATACAAACACACGCACTTTCGCATTTATAGTATTAGTAAGAATAAGGATGTTGTTATGTTTTTATTCGTCCCTTTTTAATATTAAGTTCATGAAATAAATAAAATAGTCTATTGACATTTTGAACATCTACACGTAATAAGATCTATTAGCCAAAGATATTTATATTATATTTCATTAATTCCAGACCAGACCTCCTACTACTCGACGAGCCCACGAACATGTTGGACATAAAGGCCATCATCTGGCTCGAGAACTACCTGCAGATCTGGCCGACTACACTGCTGGTCGTCTCCCACGACCGGAACTTCCTGGACACAGTGCCTACAGACATTCTACATCTACACACACAGAGGATAGACCCTTACAGGTAAAGGAGGTCAAAATAACCGTCAAATTGTGATCAATCCGAGATCCAGCAGTTCTCAGTATATCCGCATCGTCATTGACTTTTAACATTACAAATATGAAAAGAGGATTTAATGATTCGCCACACACTGGCCACTAGCAATAAGGCCACCTTTTTAAAAAAAAATGCTGCTGCTTTTTATGCAAATAAATTGTATTCTATTCACACTACGCGCGATGCCGGCAGGTGAGCGCGGCGCGACTCCGGAGTGCCGTAATGTAACGAATAAATCACAGTTCTGACCAGCTAGCACGATAGATTTCATCGTCACGTTATACGGGGAAATGTACTGGAACGTCACGTAAAATGTGACGATACAACCTATCATGTTAGGGCCTCTGGTGGATATGGATACTCACTCACAGGCGAAGGCTTTAAACGTCAGTATGGATTCTTCGTCCGATTGATGCATTTGAACCTTAATTTAACTCCAAGGATGCTACAGGTTTATCAGTGTCCCATAGAGGTGGGGCAGTAGAAAACTACGCAAATAAAGTTTTCGTTGCCTAAAGATACTTACGTAACTTCTTTTATATTCGTCGTTGTCGATCTTTTATTTATACCAACATTTATGCTAAAAGTGGTACTGGAACACAAGTTTCATGTGCTCTGCCTACCCCTTTTGGGGATAAAGGTATGTAAACAAGAAATCTTCAGAAAAATGGCGGAAAATGTGTTGGCAATCAGAAAAATTATAATGTTTCATACCGGCACTCTTTTTAAAAATTCGTTATGTATATTCGTCACTTAGATTTATAGTCGTAGTTTTTATTAAACAACCTCATTTGAATTGGTCTTCCGCAGAACAAATAGCTTCAATAATGTTTAATAACACACCTATTGTTGCCAATTATAGTAAAATGTTTGTGGTAATAATAGAAGTGTGTGTGAAAATATCGATATTTGCTCTGTAGACGTGAGAATAATATACACTCCAAAGTGAAATTCTCGAGGGACACGAAAGCTTCATGGAATATGTACAGTAGCCGGCAAACTTCTTGAGCATTAGATGATTACGATCCTAAAACGACCCCGGTTTTATGGAATTACATTTATTTGTGTAATAACTACTCGCTTAGGAATTGCATAAATAGAAAGACTAAAAATTATTTCCATTATTTACACCATTTTTCTGGCCTGTCTTTTTACAATTACGTTACTTCATAATTCTTTATTTTCGTAATAAAACTGAATAAACCATTCACAAATTTAACAGTCCACAATACCTTAATAACTACCGCTTGTTTGCCAACGACGATGTACGTCACCACACGTGACGACCGTGACGTATCGTCACGACGTCACGTGATCACTGGCCGAAAGTGCACTAGGACAGCAGCGGGACGCAAACGTCAACCGATCTACCAACCGATCTACCAACCAATCTACCAGCCGATCTACCAACCGATCTACCAACCGATCTACCAACCGATCTACCAACCGATCTACCAACCGATCTACCAACCGATCTACCAACCAATCTACCAGCCGATCTACTAACCGATCTACCAACCGATCTACCTACCGATCTACCAACCAATCTACCAACCGATCTACCAATCAATCTGTCAACTGATCTACCAACAGATCTACCAACCGATCTACCAACCAATCTATCAACTGATCTGCCAACCGATCTACCAACCGATCTACCAATCAATCTGTCAACTGATCTACCAACCGATCACCAACCAATCTACCAACCGATCTACCAACCGATCTACCAACCAATCTACCAACCGACCTACCGACCGATCTACTAATCTCAACCAACCAACCAGGCTCAACACGGTACCCCCGCTGTCGCACCTCACCGCCCGAGGGGGCGAGGTTCGCCTCGTCCTTCGGGAGGCTTCTGCGCAGCTCAAGTTGCCTGCGTTGACGGCGACAACTTACTTATGATGACATCATCATATAAAAAGCCGAAAGACGTCCACTGCTGGACGCCTCCACTCACTCTTTGGGGTAGCTCTTTGTGCCAAAGCCGCGGCACAGCGGCGGCGGCGGTTTCAGGTCCCGCGCCACCCGCATCCAGCGGACTCCCGCAACCAAACCAAACTAGGTCATCAGTCCACCTTGTGGGAGGCCTAGCCACGCGCCTTCCAAGAACCTTTCCGCCCCAACGGCCATCGGTTCTACGTGCTATGTGCCCCGCCCACTGCCACTTAATTTGCCTGCCGTCTGTAAATCGTATCCTTGATCTTTTCCAGAGGTAACTACGAGCAGTTCCACAAAACGAAGACAGAGAAGCACAAGAACCAGCAGCGCGAGTTCGAGGCGCAGCAGCAGCACCGTTCGCACACGCAGGAGTTTATCGACCGGTTCCGGTACAACGCCAACCGCGCCTCGTCCGTGCAGAGCAAGATCAAAATGCTGGAGAAGCTGTGAGTTCAAAATGCTGTTCAATGGCCCTTATACAGTCGCCATCAGATATCGGAGCTCGGATAGATCGGAGCGGCCAAAGTGCTCACAAATATCTTTCTACACGTCTCTATTGTCGAGGCATTAGAGACGTGTTCAGGTATTTGTGATTTGTGAGTGTGTCCGCTCCGATATATCTGATGGCGACTGTACAACGTGTTTTTTTAACCGTCTTAGAGCCGAAGTTCAGTTAATGTATACATTAGAAAGGACTTAAAAAAAGGTTTTTTTTTAAAGTATAATTTTTATTTTTTGTATTAATATTAATTATCCAGCCGAGTGACCGCAGTGACCGCTAGCCGCCATATGTTGTAGATAGGTACGAACTCTAACCGGGTGAATGAACTTCGCACCGCGCGCCATACAGGATTTTTCAAACTTAATTATCTTTTATTACTAAAAGCTTAACTAATTTTTTTTTTTCACGAATGGTTAGTACGTTTTGGAAACTTTAAGTGGGCTTCGGCTCTAAGACGGTTAAAAAAACACGTTGTATATGGTGTTTTAGTGCGAGTTTGTAGAATATGACGACCGGTTAGCCGGTTAGTAGGGTGGTGACACTGCCCACGATGCTGAAGGTTGGGTTCGAACGGTAAGGGCAAATATTTGTGTGACAAGCATGAATATTTGTTTACGTCACACCTGGCCATAATGTGAGTTTTACCGCACGCTGCGCGTACCGTAAAACTCGTATTGTGGCCAGGTAAAGTCGTAAAATGGTGTACTCATCACGGGCAGTAAGAAAGAAAGCCCTCTATCGCATGTTTACAACCCTCGCCTGCGGCTCGGGTCACAAATACCTGCGATTTCGGGCTTTCTTTCTTTTACAGCCCTTGGTAAGTAATGTACTATTACAGTACAAATGGTGCTACTTTCCCGCACTAGTGCGCACAGTGTGGGATTTTTCTTCAATTTTGTTCACTACCTTTTTATGATTTTAATCGCTGCATAATACTATTTTAAAGTCCATAGTGAAACTCCTAGCCACCTATCACGTTCAGTTTTCAAGTAAAAAAAATCTAAACACCAGATCAATGACGTCATCAAAACATGTTTGTGTTTTTATTTTCGAAATTAATGGCAAAAATGCCCCAAACATTTTGTCTCCAATTCCAGGAGACAATATTCAGTAACGTAAAGAAAATACAAGACTGTAAAGTTAATAATCCAGACAATAATCAATATTTTATTATTTTTTTAATAATTTTATTTTTTACTAAGTTTATAAACGGTCGCATTTTATTTTAGCTCTCAAAGACGTATGATAGTGTACCTACCATGCCTCAAATTTTCACGATTTTACCTAATGGGATTTGGGATTTATAGCGTTTCTAAGGTTTTGTTCCATTTCTATGGAAATAGGGTATTCATCACACACAAACGAAAATAATATCAGAGATCAGAGGCGAGGTTCTGTTCTGCTTGGGTCCATATTGGCTCATATAAACTTGATGTGTCGATTTTCTAGTAATACCGCTTTGTAATCATAATCTTCACTTCATAATTAGAACCCAGGACCTTCAGCTTCGTAGGCAGCGTCACTACCCACTAGACTAACCGGTCGTTAGAATGTATCTATTAAATACACCGTCGTCTAGTAGCCATAACACAAGCCTTATTGGGCTTACTATGGGTATATTTAGATTGGTGTAAGATTGCCCCCTAATATTTATTGATTTATTTATAAAATAGGTTTTTTTTTTATTTATTTTTTTTATACATCTTTATTTTAGATTCAGGTTCAGATTCAGATTTTATTTGTGAAACATAGGTAATACAATATTGGTCTTACATAATAAGTATACATGAACCTCTATGTTTTGCCGATTGGCATACAAATATCAATGTCAAATAGTGTAGTAGTGCGTAGTAGTAAATAGTGTAGTAGTAGTGTGTAGTTTTGAGCGAGTATTTTGTATGGACTCGCACTAATCGAAGTGTTGACATCCTATTAGATCGAGGGGCTAGGCTGAAGCAAAGGATGCCGCACGGAACCATGTGGTCGGATTTCACCGCCCGGCTGATAAAAGATCTAAAATATTGACATATTTTTTTTGTTGTACCCGATTAGGTGGCACGGGCACGACGTTATTGTTTTCTTTTGTGTGTCGTTCAGATAACTCGTCATATCGTACATGATATTGTCAAGCTAGTTTCAGTTGACTTTATTATGTCAAATGAACATTCTAGTGGAAAAGCGATTGACGTTTCGATCATACATAAATTTCGGATGCATCCTTTCGAGGATTCTTCCTTGTGTGGACGAAACGTTACCGCCTGGACTTGAATTAAAAAGTAACATTAAACTGCCATCTTTTCAAAAATCTGACCATCTCTCTCTTCCGCACAGCCCAGAGCTCAGGCCAGTTGAGAAGGAGGTAGACGTGGTGCTCCGGTTTCCCGAGACGGAGCCCTTGTCGCCGCCCATCCTGCAGCTGAACGAGGTCGGCTTCTACTACTCGAAGGACAAGGTCATCTTCACTAATGTCAACCTTGGTGCTACTCTTGAATCTAGGATATGTATCGTGAGTATTACCATTTTCATGAACCTATCGCTACCTACTTGTTATTGTTGCTTCTTTTTAACCCCCGACGCTAAGTTTAACGTGTCTGTGTATCTGTGTATCTGTTTGTGGTATCGTATCTCCCAAACGGATGGACCGATTTGAATGCGGTTTTTGTGTCATAGATAATTTTATCCCGAGTGTTCTTAGCCATGTTCCGTGAAAATCTGTTGAACCGTTTTTGAGATATTGGACTTTGAAATGAAAATGTAGGAGTTTTTTCAACTTTTCTAAGTTGTTGTTACAAATTTTCGTTTCTGTGAGGTGTGCAATAATATTACATTACTATAAAGGCCGGGAAGGAAGGGATTGGCTGCCCAGTGTGATATTTGAGAAAAGAGTATATTCTCAAACATGCAATGAAATATTCACGTTACGTTTCTTACAAGGCTGCGAAGTATCACTGTATCATCGTCCTTTGTTTTACCTTGAATTGGTGACATAACATCATAGCGTTCGGCCATTAAAAATCCTGAAGGTTTAAAAAAAATGCTTATCTAGCCGTCTCTAAACAAAAGCGAGCACGTCACCCAGGTCGGTCTCCTTCAACACTGATAAAATCCTGGAGACACACGTGACTCTTGGCCGAAACTAGGGATAGCCTGCCTCGTATCCCTCACTAAGCTCATCCGTCTGTCTATGACCGACTTGGACTTGGCCGACAATCCCTAATTTCCTGGCTTCTGCAGTAATGTACTGTTGTTACTATTTATTATGACGGGTTTCGACCAGGCGAACGAATACGTATTCTGACATGGCCTGTCAATTTTGCGATACAAACGGGATACAGTAACTATGCTGTCACCACCCTCATAGTGACCTATCACAGGTAGAGATGGGCCGACTATGGGTTTGGCCGACTAGCCGACTAGTCGGCCGCCTAGAAGGCCGACTAGTCGGCCGACTAGTCGTCTAGACCGATCGTGGACTTCGGCTAAGTTCGGGTGCAATCGGGAAACTTCGTATCGCTATGTCGTCGCGCTGTCTGCATGCGTCAAAGTACCAAATGTGATAATAAATCTGTATTTGAGTAAAATATAAAACGAATGGTAAAAAATGGCAGTTTACTTATTCTATGTCTCGTTTTTCTGTGATCCATACCCAAGTACGTCAACGTCAAGTGGTTATACGTCAAGTTGACGTTTGGTTTGGTTTGACATATGAAACTTAAATTTTTTTAAGTGTCATATGTCATTATATATTCATATGCGATTTAACTTTTCTACTCAGAACTCAAAACGTAGTGGTTATATTTATTCTCTTTGCTCAGAACCTCAGACAGAATTCAATTGAATGTGCCGTTGACATTGACAGTTTGACACATGACAGTAAACGCGCTTATGACCGGACCGAATCAGTACACCACTTAGCGGCCTTGAGCGGCCTTGAGCGCGCTTACTGATTCGGACCAGCCGTAAGCACTGTAAACGCTGTGATCGTTGTTGTCGTGATTCGGAACACGGCTAAAGTATCTATTCTACCTCCAGGTGGGTGACAACGGAGCGGGGAAGACAACGCTACTGAAGATCATAATGGGCATGCTGTCGCCGACCGGCGGCGACCGCAGCGTGCACCGCGGACTCAAGTTCGGCTACTTCTCGCAGCATCACGTGGACCAGCTGGAGATGAACGTCAACTCGGTGGAGCTGCTGCAGAAGAGCTATCCAGGTAATGAGCAATTTTTTGAAGTGAAATCTTCTTTAGCGGCGCTGTGCACTTTTTGTGATGGGGAAATAGTATTTTATGCAACTGTTGTATAAGTAGGGTCTTAAAACGCGAGTGGCGTGAGTTGCGATGCGAGCCTTTAGTCCAGGCAATGAACTGACAACTTGTATGGAAAAAATGTCAATTTTGGAAATAATTTGTAATAGCTTATTTTTTATGTATAACGTATATATTATCAATTAAATAGTTACCCAGCGACAAAATCCGACAAAATTTCAGACATCGAAAAAATGATAAGTTAACTGGCTTCTAAAAAGTCAGTAAAAATATTAATAAATGTTTTTGTCTTTATTTTGGTTCATTTACATTTGCTCTATAATATTCATGATAAATCGTACAAAAAAAGATAATGCATGCTTCATTTAAATCTACATAATTACTTCCGGGTGGAAAGTTTGTCGGATTCTTGACTAAATCATCTTAGAATAACATTTTCAAATGAAATCTGCAAAAAAAACGCTATTATAAATTAATGTTTTTCAAAACCGTATTTTGCCTGGAGTACTTGGCCAGCATCGCAATTAAAGACGCCACGAGCGTTTTAAGACCAAGTTATACACCGTAGCATACAAGACTTTTTCTACAACTAATTCTAAATAAGTAGCATTTGACTCTTCGGCAGTAGTTTTTCCGTTAGTTCTATTACTACTCACGCAATTTATTCAGCGGTGCAGTTATTTTCTTGTTCGTCCATTTTAAAAGGAACGTACACAGTTTTCTTCAATTCACAAACACGCATCAAATCTTAATATGTTATTAATAACGAATAGTTATCATATTTCGTCTTTTAATTGTGAATTGGAACTTTGGTGGGAAATTAGAAATATGACACATTAACACCTCTTGTATAATATCTATGGTCTGATTTGTTTTTAATTTCCTTGAACTTGCCATCCGAACCAAACTGAATCCGGATCCGAACCGAATCGGATCGGTTTATATTTATAAATGATACCAATAATTCGTAAAATATTTATACACACAATTCATGATCATTTATTTTTATTTTAGTAAATAATTTAAGTTCTACAAATGTTTGATAGCAAAACTTTTTATTTCGAAAAATTTGCTTATGAACTTGGTACCACTGCAATATGGCGGCCGATTGAAAAAAAGTTAGATGATTTGACATCGTGGTAAACAGTAAATAATAAATAAATAAATAAATTTAATTTTATTTGAGCTAGAGCCTATATAAATGACAGATAACGGTAGAGGAGTAGAAAAAATTGTTAAACTCGCCACAGGTCACGTGACCGTAAGATGCCACATGACCGTAAGATTCGAGAGATTGAAAATTCGTAAGACGGACACGAAAAACTGTTACATTGAGTTTTCACTTCTGCCAGCACTCCCGGATTGCAACACGGTCTTTTTTTCGTGTTCGGTGGCTTTTTGCTGCTTACTTTCCAACTGTCAAGTGGGGGGAGATTTAGCAATGAGCATGTCGTTATCATTGGCCGTTTCACGAAGACACAAATTACAAAAATTGGCTACACTGTATATAATTGCCTTTAAACTTGTCAAATCCACTCCGCGAAACGGGCTTATAGGTCATCAATCTATCTTCTGCGGCGCTACCACGAACTTCGAAAGTCGAAGTTCGTAATACATGCATCCCTGTCACTCGAGTATGGGAGTGCGATAGAGATGGAAATACCCGAACTTCAACTTTCGAAGTTCGTGGTAGCGCCGCTGGGCTCATTCTCCCGCCGCGTCTATCGGTTCAGTTGCAGCGTCATATCAGAGACTACAGTAAAGGCCGCCTTAGACCTGTCTAAATTTAGCGCGCTAACTGGCGGAGGGGAGGTAAACTATCTCGCTCTAACGAGTGCCGAGTAAAGAGTTTGAGTTAGCACGCTAAAATTATACGTATCGCGGCGAATCTTGATCCCTATAACAGCTTGACAGCTAAGAGGACTCTCAGTACAATTTTAACATTTTAAGGTTAAAGTGGTTCCCCCTTTCATTCCCCCTTTCCTAGAATAAACTTGTATAGACTAGAATAATTTGAGAAAAATAGTTTTCCCAAAGTATCACGTGACAAACGAATTTCTCAAATGATTCTAGTTTATACAGGTTTATGGTGGAAGGGGGGAATTTCGCGCAAATAGAAAGCCAATTAATAACAGTATGTCACTTCAGTTTCTTATAATATCACGCTATTAGCTTGCTAATGTCAAGTAACGTTTTGTATGGAAAGCGAACCACCTTAAATTGGCTATAAAAATTACGGAGCTGTCATAGGTATCAAGATTCGCCACAATACATATATACACGTCCATAGGCCGCTTAAATAGCAAATAGACTTGTCTTCTGCTTAATATACCTTATGAACTTAGTGAAAAGGATCTTAATAGATGGCGCTATTGCAGAGGTCTAATTGCAAGACGAAATGAATGGTATATAATATGTATACACAACTTTATTGCCTTAACATTAAGGTCGTGTATACATGTTTTTGTAACTTTGGCCGTATCTATCTCTTTTTAGTCGACTGTACAATGACCGCTATATAGTGAAACTAGCTACATTGGCAGTCTTTCTAATTTCCTAGTCTCTGGTAATATACATAGGAACACAAGGAACCATCCTCGTCCTAATAATATAATTGCGATCTACACTCAAAAACAAGATTTTGGAGTGCACGCTGTAAAGCCGTTAAACTGTACCTGAATACTTTCGATCTTGATTGTAGTTAGTGTGCTGGGCTTTTATAGGAATTGGGTGATCTATGACATTTATTTATTTATTTACTAGCGACCCGCCCCGGCTTCGCATGGGTACTATATTATACATATAAACCTTCCTCTTGAATCACTCTATCTATTAAAAAAAACCGCATCAAAATCCGTTGCGTGGTTTTAAAAATCTAAGCATACATAGGGACAGACAGCGGGAAGCGACTTTGATTTATACTATGTAGTGATTTAAAATAATTACACAGCGTTACAGTTAACAACTAAGTCACTGTGAATTACAAATGATATATAAACTGCATTTTAATATATGACAGAAGAATTACATCTATCCATCATCTCACAGTATACAATTCCTTAACTACTTTCAAAGACGTTTACATCCGGTGCTGATGCAGGAAGCGCAATAAGGCTGTGTATGGCTCTGAAGAAAGGAGAGTTTTTGCGCGCTATGGTTCGCGCCACAATATGTCATTATCATCGTGAAAAATCTCTTTAACGCCTTTCTTTACTTTTACAGGCAAAACGATAGAAGAATACAGACGGCAACTGGGCAGTTTCGGCGTGAGCGGAGACCTGGCGCTACAGACCATCGGAAGTCTCTCCGGAGGACAGAAGTCTCGAGTGGCCTTCGCCATTATGTGCATGGGCAACCCCAACTTCCTAGTACTGGACGAGCCTACGAACCACTTGGACATTGAGACTATAGAGGCGCTGGGCAAGGGCATTAACAAATACAATGTGAGTTGACATAGTTAAGAGATAAGGTCAGTCGGGGCAAGTGCGCCACACAGTTCAGTTTGATGAAATCGCACTTACCCCGGTACTAAAATCTAAGTAGATTTCAATAAATCTACTTATATTTTAGTACTATAGACATCTTAGATGATCATCAATATCATAATATCAGCTGGAAGACGTCCAGTGCCAGACATAGGCCTCCCCCAAAGTGCCACAATGGCCGGTCCTGTATGATAGGCGCATTTACCCCGTTGGCGCACTTGCTCTGACTGACCTTAGTTGTAGTATAATAATAATAACATTAATAACCTATACGGCCGATTTCGGCTAAGGCGACTGCTCTCACCTGGGTAAGGACCAAATTCTTGGCCAGCTTAACTCACTCAATTAAATTTTCCATGAAAGTTTTCCGTTGTGACACAAAAATTAACCATTCAATTCTATGGTAATTTTTTGTGTCACAACGGAACTTTTTCAGTTTGTATGGCTAACTGCCGACTAACCAGGCTAAATACTGGCCAAGAATTTGGTCCTCGCCCATCTCCGTGGTTGTCGCTAGCGAGCTCGTGTGAGGCTAAGGGCCCCCCCACACTACCGGCGTCTTGTGAGCGTTCTCATACAAAATCATGCGTTGCGTCGACGCCGCGTCGACGCAACGCATAATTTTGTATGAAAAACGTTCGCAAGACGCCGTAATGTGGGGGGGCCCTAACGTAGCCAATCTTGTTGATGAAGGAGCGTGAACAATGCGGGCATGTTAGCACACAATTGACTTAATTAGTTATTCTTTCGGGGGACATATTACATATACCAGCGATTTATTTATTCCCAATTTGTCGAATTCATTGGACTCCCGCTTCTTCGAATGCCTGTTTCGTTAAATGACCTAATGTAATTAACCATTTCTGACTCGCCTAAAGAAGAAGTGCATAATCTAGTTAGACTTTCAGTGAAAATTATAATTCCACTAACCAATAATCTGATGAATCGTGAAGACTAGACGGGACTAGATACTTTTCTTCCTAAATGGTTCTACATTTCGAATTTAAACTTTCGTGAGACATGTTGAAATAATGCTAATAATCAGGGAGCGTACATTTCATGCCGATGACAGGCGTATGACGTCAAGCTACATACAGGATGGAAAAAGTTTGAAAAGAGCAACGGCATAACGAACGTTTATTTATCCGTACCCAATAATGGAAAATGTGATTAATCAATGATTAATCACTGTTATCTAATCAACCTCTTCCGTTTAAGTAGATCTAATATATTGACACTTGAGACGGACATTGAAAGAACTTTATCTGACATTGTCACATCAAAGTTTACTCTTTGTCACAAATAGGAGACATGCGGAAACAACATTTCAGTTAAATTTAATAAGATCAGGAAACTTAATGCTTTGCTAGTGGCCTAGGTCGCCATGGAGGCTATAAAATTATTGTGCCAAATAAATCCATGTTTAGTTATAGATAATAAACAAATTTATTGTTCCTGCTGTCAGCAAAGTTTGCCACCAAAAGCAAGCAACATCAAATTACATTTGCAAACAATAAAACACAACGAACATGAGGAACATAAAGAAACACAGTTTGATTTTAACATGGACTTGACCAATTTCATGATAGCATCGATAGACACGTTGTTGTGGCCTATAAGTAATTAAAAGTAAAATAAAATATTAGTTACTAAATACGTTTACGGTTACTAAGTCGTGTCACTTCGATTTTTGAATCATCCTGTGTGTTTATATGAATACGTCATTATGACGAAACCGGCATGAAATGTACGCTCCCTGCTAATAATTACACGGTTCAACTCACGTATTAAATGTCACTACGGGTGACATGTTTCGAACTCTTCTGGAGTTCTTCTTCAGGATCAGTGTTTTCGCGGTGGTGTCGCTTGTATCACTGCCGCGAAAAACACTCCCGAAGAGTTCGAAACATGTCGCTCGTAGTGACATTTAATACGTGAGTTGAACCGTGTAATTATTAGCATTGATTCTACACTTCATATATCTGTTTGAATTGGACCAGTCATATCGCTAAATTACTTTGAAATTGTGTGACAGGTGAGAATATCAGTTTTTTTACATAATAGGACAGCTGGTTCAATAGGGAATATTCATGATATTTTTTTATTTTTTTTATCTATTCTATAAGTAATTATATAACCGGAAAAAAATATAACACTTTCACAATATTATTAAATAAGCTAAAAAATTTTAATTAAAACTACTATCATTTTCGGACGATCAAAACGCCACCATTTTGACGCGCTCATTTGTGACGTCACCGTGCACCTTAGTGCACGATGGTTCTTAAACAAATTAACAACAAAGTGTTTGATTTACACTTTTAATAAATGTGAGTGATTAAAGCTTATAATATCAACTTATTGTAATGGAAGAGCACACAAAAGCTTATTATAAATATTGTATTGTCCCTATGTGTGAAAATAACATTAAAACTGCAAATATTTTCATATGCCCAAAGGTGCAAATATAAGGATAAAGTGGTGTAAGGCGATGAGGAGAGATAATGTATCGTGCTTGAGTAGTTTATATTGTTGTGAAGATAATTTCGACGTGAGTATTAAATATGTATGTACCTAAAATCTTTTTTATTACGACTCGCGAACAATATAAACAATAATCGAACCTCAAAATTGTATTATATACTTATTCATAAAACTATTCTGATTCCCAATTTTTTTAGTTAAGTATTAATGTTACAAATATTATGATTTTTGTTGATCAACAGCTGACTACGAGTGTTGATTTTGATCATGAAAAGTTTTAGCTAAGTTTCTTTGTTTGCACTGTTGATCGAAGAAAGTTAAAAGAATTTAATCCTTTTTACTGAGTGACCTACACAAATTTGTTTTATTTATAAGCCTCGACGAAAACAACCTAAGTAGTTTGTTAAAGTTCATAAAGATGTTCTCAACATTTAACATTCCTAATAGGTACCTACATATCTTTGATTATATAATACTAGCTTCTGCCCGCGACTCCATCCGCGTGGAACTCGTTTATACTATCTCTATACCAAATTTCATCCAAATCAGTTCAGCAGTTTAAGCGTGAAGAGGTAACAGACAGACAGACAGACACACTTTCGCATTTATAATATTATTAAGTAAGTGTATATAAAATATATAATATAACTAGCTTCTGCCCGCGACTCCGTCCGCGTGGAACTCGTTTATATCGTAGCTCCATACAAACTTTCACCCCCCACTTCATCCCCTTGGGGGATGATTTCCGGGATAAAAACTATCCTATATCCTTCCCCAGGACTCAAACTATCTCTATACCACATCCAAATCGGTTCAGCGGTTTAAGCGTGAAGAAGTAACAGACAGACAGACAGACAGACAGACACACTTTCGCATTTATAATATTAGTATGGATATGGATAGTATGGATAGTATGGATGGATATGGATAGTATGGATAATATATATTATATATGAATATATCCATACTTACTATCCATACTAATATTATAAATGCGAAAGTGTGTCTGTCTGTCTGTCTGTCTGTCTGTCTGTTACCTCTTCACGCTTAAACCGCTGAACCGATTGCGATGAAATTTGGTATGGAGATAGTTTGAATCCCGGGGAAGGACATAGGATAGTTTTCATCCTGGAAATCACCCCCTAAGGGGATGAAATGGGGGGTTGAAGTTTGTATGGAGCTGCGATATAAACGATTTCCACGCGGACGGAGTCGCGGGCAGAAGCTAGTAATATTATAAATGCGAAAGTGTGTCTGTCTGTCTGTCTGTCTGTCTGTCTGTTACCTCTTCACGCTTAAACCGCTGAACCGATTTAGATGAAATTTGGTATAGAGATAGTTTGAGTCCTGGGGAAGGACATAGGATAGTTTTTATCCCGGAAATCATCCCCCAAAGGGATGAAGTGGGGGTGAAAGTTTGGATGGAGCAACGATATAAATGAGTTCCACGCGGACGGAGTCGCGGGCAGAAGCTAGTATATATAATATATATAGTTATAGTATAGTAAAATAGTATATAGTATGGATAAGTATCTACTAGTTTTTTATTCCACTTATTTAACAAAGACACCTATTTGAAGTAGTTTAAAAGTCTAGCTATTTGAATCGCCAAAATAGGTTATAATTACTTGATTGACCAATCTCACGAGTATAAAAACAAGGAATATGAAAATTTATTGAATATCTGTAACTTATTTACCTTGCAGCTTTTACTCCTCTTAGTTCAGCGGACTGAAAGTCACAAATATTTGCGAAGTATGTATTAAATTTAGTCATCATGAACACATCAATTTTAGGCAGATTATCCGACTGTGCCTTGACAAAACCGCCGTCAGTCATTGTGGGGAGTCTTTTTTCACAAGGAGACACTGCTTTCAGTTAACATTTACCAAAAAACACTGATTACACTCGCGGTCAAAGAAACCGGGTCAGTGACGAAAACCTCAATATTTTGTAAATCGTTGGTCGTATCTGCATGAAACTAACTCTGTTTTATAGAAAATTTAATATCCTTCTAAATCCAACCTTCAATGTTCTACGTAGTAACTGGAAAAAGGTTTAATTGAAAAAAAAAACCAATTAGGTACTTATTTGAAATTGCGTTCGTTTTACTTTTGCTTGTTTTTAAGCAATTGTTTTCAATCTGTCAAAGAACTATGATAAAAGGCTGTCATTGTTTTATTTTGTGGTCATTCTTGAATGTCTATCATGCCGCTAACACGAGATGAATGTACTCGTATCATCACTATGTTAGAAGAAGGAAGAAGTCAGAGGTATACAGCGAGAAGAACAGGTGTGTCACTTTCTACAGTGCAGCGAGTCCTCCAACGTTACCTACAAACTGGGCAGAACCTTAGAAGACCAGGAACTGGCAAAACAAGATGTACTACAGCTAGAGAAGATCGATTTATTGTTACAACCATGCTCCGAAATCGGCACCTCACAGCAGTTGAAGTGAAAAATCAGCTTTTAGAGACCCGAAGGGACGGCATCAGCGAGCGTACTGTCAGGCGGCGGCTCAAAGAAGCAAATTTGACCCCACATAGGCCAGCCAATGGCCCAAAACTTGAAAGAATACATCGAACAGCAAGACGACTTTATGCCCGCGATCACAGATACTGGGGTGACGAAGATTGGGCAAGAATTTTGTTTTCCGATGAATCCAGATTTATGCTCTATGCAAATGACGGGCGGCAAAGAGTTTACAGACGGCCTGGTGAACGTTTTATTCCAGCATGTTTTGAGGAAAAAGTGGCGTTCGGCGGTGGGTCAGTCATGGTTTGGGCTGGAATCTCTTCAGAGAGTCGCTCGGAGTTAGTTTTAATAGAAAATGGATCATTAACGAGTGCAAGATATGTAGAAGAGATTCTTAATGAGCATGTCGGCCCATACTTAATAAATATGGGTGGAAATTCTATGTTTATGCATGACAACGCCAGGCCACACACAGCTCAAATTGTCAGAGATTATTTTTTGGAGGTTGGTATCAACTGTATGAACTGGCCCTCGAGGAGTCCGGACTTAAATCCGATTGAGCATGTATGGGACGAGCTTGGGAGGCGTGTAAGAGCTCGAAACCCCGCCCCAGCTACACTTAGAGACCTGAAACAGGCGTTAGTGGAAGAATGGGACAATATCCCGCAAGAACGCATAAAGAACTTAATAAACAGCATGCCGAATCGTCTAGAAGCTGTAAGAAGAGCCCGAGGAGGCAATACGAAGTATTAATTTTTATTTTTTGTGTTGTATGTGAAGTACCTACTGCTTATTTTTGTACGTAAAATTGGTTGATTTTTGTTTCCTATGTAATTTTATTAAACAAAAGAATTACGATTCCACCATTTGATGTTATTTAATTCAGTATAAAATTATCTACAATATGCAGTTTAATTCATGTCCCTAGCTTTATTATTTTAGGAGATATTACAGATTTTCGTACTGACCCGGTTTCTTTGACCGCGAGTGTATTTATCATAAACAGCGGCAAAACAATGCGAATAACATTCAATAATCATACTAACGACGCACGGTGCACGGTGACGTCACGTTTCGCTCCGCCAATAGCGTTGCGTTTTGGAAATTTGCGAGGGAATTTGAAAAATGGTACTTTTAAACAATTAAATTTATCAATAGAAACATGATAATTTGCAAAAATAATCATGTGTGTATATTTATTAAGCAATATAGATTACACGTGATTTTTTTTGTCCATTTCTAAATCACATGCATATTCCCTATTGGCAATTTCCTTTCCATTTCCTACATCATGTTTGTTTGCATTTTGGCATGGTAATATAAGAACAAGACACTTTGAATAATAGTATGAGTAACTGTCATGTCATAATAGACAGTGGACTCTAATTTTATTATTACTCCAAAAGAAAGAAAGCAAAAAATATGCCTAATGATTTAATATTGCTAGGAAACGCTGTCACGGTTTTCGAGCGTCATCGTAAACGACAATCATTTCATGTGAAGTTTTGCGGAAAACAGACGGGACGGGTTGCGACAGAGTGTACTCCCGCTTAAAACTTTGAACACTTTTTTTTGACTTTTGTGGTTAAATAACACAACAAATATTGTCAGTAAATATTATCTGGTGTTACTTTTTTCGAGGGCATTCCACATTATTGATGATTCTATTTGGGGTCGCCATCCCTATTCAATATTGATTTATTTTCCTAGGGTGGTGTGATCCTGGTATCTCACGACGAACGGTTAATACGAGTCGTCTGCAAGGAGCTATGGATCTGCGGTAACGGCACGGTGGCCAGTATAGAAGGCGGTTTCGACGAGTATCGCAAGATCGTCGAGAGAGAACTCGCCGAACAGAACAAGTAGCCGGAAAACGAGTGGTGGGTCGATACATGACGGCTGTGTCACGTCGGCTTGTGCCGGGTAGTGTTTGTCATAACTTTTGTTCACCTAATGTAACATTTCGACTAATGTAAAATTAAAATGGAACAACCCAAGAAATCCGTAGAATGAGTTTTTGAGAAAGAATCATGTCACCAGTTGGTAGCATTGTGGGGAGCGATCTTCGTCGTGTATTTTGACAGCTTGACTTTTAGTCACGGTAATGCCGGCTGGTTACATAATGCATTCCGAAAAAAAATGCTTTTGATCCTTTCGAGGCTGATTCTGACTGCTAAGCATTTATACCTTAATCTTTATAACTAATTTCATCCTCTGGTCAAAACCGGGTCGTGAGTTGGTAGCATAGTTGTATTAAGCAAAACTTTACATTAGTTCAAATAATTTTATACCAAACGGCATTCGTGTCAATGAGACGTTCGGGGTCATTCCTGGCGTGGCGTGAATGAAAGAATGCCGCTACCTAGTGACTGTATAAAAAGATATGCATAAATTATATTATTGTAATATACTTGTAGCGTTTTATTACTTATTACGCTTTTATGTTACATATTTATACGCGAGGACCGAAATGAAATGCTGATTATATTATTAATGCAAATTTTTATTTATACCTTCAACCTTCCCGTCTTCTTTAAATAGCATACGATTCCATACAAACCTTGAGTACTCTCAAATATCCATGGCAATTAAAAAAATATAATTAACTTAAAACGAAAATAATATTTACAAATCATAAATCAAATACATAATATACAATTATAATAGTGACTAATATAGCAACAGAATCAGAGTTACATTTTTAAACTCTAAAATGCCGAATACATTTCAAATACTCAGTTCGATCCAAATTCAACTTTGTTGATGTAAATGCAAGTTTTGGTTGTGTACTTTTCGGGGTATCGGAGGGTAGTACTATTTTATACAGAACGACAGACTTACGACAAAGGTATACATATCAGCGAGGTATACAAACAATATACCGGTTTATAATTATGGCAATTTAAGATTTTGAATAAAAGTTAGGTACAAGTAATAAAATAAAATTACACTAGCAGATCACAAACAAATACACTTAAATTAAATAATATGTCCAGTTGGCAAAGACAAATGGCGTTTGGATCACTCGGCTCCTACTGATGAGTAAGAGGGGTCGATGTAATAAAATAACGAATAAATTACTGATGCTTCTTGCGCCTAGGTTTTGTTTTGTCCGCGTTTCTGAGCACCTCCGCGTAGGAGAGCTCGAGCTTGCGCAGTTTGTGGATCTCCTGGGAGGCGGTGCTTTGTTTGATGTCCCAGGAGTCGGTTTCAGGGTTCCATCCCTGGTAGATTTTCCCTGTGCGGCCGCTAGCGCTTGGCGTGGGCGAGTTCAAACCGCGGTTGTAGAATTGTAGCGTGGATCCGTTCCAGTCGGCGGGCTCGGTCCCTCGGACGAGTGGACTCACTTCTATAGGCCGGTAGTCCCTCCGCTTCTTAGTGGACGACTTCTGGTAGGTGATTTTAGGTGGCGACGGGAACACCGGCGAGTCGGCGCCCTGTCGTTCCTGGCTGTGTTTCCTATTGCGGTGTCTGGACTTCTTTCTAGTAGCCGCTATGTACTCCAGAGGCTGACGGACCAGGGGAGTCAAAACTCGCTCATTCTCCTTATCTTTTTCGGTTGCTTTCTCAGATTTCTCGGGTTTCACTTTTGGTTTCGCGGTTTCCTCCACTGGTTTGTTTTCTTTGTTCTCGGTTTCCCTCTTTTTAGGTGGTTCAGGAACGTGCCTCTCCTTTTCTTTGAGCGTGGGCGTCTCTGGAGCAGTAACATCGGAGACTGGAATCGACTGTTCAGACATGACAGAAGAAAATACGCTCTGCGTGTCGTCTGTGAAGTTACCTGGGGGTTCTTCGTTGGCGGGGGTTACCGGCGGGACTTTTCCAGTGTCGTCGAGTAGAGGCAGTTGTTCGCCGTCGTCTTTATTCTCGGCCGCTTTTTTCAAGATGGTGAATATCTCTTTGAAGAGTTCTCTGTATTCAGGCCGGTTGCGGAAGCGGCTGTCCATGGGGCTGACGTCGTCATAGATGCTAAAGCGGTAGTCCTCTCCGTCTGCAATGGTGCAGAGAAAAGAGCCTGGGCGTTCGCGCTCCGTCTGCGTGGCTTTGTTGCTGGTTTCATCAGAAAATCCGGAGCTGGAAGTCTCCGCTTCGGAGAAGTCTGGAGTCTGTATAAACTTCTTGCGTGTTTCTGGTTTCTTTTCTTTGGCGTCCTCTCCGTGGCCGCTCTCGTCGTCGGTGTCCTTGACGCTGAAATGGCTGAAGTCTCCGGAGACTTGCAGCTCGTCTTGCAGGGACACGGGTCCGGAAGGTGCTGGCTTGTTCTTGCGGATGTTCTTCACCTGAGACAGCTGTACTTCGAGAAGCGCCTCGTATTTCTGCACGAGCTCCCGGTACGGGTTTTCGTGACCATCCTCTTTGTTAGCCCATATGCCTTGAAGTAGTTTTTCCTTCGCATTCTGTAGGGAAAAGCCAAAAGATGTTAGTGAATTAACAAATGAAATGTATTAATAAAAAGGTAAATTCAAGAAAGCCGGCGCCAATATAGAACGAATGGCATCTATCATTGTGCGAGTGTCGTTCTGTCATAACAACCTGTAGATTTAACCATTTTGACACCATTTATAAAATATACTTGATAAAGTACTAATTTCATTCAATCGTTCAATTTATTCACGTCGGTTTTCGCAAATTTTCCTATCACCTATTGATGATGATGATGGAACTTGTTATACCATTCTCAATGAATAACAAATTTTATATTTGGTTGAATAATGCGTGTTATTGATTGTGACTTCTGAATTTTTATGATTATTATATTGAAAATTGATCAATGAAATAGATAAAGAATAAGCAGCCATCATTAATGTAAATGAGTAATAGAAATTATTGTCAATGTTCATAATTACATTGCATAGTATGTAATTTTAAATGAATGGTAAATTCGGTCTAATAATACTTAAATTATAATTTAGAAGATGATTAGTCAAATATACACCCATTACTCCACATCGAATATTAGACACATCACAATAGTGACAATTGATTAGAATCTACTGTCTTCATATACAAGTTATTATATCTACGCATAGAAGTTGTTAAGAATTGTTTCAGGTAGGCAAGAGGCCATGCATATTAATTTTCAAGTGACTGAAATCAACTGTCGTGCGGTAACCCCAATACTGATGTCACAAGTACCTTCACCATACGTGCTCTCGCTTAGTCTAGTAACGTGTCAGTAATGGACGTACCTTCGACTACATACGATAAATCCAAAGAAAACTACTGCAGATGCGCTTCATAATGCATATGCAAAGCGTGATCAACAACATCAGGGGCAGTTGGAAAAGCATTGTCGCCTAGAAACGAGTGAAACAAATTCACATGAGATTTTGAAAGGAATCGCCATGGTTTATGTATGGCATGTGAGAATGAAAGCTAACTCGTGATATGTATCTAAATGCAAAATACACTCATGACTGCTTCATTTTCAAGTTGGGATTCTCGTTCATAAAAAGATTAGTTCAGCAGGAGTTAGTCATGTTAATTACTTTGCTCATATAGTTTCGGAATGGTGCAGTTAGATAAAGGTTCTGATTATGCAAGGAATTGAATAGCTACGGAATGTTAATAAGACAGAAAGTTATTCACAGAAAGAAAACTTGAGGGTATAAACAGAGAAGGAATAATATGTACATGTCTTTGTACAGATACATACGTCGAACTTGATAAGTTTTGTCGTAACGAGCTCATCTCTGGGGCTGTCTTGGACCGAGGGGCTCAGGATGAGAGAGCTGATGGCGCTCCTGTCATCGTCCTCTCCGTCCAGCATTGAGGACATGTCGTCGCCTCGTTCGACGCCTCGCAGACATCTGATGCATAGCTGACCTTGTCTGTAATGGAGATGTACGGTCAACCTTTGAACTGCAATGACTAGCTTTATATCCACCTGCCGCAAGGCCGGTCAATATACATCTAAAGCAATGGAGTGTTAGGGTTATCGCTTTCTTTTAACTGGGTGTCTTGCAAGTGAGAAACTAGTTACAAAAGGCGTATGTAATGTAATTCAATGTTCAATGTTCAGGAAATATCGGAGAGTATCGGCAAAATCCATGACGCACGTACGTGTGCGTCATGGATTTTGCCCAATCTTGTTTATAAGGTCAATTATATGAAATTGTGTTTCTAAGGGCAATTTGACCAAATCATAATAAAGATTTATCCATACAACTACAACGTTCAATAGATGATTTTGAAATTGTGAAATTTCTGCCCCCTATGTTTAACAATTTCTTGAAATATGTAGTTGTTAGCCATTAAAACCTTACCTGACTTCTTCTAAGATCGCGAATTCCTCATGCATCGATTTGGGCTCGTCGTCTTTCTGGTTCCAATTCCTCAACTGATCCTGTAGTCTGTTGTTCTCTTGCACTATAGACGCCAGCTGTTCTTCAAGCTCGGTGACTCGCCTCTGTTCCTGGGCGAAGAATATCTTGCTTTCTCGTAACTCGTCGCTTATCCTGAGCAGGTCTTCGTCCTCTTTAGTCAGTTCTGGGAGGGGAGCGATGGTTTTAAGAGGAGAGCTGCTCCCATCAAGCTTCTTCGAGTTTGGCGTTGTTGGTTCAGGTTTGACGTCTTTCTCCTTGGGTTTCTCAGTGCTCTCTGGTTTCCGTTCCGCGCGCCGCCTTGCGATCTCCAGTTGGGCTTTGAGTTCGTCGACAGTCTTATGTAGCTCCTCACATTTGCCTTCGAGCGTTTCGATGTTAGAGCACAAGCTGTAATGCAAGGAAGTGGGTGGGTAATTTCGCTAAGCTGACTCTAATGCCGTTGGAGATAATGCTGCGTTCATAAATAATTATGAGAAATGTGTTACTTAAATGCAGAAAAACAAAACGCTATCGTGCAACGGTAGCTGACTCTGAGCAGACAATTTGAAACGTGCGTAACAGACTTTAGAGTTGTTTATCGATTGGAGGTGTTTAAATGCAGGTTTGTAATGCTTGGATGATGGGCTGTGGTATTTTGAAACGTATGCTGTAGAATTTAGAGTTGTTAATCGACTGGGGGAACATGCAGGCTTGCGGACTCACGTCTTAATGTGTTTCTTGTCGCCGGCATGGTCGACAGCGAGGCGGTGGTTGGCGCGCTCCAAGTCTTGGATGCTGACCTCCAGTTGCTCGTAGATTCTCAGCCTTGAGTCGTTCACCTCGCGCAGGGCGACCGTTTGTTTTGTAAGGTACTGAAATTATAGAAACGGCAATATAAATATTTACACCATGGATGGCAATAACGTTAAAACAAAAAAAAGCTTTGTATCCTGATGTACCTAAGGTTCTAAGAGAAGTTTATCTTTTTACGTTTATTGGCTATTATATGCTACTCTGAATAGTCTGAATATTATTAGATTTGATTCCTGATGGTCAAACAGTATCACTACTTACTATATCTATTTAATTATGGCGAACTCGCTTAAATGTATGCATTTAAGATTCTCTGTCGATAGCATACCTATTAGATCAAAATTTCTGAGGACCAATGTAAAATGCGCCTACTACCTACCTACTAAATCAGGTCTTGAAATAATCTGGCTAATTCAAAATGACGATTAATTAAGTTTGTTTGTTACAAAACGCCGGCGCTGGGAGGGCGTAATTACTATCGGTAATAAACTCGAGCCGCTGTCCTCGGACTCCTCATTTACGTAACGTCTCGGCGTGGCGTAAAAACTAAGTGGTCATTGTCGTTTATTATACCTACCTCCGCGGTGCATTTCGGTGTAGAGAAATCTATGCAAGAGTGGCTCGTGTCATACGCTACGCGTGTGTGGAGAAGCTAGACGAGTTGTTTCGATATCTCAAGATTAATGAATCTTGACTTTCGTTCGCGCTAGCGCGTAACCAAATGTGTGGGAAAATTATTTTAAGAGAATTAAAGCATTAGTTAAATATATCTCCCGAGTATGCGCTGCATGTGTTGAGAGGATCAGCAAATTTGACTCTTGCTGAAGCTGATAATTATCACAATGAAACCTTAACTCAATAAGTTTGTCATAAAATTCTGTTACAAGCGTTTATTGCCAATTGTACTTTTCAGTTTACCGTCATTAACTACTCGTTGAGACGATTCTAACGAGCCCAGACTCACGGGGGTTATGTCTGCTAAGTCCTGAATTCCCATGGCCACCCTCGGTCACCATCGTCAGATCAGCTTGATGGTACCATAATATTGAATTGTCATCCAAACTATATACTTAAACCCAAAAAAATTCAGCTCAATCGGATGGAGATATCTGCTTCAAAGTTGAGTTGGTTGATTGATTGATTGAGATGAGTTGCAAGATTCCACCCGAACAAACAGTTACATACCTACCTACATCGCGAGTTAAATAAAAGCTTGTAATAAAGGGTCGGCAACGCGCTTGTAATTCTTCTGGAGCCGCAAGTGTCCTCAGGCTACTTTGTCTGTTTACCATCAGGCCGGAAGCTTGTTAGCCACCGTCGTATATATATATTTTTATTTAATCGTATGGTATACATTATTTTGGCCTTTAAAGTTTGTCACTCTTTAAGCACCACCCAGGGGACACGTGCAGGGTTGGGGTAGGTAGCTCCTGCGGACGCGAGTGACAGTTGTCCCCCCTTTATCAAGTGAGTGGGCAACTCGACTGTTAGAAGTTCTTAAGCCGTCCATTGGCCTCTAACTCGGCTTAACGACTACTGTCATAGACAGCAGCCGGGATCAACTCCTTAGCGTGCCTTCCAAAGCACGGAAGCGCCCATTTATATTAACCACTCAAACATCAGGCGGTCACCCATCCAAAGACTGACCGCTGCCATTTTTGCTTAACCTGCGTTATCGGTTTCCGACTCGCAGCCGCCGCTAGGCTATGAGCGCTTTAAATATATAGAAATAAGGAGATTTCTTACTTCGATTTCCTGCGTCTGGTCCTCGATGACATTCTGGTGTTGCCGCAGGGCCGTCTCCAGCTCCTTATTCCTCTCCAACAGCGTCTTGCCCAGCTCCGCCGCAAGCTGCAGATCTATAACAACCAAAAAACCCCAATTAAAGCGACTTGTACTCCTCAGCATATCGTCTCGCTCGCTGGCTACCGTTAGGTCGATATGTAACGGAATAGCCCGCGAAATTTTAATAAAAAATCATCAAAACGAATGATTATTTCAGAATTTCATAACTTGAGATTTCAGATATATGAATCTATTTTTTTTTAGAGAAAACCTTTAGAAGAAGTAACTATAGTAGTTTATTATTGTTATATCAACCCGTTTTTAAGATTTTTTGACAGTCAATGTTCTAAAAAAGAGTCTAAAAGTTGACATTAATAATGAGAGGGTCCGTACCGGACCAACGTATCAGTGCTCAGAGAGATCAGAGTGACCACCAGACTCGCAGTTCTCAACTCATCGGACATATTGCCAAAAGACCTGGTGATAACGTAGAAAAACTAGTGGTCGCTGGTTGGGTAGAAGGTAAAAGAGGACGGGGCCGCAGTCCAAAGCGGTGGTCAGACCAGATCAGCAAATCGCTATCCATCTAGTCTAGGACCATGATGCTCTACAGGTCGCAAGAGACCGAAAAGCCTGGAAATCGGTCATACAGAACAAAGTGACCCATGGGCCACCCAGAGCGGACCTGGATGGAGATCACGACCAGCACTGAGGAGAACGAAGCACAGAGGAGGAAGTATATCAAAACATGGCATGGTCATATTTTTTCAAGTTTATTCATAGGCAGATTTATGAGCATAAGCGTTTTTAAAACGATCATCTGAAGCAGCTAAGTAGTCCCCTTAAAACCCATCTAGCTAGCTACCAACGAACCAAGAAAGTCTCATTTTAATGACCGAAAACTGTACTATTTACCAAGATTGAAACCCACCCAGTCCAAGGTACATCGAATCGGCATAAATAAGGTGAGAGCGACGCTAACGCGGCAGTGAAAGAAATGCGGCGTCGAGACAAGTAATGATTGGAATAGCATTAGCCAGTAAGGCCCCGGGTTACGACAGCCAGGTGAAGCACGGATAATCGCAACAAAACTAGTCGCGGCGGAATGTGCGTGCAAAATTCAACCTTGTCGCTTCTTAATTACGCCTAAAGTGCTTAAACTGGTTTGGCGGTTCTAAGCTCTTTTGTTTTTAAGATTGCCGCTGCCGGCTAGAGCAATGAGATTTTTCCGCTGACTCACACCACGTCACGTGCCGGCTATAGCATTTCATAAGCATTGCTCCTTTACTGCTTGTCCACCTGAACGTAACCGCAACTATCCGCGTAACGCTGCGTGCATTTCGATAATAACGCGAAAGGCTCTGTTTTGGAGTACTTAACCTTGCTGGAGAACAAAAACATATTAAATACAGATTTATGTTGCCTGTTAAACGGGGTCAATGAAAAGGTTTACTTGACGAAAGTGTTGTTTGAGGCGACATTTGGGCAGGTACGGACCAAATTTTTGGCCAGTTTACTTACTCTATTAAATCTTCTATGAAAGTTTTCCGTTGTGACACGAAAATTAGCCATACAATTCTATGGTTAATTTTTGTGTCACAATGGGACTTTTTTCACTTCTTCAGTTTGTATGGCTAACTGCCGAGTCCTTATACCCATTTGCGTTAAGCGTGCGGTGGACGTAGCAGGAAAGCAGCGAATGTGGTCATAAAAACCGCGTATCATAATACTTATTTGCTGCAACCACATCTTTAACGACATCATTTCAATTCTAAACCTCGCGAATCTTTTCTATATAGGTATCATAAAATTGCCATTATTTAATCTATTTCAGGAATTTATATTAAAACACACGGGTATTCTAGGTAAGTCGCACGTAATATGTCATTACTGTTTTCAGTTTCAATGACCTAGGTACCTTACCTATCTAACTTAACCTTTAAATATTTAAATAAAAGTTATAATCTATCGGTTTCAAGTGATACAATTTTGTTAATATAAAAAACAATAAAGCTACTTCTACCTACTAAATTCAAATAAAGTTATAGAAATAGAGTAGGTAGTAGTAAATATACAGGGAGGAACATTTCCTTGGACTAAGCTGAAAGGACAGTGTTATATAAGTGACGTACAAACGATCTATTATAAATGTTAAGCTGGATTTAAAAGAAAAAAAAAACATAAAAATCGAAATATTTTATCTTAGTGACAACCCTAATACTATACATAGTTATTATTTTCATTTGAAATTGACACATGTCACAAGTCACAAGAATCTTGCTGACTTCATTGAATCTGCTGGATAGGGTTGAAACATACAGTTTTTTTCACCAAAGTTTAACAAGTTGTATCTCGGTAACCGTTAGAAATATTAATATGGTTACTAGGTGAGAAGTAAAGCACTAAACCTGATCTATATCCCATTTGCTTAAAAGTCCATCGATCTGTTCCACCCAGTATATAACAAAACAAGCTCTTGTAGAATGTAGAGTTGTGTATAATTTACAGAGTCATATCAATAACTTTGTTAGCTAAGTATTCAACGGCGTGGCGCCTAGGACTGAAAATTTAATTTGTCGTCCTTGCCGCTTAATATTCGTGTAAGGAAATATTTTGCGCTCCAAAAATCAGCAATTTCCAGTTTATGACAGCGTTGAGCCTAACATTTGCAATTTAACGGTAATTATATGCGTGTACAATACATTCTCATTATATTTCTACTCGTGTAGACTCTTGACGTCTTATTAAATCTTAATGTGTATCTAGTCGGACCCCACATTATTTATAATCGACCTCCGCTGCTATGCGTAAACAGCCGGTGTTAGATATTAACTAAAACCATGTTCCTAATAAAATAAATGATTATGTCCGCTGGATGCGGGTGGCGCAGGACCGAACATTGTGGCACTCTTAGGGAGTAACTCCAGCAGTGGACGTCTTTTGGCTGATTTATGATGATGATGAGTAATTTGTAAAGTTCCTCCCGTTTAAATGCATTGCATATTCAATTATTCACGCAGGTTATTATCGAACATTTGTTGGTTATCGGTAGTAAACTACCTACTTTACGTCACACCTGGCCATAATGTGTGTTTTACTGCACGCTGCGCGTACGGTAAAACTCGCATTGTGGCCAGGTGAAGACGTAAAATTGTGTACTCACCACGGGCAGTAAGAAAGAAAGCCCTCTATCGCATATTTACAACCCTCGCCTGCGGCTCGGGTCACAAATACCTGCGATTTCGGGCTTTCTTTATTTTACAGCCCTTGGTAAGTAATGTACTATAATGAAATGAAATTTATTTAGGTATGCATAGAGTTAACATATCGATAGGGCTTCATGCTAAAGGGGCGTATAAGCAAGAACCCTATTATTGCTTATACGCCCCTTTAGCATGAAGCCCTCGATATACAATTAAAAGGCATCATTCAAGAAGTCATTGGTATTATAATAACATTTGTGGATGAGAAAGTTTTTAACTAGATTCTTAAATAAGTGTATCTTCTGTGATTTAAAACTATCGGGTATCTTATTAGGTAATAAAATGCATAGGTAATTCTGTCTGTCTGTCGGCTCACTAAACATATGGTAGCGTTATGCACGATGAATTCATCAATATGCATGCATCAAATTATAATGAGCATTTATGCACCAACGTAATCAGATAAGAAACATTTCCTTAAACTGGCATTTCCATTGCGATTTCTAATCTGACTTGCGTCCATTATTCAAAATTGTGGGATCGTTACAAGTAGGTACATAGTTATTTTAAACATTGTTTGCGCCTAAATCTGCGAACGTAACTTTCAAATACGGATCTTTGTTGCGGCATACAATGCCTCGGCTTCTATCACTATCACCTATAAATTCATAAATGGAGGTTAGTATGATAACTTTCTAGCTGTTCTCAGGCGAAGCTGATCTAATGATTCGGATGCGGCGGCGTAATTGCACCCTTTTCTGTGTAATTTTGTTTGCTGTGGGTTTTCTGGTTGCCATTGTCAATGTTAAGGCTGAGGGTCGATTTATCTAATCGGTATTATGAGATCTTTACTGGAGTGCAGTTAGTTTTTAGTGTTTTTCCGTAAGAGCCTTATCACACTTGCGATTTCCAAGCGTATTTTGTATGAAGGGATCACGCAGCGTGTTCGCCGCGACTGATAATTGTATAGAAAATACGCTCGCAAATCGCAAGTGTGATAAGGCTCTAAGTTATAAAGAGAGCCAAATATTTTCAATATTATGGTCATATTTTTGTCTTTTATCGCTGTAGATAAAACAATCGTTCGCGGGTTGTGGGTGTGATAGTCACGGTTGTCTCAATCCGTCTCCGTACTCAGGTTTATTTTCATTGCTGGTAAGTACCTAACTAGAATAAGGAAGATTAAAAAAAAAAGATAAATAACGTCACACTTATCGGCCCCAGCTAGAAGTCTCTACATTAAGGGGATGCCTTGATTTGAGTCGTACACGCCCCCTAGACAGAGACACGCTGATGCTTTCCGCCCACGAGAAAAAGAGATGTAACACTCTTCGGGAATCGCTGTTTTGGACAAATTTCGATAAATACCTAACTTAGAGAAGGATTATTAAAATTTCATAATGTGAGTTTTTAGATGAGATAAATTACTATAGTATTTACTTGATTGTGTCGTAAAATAATGTATCGTTTGAGTAGGCTGAGTAAAAAAAGGAAAATACAGACCCAACTTTGGATTTTTTTTCTATCGAGGAAATTTTAAGCAATCCATAAAATCAGATGAACAATCATATAGTCAAGAATCATATATCTGAAAATCAGACCTTATTGTTTCTTAATCTAGTCAGAACGGCGTTTCAAAGCACGCTATATTTTCCAATGCACCGCCTTAACTAAGGTATTTAAACGTCCCACTGCGGGACACTGGCCCAATTCTTGACACTTTCAATCTTAATTCATAACAACAGAGGTTAACAATACATGTGAATGAAATACTTTGGGACGTTTACCCTAGTAAACAATTACGTGCCAATCGCTATTTGGGTAAGCCGTGGAGCGTTCAAACCGTGACAAAATCACCAAGTTTGAATGAAAACAAATAAGCTCGCTTTTCTACTTGCAATATATATTAAAACTAAATGCCACCATGAGGTTTTATTCAGCAATAAATCGTTACATAAAAGTGTGGCGATTAAAACGCTCCGCGGCATTACCCATTTACTCCCGGGACGTAGGTAGATATATTTGCTTCAAGTGACGTTTGATTGAACCGTGAGCTCACGCTCTCAATGTGTCAAATCGGAATTAAAAAAACTGTATCATAACGATTGAACCAAGCGGAGTAATGGTCGTATTAAGAGTCATTTTCATTTTTTTTTATCAAGTTATCATCATCATTGTCAATAGTCACTTCATTTGCAATAGTAATTTTAAAATTTCGGTCAAAAGTTTACTCAGAACTGTGTCATAACACTTTGTTTTAAACTCTATTATTGTCTGTCAAGTGATTTGGAAACGGGTCAATGTTCTGCCGACAATTGGTGCCCTCTGACCAGTCCCGCAATTCTGTAACTTGTTTTAAGCTCACCTCAACGCTCACCTACAAATATATCTTGAAGCCGCGTTTCGTTAGTAAGAATGCGTAAGTAAGGGGTCTAGTTTCATTAAGCGTGACGGGTGGGGTGCGGCGCATGAGCGCGTAAAGAATAACAGTCCAGAGCGAGCGTTCGGTGATAGTCGTGCAATGTTATATAGGTATACTGTATAATGCCCGGGCCACACTAACGAGAAATGCCATTAATTATCGCGATAATGGACGTTATCAGTACGGCCACACTACGATTATCGCGATAATTAATGGCATTTCTCGTTAGTGTGGCCCCAGCATAAGAAAGACGATGTACGTAGTATACGCACATACTATGGTATTGCTATATTGCCTACATACTAATAATTAAAAGAAGTACCTATCTACTTAAATAATAGTAGATTACTGCAGACGCAGAGGCCGTGAAGTAAGGGATTGCTGGACGTGATTGGGGTAGACGGCCGAGTCGTAGGCCAAGAAGAAATGTAGGGAGCCATAAACAAGAAACTTCATGTCCTCATTTCGTGATATTAACGCGTACATTTCCGAGCATGTTTGAGAAAAGGAAATTACGTAAGTAGTATACGTTAGCTATTTTAAAATAATAAACTGATCCAGGGCATACAATATGTCGACTCTGAGCACCCGCAATATATTATTTAGAGTCGAGGAGCAAAGTAAAGGCACACAGATATACAAACGACCAAACTTCAAGGAAAACGAAAGTATAAATAAATATTATTTACTAGCTTCCGCCGGGATAAAAGCTATACTTACTATATTTTAATCCAGGTTATAAAACGTCTTTTTGTAAAATTTCATCCAAATCGGTTGAGCCGTTTAAGCATGATTGAGTAATAAACATCCAAACATCTAAACATCCAAACTTTCGCATTTATAATATTAGTAGGATAGTAGGATTATACTTAATGGAGAGTATTTTACCAATACGCAAAAATATGTTTTTTTTAATCCTTAATCTTTATTACTATTATTTTAAATGCGAAAGTGTGTGTGTTTGTATGTCTGTCCTTCTTTCACGTGGCAATGGAGCGTCGTATTGATCTATTTTTTTTGTATGGAGATAGTTTAGAAGCTGGAGACATCGGCTACTTGGTGGACATAGGCTACTTTTTCCAGCGGGAAAACATCTAATTCCCACGGGAAAATTCAATATGTTACATTTTCCTATAACCACGCGGGCGAAGCCGCGGGCATCAGCTAGTAATAATATAAGACCAGGGCTGTTATTCGCTACGCGCTAATGCACCTCACCCCGCCGGTCACCCGTCACGAAACTAGACCTCTACCTACGCTTAGTTACTACGCATCGCGGTGTCAAGATATATTTATGGGTGAGCGTTGAGGTGAACTTAAAACAAGTTACAGAATAGGGGGGCAGGTGTACGTAAACATCGTCGATTGTCCTTCGTCAACGATTTGTCATTGAAAATACAGGCGTGGCTAAAAGAGCAAATGGTGCAAGAATCTTCGAAGTGGTTTTTGCTTTAAATTAGTTTCGATGCCATTCTTGATTATTTTGGGATCCTAATTTTGGATTTTTAACTGTATAGGTAAGCCACGAGAAAAACAAATTATACTTAGCCTAAATCCTGCCTATGACTCATTTACACAGGTAAATGAAAATTAGGTATGCTTATAACACTCTTAAACATTACTCATGTAAAGGCTCAGCTTCTAGTAAGTAAGTAAGTAAGTGATTCATTTGTAAACATAGGTTACAGGATGGTGGTGGAAAAGGTACAGTGTGGCGCTATGTTTCGCCGATAGGCATACAAATTTTAAATCTAACGTGACATTTAAATTCACTATGCTTAAAACTTATAAGTAGAATAAGCTTAAATTACATTACATCACAACACAATTGCATTACATTATGTCCGGATATACATTAAATTCGTAAATAATATTAAAAATACTTAAATAAAATAAAAATAAAAATATCAACCAAATTAAACATTACAATGATATAAAGAATTCAATTAAATTTGTCCGCAAAAAAGTCTGTCAAGGAATAATAACATTTGTCAATGACTAATTTACCTAAATTATTTTTAAATATCTTGAGTGGTGCCAGTCTTCTACCATGGACGGTGGAGTTGCTTTTTGTATGGACTGCTTTGGTGCAGTTTGGCCAATTCAGGTAATCTCCAGTGTACTAGACTCGGCAAGTGACAATAGCAAAGTTGATACTTATAATTATCTGGCCTACTAAAACGTCAACTTCTGCTAAGATTCCTCGTAAATTATCTCAACGATTGAACTTAGATCCTATTCATAACACTAACAAGTCATGTCAATTACTTTATAATTAGCCATTTGAATAATCCGATTCTCTGATTATCCAGATAATTATCTGCTGATTATGATTATAGGTAAATTATAGCCTGATTGATGTGGGAAGCTTAGACACAGGAAAAACGCGAAGCTAAACCTCTGTAAGACCCATATGGGGACACATCACAGGATCGCTGGTCATAGGCAAATAGTAAATCAAAAACGCGTCCTGATGCTCTAGTATAAGTTTTACTGAAACAAAACATTACGACCGCGTTCACGTTTAGCTGTCATCCCATACAAATTGAGGGTAAAACGCAAACGCGATCGTAAAGTTTTGTTTCGGCAAAACTTAGTGGAATCTTTTGCTGTAAAAAGAGCACTACAGATGTTCGCATATAGCACTCGCGACGCGACGTAGGTACCTATCTTTTTTTGCGTACCTAATGTTAAAAGGCAAAGACACATAAACACATAGGCAATGTTTACTGACGTCAATCATTCTTGATTATGAATAGACAACGTATACTTCCTACAGACGGACACTATTAGACAATTCACTTTTTGTACATACAGGTAAAACCAATAGGTACAATATGAGATTATCGCATATATAAGCTGTTGTTGTTAATATAATAAGCTACAAAAAACATTAGAAAACCAAGGGACTCAGATCGAAGGTCATGGGCGTTGGGAGCCCCTTAATAAAATCAGTTTGTTAATTTTATTTCACATTTAGTAAGATTTCATTCATTACAGAAACTAATTGGCACGCGCTACGGTGATGAGGCCTAATGATGACTATGAAGTAAATGGAAAACAAGGTCCCCAGACACAGAAGTAGGCCGTATTACAAATGTCTTTGACTAAATTTTAATTGATTAATTAGTAGTCTAAATAGCCTTAATTTACTGGGTTTGAACGATCAGGGGTTCAGCAACGCAATCTAACGAACGACTAAATTGCAGCGGTTTTTCACGTAACTATGCCGTGAAGCGAAAAGTAATAAAATATCAAATAGATAACCATTCAGATTTATTACAGCAATGCTTAATAAGTTTCAATTTTATGAGCGTTACAGAATTCGTTCGAATACGGAAGCCAAAATAATTTAACCGGTGTAATTATAGGTAATAATCACACTATGATAGTCCACTGTTTGCCATTTCAGCATGATGTTGTACATACCTATATAATATTGCTGTAATTAGGTACTTTGTACAGATACAAGTACCTACCTGCCTGCGCGTGATCTGATCATACATACGTAAAACACAGGAAAGCTTATAAACATCGCTTTGAATCGTCTTTAATTCACAAATCCTCAAATTCCACAACGTTGTTGTCTTACTTCATTCGTTTGTATGCAAATTAATTGAATGAAAACAATTATCAATTTGTCAGTTACCAATGGAAATAACACAATGCCGCGAACAACAAAACGATAAGCAGTGCAACGACTTATCATGGGGTTTATTTACCTATTTTATTAAAACCGCTTTATACTTACCTATAGGTAAGTAAGCATTATAATGCTTATTCGTATCTAAATCTAAGATAACAAAAATCATACTCGATTCGAGCATGGCTGTAAAAAAAAGTAAAAAACACAAAAGGAAACGTTTAATTTCGTTCTAGGTATAGTAGGTATACCCATAACAGCCCAGATAAGGTAAAACGTCGAAGTCCTCGACACTAGCCCAATGCCACTTTCAATCGTTTTGAACCCCAACAGTTCAGTTCAGTTTGGGTTTGACTTTCAATTGGTTTGACTGGTAGAGAATGCCATATGGCATTAAGTCCGCCTTTTGTACGATAAGTTTTCTTTTGTGCAATAAAGTTTAAATAAATAAATAAATAAATCGTCATATTACTTAGCAACAACAGGTGTAAAACTTAGGAACGTTTTGAATATTTAGCTTACTATTAACTTCATTCAGCAATTAAATCCGAGTATCCTTTTCCATATTGACCAACCACTTAAAAGAAAAAGTGCCTATGGCACTTGTACTATTATCTATTCTGTGCTATGGCGGACAAATCGGAAAATGGAATGGCGGGAGAGAGTAACTAACTGAACGATTATTGCCTCAGATAGTGTATATTATGATGGCACTTAGACAGTTATGTGTGTAGTTATAAATATTTATACATCTAGTCGGACGAGGGCACTTAACTGCTTAACGACACACACACCACAGACAGGGATATACGGGACGTCCAATTAAACTAAACAGATGCAATTAAAGCAATAAAATAAAAGAGTCATACTTTTGCTCATAAATCATCGGCTTTCGAAGTGGCTTTTGCGACCACAAGAAATATTTTGATGACAGAAGAAATAGATCGCAGCTAAGCCAATTCACTTTGAAACAATAGCGTCAGGCTATACTAGAGCCAACCACGAGATTATGATCCAATTTATTTCACCGTTGAAAGAATCAACCATAATATTCAGCGCACTAGAACAATTTCATGGTGCAATTCGAGGTGTTTCGTGAGCGTAACGTAGGTAGTAGTGCGCCTCTCACACAGCCTTGCGCAACCTACCTTCGGTTCCTTGCAGACACTCCAACTCCACCGTGTAGTCCCACAGGTCCAGGGAGTTGAGCCCGTTCAGCTCCCAGGAGTTGAACGAGTCCGGTTGGTCCTGTTCCTCAGTCATCTTCCATGGGTCACTCGCAAACCAAGGTAGCCGATGGCGTTTTTTTTAAGTGGCAGTTTTCGCCATATTTGACGCCGAACGGCGGAATGCTGCGGCGTGCCCTCGGCGGCGGCGCAACTCGGACTGAGCCGCAGTACCGCGCACCGCATTGCAATTACGCCGGCCGCCTCTCGGAACGGAACCCAATCCACAATCTCATTTCTTTCGATTACTTGCCGATAGCAGAAGAAATTAACGAATGTTATCTTACTAATGTAACACATAATATAACAAAAAACTAGAGTCTGTTTCGGAGAAAGTGATTCGTCTCGCGATGGGTGAAGCAATCAATCAAGATTCTTGGTGTGGCGAGTATGTGTGCAAAATTATGGGCTGTTGTCGCTCTATAAAATGAAATCGCTCGATCTTTATTATGCAGCGCTTCTTTACTTTCCCGAAGGTCAATTACGGTGCATTATCTATAATTAACTCAAGAGTATTTAATATTGTCTGATACTGAGACACGAGACATTCTTTCTTGTAGATAAGCCAGCAAATGCAGATATGTATGCATTAATCATGGATTTCTTCACCTACAAGGCTATCTTATATTTTCATATTAAGGGTCCTGTCCATTTTATAGCAACTGTAGATTTTAATTGTGTACCTAATTAATATTATAATAAAAAGGCGGGTTTTTTCCCCGATGCATTGCGATGGAACAGGTGCGTCCGCGGCACGGCTGATCGCGCCTGACGGTTGACTGCACTCGACCTATTTAAATCATGCTGTGTATGCCAGCCACGTGTATTGTTATGGACAAAGTTACGCTGTATGCAATCATCTGAGACTCCAAGAGCGTTAGAGGGCTTGCTTGTTTACATTAGATCGCCAGGTGTTCCCGTAGTCTTCAGGCGCTGTGAGAAAAGCATGGCGCTATTGGTTGTCGACTGTTTTCCGCTGTGTGGTGCTATTTCTTGATATTTATATATTTTGAATAGGTATCCTCTTAGAGATAGTAATGGGGTTTTTGCTACGAGTATACTATCTACTTGAATGTGCATTTTCTAATTTATTCGTTAATTTTAGTTCTTACCTACATCTAGGCACCACATACGAGTAAGAATATCCTCGTATCGGCTACGCGCATCTTATAACGATGACAGGGAACGTCGAAACGAAAAAAGATAACACTAGGTACAAGTTGAAATATAATTGTTCACAAAGAGCAATTAGATAAGTGCCTTCTTATCATCGTTGTAATTAACGAGTCCAAATTACAGATAATAGATAACTAATCTATAGACCTACAGGACAACAGGACGGATATAAAGAAGGATCATACGATATCTCTGACTAGTGATTGGCTTTTATGGGATCTCTGGCCACCTGTCATATGAGTCAATGTAAGAATATGGATAATAGGGAGATAAAATAATATTTTGAATCCTTCGCAAGTTCGTTGCAAATCTAATCTAAGGGAGAAAAAAATCCTGGATCTCCTCCTATCTAAATAGCTTTTTGTAGCTCAATAGGGCTTAACTACTAAAATCTGCAAAATACGTTGAAACAATAACTATCGAGGAAGTTCAACATAAACATACTCTCTACTGAAAATGTCAAACTGAAGTATAAGAACTAATTAAGTATAAGTTTCTTATCATTGAGACAGAGATAGTGAGAAGATATTTTGAATGTTGTTGTGTTTTAGTTGAGGCAGTTTGTAGTTGTTTGCACTACTACTCGTCTTTATATTCTTACCGACGAATGTTTTATCTGAGACATTAACGCGATCAAGCTAGCTAGGTTAGTAGCATGACATAAAGATCGTACTTCCAAAGTTGGCAGTGAACCACGAATACCGCCGAAATAAACGCGATCTTTCTTATAAATTGGCGGTTACCAACGAACTAAACCAAGAAGCACACAATGCCGGGTATTGCGTGCAGCTGCCGCCAAAACGCTCATTACCCAATATCGTGTGTCAGCGTCCGTTGCATCAATAGCAACACGAATGTTTGGGATCGTTGACACACCAACACCACATCCATCTCAATTTGCTCCCTGTGTCACGCACATCGCATCGCGCCGCGTAACTCGTTATTCCCAAAGAGCATTGCTTGGAAAATGCGGTGGGAGCATAACAATTTGATTGTACCTAATTTGTTTATAGTGGCGAGGCGTTTTTGTTTGACCTGGGAGACTGTTTTCCCAATTGGGTGCTGTTTAAAATGCAATTGTCTTATTTTGTTAAAGCTATTTGAAGACCGAAGCGACTATCGCAGCAGAAAACAGAATGGTCGTTGTCATTTGTCTTACTTTAATAGGATTTCTTAATTTACCGAAGCGTTCTTTCTGATCTCTGTATCGACTTCTATTTGTAGGTACTATTTATATACGTCAATATTTATGATGATGAAATTTCCATTAAGAGGATGCGTTTGTTTTACACGTGTTAGTCGTTTAGATTAATGCTCTTTCTCTGAGGGAGATACACGAACGAAATTTGTCTCGTGTTTGATATTCATTCTAATAGGATTCATCAGCTTGACTGGGCAAATGTTACCAGGGTTGCATAACTGGCTTTCAAAATATTTTGCTCAGCACACGTATCAGTCTAGTGCGGGGTGGGGTATAATCACTCATGACTTGTGAAATTAGTACAATTGCTCGGATTACTTATTGTAATGATCCTTGACACTAGGTTTTTTCGTCTTTGTTTGTAATACTTTATTATGGGTCTGGGGTCATTGCATGGCGTTACGCGGATTTATACATGTATCTATAGGTATCTCCACTTTCATGTATCTTTAAAAAGCAGAACGAATAAAACAATCGATGAAACTTAACCGAGGTAGAGGTGAGGTTGGGCACAGCGAAATGTCATCCCGCTCGAATTTGGAGCAGCCCAACTGGGGAAGTACCTCCGCCTTGCGGAAGACCACAGCCATAATAACACTATACTACTTGCTGTGTAGTAGTATTGTGTTCCTGGAGGTGAGCAAGGTCGCCAGAGCTCCCGAGGATGCGTGTGTTGAGAGCGAGGGAATTTGTTCCTTCAGCTGTCAACACGGCGAATCCTCAAACATATTTTTTGCATGCGTCTATAGGCTGCGGTGTCCGCTTACCATCAGGCGGGCCGTACGCTTGTTTGCCACCGTCGTTGTATTAAAAAAAAATGAATTTGACGCAAATTTATAAACAATTATCAATTACTTAGGCGGACGGGCCCGGCGGCGCGCCGACGGGCGGCTGCCATTGCCAAATATTTTTCAAAGCTTTATCTCTTTAGGAATAACGTCTAAATTCGACCTATTCGAATTTGCAAGAACAGCACAACAGCAGACGGCGGTGGCGACCAAAATATCAATTTGTTTTTGCCGTTGGTAATAATTTTTCTAAGCTTTATCTCTTTAGGAATAACGCCCAAATTCGAACTATTCGAATTTTCTCAATAGCAAAACGGTGAAGGATGCGTTGGTATTATTACAAATTTATTTGCAGAATATGCTATTGCAAAAAGTGTTTAACGGCTTTATACTCTTACGAATAGCGTTCAGTTTTGAATGAAGTCGAATCGGCTAGCAGCAAAAAGTGACCTCCTTCACATCTGACGTCACAAAACGTCGCGTATTTAACAATTTTCCCCATCCCAAAAAGTGCTCAGCGCCGCTAAAGAAGTTTTCACTTCAAAACTAAAAAAATAGCTACGGTAGACAACAGGCGGTCTCATCGTTAAAGAGCGATCTCTTCCACGCAACCTTATTTGAAAGCTATTATAAACATTTACACAATAAAGCAAGTCTTTGTTTGGCCCTACCTACGGTTGAGTGGTAGTAACGCATCTTAGGAACTAAAACTTGGGTGATTTAAACATTTTAAAAAAGCAACATAAATACAACCAATTCAGAACCTCCTTTTTTTAAGTCGGTTAGGTAGTTACAAAAAGACTGAAATCGTGGAATATGAAGTTATTAAACACCAAACTGCCTCTATACTGGGTAGTTTGAAAGTAACAACCGCTAGCTAAAATAGAGCAATTTCGATGAGTGCCCACTAATTACACCGACTACACTACGCTCCATTCAACTCTCGAGGACGCTATGCATTGGTTCAACCGTACCATTATTCGAACAGGTTTAGTATTTCACTATTATTATACTGCATTGATGGATTTTGATCCGTGTCCGAAAGCAATTATATTTTTATAGAATACTAAGCGGCCCGGCCCGGCTCGCACGGATTATCTGTTTTCCCGTAGGAATGAAGCATTTTCCCGCGGTAAAAAGTAGCCTCATGTTCATCAGGGATAACGTCGGCTTCTAATGGTAAAAGATTTTTTCAAATCGGTCCAGTAGTTTCGGAGCCTATTCAATACACACAAACAAACAATCAAATCTTTCCTCTTTATAATATTAGTGTAGATTATTATATTACTAGCTGCCCGGCCCGGCTTCGCATGGATTACCCGATTTCCCGTAGGAATGAAGCATTTTCCCGCGGTAAAAAGTAGCCTATGTTCGTCAGGGATAATGTCGGCTTCTAATGGTAAAATATTTTTTCAAATCGGTCCAGTAGTTTCGGAGCCTATTCACTACAAACAAACAAATAATCAAATCTTTCCTCTTTATAATATTGGTGTAGATGGTCTAGATTATTATATAGTGTAGATAGTGTAGATATATTGAATACTTATTGTCATGCCATCTATTTATGTATCGGTTTAAGAAAGTTGTGTTCTTACTAATCTGGGCAATGTAGGTAAAAGGTATTTTGCGTTCCGATACACGCCCCCTCCAAGAATAGTATCTATACGCTTTTTACACGACTGGCCCAACGAAAAGCAGTGTAATGTTTTTGACTTTTGAGTACGCAGAGCTAAATATTATGTCAAAAATGTTCCAAATTTGTTGATTAGCCTAACCAGATTGAATAGCATTGAGTCTCCCGTAACAAAACTCCCTCATATGCCTATGGATGCCAAGGAATCAACTGTACCATTGTAATTTTTAATCATTGTTATTTGCTAAATTATAAGTGTCATGCATGACGCATTGGATAAACTGTAATGTCATGGATACTCAATTATTTAATAAATAAATAAATTTATAAATAAATAAGTATACACAATTCCTTTTGATGCAATTACGTTCCAACCGCAAACAGTGAACATTGGAGTCGATAGGTCCTCTTCTTCGGCTAACGAAAAATTCCTCGAATCGGTTAGAGAAAGATGGCAAGATTGGGACCGTCTCTATACGGATGCATCTAAGTTCAAGGATGGGCGGGCCCATAGGATGTGCCTTCATTTACGACAATCTTAACTCGGTACATAAATTCCAACTGCCCAATATCTGCTCTATACACTGGGGAGTGTTTTGCCATTTTGAAGGCTGTGAATTATGTCAAAGAACACAGGCTGGTAAATATTGTTGAAGTGAAAACTTCTTTAGCGGCGCTGTGCACTTTTTGGGGGAAGGGTTTTTTTTACTGATAATATGTTTTCACTTCTGCCGGCACTCCCGGAGTGCAACCCGGTCTTTTTTCGAACAGTCTTAGCTCTATCCAAGCCATTACAAGTAATGCAAATAAAAACTGGGCCAAAGCACCGTTGGTTTGCCTCATCAAGGAGGCTCTCCTAACCTGCAGACTTCTTAATCTAGAAGTAACCCTATCCTGGATCCCCAGCCACAAGGGTATCCATGGGAACGAACTGGCTGATATAGCAGCCAGGGAAGCAGGAGTAAACGGTAATAGTTCTATTTTCCGATGTTTTAGCAAGGACTTAAGACGCGATCTCCTCGTTAAAATTATACTCAACATGGGCGGCATTATGGGCCGCTGATAATATGCTGCAGTACTATCATTGGCAAAAGAATATTCCGTCTACTCCTTGGTTTTTTAAATTTAAATAAAAAAAAAATGTTACCAGTTGCATCATACGTCTCAGGCTAGGCCATGTGTGTTCCCCTCAATTTTTATATAAGATTAAAGTTAAAAATTGCGCGGAATGTCTGTGCGGGCATGGTATTGGTTCGATTGAACACATTTTTTTCGAGTGTCCTACAACCCAATTCTCCCTCTATGACCTACTAATAAAACATAAAGTTCAACTCCCCACTAATGTTAATGGCCAGTTCTCTGGCCAGTTCTAATCTTTTTATTCACTATTATTATTGCTATTCATAATATATAGTATTTCTGTATGATTATATAGGCCCCCGGCAATTATTTTAGGTGCACTCCACAGATCGGTAAATCCAAATCTCCCTCCACTTGACATTGGCAAAGTGCCTAAGTAGCAAAAAGCCACAAAATACGGAAAAAATAAAAAGATTATGTCCTGGCGAACGAAAAAGAGATAAATTAATATATCTATAAATTTTGTTGTATTTTGCTTTGTTGATGGTCAAACTATTTAAAATACTAAATACTAGATGTGTCAGAACGGTAAATATTACCTACGATATTTTTGGCATTTTTACTAATTTGCCTCCATTCAAACATTCGGATAACTTTATAACGATCGTTGAATACTTAACAGTTAGGTAGGTGTGGCTTTGTGAGTAAGAAAATACTTGTGGTTGTCCTTATGTTTACACGAGCGAAATTGTGGACACAGGCCTCCAAGCGCAGTTATATGATTTCTACCAAAGACATGTACCTACTACTAAATAATAAAAATTGCCAGTTTCCCCGCTCACTTGATTTCGAATTTTAAAAAAGGTACAGTCAGCATCACATAGTTAGTAGCAGCCAAAGTAGCCAAATAAATCGGAACACATCCTTATTCCTATAGTAATAAAGACGTGTTCCGATATATTTGGCTATTTTGGCTGCTACTAACTATATGATGCTGACTGTACCTAGCCTTCGATTGGTGGCAACTCCACCATCAGTTTAGGGGTCCGCGAAATTGACAACTGTGGTTGCCACAAGCAAGTGAGTGGATAGGAAGATGCTTTCCTTCGAAATTAAAGTTTTACTATGGGTTTGTTCAGGCGAAGTCCCATCGTCATACGAAATACAGATGGGGACCTTAAATGACATTATACTCGTCTACGCTGTATTTACAAGCTTAATATTAACTTTTACAATTCGTCCGTAAGTCGTTCTCCCGGCCCAGAAGCAGAACCGTTCCGTCGTATCACAAAACGGAAAGCATATTCTCTACTAAACAACACAGAAAAATCAAGCTGTGGAAGTTCGCCAGAGGACAAAAACAGGCTAAAGCGTTAATCAAAGGGTTCAATAATAAACTGTCGAAAGAGCTATTACAACTCATAGGCAGGAAACCTGCGCAGTGACGAGAATCCTGACAGGACATTGCAAATTAAACAAACACCTGTTTCAAATTGGTATGAAATAGGTCGCAACTTGCAGGTTCTGCCAGGAGACAGAGGAAACAGCAATGCACATTTTCTGCTGCTGCACAAAAGAAGTACCTACCTAATACCTAAGGGCGGCACATCGTGCACCCAGAAGAGGTATACCACAATAAATCACTTCGAAGGTCGTCTTCGGTGGAAGCGGCATATAAAAAAAGGCCCACAAAACAGCAATAATAATTTTGCTGGTTGGCCCTCTGGTTTGCTGGTTGGCCCTCTGCTTTGCTGGTTGGCCCTCTGGCCAATTACGCACAAGCCAGTTCCAAGCAAAAGGGTCCTGCGAGGCCCGGCTTGCAGACAGCCAAATAAAATAAAAAAAAGAAACAATAATAATAAAAAGTCGTTCTACAAAATTTGTAAAAAATTACGCTTGTGTAAGTCTGGCCCCGTAGCATGGATGGCGTTATCACGCGATAAGTGACAGGATAGGCGCGTCGTCTCGTTCTATCGAACGGTGTCAGCCAGGGACGGAAGCTCTATCCTGTCACTTATCGCGTGATAACGCCATCCATGCTACGGGGCCTGGTGACAGTTCAGTATTAAGGTAGACACCATCAAGCTGGTCTGACGACGCGACGGAGACAGGTGACTGAGAATTCTCTTGTATTTTGTTCACCCTTTTCTACTTCTGAGATTCAAATCCTCAGATATTTCCGGGTGAGGCAATAGGCAGAGCACAACAAAATGTTAAACAGTTTCTTAAACAAGGAAGCCAGTTAGCCGCAGCCACAACTCCATCACTCAGTTTCGCAAACTCCTATAATAATTCCCTTACTTTCAAGTGAATACTCTAATAGCGAAATAATACGATTGAGTTTTAAAGTACACCATGAAGGAAGATGTGAGCTTGTGATAGTTACTCTTCGAAATGTCAGGCCATCACTGGATCGCGCCGCGTGCGCAATTTGTTGAAAGTCGAATCAATTTGTTTTAGAAAGTAGATTGTCTATGGTCTGGCAGTTTGCAAAATAAATTTGTTTTAAAATCGGAATGATTACCAGAATTAAGGGTGACGACAAGGTAAGAACACGAAGGTACATCATTTTAGTATTAGTAAAGCCAGACCAAGATATAGATATATAAAGCTTGTAATAAAGCCAGTGCAATGTGCATAAAATAGTGTTTCTCCATAAATTTTCCACGGGCATTCAAATTAGTGTTTATTGTTTGAAAGATTCGCTTCGCTTTGATCCACAACAAAAAAAAATGCTTCGTTCCGACTTATTTCTCGATTGTCCATGAGAGGCTGCCTAGCTGTGCCATCCTTATTTTTGACACCTGGGCAGTTTATATTTGGTGGTAAAAAATATACATACACATTGGCGAGGAAACTAAATCTATTCGTTACAGTTTTCAATTTGTTACGTTTTGGTCATTCTTTTGAAAATCCCCGGTTTGTAATGAGTTACGAAACAGGAAATAATTGTCTCAATTGGCAGTCGAGTCCGGAGTCCGTCATCCTCACAGTCCACTAACCTACCATTAAAACGGACTCGATTAATGTGTATATGTCGCAGGGAAATGGCCAAAACAAATTTCTAAGGAATATGACCAAATCACGCATGGATGTTACAATGGCGAATCCATTTTATCATTTGTCTAGAAAAAATCAGTCATTTGATCAAATCCCTGAATCTGTTTAGTGAAATGATGAAATCAGCCGAAAAAAGGCAACTCGTTTTTTCATTTCAACAGATTTGTTTAGTGATTTGATAAAATCCCTGAAAAACGTCAGTGAGTTGACAAAACGAACCCGCAAAGCCAACTCGTTTTATCATTTCACTAGACACGTTTAGTGATATGATAAAGTCTCTACTGTAGGTAACGCAGTACAGGTGATTTGATCAAATCTCTGAACTGGTTCAGAGTTACTCTACACATCAAATCTCTCACATGATTTAGTGAAATGGTAAAACAAAATGTCAAAAGTAGGCCTATCACAATTGTGTCTTAAATCAGTTTTTTTATAGGTGGTTGTAAACCGGAATATAATAACTTTTAATGGGATCGAACATATAATCTATGTAACAGTCAGACATTTCTATAGATTAGATGAATTAATCAGAGGAATGTTGTGTGTGAATTTATCGTGTCGGTCGTCTTCAGTTCGGTCGGTAGAGCCGTGTATAATTCCCTATCATCACATTGGGAAATAATTTTATTTATAACCCTAAAATACTGTAAACGATGAGTGTCCAGTAGAGTAAATACATAATTACGTATGTACATTTACACCTACTCCGTTATTTTAACTACTAAAATCTTGCTTTTTGTAGACATTGTCTACCATAAATATTTCTACCATACTATGTCTACATAATGTCGTCTAGATTGTATGTCTACGCTGCCTGCTGCTGTCTGGCTAGACTCTTATTAAAAACAATTTAGCCTTACGTAGATGGTAGGTTAAATCTTGAAAAAATCGTGAGTTGAACCCGCGGTTGCGAAAAAATGCAAATATAGTGATAAAAAAATGTGGGACCCTAAACATAATAAATACGAGTACACACCGACGAACGGTTAAACACCTTTTAAAGAAGCGCTACAGACAATGACAGTAGGTACCTACGTACTTGGAATAAAGTGTACATACGTACGTTTTTTAAATACCAAATAAGTACATTAATTCAATTCATTGTTCCCGAGCCCTTTGAACCTGGCAACAACTTGCGTTCTAAGTAGGGCAAGCCTCGCGTGTAAACGCACATCTGTGTCTGTGTTGATTCTGGGCCAACTGGGACGCCATGTTTCATTCCATGGCTACTTACCGTAAGGTTGAGTGGATCGTAAAAATAAGAAATAATGTACGGTAGTGCATGGTGAGTATGCTTTTAGCTTTGGTATCTAACGTACGTAGATTGACCTATATAATACACTTGGAGTAGCGAACTTCGACAGCGATAGCTATGGTGGAATTAAACTGCTCTTCCAGGGACTTTTCAGATTTAAGCTATGGGTATTTTCGGGAACTGTGATCTGTTCCGAAGAGTCAACGTGCATGCGTCTGGTCTGAAATAATAATTATTCCGAAACTTAAATTCCGATAGTCATATGCCGCTAAACAAAACGCGGAAAAAATCCAGCCCCCAGAAGCATCTGAATCCTTACTAAAATGTAACCTCAGCAGGGTCAAATGGTGTCAAGCTCCCCCTAAACCAAAATCCTCTATCGGCCACTGGGTATTATGGGTATCTACACATGTTAAACTCATAACAACCCCCGCTTGTGTCGGGGATTAAAACGGCAAAAATATGTCATGACCTTTTATCAAATTTATCAATACGCTACAACTGCCACTTCATTAGTAATAATAGTACCTACTTAATAATTTTTAGACTCGAGAGAAGGGCAAACAAATTAGTTCATCATTATTAAAGCACGTGGTGTCTCGTGATAACAACAAAACAAGTAACTCAATTAACAAAGTAAAGTAATGATCGTTAAACGTAAGCAGTGTTATCAAATAACATATTGTTTTGATACTTTCGATTATAATGATGAAATACAAAGTCTAAATATAAAGTGGTCGTCGAGTGGTAACTATTATTATTCAGTAACATTTTATTTGCTACTAGTGGAAGACCATTTACAATATGGGTGGTCCTGGAAGTTGGTACCTATTTACTTATTTAGGTACTTACCTATAATTAACTAACTTACTTATTCGTTTCTTAAATTATGAGTTCATTTCGTTCTCTAGTGCGAGTCCGCCCCTAGAATATTTTGACCCTTTATTTAACAAAAACAATAAATAAAAAGCAAACTTTGTGAACAGGCCAAGGCCCCTTTTGTTGCTTGTAAAAGAAAAATGAGCGGGTTTTTTTTTAATCAACCCAGCCTGAATGAAAACATTTAATAGGTCCAAAATAGGTTTAAAGGTCCAGGTAAACCAGTCGCCAGCATCATTTGCGACATGAAGCGTGCTTTAATATCTGACACGACTCTATTTCTAGGGCCTTTTGGACGAGTCTGACATTTTTGGCCTCTTTGTTATGGCATATACTGACTGTACTTGAATACGAGTCGGCTAGTTAACCGCGCTTCTCAACAAACTTAACTGTTCATCATGAAACGCGAAAAATAAGTCGAAAACCGGTCGGAACCGCAACAGCTAGGAACCTGTCAGTTCAAGGGTACGATATCATGAACGTTTTCAATGCAATGCTAGTCATAAAACTGCGGCAAATTACGCTTTTTTACTCATATATCATATCAGCTTGTTTTGTACGCTTTACATCCGCCTAAGTATTGCTGAGAGGAAAAGTCTGTGTGATTGTTTTAATTGATTGACTAATGGTATGTAATCTCATCTTCTCTGGTTCCCATTATTCTTATTTCAAAAATTATTTCAGTTTATAACATGCGCGAAAAGTCGCGCGGCCTGCTAGTTAGTGAATAAAAAAAACATACTATGTATCAGATTTTTATACACTTACTTTCGACTTAGCGCCGCGATAAAAAAAATAACGTTAAAATTAAACGAAAAAGTAATTAAAATATATTTCCTATTAACAACTTTCGAATTATATTCTTGTTTGCAGCCTCATCTTGGCCTTTGCTTATGTTAGCCTCGAAACGAGCAAAAAGACCATGATTACAATGAGCGAGCTATTGATGCACTTGTGCAAATTGAGAGAGGCTGTTAATGTATTTCTGTTTCGTCTTATTTGAGGTTTTAATTACGCGCAGTATCACTCGCAAGTATCATTGTGTTGCTTTACGAGTAGATGATTGTTGCTCTATGGATTTTCCTTTGACGCTGACCGTTACAAGGTGCTGCAAAGCCGTGTTCTCCGGTTGACTTCGCTCGCCGTCAGTTTGTATGGAAGTACAGTACATGATCTATCGAGACCTTTGCCATATTTCTGTCACATCGATTGATTAATTAACTTCAATGTGCGGATACGAAAATGACGGCAACGTCACGTCGTAATGTAGTTATATCCCTATTCAATCTCTTGAAGCGTCTCAGGCCCACAATCTAGCACAAATTGATCAAAAACTACATTTTCGACTTCATGGAATCCAGATAGTCCTCATTAACCATCAGTTTTGTAACACTACTCGATAAAATAACTTCTTGCGAAAATGTCCACTTTTTTATAATCTACTAACTTTTCCTCGCGACTAAATCGAGTTGACTTCCTTTTGCAGAACTGTTACTGGTATAAAAAGTATTATATATGTTAATCCATGTTATACTCTATTTGTAAACTAAAATTCATCTTAATCCATTCAGCAATTTTTGCGTGACTTACGGCCATTCCCAATAATCAATCCACCGATAGTTTTCCTTACCAGCAGTTACATTTTGACACATTTTCTATGGGTAATCTGTTAAAATGTAACTGCCGGTAAGGAAAACTATCCGTGGATTGATTATTGGGAATGGCCGTTAGTCACAAACATTGAAACATCAGAACTTTCGTATTTATAATATTACTTTGTAGGATAGACTGGCTCATTAGCTAACAGCATACACAACAATACTCGGTTATCTTGATGAAGGAACGATCATTGAGCATGCAGTTATAACTCAAGCCGTTATGCACCATCTGATAAAGGTATCGATGAAGAAACGTAGACCGCGACTGAAATTCAACACCCCGAGTTTGTGCCTCGCATTATAGATATTCAAAAGTACTGCAATTGAAACTAATTTATATGACCGGTAACTATTAGTGACTATGGTAACGTAAATCGTTGCCATGACTAGATAAGATAAGTAGTATAGTATTACAAAGTTGCAGAAAATAGGTACCTCACTAACGATTGTACATAAAGATTATGGTTTACCAGTATATGGGAGGTGCTTCTCATGAACAGAATATCGAAGCTGCAGATTTCTACAATGTTGTAAATTAATCGGCTGCATACCTTACCATGTAGATAACCTTAAACATTGAAAATGTTGATCTTATCTAAGTTTATATGATACTAGCTGTCTGCGCAGGTTCACCCTCACTTATTGCCGCTGGTAAAGCCACGAGATAAAATATAGCCTACACAGCGAATCCTCAAACATATCAAGGGTCGGCAACGCCCGTGTTAATCCTTTGGAGTTGCATGCATCTATAGGCTGCGGTGTCCGCTTACCATCAGGCTTGTTTGCCACCGTCTTTGTAAAAAAAAAAGATGAAAGATAAAAACATACAAACTTACATAGCTATCACACAGACATGTCCTCTTCACAAATATTAGAATAGATTAGAATTAAACGGTATACAATTTACTTGTCTAGACTTTATAACCAACACAATGTTCACCCTGCTATCTGAGCCATGGCCACTATTTAGCAATCAATTCTAAATATTGTCTTTGTCAACTTGATTAATGCCTCGTCGTTGCCTGACAAAGGTTAATGCCTATGTATTGATATAGCAACAACGCCGACACAATGGATGAATGGAGGGTATTTGGTGACAGTGTCATAAACGTGTGTCAGGTTAAGTAGGTACCTACCAAAAGTCATTGGGTTGGCATAACTACAGAGAATATGGTCACTACATAGGGTCTATATATACACCAACCATAACCACACCACAACGCAGCGGCAAAGTGGAAGAAAATTACTAAATTACTAAATAATTAAGACATAAAGCCAATAATAAAAATACTCTAATTGGACTTTACAAGTTACTTGTAACCCGCTAGATATCTTTACAATACTTGTTAAATAAGATAAAAAGTAAATTAACACCAAGTTACTAAATGTCTGACGGTATATTGTTCATTGCTACCTACACCTTTTTCTTGAATCATTAGTTCGTACAACTATCGTAAACATATTTAAGCCATTCCGTAATCAATTCTTCCTAGAATGGGAAATTCAAATATGTTTATGAAAGTTTGCCTAACGAAAGATTTTTATCGTGACTATAGGACACCTCATCAATTGTATGGGACAGACTAAAATCGGAAGTGCTACTCACGACCAGATGCTCTAGTATAAGTTTTACCGAAACAAAACGTTACGACCGCGATCCCATACAAATTGAGGGTAAAACGCAAACGCGATCGTAAAGTTTTGTTTCGGTAAAACTTATACAGAGCCTCTGAAATCAAGTTAGGAGTAGAACAATTTTCGTTTCAGTGACACTTCAATCTCTTGTCTTTCAGCTCATTTGAATACCAATTTCTCAATTAAAAGTTTCATAAACTTCCCCTTCTATCGATGAATTTGAAAATGGCTGTTTAGTAGTAGGTTCGTCTGCGACACAAAACTTTTGAAACTTTGATCCATCTGGACGGCATTCCGGATGCGTTTCATTTTAACTTGAGCCATCATATTGCACACAAATCCTACTTCATTTAATTAATTATCCATTCAGTTACGCAGGTAGTTAATTGAAAAACATAAAACACGAAATTTCTCTACAACTCGGTCAACCTGGTAAAAACAATGTTAGCATAAAATCTATACTGTTTAATTAATGCGTATAAAGATACAGGATGCAAATGTAGATAATGAATTTAATGATTTATCTACTTATCCATAAATAAAATTAATCTATCGCACAAAGTCATTTATTCGTGTAGTATCTGTAATGTAATCACATGCTTTTAGCGTTTTGGAAGAAAGCAGTCACGTTTACACCCGGATTTGGGTATTAAATCGACATTATAATCGATATTTTATGTACAATAATCTATACTTCAATACTAATATTATTATATTTTATAAAGAGGAGACGACGCAAAGTTTGTTTTTTAAAAGTTTCTATCTAGGGATAGTACCTAATCTTCGGGAACATCCCATTTTTAGGGTTCCGTAGTCAACAAGGAACCCTTATAGTTTCGCCATGTCCGTCTGGCCGTCCGTCCGTCCGTCCGTCTTCGGCTTAGCTCAGTAACCATTACTACTAGAACTAGAAAACTATAATTCGGCATGGGTATATAAATATTAATGGGCATGGGTATATAAATGTCAATCACGCCGACAAAACAGAAGTATAAAATCTTGAAAATATTTTTTTTTGGGGTTCCTCCCCTACACCTAAAGTGGGGATGTATTTCTTTTTCTCGTTAAACGTGTTTCTCGTGTGGGGTATCGTTGGATACGTTGTTCAAAAATATCATGGGTTTCTCAAAACAATTTTTCCAATTAGTGATTCGTTTGCGAGATATTGGGCTTTAAAGCCCAAATTTTTGTTCGAGTCATGTGTCCTCCCCTTGCCGGCTAAATGGCTGCTACTGGGAATGTGAAAAAAATCGTGACAGTAGTACATATAATGAATTTAAAAGGAAAACTATCACGGAATAGTCGACCAACTTAAAATGTACTTAGAAAGGCCAACTTTCGTACAAACTCGGCCGACGCAACCATTTAGTTGGCGCGCGCGTGTCGATGTAACTAAGAAAGACAGGCAACTACGGAACCCTACACAGCGCGTGGCCCGACACGCACTTGGCCGTTTTTTTCTAGTGACCTTTTACTTTTAGGCTACTTGATACGGAACGAAGAACGCGCGCACGGACGGAGCCCGCACGGGCAGTTTAGTGTTATGTAAAATTAATGACTCGATATATCATTTCCTTCGATATAATATATAATAACCTTATGTTAGCAAAACATTGAATATGAATTAGGATGATTATTGATGACGTAAGGATTTGATATATAAAGTTTAACACAAGGTCAATAAAAATGATAAAGACCGTTTCTCTGAGATTAAACCGTTAAATAACGACCAGTATCATGGATACCGGGGTATACCTATATTATGTAGCCATTAAGACAAAAATAACATTAACAGTCATGATCTAGGTATTGTATAAAGAATATTCATAATCATATCGTTTATTGCTAAATAACCTAGGTGTCCTTGCACTTTTCTTTCATTAAAAAAAAGACCGGGTTGCACTCCGGGAGTGCCGGCAGAAGTGAAAACTCAATAACATTGTAACAGTTTTTCGATCAGCTCACGTGACATCTTACGGTGTCACCCTAAAAATGAATTTGACGCAAATTTATAAACAATTATCAATTATTTAGGCGGACAGGCCGCGGGCGCGTTGCGTGCGACGGGCCGCCGGCCCGCCAGTCGGCGCGCCGACGGGCGGCGGCAAACACAATACCAATTTGTTTTTGCCATTGCCAAATATTTTTCAAAGCTTTATCTCTTTAGGAATAACGTCTAAATTCAAATCAATTTGTTTTTGCCGTTGGTAAATATTTTTCTAAGCTTTATCTCTTTAGGAATAACGCCCAAATTCGAACTATTCGAATTTTCTCAATAGCAAAACGGTGAAGGACGCCTTGGTTAAAATTACAAATTTATTTGCAGAATATGCTATTGCAAAAAGTGTTTAACGGCTTTATACTCTTACGAATAGCGTTCAGTTTTGAATGAAGTCGAATCGGCTAGCAGCAAAAAGTGACCTCCTTCACATCTGACGTCACAAAACTCTGTCGCGTATTTAACAATTTTTCCCCATCCCAAAAAGTGCTCAGCGCCGCTAGTTTTCACTTCAAAAATAGGCTTGAAGTAGCGCACGTGTTTGTCAGTGTCTTTATGCCACATGGTCAACCTTGAAGGCACATTGATGCACTGCGCATTTATTATTGTGCCACACACAGTCGTTCTCTCACATTTATTTATGGCGGAAATGCACTATTTATAGGATATATCAAAAACATTCGTGTCTTTAAACTACACTTAAAGTTTCCCTAGCATAAACAGGACAGTGGCGTCTACTCCACCGACAACAACCTCAATGATTATAAATAATAAATAAATATTAAATAAACATTAGGGGACAATCTTACACAAATCGACCTAGTCCCATAGTAAGCTCAGTAAGGCTTGTGTTATGGGTACTAGACGACGATATACATAATAGATATAAATACTTAAATACATAGAAAAACTTCCGTGACTCAGAAACAAATATTCATGCTCATCACTCAAATATTTGCCCTTACCGGGATTCGAACCCAGGACCTTCAGCTTTGTAGGCAGCGTCACTACCCACTAGGCTAGCCGGTCGTCAAAATATAAATCATCATAATAATTATAGATTATGATGATGACTACGAGTAAAACTACACTGATTCCTCATGGACGTTGGGGCGTCCTAAAGGCTTGAATCGACAAGAGCACAATATTTATCAAAATATCAAGTACCTATCTAGTCCCATTACCATCATCCATAATAAGTCGTTTTTTCTGCTGGACATAGACTAGACGATAGATATGGACGAAAGGGGGAATGCTTCACGTTGGTCCAGTGCGGGTTGAGAACTTCGAATAGTGTTCGTATGACATTGATGAAGTACTCTGAAGAACAAATATCGGTTGTGCTGCGCCAAATTGACGTAAGTAGTTAACAATGAGTGAAGTAAGTAATTAATGAATCATTGTTTGCGAACGTATAAAGGTTGATCGAAGGACCTTTTCATCTACATACTCGTATATAGTCTATGTATATTGCGTCAAAAATAAGTAAACCAGCCATCAGATACAATACTCGTACGTGTGTAAAATTGTCATTAGCATAAAGACTCAATTACATACAGTTTTAAGTTTAAAGTGTCCTATATGAAAAAAATATAAAAGGGGCGAATTGTTCGCTTTTTAACCGGTAAGCAAAAAGACTTATCGATTTTAAAACCCTACAATGCAGCTAGGGGAGCCGGGGTGAATGGTCGCGATGGCACGCACAATACAAAACCTTAACTTGCCGAAACTGGATACTGACTGTCCCGTCTGTCCCCTTACCATATACTGATTAAGCATGGCGACTTTGCTGCCACTTAAAAGTTATATTGGTTCGGTAACATTACAAGACGATGCTTGGTTAGTGACACTGATCGTGGTTTATTTTAAGCAATGATTAAGCAATCGCAATGCTAAGCAGGTAACAACGAATCTATACCTATAAAGTTTCGTGCCCTGATTACTTATTTAACAGATTTACTCTGTTTTACCAAGGCTTAGTTTTTAAATTATGCAGGCGATTTAACTATCAACAATCGTGTAGCTTCCAAGAGAAGAAAAAGCGCAATCAATGCATTTTCCGAAATATGAAGGTTTGAAGGTAGATTCATAAATAAGAACTGGAACTTGACTTGACAACAGCTAGCAGTTACGCATGTAAACATGTCTAATGTCATCTGAGGAAAATCAATACCATCCCCCTATCAGACGTCGACGTCGCGTCATATATGAACCATTGATCTTTGCACTTTGCCTTTAGAATTTGCAAATTATGTAGGTAACTTTTTTTTGGTCACTCACCATCAAGCATGCATCGTCTTGACGTCTGCTCATCCTCTTCAAACCCCTCCGGCACCCCAACCTTGGCCTTTGCGATATCCATGGTTTGATTATAAAGACACTACGGCATTTTGCACACACAACACATGCACTACGCGGCGTGACTGCGAGCGCCAGCTGATTGAGTGGTCGGTCGGCCGCTATACCGACGCGCTGCCGCGCGAAACGAACGCAAATAACTGGCTTGATTACTGGTCTACACTGCCCGTTCAATGTCAGTATCGACTGTACAATCAATTTTATTATGCGACAGGGCCGCGGAAAGAGGAGTCGGGTGTCGCAAGTGGCCGCGTCGAGTCTCGCTGTCGAGTCTGCGCTGCCGCGGGCATGCGTCAGTCCTTGGGAATGTACGCATGCGTGGAACTCATGCCGGTATCGACGCGTTATGGCGACGGGACGCCAGACAACTGCTGATCGCCGATATCATAGAATTCATAGATGATAATGACGCTAATTGGTGTCAGCGTTCGTTATCAAGGTCTTAGATAGCGATTAAAAGTCCAGTTAAACTAGATGGATTACATTTTCTATAACTGGATCAGGGTTAAGTTTGGCGTCTTAATGTGATATTAATTAAATGAGCCGTAAGTTCTTCTTAGTAAGGTTCAAGTTTATTGTACTTAACTTGAATTTGTTGATTCGTAACTAACCCGCGGAAACTTAAACGCGCCTACAGTTAGTAGTGAGGCCATTGTCATCGGATATTTGTTGCCGTATCATTTTGTGCAGGCGCTATGAGAATGTATAGCGCTTACTGGCTTACTGTGCGCTGCGTATAGTGCGTATTCGCGCGCCTATGCTCGAAAATAAAGTATACGTACGTACTTACCTAATTTCTTAAAAAAATATTTTTATTAACTATGCTGAGTTCGGCTACACAGATGATAGTAAATTACAAGAGTGAAGAAGGTACCAAATACCAATATTAGAAATTACTTCAAAGGTGTTTGCAGATGAACACATGAAAAAACGCCATGTATGACATCATGGAACTTGTTGTGAAGTGAAGTCACAGTGATGTCAAGTTTATTTTGATGGAGTTTCAAGGAGTGTCTGCTGTGATGATAATTTGCAAACGAAATCCAATAATCAGTCATGTTCAAGTAGTTTAACAACTTTTTAGGGTTCCGTACCAAAAAGGTAAAGAATAAACAATTTTGTAACGTTAGGAAATCTCATCTTGAATCAATCAATAAATATCAATTTGAAATTTGGGATTCGAGAATTTAAAGTTGGTTTAGTTAGTTACACAACATTTGCTTTCTACCACCCAGCCAGGTGTAGGTGTAGTATTACAAAAAGATAAAAGTCTACAGGTTAGAAGGAGGCTCTTTTGACACTCGGGAAAAGATAGAGACAAAATTAACCATAGGGTTTAAATATTATACAAGTTATTTATTACAAAACACCCCCAAAGCGGAAAGGGAATTGTCTATAACTATAATGTTTATGTTTGTGTTTATTTGTGTTTATGTTTATACTATAATGTTTGTTTGTTATGTGTGTACTCTTTGGGGGTGGCCTATGTCCAGCAGTGGACGTCTTTCGGCTGATATGATGATGATGATGATGATAATGTTTATTGTATCATGACTTTATGTTTTTTTATTATTGTGATAGTCAATTAATTATCTTTATTTTCAAAATGCATATAAATATTTACAACAAGTATATAAAAAAAGAATGGACAGTTGTATGTAGAGAGGGGGCGATGTTGGGTAGAGCTGCCCCGTTGTAAAAGCCGAAAAGATGATAAAACCGACCTAATAACTGTGAATCTGTTTTATGAGATATTTAACTATCTTAACAATGTTCAACTTCAACAAGTTTCAGGTATCTCGCAACCAAATGCTGGAATAATATTCCACCTCCTGTCAGACGCATTAATAATAACAATGCTTTCATATCTCATTAAAAAAAATACTTTTGACCAAACAGAGTGCAGGGATACCTTACGGTTATTAGTTGCTGATTTTAGAATTTAGTTTAGTGCTAATACTTGCGTAAAACACCATACAGTGCACGTGTATATTATTATAATTATTCTTTATTTTGTTACCTTCTATTTAAGTATTTTATTTCGTGATATTGATGTTACTCACTTAAATACACTTCACACAAGATGGCACGACGTACTATCATAAGATTTAACTTCGCCTGGCATGAGTGGAAGAATGTTGTAAATATTTTTCAATTTTCTTTGAGTACAGTTTTGAATTAGCTTATTTTTTTGTATATTGTGATGCTGAACTTCCGTCTCGAGCTCAGGCAGAATATCAGTGCTTCTCTCGAAAGAGCGAAGCGTATATAACTAAGCCATGAACCCTTTTGTTTTGCTGCAACGCACGCAGATTGCATGTTTTTTTTGTTATGTTTAATCTGTTCCATATTGTGTATCGAATAATTGTTATCATTTTGTTTTTGTACAATGTTGTTTCTGTGTGATTGTAGCAAACAAATAAACGTTTTATCTATCTCTCTATCTAACTTTGCATATACACTCAAGAGTCAAGTATGCAAAAAGTCTACAATACCTACATCATTAAACATCATACATTATAAAGTGTGCGGCCGATTTTGTTGCTCTTGGAATATTGGCATTAGGTTAAGTCGGTCGGTAGTATAAGGACTCAAGGACTCTGTCCAGATATTATATGTAGCGGTAAAAATCATGAAAATATTTTATAGGATTTTTTTTGTTTTTTTTTCATCACAATTAGGAATCAACATTAGTCGAAAAGGTTTGAGCATAATTTAAGCTGAAAGAATGATTAAAAAATAATAAGAGCGGGTTCGTCCATTCAACGTTTTAAAACCAACCGACGCGCGACGTCTTTAAAAATCGTTTCGTACTTGTTGGCTTGGTTGAAGTAAACATGCCCAAGCTTTTTTGTTTTTAACGTGTTTTGAACCAAACGTCAAATTAAGGTTGCTGACCGCTATTTATAACCGGATATGTTTAAAATATCATTAGCCCCGCTTAGATCATCGATAAGTTCTCTTCGGACGAACAAATCTTAAGCTAGATTGTAATCAGTACAACAAAAGAGGCTAATAAATTAATTATACACCGTATCGTTATAATTTAGTAAGTACGATTCACTTTTATTGGATTCGATAACATCACTATTACACAATCCATTGGTTCGCGGACGACAAATTGACTTTTTCTTTGCGGTCTCTTATCTTCCTTTAGCTTCGAATCAAAATAAGAACTTATCCCACACGACACTAGGTTGCTTTTTAAATAACAAAATTAAATGAGATACGAGGTTCAAAAAATCACAAGTCGAAATTAATCGCATGAAAGTTTGGCGAACTATTTGTTACGTCCCACAGGGGAACAACAAAGGTTCTCGCAGGCGTACAACAATAGTTACATTATTTTATAGGCGAAAGCTTACGTAAGTTCTAAACGACTATTAAGGTTAAATTAATGGACAGACCTAATGACTTATATCATGCCTCGTTTGAGCGGACAATGCCGAGTTAACTGTAACTCATTAATAAAATTAGCAATAAAAGACTGCCGACAAAGTCAGCTGCGTGTCTTTTATCTTTGCACGCATCCCACTGAAGTGATCGAAACTGGGCGCTGAAAAGGGGTGAGACGTACCTACAAGTCCATACAACTCGATTCGCATCAGCTTAACTTGCCTATTTTATAACATAACTATTGCTGGCTGTGCGGTTTCGCCAGTGTATTTCAGCGTATAAAACATAATATATATAATAATAATAAATAATAATAAATAATAAATATTAGGGGACAATCTTACACAAATCGACCTAGTCCCATAGTAAGCTCATTAAGGCTTGTGTTATGGGTACTAGACGACGATATATATAATAGATATAAATACTTAAATGCATAGAAAACTTCCATGACTCAAAAAAAAATCATCATGCTCATCACACAAATATTTGCCCTTACCGGGATTCGAACCCAGGACCTTCAGCTTCGGAGGCAGCGTCACTACCCACCAGGCTAACCGGTCGTCATAACGCACGCTATATTAAAGATTCCAATATTTGCAATGATAAAATAATTTTTAAAATCGTTTAAGCGGTCCCGCAGACATTACCTCTTACGTACAAAATTACAAAGCTACAATCTCACAGACATTTTCTCTTTATTAAATTAGTACAGATTTTATAACAGCACATACTTACGTACGCCTGTATTCTCAAAAAGAGCATGCAGAGAATCTGAAATTAAATTTTCAGTGCCTCTTCTAGCAATGGTAGACAGACTGGTACGGAGACGACGATTATCTTATTCACAGCCAATGACCACTGGCACACACATCACATATGAGCCTTACTTCTACGTGCGATTTCCGCTACAGAGCGGAATAACGGTGCTACGTGCTACGGCGTAGCATACGTAGCGTTGCATGGTCTCGAATGGACAATATGAATCGCATTGGTGGGAGGATGATTGTTTGGCTCGCCACCTTCGCGGTCTAAACTCTAAACGTATAAACAAACGAAATCAAAAGATTAAAAAAAAAAACTAACAACTTTTTTAAATTTTTATTATGAATTACTAAATAATACGAGTAGCCTATATCACTTCCACGATTATGAGGAATCCCACGACACCTTCATATGTCCATTAAGCTGTTTTTCATACATACATACATATGCAAACATACTAACACGTTATGGACTTTGTTCGAAATAAAATTAATTGAATTGAATTGAATACTATATACATAGGTACATACATGCGATTGATAAACATAACCCTCCTTCTGACGCAGTCGGCAAAGCGTATAGAAATGATGAAGACATTAATCACATAGTGAATTCTTCAAATCCAACGATGTTTAATTTACCAATCACGTTGTAAAATCGCTCAAACGGAAATGATTTACATCCACAGCATGAGATACAATTATTACTTATATAACGTACTCAATGGTACAGCAAAAACACTATCAGCACTGTTAGCATGATCGTTTTTATGTCAGATTTAAGAGGAAACACAAGGGCCGTTTTTCCATAGAAACGTAGTCCCCTGTTTTCTCCCTGGATAATGGCAGTAGAGCAATTTTTTTTTCCATAAATCTATGGCTAGGTACTATTGATATGCTCCTGTTTTCCTTTTTTTCATTAATTTATTCTTAAAAGATATATTAACCTTCAAAAACCTAAGAAAAATGCCAGATTTTCCGCTGTATTCAAACATCCAGATAACAATTTTGAATAGATTATTTTAAAAAAGGAAAACATAGGAACACGGCCAAAGCCTTTCTTTGATTTTTAATAAAAAAAATTGTTAAATAGATCAAGTTTTGGAGAAGAAATCTGGGGACTACGAAACGTTGATTTTATTTATGTTCTTTTAATAGGTATTTTCGGTCCAAGCTGAAGTTGTCTCTATCGCGCTCTGCGGGGGAAGGCTTGAGGTTGGCGCGACAGCAATACACTTTACAATACAAATACCTATTTCTCAATTATCTCGCCCTCAGTGTTTCCTCTTAAGGGCGTGGTTTTTAGGTAGGTAGGTATATGATTTTTAACTATATGATTGTTTATCTGATTGAACCGCAGTTACACATGATTGCTTAAAATTTCCACGATAGAAAAACAAAACCAAAGTTGAGTCTTTATTTTATTTTAAGCCTAAGCCCACTCAAACAACACATTTTAGATCTAAACAGTCAAGTTTAAATGATGGTATTTTACCTCATCTAAAATCTCACTTAAGGAAATTTGAAGAAACCTTCAGAAACCTTTACGTATTTATCGTAATGTGTCCAAAAAAGCCGTTCCCGAAGAGCGTTGTATCTCGTTTTCTCGTGCGCGGAATACATACGAGTTTTCTTTCACGGAGGCGTGGTTTCCTCACATCGAGGCATCCCTTTAAGGCGCCGTAGGTTCATGGTCTTCTCTCCCTCTCACTGAGCATAAGCGTGACCGAGATGGAAGTGCGTGCTCGGAAGCGCGGATATCATGTATTTTAATTTTAAAATTATGCCCGTTTAAATAAATGAAAAAGTAATCACTGAGTTCTCTCAAACATGATATTGCCGATTTTTAGAAGGAATTTTAATATTTTTAGCTTTTGTGCAAAATTGTTACGAATATTTTAAGTGTATTTTAGACCTATGTTCGTGATTTTTTTCTATCGAGCGAAAATTGCTTAATCATGTTTTGAATCACTGATCTCGCTCTAGAAAAGCCTCAAGATTACTATTCGTATGTTTTTGAAACCATATTATTATAAACAGATGCATTATATTGTTTCAAAAACTCTGTTCGCTTAATTTCGCTGAACCTACAGCGCCTTAAAGCGTTCGTCCCTCTCGCAATTACATACTTGCTAGTGAAGGACGAAAGCTTTACGTTCGACGTAAACGACCATGCTAGTAAGGCAATAAGTACAGGCGCCAACAATCAGTGCTAACTTTTAATCTCTTCATGAACAAGTTTTCCCACGGTTTGAATTGCCCTATAAATACTATAACAATGTTATCGCCGATTGATCTGCCTCATTCGACATTCTATGAGATAACCACACGCAAAAAGTTTGATTAGACAAGAATATGCATTATAACTTTATCTTTAGACAAATAATCAATAGTATTAGAATTTATGAAAATTATATAGATTCATACAGTTTCTCTGTAATGTAGTGAATTATTTTTGCTATCGTCATGTTCGTTTACAATTATACTAATTATCAAACGTATTCTTTGTCACTACGGACGCAATGTTTCGAAACTGTCAGGTGTTTTTTTTTCAAGATGAGTCTTCTCACGGCCGGGTCGCTGCGCGCTATTCGAAGACACGCACGCACACGATCGAAATTATGTTGCCCATAGTGCATCATCAGTATATAAAGCAACGAACTTAAGAATGTTACACCTAATTAATTATTCATAAAATAGCACGCTACTTGACGTCCGTTGTTGTCGTCTGCTATTACGAAAAATAAACCATTTCTGTCAATTCTTTGTACAGTCAGAGAGTGACGAATAGTTTGCCTGGTTTTTATCACGTGATTGCTTTTAGTGTCTGGATGTTGTCACTAGTTAGATTATAGGTCATGGAACACTTGGAAAGTAATTTAATTTTCAATCTCCTAGTTTTTTATGGCTGAGCTTTGTAACAGTGGGTAGTCATTACCAAGGTCTACGAAAACGAGTGAATTTGTTTCAGTCATAAAACCCTGACCTGACCTGTTTACCTACCCGTGTGTATTGCTCTTGACTTGGGGTTGGGGTCCTCATTAAAAACTAACGCACATTAGATCGAAAAATTACGCAATCACCCTTATTTACACCTGTATGTACAAGCAATGAATTTGTAGACATTAAGCTTCTTAGCTAGTCCAGTAATTTACATGAAGTCATTGGCAATTCAGTTAAACCCCGCTGTGACAACCGAACCTATAAACAAGCACGCAAACATAGTTTATGGCGTTCCGGGGACGCCATGGGCGGCTATCGGTACAGTCGTAAACAGTGTTTGTTATCGGCGGTTATGTCTGCGACAGTACCCAGGAAGGACATTGGCATTTGGTAGTTTACGGTAGGGCGCGATGGCACTGGATACAATGGAGGAAAGCTGATAACAGTTCGGTTTGCTGGACAGAAGAAATGCAGTAAGAACACTTAACTCCTTTACATTTAGTGCTGCTTTACACTGGACAGTAGAAGCAATAATGTAAATGATTGAAGACATAGAAGTTTTGTGTTTTTTTAATTAATATTGAAAAGGGAAAGACTTCTCTACTTTTACCTAGTAGTAGGGTCATTTCGCTGGTTACGCGACCACCTTCGGTTAGCGACCACCTGAAGGAGAAGGTTTGTTCTATTGAAGATAACATCAATTCTAAACACCCTATTGAGACAATTACATGTACATGCATTTTTTTGTTGTTTTAGAATATAAATCTACTAAAAAACCGAGAAAATATCCTTTCAGTTCACCAACTCAGCTTAAGTGGTCGCCCACCGGCACATGAAATTAGGTGGTCGCTAACCGGCGAAATGACCCTACTTTTCAAACTAAACATAAGACTAATACACCAAGCAAAATCTTATTTGCTACAAGAATAAATACACTAAGTATAATTCGACGCATATATCCGAGATAAAGCGTCGTACCTAATGTCGAAACAAGGTTTTGAAGAAAGAGGTTTTGTTAAATTAATTGAGTTGCAAAACATGCGTCATATTCTCATATATCCCAATGACGTATATCTAAGCTATAAATCTTTTATTGTATTTTATGTGCGATTGTCCGAACGGTTACACATCAATTTAACGTTCACCATCCAATTAGAATAAAAACGGAATAAAATGAAATGAAAACTCGTATTTTCTTTTTCCGTTTTTATTATAGCACAGAAAATATTATTCCTTAAATCTGCCTACAATACCTACAAGCAATCTTACCCGTCACGCGTTTCACGCGTTTGACGTCAATAATCAAAAGCTCAGCCAAGTTCAAAGGAAAACAAAGCTCACTGAACTTGAAATAATGGCGTGCCCAAGGCATTGACGTAACTTTGACGGGCGTATTAAGTATTTTAGGTAAAGAAGGCTCTAGGTAGTATTATCTTGAACAAATGTTGCTAACATAGAAGTGTGTCTTCAATAATATTAAAAAAATGTCCGAGGAAAAGGAATATTAATATCTTCACAGAACGAATGAATTCGTGTTTCGAATAAAATGAAAATGAATGAAATGAAATAATTTTAATCCAGAACAAGTCCATATTAGCAAATACATCAGAATAATTAAATTAAATTAAAAACAAATAAATTAAATTATACTTAATTATTACAAATTGTTATAATGCCTTAGAAATAGACAGGTGAGTTTCACCAAAAAAAACGAACTATACATACACTAAAAATAATGGCTAAATGTAGATGCACCTATTTTGCAAAACACTATGGGACCTACTTTCAGAGCACACACAGCGATTTTTTTCAGCTCTAAAATCGCGGTACAGTCTGATACAGGTGATTTTGACAGGTCTACGGCAGTCGCGCGTTTGTATCGCTGCAAATAATCGCCGCGTGTTACAGAGCCTGATTTAGAGTTCTGACCGCCGTAGGCTAACTGTAGCTCACTGCCGCGCCCGCCGCCCCCTTGCTTGATCCTTGCGCCCTAGGCTCTCGCCTTATTAGCCTGTGGGTAAATCAGGCCCTGCACGACATGTGTAACCGCTCTAAAAGACTACATCTCTGAACTAATAAATAGTAATACGAATATACAGACCAATGTCTATAACCACGAGATTTCCATCAAACCAGGCGTAAAAACTAAAAGCCATAAAACTTGAGATTTGATAGCAATCAGATGGAAGATATGGTATGATTGCACTTCATTAAATGCTTTTTACCGAGTTAGCGTGACGATACTATCGACTCGATACTCGTGCGACTAGAAAATTCAATTGTTCCACATTTGCCGCAGATTCTCATTGCTGACTGTTATGTTCTTACGTTTAACATGCATATGACAGCTGAATTAGAACAAGCAATCGAGAGGAAAGTGAAATGAGTTTAATGCAGGAAATTGTAGAAGCGAAATGTAGGAAATGATTCGTTTTCTTGCGAGCTATCCTGGCCTCAATGTTGCAAAACCATGTCTTCGTGTTGCTTCACACGATACAACTTAACACGATAAGCAACTTCTTCTTTCTGTAAGTGATAATAATCTCCCAAAGCATAGTTAAATTTGATTGATGACACTTAATGTTCGTTAGATAACTCAACCTATCAGAACACGTAGGTGTATTGCTTTCAGGCCTCTTTCATCGCAAATCGTACGTAACCACAAAATACGCTCAAAACCTTTACAATCTTTACATTGGATCGTAAAACGCACATTACTGTCTCCATTAGGTAAGCTAGCTGCCATTTATGTTCACATTGCCAATACCGGATGGGCATGTTAACGTAAAGTGTAAATTATAAACCAAGAAAGGATAACTTAAACGTCGTAACTGAGCAATCACTTCTTAAACGCTTGAACATTTACGCTCCGAGCTATCCATACATTTGCGTACCTACAATTATGTCATCGACTCATTATATCTGTCTGTATACCACAGCCGAATGCTTAGAGAACATCGTGATAATTATTTATTGTAATCTTATGGCTTTAGGCGGTAATGGGAGGAGTGGTGATAATCGTAAAACCAAATGTGGGAGGACAGTTGTGTAACAATGGAGTAATTCCTAATGCACAAGTTCGCGTAGGGTGGCTAGGTTATAAACTATATTGGTTATGCGGACCAATTACAATAAAATGACTAACATTGCTTCTCACTAATATAACTTTCTAACTGGTCGTAAAACCCGGCATTTTCATTTGAAAAAATCCTTGAGTCCTGTCTTTAGGTACTTATGTAGCTTAGCTAGTTAGCTAATTTTATGGGTAACTACTATGAGAACCAATTATAATAAAGTGGCTAGATGACCGACTTCGCACATTAATATCCACTTGACATAAACTCCGGCATTTCCTTTCGATATTTCCAAGTCTATCTTCGCCAATGTACCTTGGCTAGCTAGTTATAGTGACTTATATGGGTATCGTCTTATTTCTCCCATACTAATTCGCTTTGCAAGTGTTTTATGTGGTTTTACCGCATTTTATTCAGTTGAAATTTCATTAAATAAAAGGATTCCATGTCAATCAACAGACCATGCGGTAACATGGCAACTTATTATAATCAATATCGAAAAAAATGAATGTAGGATGGGTAGGTGCCTCAATAATTTAAATCGCCCTATTATTTTTCAATTACACATACCTACGCAGGTTATTAATCTAATTGATATAGTTCGGACTTTAGTATCGCTAAATCCAGTTTAATTTGCAAAATCTGATAATCATAACACTCGACAGTTAATTCTTTACATCCTGACCTAACACTTTCCACTGAACTCTTGCATATTAGTGTCAGCTTTGACACTTTTGACAGCTTGTCGAAACGAAATCCGCAACACAGTATCCGTTCTTACCCAACTTGTGTGCCTAAGCTTTAACCAAACACTGCACTAGTATCGATTAGATGAAAGTAATTAGTTAACAATAGACTCATTAATCATTGATAAGTATTTAAGCCAAAATGTGGTAAGGAGTTGAGTTGCGTAAGTGTTATGAATTATCTTTCGAATCGGTCACGGTTTTTAATTACGTTAGGTTATGGGTAAGTTGCTTCCTGCGTAGACCCCATGATGATTTTACCTGTAACAATTTAAAACAATAATTAGTATTCTCAGAACACTTTTCTTTACACTGGCGTGTTAAAAAGTGATACTTATATAATAGAAAGAAGGAAAAATACATTATTTGGCGTATTTAAGAAACATGCAATTAAGTCTGAGTAGGAACTTGTCCTTAAAAGCAGTGCACCAAAATGGATACCATTTCGAATATGTCAATAACTGATTTGGCTGTCTCGATGGTTTTCAGTAATAAACCGACATAATTAAAAACAACATAACTAGACATAATGAATGACGTACCTACATGTAACGATTAAGATAATGAACGGTAAAACTTAAGTTCAAAACTTTTTTCAGCTCTGTAATTTAATTTTGTATATAACAAACACGTAACGATTAAGATAATGAACGGTAAAACTTAAGTTCTAAACTTTTTCGCTCTGTAATTTAATTTTATGGAAGTTTGCAGCTCCAGAATGGTCCCATGTGCATTGCTGATCTTGTAAAAGCTGATTACAGAAAGGGCTTAATAGTTACCTACATCAGATATTGTGTAATTAGGCGAACTGATAGTCTGATACTGACATATCACACCGATCGTAGTTTTACGAAAAATGGCACAATCGAGTCAAAATACATTTGTAATCACGTCTTAATATGAAGGAAGAAAGTGTCATCTCATTAAGATAAAACATAATTCATTCATTACCTCCCAAATGTAATAAAAATAAATTGGAAGAAACCAATACGTAGATCATAACTATGATTGGTTTATGCATATGATCTTCGAAAGTTTGCCGGGGAGTGATTGATTCGTCAGATACTCGTCAATCTATCTCGGGACGTATCTCAACATAAGAACTACGAAACGAAACAAAGTAACTTGTAATCTAAATCTAAATCTGCACGTATTGGGTTCAAATTGGATTGTAATCTAGTCATTATTTAATGCATATATTATTTCAATTTAAAGTATGTCCGTATCCGGTAGCTCATTAAATTTATTACTGACACGTGACCAATAGGTAGGTTAATTTCATTATAATTATTTATAATTATTAATTATTTTGACGGGTACACTGCAGATGATAAGTTATCTAAGTCTGAGTAAGTAAAGCATCACCCAAAATTGTTGAAAACACCACATGGTATCATCAGCAAATAACATTCATGCTTCGTGCATTCGAATTGGGCAAGTTGTTAATGTAAATAAGGATTAATATCCTAGCATGCTACCTTGTGGTACTCCGTAAGTATTTAATTTGTTGTCAGACTTGTAATATAAACAAAACAAACAATGTTCGGCAGGCGGATGAAAGTTCAGAAAAAAATTGTCCGATTAATGCAAAACCCACCCCAAGGGTTGAAACATTTGAATGCGATTACAGGTGATAATTCTTAAATTTAAACACGGGTGTCCATCATAAATGATTTTGATTTCGTTGAGTTGAAACCTCAATCATTCTTACTTTGTTGTTACTTGGTAAGCAAAAATCAAATCAACGTAGGTAGACCATTCTTTTCTCTTTCATTGATCATGGCGAAATAACAGACGTTTAGCGTATGTACTGTAATTAACAAAGGCGTCATTTAGCACCCTCTTACGTGAATAATCCATATGCGATCTAGACTAGCAGAGCGGACGGACTTCCTCTTATGAAAGACTATAGGCGATTACAGTGCGGAGGTAATGCGTTGTTAAACGGTATTGTATAAGAGGTCGTGGCTGTATGTGGTGCGGCTTAGGACGAATTAAGTTGTATTTTTTTGTTTGAGGATCAGCACGGCTATGACGAGACGGCGCGCGAGCTCTCTCGGTTTTTCTCGCACTATACCTCTCTTTCTAAGTGTTCTAATAAGAGAGACGGATAGTGCGAGAAAAATCGAGAGAGCTCGCGCGCCGTCTCGTGATAGCCGTGCTGTCGTTATAAAATATACAATATCTGCTACTCTAACGCCTCCTCACAATAAAATCATGTTCATATATCTGTGAGAAGGTAGTTTGCCCCGAGATAAGCATGAATGTACTTTTTATATCTAACTTAATAGCTTTTACCCGCGACTTCGTTCACGTCTTCCTTTTGTTGGACTTTTACAAAGTATTCTATATAATAATCCAGGCTATACTCTATTTGTATACTAAAATTTATCTTAATCCGTTCAGCCGTTTTTGCGTGATTTAGTAACAGACATCCTAACTTTCGCATTTATAATATCTATATAATTATCATTGATAACTTATTTATATTTATGTAAGAATTAAGTAAAATATGTTATGTTTATTTATATAAACATAACATATTTTACTTAATTCGAAATTGAAAACAAGTTGTCATTAATAAAAAGTACAGAACTTTTTGCTACATTTAATGGTGTTGATAAAAGTCCATGAAATCTAATCGATTTACATAGGCGTCTTAACATATTCACTATTTCCCGGCTTCTAAGTATAAATTAATTAACCTTTATTAAATTATTTACCTACCTAATGATTCTCCAAGGAAATCAAGATAAACTTACGCAAGATTAAACGCGTTATAAAATTCTGCCGTGTATGCAGAAAGTCCAACAGATAGTTACATTATAATACCCACTTTCATGAGATCGTTAAGGTCCGTTAAAAATGCGCTAAAGTGTTAATAGCTTTTATAACACGTTGTTATTTACAAATGTTTATCGAAACAATTTAAAAAGTAAATGAAACTAATTCTTTTATCTCCCACTTTCGCAAGTTCGAACGCAGCTTATCTTTTGCACTGCTACAGGTAGGTATAATGAAAATTTTAAGGGATCCTCTCTGTATGTATTTCCTTGGAAGTTGATATTCATAATTGCACGCTCAGCTTTCTGTTACGAACTGTTACTGAGTTGCATATTACAAGTGTTATGTTACACATTACACGCAACCCATAAAAACATTAACGGCCTTTCCACTTGCAATTATCAATCTTCCCTGGTATTAACAACTCCTACCGACAGGTCACCTCTGGCAAACCAAAGTAACTTGACCTCTCATTACGCATAGTTTTCACGAATCTTAGGATGAAGGTGAGTTGGGATTGGGACATGGGTGAATAGCAATAGCTGACGGGTCGAGTTTGTCTTCACATTAACATGCCTCCTCATATGTTTATACCAAATAATTACGTATTACGTCACGTTATCTTCGAATGAATTGATTAATGGGTTACAGTTTAGAGTTACAACTAGCCGCGGATTTATCTTGTCTGACGTGCGGATCAGGTTGCATTAACGACAGTCAAATGCAAAAATATGTATCGATTTTATCCTCTCAAAAATAAATATGTACCGAAACCTTAATCCGCTGCCTTAAGAGCGATGGGACATATTTATGAGTAAGTTGTATGTACCCATGTTTGTACACTTGACTACAAAAACGCTGTAGCGGTGATACCTGAATTAAGAGCGTATGCTGAACACTCGGCCGTATTCTTAAACGTCCTATAAGCCTGTTTTAACTAAAATGCCGTTAAAATTAGTTTGTCCTTATCTGTCACTTTGACATTTGTGTTCGAAAGAAAGGGACAAAGCACATCTTATTTAGCAGAGGCATTTTAAGTTTTATGAATAAGGGAGCTACAGTCTAGTTTTAAATTGTGTACCTAGGGTAGCTAAGACTTAACCCTGTCCTTCGGATGTCGTTCAGAGTCCCGACCGTTGGTATGTAGATAGCATAGATTTGAATATAGATACAGCGTACCAGATATGATCTAGTCGTCACCTCTCGCTAACATACCTGTTACCTATATCGAGGTCTGCGTGAATCGTTTTGATTTATGATACATAGGGTCGCTAAGAATGAGGATATTAAAGATCTATATGACCACCGGTTTTAGGCATCCACTACAATTTTATTGGAGAAGTGCAGAAGTGTGTGTCTATGTGAATAGACACACCCTAAAAGCAGTCATACTTAACGAAAGATAAGTCTATCAGGTAACTATATTAGATAACTACTAAATAGCCGGGATTAAGCGCCTAACTCTACCGACAACTGTCATGGAAATGAGACGCTCTTCAATACGTATTACCAATCAAATTACATCGATTGAGACATAGATTGACCGATATCGATTATTATCTATAATCAATTAGATTACGCGTTGTGTGTGGCATGCTGTAACAGTTTCGATTTCGCACCGTATTTAGAGCTCTAGTGATACAAGTGAAATTTGGGTCTTGTTTAATTTCTGTGTATGTTTGAGCGCAACATGAATATATATACAGAAAATTCACACTTAGTGTTGGAAAATATGATGCCACAATTCAAAGGTCTGTAAATTATAAAAAAATACAGACCTCTTTTGACTAAATTATATTTTGTGCCTTACTCACAACACCAATTTTGATGTGATAGACCAGGGGTCACCAATTAGTTTCGCTCAGGGTCCGTTTTAAGAAATGAAATGACCACCGCGGTCCGCACAACATTTTACAGAAAAAAATATTTATGAAACAAATGTAATTACAGAATCATCAAAGGTATTTTTTTACATATCTATGAGAAAACTCTTTCTCGCAAGTTACTTCGCCCGAACGTTTTCGAATTGGCGTCAACAAAGATAATGCGGGGGGGATACATTTTTATTTAATTACGTGTAGTGCAAGTGCGTGCTGTGTTCTCGCGGTCCGCACAAAACGGGTCGGCGGTCCGGATGCGGACCGCGGTCCGCCATTTGGTGACCCCTGTGATAGACTTTAGATGATATACGAATTTTAGATGGCGTGACTAAGTTACACCTGATGATTTGTCAATAACGGCATAATAAATATATGAGTTTGAGTTAAGCGTTATCGGAACCTTGACAGGTAACGTACGCGCCAGTAGAAAACGAAAATAATGTAAACAAACAATGTACTGAATTTGACATATTTGACATTTAATATGTCAAATTCAATACATTGTTTGTTTACATTATTTTCGTTTTCTACTGGCGCGTACTTTATATACTTCAATACTAATGCGAAATCTATTGATGACCCCCAGTAGGTCAAGACTTCAGTACTAGGTACATGTGATATCATATCATGTCGCTGGGCAGTGGGCACACAAGTTAATCTATTTAATTTATTTGACAGGGCAATTTCGACCTACAACGTACAGTCGAGGAAATTGAATGTTTAGCACTTTTGAACCTTAATGTCATTCCAATAGAGTTGAAATGTGCCAAACCTTCATTTTCCTCGACCGTACCTCGAAATGCAACATCATTCCTAAATTCTATAATATGACATTGAGATTTCATTCTATCTCGAGATAGACAATGAATATCTCAATGCGAGGTGACTTGGCAGTTAAAAGTGAACCGTTTGTATCTATTAGTTTTATTCACAGTGAGTCAATCGGCATCGTTACTAACTGAAATGTAGGCCTCATCCAATGACATAACGGAAGCACTCATCCGCACCAACAACATACTGTCTGCTGATCTAATATTTCACATAAGGTTATGTCAAGTCGTGTTTGGCCTATGGTGCCACTTTATGAATGCGCGGATGGACACTGCTTTGAGACAGATTTTATATAAATGGGCTGAACAAGTTTTTCTTCTCGTTTCCATACTTGACCACTCTCTTGCACGGGCATTTTCAATAAAACGTGTTATCTACACGTTTTATTGAAAATGCCCGTGTAAAAAAAATAAAAATTAACTCAGTGTCAGTTTTGTGACAGTTTATCACATTTAATTAACGTGTATATGCATATCATTTATAAATTATACATACAGAAAAAGTGAATATTTTTACAAACTGAATGCTTAATTGTCGTCACAAAACTGACACTGAGTTAATTTTTATTTAACAACTCACGCTAATTGGGTACACGTTTTATTGAAAATGCCCACACGACAGATATCTTTGACTGTACAGATATACAAGTGACAATAGGCACTATATCTCTGACGCTTTTTTTATTTATCGTAAATAACACTTTTTGTATTATTTGTCCCTAATACACGTTATATTATATTTTATTCAATTCTAAATCTACTTGGGAATTCGTAAATTTACCATTTCCTAACGATATAACGCTTACGGGATGTAATAACAAGATAGTTGAGTTTCGAGTTTGAGATAAATATCGATTGAACTAAATAATGGCAGAATTGCGCCCTCGGGCGGAAAACGTCTTGACATATTGACCACATGATACCACGCCACAAGATAGAAATTACATTACGTGCTTAATTTCGAGCTCAAAGGTGTGGCTCGTGTCACATAATCACTTGTTTACGCTGCATTAGCCCGGGAAAAATAACATGAAAAACTTGTCAAAAGCACTTCCCGAATCAGCCAACCGTAAAGCTAGGACGTGAGACATTGCTAAAAAGCAGTAAAGTCGTATAAGTTACATATTTCTTAACACATTTTTCTTCTGAACGGTAGATTACGTAATTAACCCGGTTCTGTTCTCCATATGAAGCAGTAAGCACCTTACAACCATGTATGAGGAACACTGCGAAAAGTTTTCAACAGGATTTTGTGTTTGGAATTTTAGCTTTAACGCATGAGACGAAGGTGAGGTTTACATTAACACTGCTAAGTGATATAAATCTTTGCGTAAATTGTTATTTTGCGTGGAATGTCTTCAGATTGTCTGGTATTTTTCTTTTCGGGGAATATGTTATACGGAACAGTGTGGACATACAAGTACCTAATATAATGTTGTTTTGATGCCGTTCTGACACGTACCAAATTAAGAATGCTTGGCTAATTTGAAAGCAATAACCCGGTTAAATAACATGATCAAAAATAATTGTGAATAATGTTGCACCTGCACTGCTTGCTGTCTTAAGAGTCCGCAGTAAGCTCGATCTCCATACAAACGTAGTTACGCTCTCATTTTAAAACTACTTGTTGGATTGTAACGAAACTTTGCATGTACAATGACATGAGGTATATCCAGGTCTGTAATTAGTTTATGTAGCTTCAGATACCATACTCGTAGTAAAAAAAATACAGCGAATTTAAGTTTTTCATACAAAACTTGTTTTTGCTGTACTTCGTTTGTTTTATAAACGGGACCCATAAAAAGTAATTACAGACATAGATATACCTCATGTTATTGTATATGCAAAGTTTCGTCACAATCCAAGACGTAGTTTTAAAATGAGAGCGTAACTACGTTTGTATGGGAAGGTTAAATTCGGCCGAGCTTACTGCGGACTCTTAATGTTAACATGATTTTGTAATAAAATCACTCAATGAGATATGAATTAATTACATCTAATTACCCGACCGCCTCAGAAGTAGGGTTATGTTTTTGAGCGTATGTATGTATGTATGTATATTTCACAGGCTAGGATGTGGTTGGATTCCTTATATTCGTATAAATAAGCCACATAGGCTACATATTTTTGAAACAAACCAGTTGGGTTTTTGAAAAATCTTTTGATTTCACTTGTTTTAAACTTTGACATTAGATATCGTCTACAGATGTGTTTATATACTACAGTTAATTACTTGCAAACAAAGTTTAGATTAGATTTTCAAACGGCCAGTAGCAGTATCAAGTAAGTAGAGTAAGACATTAAATCCAAGTAAGTAACTAGGTTTTTTTGCAATCAGTGAGGTTTATGAGAATTTCATGAGGGAAGAAAGAATTTAAGTGGCATATTTCAACAATACTCAATAAAACAGTATCTATAAAATACACCACTAGCACTTTTTTCAAAGCACATGTTTACCTACTAGATAGGTACCTATGTTTCAACGTTAAGTACGAGTTATTCAAACAAACGGTTCCCGCTTGCCGTACCCCTTTTAATTAATTAAAATCTATTTACGACTCAAACAAAGCAATCTTTTCAACGTTTAAATAAACAACGCATAATGACAGGTTACTTTAAATTTACTTTCATACCGCTAAGCATTTTAATAGCAATTACGTTTCGATTAATTTCGTCTGTTTGTTACTTTCATTATACTAATGTAGAAATAATTATAGAAAAAGATAACTCTGTTACAGATGGCTTTCATTTTCAAGATGCAGAAATTTCAACACGATCCAAAAAATTGGTCACAAAGCCAGAAAATCCTGAACTAAATGAGTAATGAATAGTGGTAGGATCGAGAATACTGGAAACGGCGGCGGGTCTGCCGGGAGGCCTTTGTCTAGCAGTGGAACACTACAGGCTCCGAATAATAAATATAAAAAAGTTGAGAAATTTTTTTTAGGGAGATAATTGGAATTCCATCTAGCTCAGGTTACCTGCAGCCCAACCCAAGCCAAGGCTTATAGTGTTATAGAAGAACTTGAATAAAACGCAATCAAAATTCATTATCTATATTTACTTTGTACTCCGTGTGTATGTAATATAACGCGAGTATATTACATACAAACCTACCAAAGTATACCATTGTGTATTGCATTCGTGGTGAGTAAGATCGCCAGGGCTCCTAACTTAGGGAGGACTCCTAAGGGACTTGCCTTTGTCCTATATAAGCTGTCAACACAGCGTATCCCTTAATATACTTCTCCTTATATTATACTAGCGACCCGCCCCGGCTTCGCACTGGTACTATATTATACATATAAACCTTCCTCTTGAATCACTCGTATCTATAAAAAAAACCGCATCAAAATCCGTTGCGTAGTTTTAAAGATCTAAGCATACATAGGGACAGACAGCGGGAAGCGCCTTTCTTTTATACGATGTAGTGATATTCTTTTTATATTTACTTAAGTTATCTTTGAGCAACAGGCAATGCATCTCATGAATTTGCAAGAACCCAAACTACGGTGGGCACTTATAATCAGGCGGGTCGTGCTTGTTTTCTAAAGTTTAACCATGTTCCTGATGTGACTGCCTCGCTGAAATTCAAATTCATCACTGCATTAGTTTACGCAAGGAGGCCAGTAATGTACTGATCATGTTGTACATGGCAGCTTCAGATTACCAGCAGATAGCGGGTACAAGTCTAAAGTATTTAATTAGAACGTAGTCAAACGAGCGGAAACCAGCGAGCTGGGCTGGAATTCGCAACAGTTACTGCCTGAGGCGAACTAGTAGTAGTTCTTACAAATCTAGGCGTCAAGATGTGTACATTGGTGAGGAGGAAAGGTGAGTCGAGACAAACTCAGTTGTGAATGACATACCATGGCACCGCAGAGATAAACTGTCTAATCCCGCGGAGCCGGCAAGGAAAGTTAGATGTTTTATATAGGGTCGCTGATAAGCTTCGGATTAGTATTTTCGATGTTTTGGAGTTTCGTGTTTAAGTAACGTTTTTCGTAACTCATCCATAAGGCAACATGAAAAAGTTTGTTGGAAGAGTAGAATCGGTTTAAGAAGATTAAATAAATAATATAAAAAATGCTCTTTGTGTTGTATTAAAAAAAAGAGGAACATTATAAACCATTGCTATGCAGTTTTGTTTATTTCACATGTTGATAATCATACGTTTTCAGTGAAAAATACGCAATCCTGAAAATCTCGAAATCTCGGCTGGTCTGAGATCTCGCGAGTTTGCATTTCCTAGTCAGGAATAATTAAAAGAAGTATCTTTAAAATTAAATAAATAAAAACAGGCAGTTAAAATTACTGTCGATCAAGTCGCCTTCTAAACAAAAAGAAACTAAAACAATTGGGGCAACGATATGGGAACTACGGTGCAACAGATACACTCGTTAACAAATAAGTAACACCCCTCTTGTGTGTATCATCAGTTAAAAAGTATCAAAATTATCCAAAACAAACAATGTCAGAGGGTAATAATCCGAGAAATACTTATGTAACAAGGTCACAAGATATTATCTAGATTACGATGTACTGTCCGTTTTAAATATTCAACAAAGTCAACGGATCGCGATGTCTTGTATAATTTTCTCATTATAATCTGGGCTACTGTTATCTCGATGTTTGTAAATATAAACATTACCAAATTAAGTTCACACTTCATTACTTTGGCTAAATAGGTAAGATAGGGCTTTATGAGGTTTTTTGACATTTCTATGGACTGCTGCTGCAATAATAATATACCTAAGGCAATAATATAATGATCTAAATCGTTGCTTGCGCAATGCGCAGCGTTAAATTATTGCACATCGCTGTGCATTACTAATTACTAAGTCACTGGTATCTTGAAGATAATTTCAACACACTTATCTCACACTATGTATTCCCACGACAAACATGGCTTTGAATGATAAAATTTGGGTCATACATAGTCTGCAAATTCCTCCTGTAGGTATGCTAATTTTGGTTTTCAAGTATAGGTTAATTACTTTTTTTACAACGACGGTGGCAAACAAGCGTACAGCCCGCCTGATGGTTAGCGGACACCGCATCCTATAGACGCATGCAACTCCAAAGGAGTAACATGGGCGTTGTGGACCCTTGATATGTTTGAGGAGTACTTATGTTTGTCCGCAAAAAGCAAATCCGTGCTCTGATCATTCGTTCCCACGTGTGGGGCATCGCTGTTCCGCTGCCGTTGCGAAACCGTGGCCGAGCCGTCAATCTCACAATCTTTATACATTGATTAATCAATTCATTCATATTTTTCTCTTTATATCTCACGGAAGCATGCATCACAAGGGACAGAATACGTACGAATCTACGTAGAATCTCAATCCTTTCCACGCAATCCATTGACTTTCCCTGCAGCCAACATGTATACATATATATCGAGCTTTTAACGTGACGACGGCACGACAGAATCATCGTGACGGGATCGATTGGTAACCGATTAGTTCCACTCTGGACGTCCGTAACTTTGATCTTGCGACGGATAAATTGTGCCTAGAAATAGCTTTACCGTGACGGAGGAAAGTGGGACGAGCCATCTTCGTTTTATTGATACGTTGTGTCGTGAGGGTAATGATCCTTATTCCTACTTTGAATACCGTTATGGTGAGCGATTGTTCACGGAGTCGATACTATCCTATCAATAACGTTTACAAAGTAAATTGAAGTTACGGAGGCTCGTGACTGCACGTAGCTATAGCTCGTCGTACAGAACTTAGAGGGAGGGTGAAGTATTTTCTTGGTGAATAATAAAGAAGTGCCTAAAATGTTTTAAGAAAGGTTTGATTGTTCGTGATGTGCCTACGCGAGGTCTTCGCTTGACCAATTAACAATTTAAAAATATACTATCATGCTGCACATATTCATGTTTCATGACGCCCACAACTTTTTCTATAATGATGAGTGTCTTTTGATCCCTCAAGATGCTGCTTACTTAATTTGATACCAAAGCGGTGGAAAAATAAATATTACAACTAATGGCTCTTTCTTAAAGATTTCTAATCATTTCATACTACTTTTTTTTTCAGATATGCAGTTACATGTTTCCATGATGCCTACTGAAATTATTACCAATTTAAGACCTCGTTTATGACAGGTGATGCGTGCGGTGACGATCCCCCGTGTTGGAAGCCGCCCAAACACAAACATATGGCGTTGCTTAGAAGTCTTTAATGACGATGTCTACGTCAAAGATATGTTTACCTTATTCCATTATTATAAGGCGACCAATATAAACATATATTTACCGTAATACTCGTTGGACAGCACGCGTATTGCACCGTCGCGCGTTCCCCCATATCCATACAAAAACCTTAATAACAAAAGAGTAACTTGCGGAAACCAGCCCGCGAAAACCAACATAGCAATATCAAAAGCGTACAACTATTCTAATAATAATCATAAAAGTTAATAAAACCTCGCGGCACCGTTGATCAATCAACCTATATACCTATATATATATATAACTATTACGAGAACTTGCTTTTTGGCATTTAACTGTAGACAAGCTTATGATTAAAAGCTCCCAAAGGTAAGTCTTCTAGACCTCTTTAGCAACAATTACTCGTAACTATCGTCTAGTTACGTAATTTGATATGCTAGTTATGTAGGTTTTTGCATGTGATAATGTCGTCAGATAAACGGTGCATATCGTGCCCTCAAACGTGGGAAACTTTCCCTGGATTAAGTGCTGTATATCGAAAGTTAATGTAAAATAATAAAAACACTGTAGCAGTTTACCGTGTATGGTATTTTTAACCCTTAACTTGAAAAAAAAATAAACTGCTGGCTGGATACGCGAGCCTGTTAAAAAAAATGCAATTTCCAAAAACTAAATTGACAAAGAAAAACTATATCATTATCGAACCTTCCCACAAACTTTTACGACAATCGGTTGAGAAATGCGACGTTTAGAGGAGAACAGCCGGACAGCGGGACATACGGACATAAAAAAGAATTTTGGCCCAAGCTGAAACGGAGAAAATAGTTCGTTTCGCTTGCTTGTTCAAAAAATCGTACGTTATCCTATCGTCTCTATAGATAAAAAGGTGGCCAAAAACATGACCATTTAAAGATACCTACACTGCAAAGTCCAGTATAAGGTTTATTTTATTTTATTTATTGAATAAAAATAAAAAAACTTAAAATGCAAGGTACAGATTTACCTCGCCAAACTGAATTCACAGTTTGTTGGCGAGTGATGCGCTCTCTCATTTACATACATTTGCAAGTTATATCTACTTATTTAACATTAAACTTAGTCATGCAAACTAACGAATTATAAATTCACGTAAACCTATACGTACCTACGTAGCGTTAACCTATATGTAACAGTATTGACTTTAATCCTACAGTTCCTTTTTAGGGCTCCGTAGCCAACAAGGAAGGTGTCTGTCTGTCTCTCTGTCCGTCTTCGGCTTAGCTCAGTAACCATTACAACTAGAAAACTGTAATTCGCCATGGGTATATAAATCAATCACGCCGACAAAACAGTACAATAAAATCTTGAAAAATATTTTTTTTTAGGGTACCTCCCCTACACTTAAAGGGGGGATGTATTTTTTTTCACGTTAAACCCATGATGTGGGGTATCGTTGGATAGCTCGTTCAAAAATATTACGGGTTTCCTAGAACCATTTTTCAAATCAGTGATTAGTTTGCAAGATATTGGGCTTTAAAGCCCTAATTTTTGTTCGAGTCATGTCCCCCCCCCCTGCCAGCTAACTGGGTACTACTGGGGATTTGAAAAAAATCGTGGTAGTAGTACATATGTATAATTAATTTAAAAGGAAAACTATCACGGACAAGTAGGCATAAGTAGTTAGAGTAATAGTCGACCAATTTAATGTGTACTTGGAAAGGCCGATTTTCGTACAAATTCGGCCGACGCAACCGCACATCGATATACCTAAGACAGACAGGCAACTACGGAAACCTACACTGCGCGTGGCCCGACACGCACTGGGCCGGTTTTTAATCAATTTTTTAATACTTAATTGTTTATTACTTACTACATTGTTCTATTACTGGACTGAACTGGTTAAGAATCTAACGTACCATATTTTTGCGAGTTATTATTTGCCCTGTATTCTACATATCTTTTCCTGTTATTAAAGTTTACTGTTACAGACTAAATCGAATTTAGGGCAAAATTATAATGGAAAATGTTACTGTTATGACCTTATGACAAATGAAACTATGGTCAACATTAGGAACCCCTGGTCTTTACGGTATTTAAACCCACGCAAAACACGCTCTTGATCCAAAAATGATAAGTAAAGCAAATTAAATTACCGTGAAAGTCCGATCGCGTATCAAACAATTAATTCCAAAGATCATTGTTCAGCGGGAATTTATCTCCCAGCTAAAGTTCATCTTACGATGTAGGTACTTTAATAGATTCCAGGGCACAGTTAGACTTTCCCCGAGGCTGTACTTAGGTTGTACAGTCGGATTTGTGTAGGAAATATATTCTAAATTTGAATATAAATATTTTGTGTGGTTTTTGTGTTATCCGCAGCAGGAATAAGTTTCTGACAAAAGAAACACATTTGGTACAAGCTTTTATTGTCCACTGTACTTTTTTGCACACACTCGTCAAGTATCTAATCTTTTTATTTTTATTTATTTATAGAGAGGGTTCCAATGAGGGGTTTATCCTTTTCAATTTCCTATATACTTATTTTTTGTTGGGAAGCGGACACCGTAGTCTATGAGCACTTCCAACCGCCGAGAAGCCATGTTTTTGTCACATCACTTTATTTCTACAGACAGAGTAAGTAGTTAATAGGTTTTCTTAGGCCCTGTAAGGTCTGACTTTCCTGATCGAGCGAATATGAATTTTGCTGATTATTTAAAGAATCCAGAATGACTTTGTCATCATGTCTTTAGCAATAAGAAATCGAAAACAGCAATACCTAGTTAAAACAGGATTCCAATTGGTATTTTCTCGATTCCGTAGTGGATCGGGGCCCACTATGGAAGTGTGTCAATTGACATCACTCGTATATAGTTGTCGACCCCTACTATAATGTAACTTTGCTATCGTTTCGTGGTGGGTCAGGTTTCCATTTAGCCGATAGTAACAGTTTGTACAAGTCCGGATTTCTCAGCAATTGTGTACAAATACTTCTACAGAATACTGATTGGCGCGGGTACAACGCTCAAAGGCTGTAAGTGGGTCAGATGTACGAGTAAGAGTAGGTGGAGATGTGATTAGTATTTAAATTGAATCTGTGCATAAATGGTTTGCAAGTGGAATTCACTTGAGCACAGCACGGAGTTGGAAATATCGATTTCTATCATAGCCTGGTTAGTCAGTAGTTAGCCAAACAGACTGAAGAAGTGAACAAAGTTCCGTTGTGACACAAAAATTAACCATAGAATTGTATGGTTAATTTTCGTGTCACAACGGAAAACTTTCATAGAAAATTTAATTGAGTGAGTTAGGCTGGCCAAGAATTTGGTCCTTACCCAAATATTTTTAGTCTAGGGGGTAAATTTTCAGTCAGGATGAAAAATTTATTCGCTGGCGATTACGCCATCGCCTACATACGCGTAGAGATGTGGCCTCGCTCTGCATTTTCTATCGCATGTATAACGGGGAGTGCTCCGAGGAGTTGTTCGGATTAATCCCTGCCGCTTCTTTTCGCCATCGTCCAACGCGACAACATTACCATCCTCACCACTTAGATGGTTGGCAGTCCTCAACTGTGCGCTTCTCCAGAAACTTCCTGCCTCGCACAGCTAAACTGTGGAATGGATTGTCGCCTGCGGTATTTCCGGACCGATACGACCTTCAAACCTTCAAGAAAAGAGCGTACTCCCATCTTAAAGGCCGGCAACGCACTCACAACACCTCTGGTGTTGCAAGTGTCCATGGGCGGCGGTAATCGCTTACCATCAGGTGATCCGTCTGCTCGTTTGATCAAAAAAAAAATACATTTAAAACAGTTTTTGCTCCTTACCATAACTTAGTTTAGTAAACATAATATAAGCCTGTTCAACAAAAGTTCTTTCTAGAACTACATTAATTCCTGCCCCCCTCTTTAAATATTATCTTGTTCCTCAAACCACTAAACGTCAAATCAAGGCGGCGTTTCAACCGCAAGCCCCTGTCGTAATATACCGACATTCTAATCAACTTCTAGTTATTTCACTCAACTTAAAACGCCCGATACTTATTCTATAAAAATCCAAGTATAAGTGGGTACGCAGAAATGTCCAGGGGGTGGTCGTGGCAGGTCGCAGCGTACGGATGCTTTGCCATACCACACTGGTGAGGGTGGTGTTTACCCATCATAAGTAAGAAAAAATAAAACTGGCTATATCATCATCTTCTAAGATTCGGCGCCCTAAGAATTCATAGCACCCTAAGAATTAATTTGCAAGTGCAAATTCTTTTAATTTGATATGTCAACAGAATCTTCATCAATCTTAAATCTAATATTTGGTCTAGTTTAAGAACTAATTAGGTGTCATTATGTTCAGGTACTTGCTTAGATTCTAAACCTATAGTCACATTGCATCTGATTCATATTTTCATTATCGCACATTTCGTCCCTTTCACGGAATCGTAGAAGTTTAGTGTCAACGTCAACAAGAATCAAGCACCCACGCAGAAAAAAATACTTGATTCGAGGTAAATATTCTTGAATCAAGAAATTATTATGAAGATGTTAAAATACACCAAATGAAGCGAAATTCTCTTGAACCAATATTTTTTTGCTCATTTCAAGATGGTAATGGCGATTTTCTTAAGGCAATTTTTGTATGTATAGTTTATATGACCTGTACCTAACAATTATCAATTACATAGACTTCTTCACGTTGATTGCCGAGTCCGTAATTTATATAGAAATCATTATAACCCCAGAGGTCGTACGACCGCGCTTGCGCAGGCGACACGGCAGGTTGTGCAACAGATGCGCAGGATGTACACCTGCTTTCTTCCACCCCACTAGAGATCTAATCGAGTGCTAACTAGAAATCAATTTTCTATTACATTATAGGCCCTCATGTCTCGCATAGTGTTTTGATGTTTACGATAAAACCGGTATGTGTATCTATACGAATATTATAAAGCGGAAATGTTAGTGAGGGTGTTCGTTTACATAAAATAAATTCTCCGGAACCATTTACCCGATTTCAAAGATTCTACATATTACCAGAATATACTCTTAGAATTGACGATCCGGATTGACATAGGATATATTTATTTCGGGGCTCCGCTATTGTTCTTTGTAATATACGGGCGTTAGTTAAGTAAATAATTTATATACATATATGTGAATGTAGGCGGAGTCCTGTGACTTTAATCAGAATATATATCTGTTAAACAACACAATAATTAAGTAGATTATAGCTATACTTTCTGAACATTGTTTCTGCTTATGTTTAGGCACGTTTCTTTGTTTGCAAAGTCACTTGAAAATTACCACAAACATGGCGCGTGAGACACTGAACAAGTATCGACTATAAAATAGCTTACGATTTTTCACGGAACTTGTACCATGATATTTCGACACAACTGGTTTAGCATGTGTAGAAACACTTCTCCACTAGGTCCCAAAACGGTCAGTTGTTACTACGCTAGTCCAGAAGAGCTTAAACATCAATGGAAACGGCCCATTCATCTTGACAAGCGTGACAGACTGGCGAAGCTATCTCGTGATCCGAGCGTAAGTATTTTTGTTAGATATAAATCCCAGCGAGGCTTTGCGTTAAGCATTCAAGTGCCAACAAGTGGAAGTAGTTAATTGAGTGGTCAATGTAAACCTGTCACGCGTTGACATGGGCTTTTGTCCAATCAACGACCTTCAGATACCTTCTGACACGAATTCTTCAACGCCTCAAAGTGTCATTTGATTTTCGTTTTACCATGCGCTATTTCGTCCATTGTACTATGATGCACCTTTGACCTAGAATATAATGCATTTGTGTGTAATGAGGCGTGAAATTTCTTAATATTTTGATAGATTATAATGATTATAATCATATAAATATGATTGAATAATAATGATAGACACGATACGCTCTAATGAATATACATATCAATTGGTACATACATACCTGGCCGAATACTGGTGATGAAAATAAGTAAAGGTTCGCAAGTCGTTCGAATGGAGCTCTAGTATTTTAGTTGAAAAATATACGAGCAATGCCCTGAATGGTTATAGTATTTTTTTTATTAAAAGGGTAAATTTTAAATTTCATTTTAAGTTCAAACCAGCAGCGAACTTTCTGCAAACGGGGCCGACTTCTAGTAAGCAACTCAAAAAACCGGTAATAATGGTGTCAAGTATTGGGAAAAGCGACCTTTATTCGGCACTAATACGTGAGATGGTACAACTCCCGTCCCCTAGTTACCACACTAAAGTTAGACAGGTCTACAGGTCGCTTCAGTGTTGAGCACTGTGACGTTTACAATATTGAACAAAAACCATAGTGTACTCTGAAAGAACAGGGCACGAGTGTAATTCTAAAAATAAAAGCCCTCTACTTGTAGTAGGAGCTAGGTATACCTAAGTAGGATATATTGAATCTGCCTATACCTACGCTAGCAATAAAATATTAAAGTCCTTACTTTAAAGAGGAAAACATTTCACGTAAACCTTCGAATACATCGCAATTTTTCTGATCACTCTAGGAAGCCGGTGAAAGCAGCCTTTCTAAGATTAATAGCACAACCGCCGTATGTGTATCGGAAACGTACACTACGATTATTTACGCTGTCAGTTTCAAGATGGTGGTATTTGGTGTACATTCTTCAAGTGTCGATCACGTGGAATGATCTGATTCCACAATATGTTATGTAGGTACTCATTCGATGAACAAAAAATTGTTTGTTGCGGTTGTGGCATTCTAACGTAAGTAACTTTACTATTCTAACTAACACGCGAAGCTTGATTATCGTCCCCCTAATTCTTCAGAAAGTATAACTCAATAAACAATAATATAACTAGACTACTTGCGGGCATCAGGTAGTTTTTTAATCTCGTACTTTATTCAGAAAGACTCAATAAAATGCTACAATACAAATGAACCTAAATATTCAAATTAATCATTCCCAGTTTTATATTTTTTTCGTTTCTTGCATAATTTAGTATTGTTTACTCAAGAGCGGGTCAATTTATATGGGAGTTCCACACGCATACCTACTCGTTTTCATTGTTCTTGACTTTATTATAATTTCCGTTGTAGCTAAACGATTCAATGAACATTATCATGATGATCAATAAAAGCAATAACGGGGTATCTAACCTTATTCCCCTAATTTATCAAATAGACCATTTCAATCTTCTATTGTGCGAAAACAATAAAAATATCAGTGTAGTAATATTATATAATTTTTCATCGTGAACAATAGGTAATAGTTTAGACAATAGGCGTGATCTAGGAACCGAAGTGAGGCGTTTGTTTCGAGGTGGCTGCTGTTTTGATAAGAGTTTAACTAAAAATAATTATGTACGAGTATTAGATACAGTCGAACGCGGTGTTTTGAATAATTGCTGAAAACAGTAAACTTTACCAATAATACGCGTCAAACTAGTTTTCCGAAAACAAATTGAATTTGAGATCTATTTTTGTTGCAAAGATGAACCACAATAGAGCACCTCAGATCTTCACAGATTTTTTGGGATTCAATGATGTGAGGAATAGACGGTAATCTGTCTAACTATTTTGGCACTTATTATTAATTACGGTAATTGAGATAACAAATCTAACATTTACTGGGTGAACCAGCTTGAGAGTTTAATAACAGACAAGCTGAATTCAGGATTCAATCAAGACAAACAAAATTTATATAGTTTCATCATCTTTACCTTGCTGAAAATGATTAATCTTAGTTACATGAGCAGGTAAGTCAATCAGGTGCAGTAAAGTAAACTGAAACATGTACCTTTTATCCCTTATTGCCATTGTAGTAAGAGCAAAATGCTATTAGGTACGTAAGTTTTTAAATTTCCTTGACTGTAAACAAAGGAAAGCATACTTGAAAAATTGAGATTTATGGTTTCTTGCTCCACGTAATGCCGCGATGACTTTTACTGGTAATTCCATTTCCCTCAAAGTTCGCTCCCACGATGCACTCGTGCTGCTATAAATATCCAATGTGTCGATTCCAGATCTGCTTGAGTTATTGCACTATCGGGCGTGGTCCCGACTTAGACTTTCTTCGCCATGTTAGGCTGGCCAAAGACCTACCCTACAATTGCCCATTTATTTCTGTTCACAACAACGTACGTATTGTCCCGTCTATCAAAATAATAAGCGAAAGGAGTTATCGAAAGCCATGTGTATCATGTGGTAGGAAAGTTTCGCTCTAGGTTTAGCAGCACAGACTTACGATTTCGTCACATAAGTGATGCTTACACAAAGTTACACAATCCGAATTCCTGGGCGCGTTTTTGATATATTGAATTCATCATCAATCTTTTCTTGCCGGTTTGTACTGGACGGCTGATGAAAAACTAGCTAATGGGAGCGTCGTGAGCTCGCAAGTAGCTGACATATGCGCGGCAATACTCCCCGTATGTCATACACTCTCCGCGCTCTCCGCGCATAGCGTCTTGACGCGCTATTTCGTCTCTGCTCTTCATAGGCTTGTACTTTAACCAACTTTGAGGCATTGAGTTCGTGCCTATATGTGAATCGTATTAGTAGGCTCCTTTTTAGGCATATGCGTGAGCTTGACGTAACGTCCAGATGTGATAGGTCCGAAATTTAACTGAAGATTTTTAGTTGCAAAATGAAGGCACAGTTCTCGCATCATGTTACAAAATGCGAAATAAGTCGATTACAAAACTGTATTGGCTTAACTGACATGCAAATTAAAAGGAGGACGTGCGGTTAAACGTTGGTAGTGAAAATATAGCATTAAGTGGGAGGTGACTTAGCACGCATAGATCCGCTAAAATTACACGATGCTTAAAATGATGAGGCTCTAATGATCGATTTCAATTATGTAATGCGCTCAAAGGTATAAAGTATAGAATCACTATGGATTCAAATTCATCAATGAGATACCTACCTTTAATGAATCGAGAACATAATCATGGAAGCTGCTGAATGTATGACCTTACTACGTCATCATCATCAATCTTACTACACGTAATATTCATTCAGCAACAAGCAGAACTCCAGTGAAGCGATGTCAAATATTATGTTCAGGAGTTGAAATTTAATTTACGTAAGACCAATGCCCCGCTTCAGCCTTTTTTCTAGCAGAGCATCATCCTAAATGGTCACATCTACTTTCACTGTTGGGCAAAGATCTCAGTTATTACCAGTGGTAGCAACAAACTTGGTAAAATCGGTACTGGGAATAGCCTTACAGGCATAGCTTATTAACAATTATTGTGTTATGGATAATACTCAGCACACACCCTTGGGTTTACTCCATCTATTTTTAATGTTACCTACCACTACAACACAGTATATGAATTAGTTATACTAAAATGTTGAAATATTTGACGATTTCATATTAACAAGGATCTTGGTTGCATAACGTTAACGATCAGATAATCCAGAGTTATTGCAAGCCAAGTGTCAGCAAGAACTTATTAGAAATTGCTTTCACATTGCGCATTAAACGTAGTTAAATACAGGCGACGTTTAGTTAGACTTATAAAGCCTAGATCTATGTGCATACAAGAAAGCAGGTGAAATTGCAAATCTTATTTATCACAATAACAACGTCCAGCTTTCGCAGTCACTCATATCAGACGTGGTCAAATAAATCAACTCCGTATTCGTATAATAATATGCCATCACTATTCCAAATGACGATCGCAAAATACGCATGCTTCACATGGGTAACAATCACTCTACAATTGAACGGACATAAATAAAAGAGCCATAACCATTTTATGCGGCGCTTATTTTTGAACAGGTCAAAGATATGTATACAGCTTTCGCCTTATAACAAAGCAATACGGTACAAAAGTGTAAACCTATATTTGACGCCGACGGATCAAACCGTAATAACTGCTAACAGCGAGCGTAAGCATGAAAGTGAAATTTTTAAGAATGTAAATTGGTGAAATTGTATCTAAAAATTTTACTATGTGAAATAAATTTACTTTCAATTATGAAGGTTTGCTTAACGTCATAAAATGTCATAATGATAATATCGCTCATGTTGGTATTTTTATGGATAATGGTTATGGCTTAGTTTTGGTTGCCAGGCAACTTTTTTATTACAAGCTTGCACTGTTCGTATGTAAGTATAAGTATGTATGTATATATATAAGTAAGTAGTCCGTCAAAGATTGGAATCCATTTTTCAGTCACATGCCGGTATTATCCGATTGAGCTGAAATTTTGGGCAAAGGTAGGGTTTGGATGACAATTCAATATTATGGTACCATCCAACTAATCTGATGATGGTGGCAATGGGGATTCAGTACTTAACCGACGTAAACCCGTTGAGTTTGGGCTCGTTAGAATCGTCTCAACGAGTAGTTGTAGGTATACAGAAAACTACAGTCGGCAATAAAAGCTCGTAGGTACCAAATGTTTTTTTTTAACTTATTTTATCCTATGATGTTGACAAAACTCGCATAGGACCTGCCTGATGGTAAGCGGACACCGCAGCTCTATTAGCTTGTCGGAAATATCTGCGAACCTCGTTACCTGCGAACGTCATACCGGATGTATCAAAAATGGGGTGTGAACCGAACAAGGGCATATTCGGTAGCGCATTTCGATTCCAAATATGCATTTGTTTATGTTTTTTTATTTTTTCATTATTTTTGTTGACATTGATATTTTTGTTTTTGTTTACATTACAGTCTTTGTTTCTGCTGACATTGCTCGTGTTTGACAACATTCCCCGTGAGGGTGAAGGGTGGGAGGGTTTATTTCATTTTCAACCGCTGCGCGCACAGCTGTGTTATGAAAACAAATGTTTTGTGTAAGTATGTTTTTTTGACACGCAGGTGACAGCTTTTACGTGTTTGATGTAATACACAAGCACTGTCAACAAAAACAAAGACTGTAATGAAAACAAAAACAATCATTTAAATGTACTTAAACAAAAACAAAACAAAAAAAAAACAAACGCATTTTTGGTATCGCAATACGCTACCGAACATGCCCTTGATCGGTTCACACCCTATTTTTGATACACCCTGTATACGAGTAAGCCAGGTTCCTTTATAGTTTTGAGGGGTCGTTGTGTTGTGTTGTTGTGTCGTCAGGTAGGGACATCTGCAACTCTTGTTCTCAACTGAACACAGCGCGACCTCGGGAGTTCTGACTCCAAAATTGAATCCCATAAAAAACATTCCATGTAAAAAAGAGGCCAAGTCTCGAAACTCTTCCAACGTAAAAAGTCGTGAGATATTTCGTAGAGCCAAGTCTCGGGCATTCTTATTAATCTTTATTTGCTTGCTAAATAAAATTCTGCAACTTGGCAATCACACAACTTTACTGCATTTATGGATTTTTGCATACCTAAAACTATGTAGTATTGTATGATTGCCACGAAATTTTATTTAGCAAGCAAATAAAGATTAATAAGAATTTCTTATTTATTTATGCAGTTGGTGTATCTAGAAAACTGGACAGAAAAAGCAAAATATTTTGAGGTTTTTCTTGATTTATACACTAAACACTATTTCTGTTCTAAATTTGAAGCTTCTATGTCTGCTAGAAAGTGCCTTAGAGTTCTGATGATCGGTTGATCGGTCAGTCAGTCAGTCAGTCAGTGAGTGAGTGACAAAATTTGTCGCGTTTTGAATACGGCGGGCATGTCAAGAGCTGTCATTAAAACAAAGTGAAAACGGGTCATTAAAGTGATGTAGGGTCATTTCGCCGGTTAGCGACCACCTAATTTAATGTGCCGGTGGGCGACCACTTAAGCTGAGTTGGTGAACTGAAAGGATATTTTCTCGGTTTTTTAGTAGATTTCTATTCTAAAACAACAATAAAATGCATGTACAAGTAATTGTCTCAATAGGGTGTGTAGAATTGATGTTATCTTCAATAGAAAAAACCTTCTCCTTCAGGTGGTCGCGTACCGAAGGTGGTCGCGTAACCAGCGAAATGACCCTACTTAGGTAATATTTAGCATTAAGTAGGTCATAAACTAAGATAATAATGATACATATCATTCGTAAACCAGCCTGCCATATCTAATTACGCTAATTCTGTTAAAATTTATAAGTACAATAGTTTGACGCACGCAACCTGATTGTACTAATTCTCCTGAACATGTTTCTAATTCTCACTGAGCATTGTTTTCGTTCCGTGTTCCTGTTACTGTGTTCTTAGCCGACGTTAGTTCTAAATTCAAACTAGGCTAAATTCGGGACTCAACCTCACTTACCTACCCAACATACATAGACAACATACTCTGCATGACGCATCTTCAAGCTATTATATGCTTTATAATAAATGAAGAGAGTTCACATGGCACACACTTGTACCGAAATGAGTGTGGGTGGCGAATCCAACGGTCACTTGAGTATGTAGCGAACTCTTCTTGGAAGCCAGAACACGCTACCTGACGCGAATTTTAATACAAAAACCCGTTTGAAACGGAACTCTTAAGTCCACTCATAATCATATTTAAAAAAACAACTTGTTCTTCTTGTTATAAATGTATAAATCTGACGCGAACCATAGCTTCACCGAATATGTCGCTTTTTTTCTTAAAACCATCAGTACCACTATAAAATTGTTAACGCTATAACATCAAGATCACTTGCATTGCTTATTATTTTGTAAGAAAGTAAATTTCTCCGGTACCTTAGATTTCCCTATTCTCATTCGGGATCGTTACATAAAGCACCTATTAAGTAGTTATCTTGATTTATTTGTTTCATAGTTTTCCCATTTATCAGTTCCGCCCTAATGCGGAAACGCTCTCTAGTGGTCCATTTCTTCCGGAACTGCTGCATGTTAAGATACTGTTAACTTGAGCTCAGAGCCGTAGGTAGAACCACAGACTTTCTATGCAGATACGGAGATTATTTGTGCCTTTAACGTTTAACCTTAACAGTGTATTCGCTCTGAACATGTTGGGAAGTGGTTTGATACTTGCTAAGGCTGTCGCCGCCTAACCTCTACTGCATGGTTATCACAAAACGGCGCGCGAGTTATGTCGCGGCGAGATAGACTATACGCCTCTTTCTAATTAGAACACGCGCGCGACTGAGCGTCTCCTGTATCACTCGCACCGTGCAAATTAGAAAGAGGAGGGTAGATCTTTCTCGACTCGCGTCGCGGCGCGGCGTCAGTTGTGCTAGCTCCGCTGAACATGAGTTTATGTGAAGCTTTGTAAGTATTATATTATGTGTTTGAGGTTGTGAAGGTTCTGTGGTTAAACATGTTTAACTAATGTGTTGGGTACTACGTATACATATTATCGGCTTTTTGCGTTCGATTTTATCAAAAACATTCATTCAGGGGACATGTTTTAATCGGGTCGACGTGAAGAAATAGTGATACTGTCAGATTAAGTCAGCCGGGTCGGATCAGTGAACGTAAAAGTCTGAGGAAATTATATGTTAATTTCGCAAAAGCTGTAATTAATACTCGTAAGCGTACCCGACAGTTTAAATTTTGGTATTGCAATTACAATATTCTGATGTAACATCTTTTTGTCAACGAAGTTTGTTTGCATTTTTTTTTACGACGATTATGACATATAATAGAATAGAATGTTTGGTGATGAACTGTGTGCACAGATACATATTTATAGGCATGTATAGATAAAATATGTTGCAAAATTAATGATCAAAAATAGATATAAGTAACTGACTATATTGTTATCTTGGCCATGTAATGCCGTTTTACGTCAATGGAGATTCAAACAGTAGTCAACCCATAAACTATCAACACAGGCAGACTTCTTATAAATGAATCTTGGTCCGGTTCAAGTTGTGGGTAATCGTATGTTACATACATCGTTAAATACTCTTCGTCTGGGAAGTTTGACAATTCTCTATGGGTTGACAGCTGCTAACGCCATATTTACCGTTAAGCCTGCATCACAACTGGTGCGGTCTGGCCGAGCCGGACAATAGTAAACTTGTCATTAGCTGTTAAATTTACTATTGATAGCCATCGCAGGCCGCGCCAGTGTGATTCAGGCATTAACCATACGGAATTGACAGGAGAGAGAGACAGGGCTCAGCGGAATGTCATCTCACTCATATACTATTGCTGTGCAGGCGTGTGTAGTCTTCCTGGTGGCAAGATCACCAGACCTTTCGAGGATGCTCTGCTGACAAATGTATCTCGCTGTTGACTCAGAGAATCCTAAAAATGAAAGGTCAGCAACGCGCATGTGTTCATTTGGAGTTGCAGGCATCCATAACCTATGTCGACTGCTTACCGCGGCGAGCCGTAAGTTTCTTTACCGCCGTCGTGGTATTGACATTACCGGTAAAAAAAAAAAAGGCGTCTGAACCATATGAAGCAACATAAAAAATAGGTATCATCTATCAGCGAAATATCCTAATAGATAATCAATTTAACATTACGCAAGTTCATCGTGAGAAGAACGGAACTCCCAATCGTCGGCACCTGTTCCCGAACAATGGCGCCGTTCATAATCTCGCGTTCACTTTCGTCGCGCCCACGCAGCTAGTTAACATTTTCGAAAATCGAACGCGAATCGTGACCGGACGATCGCGGTTCCCTTTCAAACGTCACGAGCCGGCACCTCGTTATCGGGAGTCGCGATAATCCGTTTGGGATGAATTGGTTACGAAACGCTCCCGCAATTTCCTGGGTGATGCTGGTTTCACATTAATCTGCATTGGCAGGGAAAACAAATGCTGGTTTCGTAATGTCTAGACATCTTGATGGTTACTGTTCTTGTAAAGCTTAGAGCTAGCGTATCGTGGAAACAAACATAATTGACCCTTTTGATTTCTGAACTAAATAGGAACTTTTTTTACACTATACCAGTAATGACTGGCTGACGAATGTCACGATAGGTATGAAATGTAGTAATTTATAATATACATTCTGTCCTTTTTTTTGTCCGTGGTAAAAACCTGGGTACTGCCCAGCTCTCGGGGGAAGTCTGGGTTCTGTGGCATTATACCCTCTAAAAACTCCACGTCAAACGCCATCCAGCGCTGAGTAATTCGGTTTTTTTTTTTTTTAATACAACGACGGTGGCAAACAAGCGTACGGCCCGCCTGATCGTAAGCGGACACCGCATCCTATAGACGCATGCAACTCCAAAGGAGTAACATGGGCGTTGCCGACCCTTGATATGTTTGAGGATTCGCCGTGTTGACAGCTCAAGGAACAAATTCCCTCGCTCTCAACACAACGCATCCTCGGGAGCTCTGGCGACCTTGCTCGCCTCCAGGAACACAACACTACTACAGAGCGAGTAGTAGTGTTATTATGGCTGTGGTCTTCTGCAAGGCGGCTTCCCCAGTTGGGCTGCTCCACATTCGAGCGGGATGACATTTCGCTGTGCCCTACCTCAACTAAACGGATGACTCTAGGATCTCAGGTTGAACGCACTAGAGCCCTCCTCGCGCTTTGCCCTGCGGGCTCGTTTTGGGCATCTTCGTCGCCTTTTCTGGGGTAGGGACATGGCCCGCCACAAAAATCACTGGCCCCGTTGTTAACGACCCCTTAAGTCGCCTTTTACGACAGGTGGGGGAGCCCGTAGACCTATTCTTGCCCGAGTCTACACGGTTTGCGCCGTTCGGCAATTTCCTTCTGGATCAAGACGGTCTCACAGAAGGAAACCATGGCCCTCCACGCCGTGTCCGATGCCAGCATAGCTGTCACAACAACTGGCAGGGACAGGTTCGTGCCTACTGGACGCCCTTTCGGAATCCTATTCCTGCAATGTATGCTGGGCGGAGCCATCGTCCCTCCCAGAGTACATTCTGTTCTAAACTTTTTATTGAAAAACGCATTATATTCAGTAATAGTACATTACTTACCAAGGGCTGTAAAAGAAAGAAAGCCCGAAATCGCAGGTATTTGTGAGCCGAGCCGCAGGCGAGGGTTGTAAATATGCGATAGAGGGTTTTCTTTTTTACTGCCCGTGATGAGTACACAATTTTACGTCATCACCCGGCCACAATGCGAGTTTTACCGTATGCGCAGCGTGCGGTAAAACTCGCATTATGGCCAGGTGTGACGTAAAGGAATTTATGGACATTAAACAGTATATAATAATATCACTGTTTTTGACATTGTAAATTATATCGTTATTTGTATTTTTTGAATTTTTCGTTTAAGTATAGTTTGTAATCTGACGATCTTTATGTGATATTATCTTAGTCATTTATTTACTTTTGCCTATTAATTAATTGTGACTATAATTAGAACCAAATGTAACTTGACATTTTATTACAATTCTTATTCTCTGACGATTATAATATAAATTCATATAGATTAAGCTAGCTTTAATTTATATTGTAATTGTATATTGTGAAATAAATAAATCTAAACCTAAATCTAAATCTAAGCACGGCAAAATTAAACAAATCTATTACAACCACATTATCTCGAGCCTTTCGCGAGGTGGAATGCGGTATTTTATACTTTACCGAGAGCATACTGACGTCGTCCAAATATCCTTACGTTGTCGGTATAATCAGTATTATATTTGCGCAATAGTATAACATTGCGCGGAAGCGGGGCAAGACGCATACGATATCCGGCGCCAATCAAGCATTCATTGAAAATATCTAAACTGTCTCGGTGACAGCCAACTGACACCGCACTAAATCTGCATTGTCAAATGGGCAAATGGACTTAAGGTGTTGATAATCTTGAGCATTCACATGTAACAGAACATCCAACATTCGACGTTATTATTTAATCGAACTGAACAACGAATAGAGCCAAGCATGGATTCAAACATCGGTACCAACATTTTCACAATCTATATTGATCGTACTACTAGTAAATGCTGTGCGGGAGGTGTGGGTGTGGAAAGGGACGGCGGCGGAACAACAAAAAAACTGCTCAGAACGGCAAAAAACTCGAAACAAATTCACTGTCGTTTCGCTATGCTAATTGAATGCTCGCTAAAACGCTCTTGTTAATTATTAGTATATTCAAGAGTCTGTTCGTCAAGAGCTCAGTGTGCACAAACGAGATTATACAACCACGATCACGGCACGATGTATAAATAAGGATTGTTTACAAAATTTACTAAGCGTGCCACTTATTTGATAAACATTCACCTTTAAAAGTAAAATATTCAAAAGTCCAAGCTCAAAAGTCGTGACGCGGTTTTGCAACAAAATCGCTCTCATAAGCATTCCAGCGCTCTCAATCTAAATTCTGTAACAACATGGCCTTTAAAGGCCGTGTACACAAAACTGGGTAAAGCACAAACATCGGGTCAATATGATCTTAATCTTAATATACCTATGGATTAACTTACTTAATGACAGCATCGGGTATAGTCAGTGGCAAAACTTGTCTTCACTGTTAGGCCGCTCACGAACTCTATTGAAATACAGTCGGTGTATAGAGCCAGTGCAAACATTTTGAGCGCGTATACCAGTGATAATTTTCATACCAATGAACAGTATACCAAATGAAGAAAGTCAAATTTAAAGATATATCTCTTGACGAAACAAATTATTTTATTGAATATTTTTGTTTCGTGTCAATATAACGGACTCCCACGTTATATTGACACCATCCCACGATCTCATTTTAAACGATATGATACAGAGAACAAATAAAATGGAAAAACAACTCGAACCGTCGGAAGCCAAGACACAAACTTGTGCATATGTACCGGCAATACGAATGGCACAAGTTCGAGTCTTGGGCTTCAGACGATGATATTTTGATCTCTGATTATACTAGTAGAATACATTATGTTTTTCAGCAGTTACGTCCGTACAAAGAGTTCTACCATTATTACTATTACTGGTTAAATAGGTTAAAAGCGGTACCTACTGGAACGCCATCAGCACTATAGCCTCGTGGCGCCCACCCAGCACGCAAAAACGAACAGAGAAATTTGAGTTTTTCTTAAATGGAATTAATTTGAATTTTCATCAACTGACACGGCCTTTTAAAAGGCGCGTGGGCGCCACGTTATAAAACTGTCATTGAATTCGAATCTTGTACCTTGGACGATATAGTTGCTTTTTAAATGGACTACTGTGATGCAATTCGGCCAACTCAAATAATATCAAGTTTACCGACCTACTATATCAGAAAGAACTGCAACTTAGAAAAGTTGAAAAAACCCCCGACATTTTTATTTCAAAGTTCAGTATCTCAAAAACGCCAGAACAGATTTTCATGAAACATGGCTAAGAACACTCGGGATAAAATTATCTATGACACAAAAAAACCGCATTCAAATCGGCCCATCCGTTTGGGAGCTACGATACCACAGACAGATACCCAGATACACAGACACGTTAAACTTATAACACCCCTCTCTTTGCGTCGGGGGTTAAAAAACGACCCTTCTATAGACTTTATATCTATTATGTTCTTACGACGACCGTTGGGTTTGATGACAGAAGATCAGATCCCCCACCATGGTCGGCCTAATCACGCGATAAGTGACAATATAGAGCGTCCACCTCGTTCTATCGAACGGTGACAGCCAGAGATTTTGTAACAATTAATATCGTATAAGTTTTTAGTTATTTACGTCTTCTATTACGACTTTTGATACAGTACAATAACAATGAATCTATGCGTTTTTATCAAGGTGTTAACTCGGCGCCACGAGTTGTCTAAATATTATATTACCCACTATTGTCATGCGATATATTATTCTTCTACAAGTTCTCCATCCGCGTGAGATAATACCTGATAGGTACCTTGAAAAATTATGGTCTTTGAATTGAAACAATATCCTATCCAATTTGCGTCATTCTTTACTGTTTACAAGTACAACCTGTTTTTGTAATTGAAGCCAAATATAATGGTATTATGATATCCAATTCATTTATTGTATGTAATCAAAACTGAGGTAAATTAGGTCTAAACGAAATGGGAGCAGAACATACAAGTGTTCTCTAATTTGGCACCTTTTTAAACTAATTCTAGATTTTTTTTTTCAAATATAAAACAAATGAATTGAGATCTTAAACGTTTTTGTGAAATTAGTGTCACATTCGCAGTTGTTATAACAATTACAATCTTTGTCCTATTGTTACCATAAAGTATTATGGTTTTAATTTCGATTCGATACCTCCACGCGGTCTTGAGATAAAGGGAGACAGACAGATAGACGTCCAACAAAGTGATCCTATATGGGTTCCGTTTTTTCCTTTTGAGGTACGAAACCCTAAAACACGATTGGATCCCAAGGTGTTTAAATTCGAGTATCCTTGTAAAAAAAGAACGAATTGTCGATGAAAACAATGTTTTAATGTTTATGTAACCTGTGCATTAATATGCGTAAGATCAAACTAGAGCAAAAACATTACATACCATAATAGGCAGTACAAGTATTTATTTATCTCTCATTGCTTGAAAGTAGGAAGATATAAACCGACCAAGTTATATCGAGGACAATAATATAATACCTGCGGCGCTACCACGAACTTCGAAAGTCGAAGTTCGTAATACATGCATCCCTGTCACTCGAGTAATGGAGTGCGATAGAGATGGAAATACCCGAACTTCGACTTTCGAAGTTCGTGGTAGCGCCGCTGTTTGTAGAAAAGACAAGGAATTGACTTTGCGATCTTCTCTCCAGGTGACCAGCGGAGTCTGTGAGCTTTGATCTCTCCTAAGATGTTAGGTTCAGCCATCAGATATTCTATTTCCAGGTTCTTTAGCACTCCCAGCTTCCGTCCGGTCGTTGCTTAGGGCCGAGAATCTTAATCTCTGTATGCTTGGTTAAGGTCATGTAACGTGGCTGACTTTTTATACAATCACCATTGTAATTGGAATCTTCTACCATGGACGCTAGAGTTGATTTTTGAATGGACTACCTTGATGCAATTCGGGCAACTCAAATCAATCGTTACTACATTCAGTTTCACTAGTTCGGAACTTCAACTGTGTGTCGCTCCGCGCTAGCATGGCTTCGTCTGCTGAAATATAATCCGATGTCATATGCTGCCAGAGTTCATTCGTTTTTTTTACAAAAATATGTTAAGTCACTAGCATTTGTTTGACCGTCTATGGTTACATGAGAAGTAAACAATGGAATTATCAAACAAACGAAATTAACACCTCTGTGGTGTCAAAAACAAAACCGGCTTCGATATACCTAGTCAGTTTTTGTGTCCGATGTTTAATTTAGTTACATAATACAAAGAACAATATTATGAATCTAGTTGCCTGAAGGCAAGTACATTTATTTTTATTTTTTCGTCAATGTCCAGGAAATACAAAAAGTTACTTTTAAGCCACATTTTTTTCAAGTCACGTATTACAGTAACTATACTTGAAACCTAAATTGGATTCCAAAAAAATAACCTTAAAATTGCCATTAAAATGAAAAAAAACCGACACTGTAAGTTTGCCTACACTCTTCCGAATGATGGACGTAGCTAAAAACTATAGCTACGTTCATCATTTGGAAGAGTGTAAGTTTGCCAGTGTCGTTTTTAGGGTTCCGTAGCCAAATGGCAAAAAACGGAACCCTTTTGGATTTTTTTTCATTTTAATGGCAATTTTAAGGTTATTGTTTTGGATTGTCTCCTTAGAGAATACTTGTAGTCCCATGAGGACAAGACTTAAGGGAGCTCATACCTCGATTAACTGTTTCACTGTGTAGAGACGGACCCCCAAGGTTATTTTTTTCGAATCTAATTATGGTTTCAAGTTTATAGGTAGCGTCGTGAAATTGAAAACCCAGGCTGGCCCTGTCACGCACAAAAAGCCTCCAGGCCTCGTTAACAAAGCTCGCACACCGAGGTGCCACGTACACAAGACTGGTTATCAGCAAAGGGATCTTTTTATATACTACGACGGTGGCAAACAAGCGTTGGACCTAACTGCTCGGAATAATCACAAGCGCGCTGCCGATCCTTTCTCGCTGTGTTGACAGTTGACAGATATATAGTAACTAGCTTCTGCCCGCGACTTCATCCGCGTGGATCTCGTTTAAGGCGATGGCTTGATTTGCGTCGAACACGCCCCCTAGACAGAGACACGCTGATGCCTTCTGCGCACGAGGAAAAGAGATGTAACACTCTTCGGGAATGGCTTTTTTGGACAAATTTCGATAAATACGTAACTTAGAGACGTTTTATTTAAATTTCGTTAAGTGAGATTTTAGATGAGGTAAAATACTATAGTATTAACTTGATTGTGTCGTAAAATAATGTATTGTTTGAGTAGGCTGAGTAAAAAAAGGAAAATACAGACTCAACTTTGGATTTTTTTTCTATCGAGGAAATTTTAAGCATCGATAAAATCAGATAAACAGTCATATAGTCAAGAATCATATATCTGAAAATCAGACCTTATTATTTCTTAATCTAGTCAGAACGGCGTTTCAAAGCACGCGATAATTTTCAATGCACAGCCCCCCTCATAGCGGTTTTCCTGCATCGTCTTAGACGATGATTCCCGGAATAAAAAGTATTATATACTCGTATGTTAATCGAGGTTACCCTACACTAATTAACATCTACACTAATATTATAAAGAGGAAAGATTTGATTGTTTGTTTGTTTGTATTGAATAGGCTCCGAAACTACTGGACCGATTAGAAAAATCATTTTACCATTAGAAGCCGACATTACCCCTGATGAACATAGGCTAATTTTTACAGCGGGAAAATGCTTCATTCCTACGGGAAAACGGGTAATCCGTGCGAAGCCGGGCCGGGCAGCTAGTACAATATATGTAAACCAAAATTCATATTCATCCGTTTAGCCGTTTTTGCGTGATTGAGGTCTAAAAGCATTCATAATATTAGTAGGATTTAATTCACGATTTTCGTTACGGTGGTAGAATTGTGCTGAAGTTTACCAACACTAATATTATAAATGCGAAAGTTTGGATAGTTGGATGTTTAGATGTTAGGATGTTTGATGTTACTCAATGACGCTTAAACGGCTCAATTGATTTGGATGAAAATTTGCACGAATATAGTTTATAGCCTGGATTAAAATATAGGATAGCTTTATCCCGGGTCCACGCAAACGATGTCGCGGGCGGAAGCTAGTTATTAAATAAGTGATAAAACTGGCCAAGATCGAGACGGACTTCCGCAGCGGTTAAACGCACCAGGTGGGCTGCGGGGTTCGACGGCAACCCATGGCCCTCGGTGAAAGAATTTCATATTTCTTTCCATTGGGGACTCGGAGACTCAATTTTAACCCAGATTTTTTAAATAGGCGTTCGAAGTTTTTTTTCTAGTTTAGTAGGCTGCCAGGCCGCGTGCCTTTGAACGCGTTAATACTTACGCAATCTCAGATCTCAGATCTCAGATCAACGGATATTTACAATAATGCATGATTATGAGTCACAAATTCTAAGAAAAATAAACATTATTAATGCTTGAATTATACATATAATGATAGGCACCATCTAGCGAGCATAATTTTGGTACAATTTCTGTTTGATAGAGGTCACTGATGTTGGTTGTCGATTTGCGCCATCTAGCGAGCTTAATTTTAGTCCAATATGAGCTCGATAAATGCCACTTATATTATGTTTTTGATATATTTTAGACCAATAAAAATAATATACCAAAAAGTATTAAATGCAATATTTCCGTAACTTCGCAAACAGAACATTTTATCAGTACCTATTGTAATTAAGTTGGCCCAGGTTGGGGTCGCTTTGGACTAAAAGCGGCATAAATTAAAAACGATAAGACTGCATGAATGCTTTCAAAGCCACAACCGTCGATGTTGTTCTTAATGCTTAAGCTTTGTTTTTACCTGGGACCGAGTTTTTCTCGGTTTTAATACTACGAAATCGATTTCTATACAAAATGAAACAAAAAACCAATACTTAACTGAGTCTAACCAAAAAAAAAACTGATAAAAAGAAAACAAAAAACCTTCTCATCGCTGGGGTTCGAACTCGCAATCACAACCATCACCAAAGAAGATTGACCATTGCACGGCGAAGAGGAAACCAGCCTTTTGGGAGATAAACTCAAACTCAAACTCAAAATGATCTTTATTCAAGTAGGCCTAGTAACAAGCACTTTCAAATCGTCATATACGGAAACAACGAATTTTCTCGAAAATAAGACCAAGCTAGGTCGGTTTCTCAGCTCCGTAAACCCCTATACCTACCTGGTACTGCAAATTTCATCAGAACATGATTACAAATATACACAAATATAGGTTTATTATATACAAATATTGCTCGTTTAATAGTATCGGATAATTAAAGACCGGTAGCGCCATCTATTATGGAGTTCTTGACTCTGGATTTCTACATACAAACTTTCAAGTAAGTTTTAGTCCCTTTAGAAGATGAATTTTCAAAAACGCTAAAATTGTTTTTCTTGTGTTTTAGTATGGAACCATTTTACGAAGTTTCAAGTCCCCTAGCTAAAATAAAATATATTTTCCATACAAATTTGTAACCCATTTTTGACCCCCTTAGGGTATGAATTTTCAATAACGCTGAGATTACTTTTCTTGGGTTTTATTAAAGCACCTTTTTACGAAGTTTCAAGTCTATCTTAAAAAATAAATTAATTCCCATACAATAGTTCAAACCTTATATCACCGAAGAAACTTATAATAGAACTTATAATTCTGAGGTTTAAACTACAATATTAGAAAGTGCAAAGAGTAGTTTTTGCTAGAATTTGCCATCAAAATTATACCGACCGTCATTTTCGTCTGCGGGTCACCTTAATCCATCAAACTTTTTTATACGTTTCATATGGTTTGACGGAGTTTAGACGCTGACAAAAAAATTTAGCCTAGAATATGCACGGAAATTGGTGATGTTGTGCATCGCGTTATTGAAGTTTATATTTATTATTCAGATTCTCCTTATAATGTCTCTGACAACATCAACGAATTTTCACATTTATAATATCAGTGTGATGCAGGTTTCACACTCTCAAAGCACATCCTCAGAGTGAAAAAACGAGCATAAAAAGGATTTTTTTAACTTTTTATGCTCGGTTTTTTTTTTTAGTCGGGACAGTAAATCGCTTAGGTACAAGAAATGTCTTGTAAGCGATACTGTAAAGCTTGACTGTGATGTTATAGGGTTATCAATGAATAACCCTATACATAGACCGAATAACCCCACACATCAACATTCTAGTCTGAATTGTATCTTGTTGTATCGTTGTCTATTTAGTACCCATAATACAAGCCTTATTGAGCTTATATACTATGAGACTAGGTCGATTTGTGTAAGAATGTCCCCTAATATTTATTATCATTATTCTCAAGGTATTTTATTTGTACGGAGAGAACATTAGGCATTTCATTGATTAATGATTACAAAAGCAATTTAAAAATACATTGGCACCGAGTGAACACGAAAACGAATAATGCACATAATTAATAAACCATGTTTGGTCACGCATTGAAACTCGTAAGATTGAGATGTAATTAATAATTTGGCGTTAACAAACTGAAAGAATAGACTTCTTGATAGACGAAAGAGCTGGACGCAGTATGGAAACTGGGAGGAGTTTACTGTTCATAGCCGTGGGTAAGTTTCAAATTAAATAATCGTGTTAAGGTTGTGAGTAAGGAAATCATTATTTGAATTGAAATAGGGACTACGTTTTCATGGGAACGTATCTGGGATGACAGTGCTTTAGCTATAGAACGTGATCTGGACGTACGCAAGACATTTTGAGGACGCATTCCTGAGACCTAAAAGAAGTGTTTTCTCGACTTTTCGATATTTTTACGAATCTCTATGAAAACCATCGTGTAGAACGATCTGGCAAAGTGATTTTGTATAAGAATGATTTCTGTACACTGAACTGAATTATAAGAGCTATAGGTAGGTAGGTACTACTTTAACATTTGTCTTTTTTTGACTTAGGTATAGATTATAGTGTTGTGAAATAAAAACGATATCTCTAAAAGTAGATCGAATTCACAAAATTATTTTTTATGACAGTTTAACCACACACATTACCAAACCAATTTATTTCGGCCGACTCTCATACCTTTTTATCATCTACATTCCACAGTCACATTGTGGCTAGCCACAGGCCGATCTTTGCCAAGCCAACGAGCAACAAAAAATTTCGAACTCTCGGATGACGAGTGCGACCAGGGACACGATGAACTCCTGTGTGCTACCAACTATGTCACCTACTTGAACCTATGCGAGTTCGAAAAAGCCATCGAGAAGGATCCCACCTTAAAATTAATTGAGAATGGAGCGTGCGTTTGTGATAAAACCGAGCTACACGAGTGGGACCCCCTATGTTCATCGAACGGCGAATCTTATGCGAACAACTGCGAGTTGATAAAAGCAAGGAAGACTCAAAAAGATTTGCACATAAGACATCTAGGATTATGTAACGCCATGCTGAAAAGAAACGTTATAACACCAAGAGAGCTACAAAAACTTGCGTTGTGGCGTACATTTATGCCCCACGATCTTTATACAAATCTTAGTAGTCGTCCTGTGGCCGTTGCTGGGTTATTTGGATTTAAACATGAGCGAAGCGTTCACTTGTCGGGCTAAGGGCTTATTTGGGTAGTTGAAAATCTGGTGACGTAATAGAATAAATTGAGTTACTACCCTACCCGATGTTCATAATTTTACTTGGCAATATGTTTTAAATAGAGGGCCGATTAACTCACGGACGGAAAACAGGCAGTCAACCATTAGTGTCTCTCGTTTTTAATAGTTGTGATTTCTAAGATCCAAGACGTCAAACAAAATGCCCACTCGACAATACACGACCTTACTGCTCCTGGACACGCAGCTATTAAGATTCCAAGGGCTCGTTTGCACTGTTTCAAGTTTAAAACGGCAACATTGGTTAAAAGCTAAAATGCCCACCCCTCGTGTATCACTCATGGTGTAGGTAGTTACTCGTGTTACAAGTCTAGACTTTTAAAATTGTAGAGCTTTATAAAATAATTTCATTAAATTCCGCTATTGAAAAGCGCCATCAAGTATTCACTCAAAATATTAATACATAGATTTTTTAACTAGGTATATACTTGTCCACGACACGCAGCCCACACCGTGTTCATTTTTAATCAACGCTCGGCGTTATAATGCCGATCTTTGACTCGAATGTGGGTCGCCTGTCGTCAATCACATACATTTACATAACACAAAGGACACCCGACTAGCGCCGTCTGACTTCAAGATCGTTGGAATTTAAATACAATACGAGATAAAACTGATCTAATGATAGCCGACTAAATACATGAGAATAGGCGACATTTGTATAACAGCAGGTACGTACAATTGAGTAACAGATTGAAATCTCAATACACGTTGCAAAACATTTCGCTGAACATCTCCTAAATATTTATCAGCGCTGCAGGGGCGTGGTTGTTTTGAAATTAATTTTCTAGCCTAGCGCTTGCAACAGCGAATAACAAAGCTTCAGGGCATGCTTCTTCGCATAACGATACGATATCAATAGCTACGGGCAGGCGTAGCATGGTTGCCCTTTTTGTCACTTATCGTTGTGGGACTTGTGGCCCTTGTGTGTAAGACATACGTCACTCTCGCACTCGCATACTTGTCAGAACCAAACGACCTGACGGAATGCTACGCCCGCTGCGGGCTTTTGTTCTGCGGCGCTACCACGAACTTCGAAAGTCGAAGTTCGTAATACAAGCATCCCTGTCACTCGAGTTAGGGAGTGCGATAGAGACGGAAATACCCGAACTTCGACTTTCGAAGTTCGTGGTAGCGCCGCTGACCCGTAAGCTCGGCACGCGTAGTCACCAGCGTGCTACAGTCTATACCTACCTGTAACTTGAAACCATAATTAGATTCCACAAAAATAACCTCAAAATTGCCATTAAAATGAAAAAGTAACCGACACTGGCAGACTTACACTCTTCCAAATGATGGACGTAAGTAAAACCTAGCTACGTCCATCATTTGGAAGAGTGTAAGTCTGCCAGTGTCGGTTACTTTTTCATTTTAATGACAATTTTGAGGTTATTTTTGTGGAATCTAATTATGGTTTCAAGTATATACAGTCACATATTCAAGTGTCGAGCCGAAATGATCTCCAAACTCGAACAATATGTATGATAGATATATTGATTGGTATGACATTCGTCGCCCGCTCTCGTGCGAGCGCACCATCTCTGGCCCCGTAGCATGGATGGCGTTATCACGCGATAAGTGACAGGATAGAGCTTCCGTCCCTGGCTGACACCGTTCGATAGAACGAGACGACGCGCCTATCCTGTCACTTATCGCGTGATAACGCCATCCATGCTACGGGGCCTGGATTAGTGTTCGTGTGATCAGGGCAGTTTTTACGCGTGCGCCGGCGGGAGACGCGTGCTGTCAGGCGAGTATGGTACGCTCACGTCTGCTTTTATGGGTCCTAAGCAACGCCGCATGTCTGTGTTTAGGCGACTTCCGAGGCGGGCCTCGATTGTCTATAACATAATGATTTATTTATTCAATATGTTGCAGTCATGTAACTTCGTAATTATCTCTAAGAACTTAATACTAAAGCACATGAACCCTGATAGGAAATTTTAATTTACCAATAATGAATGATTTGCTGATTACCTACATATATTTTAGTTAAAAAAATATCATGTATTAAGTTCGATTTTATTGTACTGTCTATTAATAAACTTGGCATAAAATATTAGAATGAGTGCTCGTAAGAAATCTCAACATAATTCAATACGTTGAATCAAATAGACTCCAATGCTGTGGTAAAAAGTCCAGCAAAACCTTTCATATAGGATTTAATAAAATTCAAATGTATTCCATTTTACGGTGTTTTTGCAGTTCCGTTCATACACACGAGTAAAAAGATTTGCTAATTTATGTCGCTCCAGCGAGTATATGACTATTTAATTTATACGGCAGCCTCTATACGCTGGTTATAAGCTACTGAGCATAGTAATTATCGATATTGTGCGGCATAACGGGGTACTCCTACATCGGACTTGGTTGACCTTAAGTTGCGATTTCCTGGAAGGTGTCCACCGTTTTGTCAACTATAGTGAAGACGGCCAAAAATAATGTTCTGTTTGATGGAAAAGGATGACTCATATCTACGGATATACCTTTTTTTTTTGGACGGACGGACGGTACGGGTATACCAAGGTACTTACCAAAACTCCAAAAACCTAATGTAGGTACTCTTTGTATGTCCGGAAATGGCATTACCTGTGAAAAAAAAAACCTTTATTACTTATGTGCATAAATCACTTCACATTTATTCTATACCCAGGTGTATTTCTTAAGCAATATCATGATAATGTGTTGATAATTAGCAAAGATCGTTATCAACGTGCTGTATTGGTGGCAAAGGGTGTTGGCAGAAAAAACAAATACATTTGAATATTCACTTTTGTTCTTAACCATAAAATAAATACTTACCTTCTCAGGATTACACCTCTAGATATAACTCTCTACGGTACAAAAGCTTTTCGGCCCTTATATATTTTTAAAACAATGTACATCAAATGACATAAAATGTCATAAAAATACAACTATAGTTGAAAATTTAATTACATTACGAGAAGTGTTTATTTTACCTAATCTAAATAATCCAATGCACATCGTATCTAGAGTGGATGGATTTTTTCCAATCGTCGTGAACGACTGACAGCCAAATCTGTTGAACAAATTTTAGTAATTTATTCACTATAATTTGGATAAGTTGTTATAAATATGTATATAAATCTCATTATTTGTGAAATATATAATGTTTAAAATACTTGCGTAATTTGTTTTTTTTTGTCAACCATACTTTGCCACCAATACAGCACGTTGATAACGATTTTTAATAATTAGATACTAGCATTGTAACAATGTCAGTGTAATAACAGTATTAATATGACGCGTCACCATTTCACCATTAGGTCTATCAATGTGTAACGGTAAGCGTCGTTAGATGCAGTATTCGTGATTCAATTTTGGGCGCTATTTTCTAATATCACACCCGTTATGTTTTCCTTCAAGAACAATGTTATGCATTCCTGAAATGCCTGTTGAATGAGTGACAAGGAATGTATGTTTACGTCAGTTAGGTACACATAAAGGCACTCCTTCCGCACTAAGAATTGTTTTAAATAAGCGGTAGCTATTGACAGACATGCCGTCTGAATCCAAGAGTATGTGACGCCGTCCCGTGACGCTTCTTGCGATGCACGATGAGAGGCGCGTCCATAAATGATGCCTTAGTCTAACAGTAAATTTGTTTGGTACTAAAGCATCGTCGGCATTGGTTTCCGTCCAGCGACACACATTAGCTTTATTGCTGGCCTACATCTCTGGCAGGTGCCGAGGCGTCAAACAAAAGGCAAGTTCAAGTTAATGCTATGGTCATTCTTCTGACCACAATGTAAAGAACTATCCATTAACAAACTACCAAACTTTAAACCTTATTCTAAGTAATATAAAGACTAGAAACGTAAAAATAAGCTGCTGCTTTGAGGTAAAGGTCGTATAAGATTGGTCAATATGAAGACAAGATTAGAGACGGATTCATTTTGAACTAATGATGGCTGACTTGCAGTATATTTCCACGGTCAGTAGGTAAGTATTTCCGTGTTCGATTATTGTAACCCATAGTAAACAGACAATGCTTAGAAGGGATTGGTATTTTAATTACATTGCATTCTAAATGCGTATTCACTTCACACGGTTTTTGAACCTTAATTGGGTTTATTGATCAGGTAATTCAACACCCGATATTTAACATTGTCTCAAAATTACAGGACCTAGCCAGTAATCATGGTGTAATTCGATCAGTGTTACATAGTCGTGTGAACGCTGGACAATATCTTAATTAAATGATTATGGAACATTCTTCTTTGTCTTTGTGAGAACCTGACACCAGAATTAGTACCCGGCCTTATTTCCATCACGATGTACCAAAATCGCGCTGAATGTAGCACAGATCGTAACTAAAGTATGTGACAATGAAAATTAGAGATTAAATGATAGGGCAAACACCTCGAATGAACAATACTTATTTTCTACAGCGTTATTGTCTGTGGTAATTGAAGTTAACTGTAAATACATTCTTAACAGTAAGTGTGTTAACTAAGAGGGTTATCTTTTACAAGTTAATTTCCAACACGTTTCAAGTAGCAGTGTGCTTTATGTGCTAGTTGCCGAATATTCTTGAAAAGATAGGAATGTTCTCAAAAGTTACAGAACTTAAGATAACATTTAGTTAGTTCTCTTAACATTTAATTTTGTATGGTTTTTTTTTCGAAATAGATTTTTCAGCATGAGAGTTTTGCATCTTTGTCAAATTTTCGACGATGCAATCCTAGCTTCAAGAATTCACAATTAGGTGACTACGTATATCGGTAGGGTAACTACTGAGGTTTACGTATAGGTCAGTGACCAAAGAGGCGCCAGAGATCTTTGCCTCCCCACTGTACTTCAGTAAAAAAAAAAGAAAGTATGTTAACCGTGTTAGATTTTAAAGGCGGAAAGAAGCTATACGTACAAAGTTCATTTTATTACTGCTAGATGCTGGCTGTTTATAATTGACGGAATACCTAACATAAAGTTCCCAAGAAGCTGCTACATATTACAAAATACAAATTGCGTACAGTGAGATAACTGTAAGTGCAGAACTCTCGTGTCGATAGTAAAACACTAATGAGGATAATCTTCTAGAATGTTTTGCTCAATAACCATTGAACTCTGAACGAGGAAGAAAAGGAAACAGGTAGGTTATGAAACATCAAGCAATCTTTCACAACAAACGGCCAGCTCAAAAATATATCCACGATTTTGATTCTTATTTATTTGAGCATAAGTTACGCCGTATGCCTACAAATTTATAAACGTTGTTGTACGAATAATGAAGACTCCAATTGAAACTTTATCCGTGTAAAATGTAATCGGTATGAATCGATATGATTGCTGAAAATCAAAATTAGACACCATTTTATTACATGATTTGTGTAATTGGATATATTTGTAGGTTATTGAATGGTTGGTGTCAGTTGGTAGGTCAGCAAGGTTATACTTTCTTTTTATTCGTTTTTTTGGTGTTGTATAGGTAAAATACAGTTCGTTCTGATACTACCATTATCTACTGATTTGCTCACAATATAATGACATCGACCGCTTACCACAAATTTGAGTTCGTGTCATTATTATAAATCCTAGAATTACTTTAGTCATTTAGTCCGTCTGTCTGTTACATTTTCCCGCTTGCACAGCTGAACCGATCGTGACCAAAATTGGTATGTAATTTGTGATCCGGGAATTGACATAGGATGGTTTTCTTATATCGGAAGGGTATAATGGGTTATGGAAATTTCAATGGGAATGCGATAATTATTAAGGACTGTACGGATTTCAATTTTCACATCCCGTTCCCAATCAAACCGATAAATCTGAGGCAATGTCAGTTAACACCGCAATATTCGCAAGGAATGCGGTTCTTGATTAGCTGGTTGACGCTGGGCGCGACCGTGCGAGCTGACATCCTGTCTCGGAGGCACCTACTTGGTGTTCTAGATAGGTAAATGAAGGAAAAGTTGAATCTACCTATGTATTTGGTTTGAGATAAGTTTAACAGGTTTTACAGGAAGGAATTGGTAATTTTTAACGTCCATAATACTTCGTTATTTTGATTAATTGGCAACAGTTGTATCAATTATCCCCTGGAAGTTATCAATAGTATCGTTTGTGATTGCATTTTATGGTTGCCTAAACATATGTACATACACACGCTCGAAAAAGACAACCCTCCCTTTCTGAGGCAGTACAAAAGCATACGTAATTGTGTGCACTCCAATTCATTAAACCGAGCTTCCTTGCATAATCATACGGAACTTCACCAAAAATAATTGTGTATAGTAATAGAATTCGAGCGTAATAGGCCCGTAGTAGTGGCCGTTCAGTGGCCATTGACATCAGCGATTTCACAGCATACGAGACCAACTTATCTGAGACGTATCAAACTGTTAGTACGAAGACACAAGGTCGATTATTGCTTGATACGTGCAACAGATAAAACGGTTGACTGCAGCGCTTAGAAGAGAAACATCTTAAGAACGTATAGAGGCCATACATTGTTAATCCTTTCTGCGTTTTAGAGTAGCTCCGGTCGAAAACACACGTGAACCTCTCACGAGTGTGTCGGGTTACGCAAAGCTTCATGGGAGATGCTTAGGGACCTGTCAGCCTGAGACAATGGCACTGCCACAATGGAGTCCACTTTTTGTGGATACTCGTACCATTACAGTTTAGGGCTGTTAAGCCGGATTTGCACGTAACGTGAGATGGTAAGGGCATGATAGTGGATCGAGACAAGGCAATTCTTTCGACAATTGTTTTTTATGGCTCTTTTAACATGTTCAGGCAACGGACGCAGCAGGAGAACTATATTAGGTTTCTAAATAATTGCATGCTTAGCTATGCTCGCTTTTATGACAGACTTACAAGGTTAAGGTTCTGTGCAACCAGACGCAGTAAAAGGTTTCTAATTAATTCCGTGGTGAAATATCACTCTGGAGTTCTCTTGGTTCCTAAATGTTATTGATTCTGAAACATAAAGGTAACTAGGTCATTCCTCCAAAAAGTATAGCTAGTGTATGATTTAAAAAGAATTTTACTACATAACTAAAAGCAACTTGCGTAATGCCATGTTTGTTTTTAACTCTCCTCGAATATATTCACATTAAGTATTGCATTCTGGTGTAATTCATTGTGTATCGGCGCCTCCATAAAAGTACACAAGCACAGTATAATAAAGAGTACTACCCTGTAACACAAGTGTCTAAAGAGCAAACATCGGATCGAGGTTAAAACGTTGAATCCTAAGAAACAACGCCAACTGTTACAATATAGAAAAATTGAGCATATCTTTCCATTTACTCGTAGTGACGGTATTTATGGTACATGATAAACGATTACGTTTAGTTTTAATTATCTTCTTCTTGGTCGATAAGTACCTGTTAGAAAGGTCGTGGTCGTTATGAGTGGCGAGCAGATGTCTCGCCTAACGATTTCTTGCCATTTTGATCTATTCTCGGACTTCCTGGTTCATACAATTGACACGCCTACAGCAGATTTGATCTGGTCTGCCCATCGCATGGGTGATCTTCTGCGCGGCCGGTAACCCTCCACTCTGCTTTGCACAACAAGACTCTCGATGGAGTCGCCGTCTCGCCTGGAGACGTGTCCGAAGAATTTGAGGATGCGAGTTTGTACTAGCGTGGGCAGACACTGCTTAATGCCGTGTTCTTGGGAGTATGCAAACATTTGTTCGGAATTCGGTCCAGGATACTCCAAGCAGTAAAGCAAAAACTTCCCTTACTAGCAAGTATGTACTGTAAGTGCGACAGGGTAGAATGCTTTATGTCCGAAATTAACGCGATCATGCTAGCTAGGGCTAGACAGACAGTCTCATAGCAGAGCTCGTAATTTTCATGCCGATGAACATCAAATTTGACGTCACGCTGCATATAGAATGATCCCATATTGTAATTATTAATCATTAGTCGTCATTCATTTTAATCATGTACAAATTACTTCAAAAGTAATCTATTCACACGTGGAATAATTAATGCGTACCTACTTGAAGGAATTCTGTTTTCTACGTAATTATTGAAATGTGGTAACAATACCGTTTAATAAAATGTATGTATAAAAACAAAAAGTTTAATGTACGGTTCACGTATTAAGTAGGTACCTATTAATTGTTCCACGTGTATTCACTTACGTACAGATTACTTTTTTGAAGTAATTTGTACATGATTAAAATGATTGACGACTAATGATTAATAATTAAAATAAAACTATTTGGGATCATCCTATGCAGCGTGACGTCAAATTGATGTCATCGGCATGAAAATTACGTGCTCTGCTCATTAGTGTTTCCAGTGAGTAGATTGATATGCATTATTGAGTTTTAACGTTGACGAATTACTTTGAGGTAGTTCGTGGTAGGCCGCAGTTATACACAAGCGGGCGCTCGCCGGCGTTGAGTCTGCCTCGGATTCCTCGGAAAACGCTTACTTACACACAAACATATGGCGTTGCCTGGGAGCGTCTATGTACCGGCGTAAGCGTTTTTATACAGGCCGCACGCGTCGCCTGTCCGTAAACGCGGCCTAGATTGACAAAGGCGACTTCTGTATAGGTGTCGAGGAATGGAAAGGTTCGCCAAATTTGACTTTATTTCAATACTGTTAAGGTCCGAAACTTCCGAAAGTGACCTTTTCATTCCGTGACTGTATATACTCGTACTACACTCGAGAAGCGGAAGAAGACCGCAAGAAAATATAAATTGTAATCAATAAATAAAATTATTCTCAATCATAAAACGGATTTATGATTTCCCGCACGTTTTATAGTCTTGACTAATTGTGTTATAATGCTTGGATGGGTTGCAGCCTCTGCCTCCCCTGTAATATATGGATGAATACAATGTGGTCACACTTGATAGTTAAGTTCTTAATAGTCCTATATCCAATCCCTGGAGCTTCAAAACTAGACCTTATCCGAGGCTAACAAAGGTCCAATTTAAGAGGAGTCTAATAAAAGAAATGAACACTTTTGAAAAAGCGTCATCCTCACATGGAAAGTCGTAAAGAAAACATAAATGCCGGCAAAAACTATCGTTAGCGTGCGCTGGAATAATCTTATTCAAATTACATGTGCGATGCGCAACGCAGTGCTAGCTGCCCCGCTTGTTTCAAGCTCACCCACAAATATATCTAGACGCCGCGAATCTTAGTAAGTAATCGTAGGTAAAGGTCTAGTTTCGTTAGGCGTGACGGATGGGGTGAGGCGCATGAGCGCGTAAAGAATAACATCACTGGTCATTTCTATTTCTATAGGATCCACTCGGACTATGTGATAATGACTACGCATACATCAGAGACAAACATGGTTGTTGCTCTCACATACTCGTATCAATAGTCAACTAAGTACGAGGGGCGGCTGAAAAGTAATCTCCTTGGTTAAAAAAATATGCGAAAATGATACTGGCTGAAATGCATTCTTGTTCTTTGGTTATTCTTTTTTTGAATTATTTGACGTTCATTTGTTTTTTCCGTTCCATTTTTCTACAATTCTCGAATGTTTGCGACATATCGGTTGAAAAAATGAATATCGCTAAAATTGAACATCGTGCAGTGATTAAATTTCTAACAAAAGAAGGAAATACTCCCTCACAGATCCGAGAACGTATGATGTGTGTGTTCGGTAGTTCGTGCCCTTCCGAATTTACTATAAAGTTTTGGTCTAAACAATTTAAACTCGGTCGTGAGAGCTTGGAAGATGACGCTCGTAGTGGAAGGCCGGTTTCTGCCGTTACAAACGAAAATGTAGCCAAAGTTAAAAAAATAATTTTAGAAGACCGACGAGTGAAGCAGTGGGAGATTGCTAGAGATGTGGGCATCAGTAAAGAAAGAGTCAATGAGATAATTCATGTGCATCTGAATATGTCCAAGGTGAGTGCACGTTGGGTCCCCAGAATGTTAACGGCGTTTAACAAGGACCGACGTGTCAAATGTTGTGAGGAGTTTTTGGAAATGAGTCGAGGTAATGAGGAAGAAATTGTTTCTAAAATTGTGACGTGTGATGAGACCTGGATTCGACAGTGGGACCCCGAAAGCAAACAAGAGTCTTTGCAGTGGAAATTCAAGGATGAGAAGCCTCCTCGGAAGTTTAAGGTCAGGCCGTCGGCAGGCAAACTTATGGCTACCGTATTTTGGGATACAGAAGGAATTTTACTAATAGATTATTTACCAAAAAAAAGGACAATGAATGCTGAATATTATTCCAGCTTACTGCATCAGTTACGAGACGCGATAAAAGAAAAGAGGAGGGGTAAACTTAGCAAAGGGATCCTGATTTTACACGATAATGCACCTGTGCATACCGCCCACACAACAATGCTTACCATGAAGGAATTAGGGTTCGATGCCGTTAACCATCCACCTTACAGTCCAGACCTAGCCCCATGCGACTATTTTTTATTTAGACACCTCAAAAAAGATCTCCGAGGAAGACGATTTCTGACCGATGACGAAATGAAGGCTGCAGTTAGTGACTTTTTTGACGAGAAACCGAAAGATTTTTTTTTTGGTGTCAATATTTGACAAATGTAATAAGTGTATTTCACTAGCAGGGGACTATATTGAAAAATAAAAAAAATACATACATGACAGTCTTTTGTTTCATACTTAGGTAGATTTCTTTTCAGCCGTCCCTCGTACTTATACAGAGGAGTTATACAGGATGTTAACGGGGCCATGATCCGGAATGACAAAAAGCGAATAAGATGATCATACTGAACAACCTTTCCCATGGGACCAACCACGAAATCGCAAAAAAAAACCAGGTATTCCATACATTAACTCTCAATTAAATCGCAGTTAACTCACAGTTAACTCTTAATTGGCTCTTTTTTTTTGCGATTTCGTGGTTGGTCCCATGGGAAAGGTTGTTCAGTATGATCATCTTATTCGCTTTTTGTCATTCCGGATCATGACCCCGTTAACATCCTGTATAGTTATATGAGTTATAAGCAAGGGCTAGTAGGTTATTATATTAATTTGTTGGTATTTCATCTCAAAAGCAAAAATTCCTGGTAGCGTTTCAACTGATCGCATTTCACCTCGATCGTACATTTAATTTTCGCTGTGTGTCTCAATCGTTTATTTTTTGGTCGCTAATATTTGTAGTCGCATTTCATTTCACCTCGACCGTATCTTTAATTAGTAGTTATTGACATTAAAGAGTAAGTTTTTCCGTGTCAAAGTCACTATGACATTGACATAAGATTGAATTTCCCGGCTTGAGTAAAATAAAAAAAAAGGAAAAAAAAAAAAAAAAAAAAACATACAGCATTTTATACCAATGCCCAGCAGTGTTCTGTTAACTGTGAATCAAAGATACTTGAGATGAGATGCACTGAGCACACGGAAGGTGTGAAGTCGTGCGTAAACCTTGACTTGTTAATAACATTATTTAGATACCTTAAGGGGATGCCTTGATTTGAGTCGAACACGCCCCCTAGACAGAGATACGCTTATGCCTTCCGCGCACGAGAAAAAGAGATGTAACACTCTTCGGGAATGGCTTTTTTGAACAAATATCGATAAATACCTAGAAGTTTTATTTAAATTTCATCAAGTGAGATTTTAGATGAGATAAAATACTATTACAGTATTAACTTGATTCTGTCGTAAAATAATGTATCGTTTGAGTAGGCTGAGTAAAAAAAGGAAAATACAGACCCAAGCTTGAATTTTCATTCTATCAAGAAAATTTTAAGCGAATGATAAAACTGATGATAAACAATCATGCAGTTAAGAATCATACATCTGAAAATCATACCTTATTGTTTCTTAATCTAGTCAGAACGGCGTTTCAAAGCACGCGATAATTTCCAATGCACCCCTTTATACGAGAAGATGATTGTTTCGATTTTATTACTTTTTTTTTTAATCTTTATTTATTTAACGAGGGTTTTACAAATGCCACCCTCATAGTGGCTCTCTTATTCTAATTACTTCTTAATTTTAATATAATCTTAACTAAGTTGTACACAGATTCCGCCTCTTCAGAAGTCGGATAAGCTAATATACTATTTTCTCAAACATGCTCGGAAATGTACGCGTTAATATCACGAAATGAAGCCGTGAAGTTTCTTGTTTATGGCTCCCTACATTACTTCTTGGCCTTACGCCAAGAAGTAATGTATGAAAACCCTAAGTAAAACCATTATTGTCCGCTACTCTAACTTTTTAAATTTGCTTACTAATATTAAACTGACAAAGGAAAATTTACATACTGCCAACCACCACTAGACACTGTAAGCATACTTGCTACATAAAAAAAAAAAAATCTATGGTACTATACTTTATGTGCGGTTAAACATGGTGCTCGAACGGCTTGTTCAAATGGCATGTTTAAAAAATAAAAAAGGCGCAAATTACCTATTATTTAATTGATAACCTAGTATTTATTTTAATTTTAATATTTCCTCACATCGTTTGAGAAAAGTACTATACAATCCTCGGCCGGAACAGGGATTGCTGGGCTGGACTCGTTGTATTCGGCCTCGTCTACGACTCGGCCGTCTACCCCAATCTCGTCCAGCAATCCCTTACTTCACGGCCTCTGCAGTAATCTACTATTATCCTACCGAGATCATATTTATTTATCTTTAGTGGGCGCCGCTGTGCGTCGCCACGGCTACACTCCATTGTAACATGGTACACATCTTCCACAACCCCACATATGGAGCAATTGGGCGAGTGAACTTTCCGCATCATGTATGCATAACTATGTAATGGAATGTGGCCGGAGCGAAGTCGAAGAGCAACAGTTAAATCTTGTCTACTAAAATTACTTAGACTGAACCACGGGATCCGAGGAAGTGTTGGCTGGATGGTTTTATACCAAATACCTTTAGTGCGGGATCGGGCCCCGGGCCATTATAGATATATTTTCTTCAATATGCAGTTGTACCACTTCTTGCGTTTGCCAATCCAGGAAAGCTGCCCCACCCTCTTTGCCTACTTTTGAGCCATCAGTGTAAATTTTGTAGTAGTCCTGGTAATTGTCTCTGAGCATCGTGCATCGTATTACATATAGTGCGCAACCGACCACCGTTGTACTTACGTTTTGCTTTATCGATTTGGTCAATATTCGTTACAAGGCAGTTGTTCAAATCTATATTAGTAACCCAGGTATCAAGCGAAAACATTTCTAACTGTTTGCCTGAATATATTGTGATGTTTTTAAGGTAGTTATGCACAAGGGCAAGCAAAGGCTTTGATTTATGACGCCAGTAGGGATTTTCCTGCGAGCTAGAAAGAACAGGCAGCAGACTGGTTAATATATTCGCACTGAAAGATTTAGACTTCAACCACATTTTACCTGCTAAATATGTGTTCCTACCGTTATTCCCGGTAGAGTCCCTAAAGGAGTCCGCTTTGACACCTAATCCAAGATTTGGCATAGGCACTAGTTTTACGAAAGCGACTGCCATCTGACCTTCCAACCTAGAGGGAAAACTAGACCTTATGGGGGACCGGTTTTCTCACGATGTTTTCCTTCACCGAAATGTTCACAATTTAAGTAGGTAAGTAAATTCAGGAAAAATATTAGCAGTGTATACTTTTATGGAAAAAACCTCAGACAGGGTTGATTACAAATCATGTGCAATCTTTAAAAACGTATCAAATAATTAAAATCAGATTAATTATCGCTATCAGAGAAAATCAGAAGATCACCTAGAGTCATCAAAAATACAATCTAATAGGGGTGTAGACACTAAATAAAATAATCAATAATGTTGTATTTTCTCGAAAAAGGATTAAAAATGTAGTACAATGGAAAACAGCAACGCAAGAGGTTAAAAAATCACAAAAGTGTTAGTTCTGTCCCTTTTCCACAAAACGCAACTTCATATGAAACGATTGTCATTTACTATATGACGTCACTATCTGCGAGCGTTTTCTCTCTCTAACAAGCAATATAATATTAAAACGGTTTTAGCTTCGTAATTCTTTGAGATATCTGAATGGGATTTTCGTCACTAGGCATATTTATTGCCTTCTTTCTTTTGGAGTACCTACTTAATAATAATTTTCGAGTCTACGCCCGTATTGCCAACATTTCATCATTTAGGGCGCCGCAATATGATTAATATTGCTTACCTAACTATTAGTAATAGGACTAATAAGCAATCAACTATTGACACTTAGATATTTCAATATCGACGCATAAAGGAAGATACGTAAATCAATTAAAATGTAATCGTCAAGTGTTAGTCATTTTCTCGTATACGAGTATACCTACTTAATTTCAGCTGTTAATTAACTCGTAGGTACCTCGTATTACTAACTACCTGCCTACCTAGGTAATTTTCATATGCGAGTTATGTATGTTATGGCGGCGCGGCGGCAGCGTTAGGTGAGGTTGTGGTCTCAAATTATATTTTAATCCAAACAAAAAAAAAGCAAGAAAATTTCAAAAATCCCATCAACATATCTCAAAAAAACTGCGAAGAATTATGAAGTTATGAGACAGAAGACCTTCGAGGATAACCATCATTTCATAAGAAAATGTCATCATCCTCCTAGCGTTATTCCCGGTAGTGCCCTTAAAGTAGCCCGGGGTCCGCTTTGACACCTAAACCCAAGATTTTGCATAGGCACTAGTTTTACGAAAGCGACTGCCATCTGACCTTCCAACCCAGAGGGAAAACTAGACCTTATTGGGATTAGACCGGTTTCCTCACGATGTTTTCCTTCACCGAAAAGCTAACGGTAAATATTCCGTACACAAGTTCCGAAAAACTCATTGGTACGAGCCGGGATTCGAACCCACGACCGCCGCTTAGCAGCCGCATGCCTGAACCACTAGGATACCGTAGCTCCCATTTCATATGAAAATGTGTTTTCATATGAAATTCAGTCCCTTTTCCGTTAAACACATTTTCATATAAAATGAAAATGTGTTTAGCGGAAAAGGGACAGAATATACCCCTCTTAAAACTGGATATAAGTGCCACACTTGTGATTATTTACTCTCTTGTGTAACCACAATTTGACTCGAAAAAATTCAACAATATTGATTATTTTATTTGGTGTCAACATCCCTATTCAGTTTTACGTTCTAATTAATATTTAAATCTTAGTATACATACAGTAACGATTGTTTCCAGCAAATATCAGTCCAAGTCACAACCACCCCCAAGACGGAGAGATGAATCGTCACACGAGCATCAATCAACGCATGCAGTATTGTATAATGTATATCCTCCTAACCAAGAGGAACTTTACAACAAATGGTATTCACAATATTACCTAAACCCGTCCGATTCATATCATCCTATTATTAAAATCATAAGGACGCAATCGGCCTATTTTACGTCCTTTAGCTTTATGCACATTACGCTCCTCCAAAACTAGTTTACGGTTGAATAACGGCCTTTTCGCCATGTCCAGTGCCTTATTATAATTCAGGTGACGCTATGGTCTCAAATGTCCCCTTCGATATATTGGACAGTTATTTCCATTTGCCAGCCCATGCGTATACACGTACCTAAACTGGCGTTAAGAACAGTAAATGCCACTTTATTTGACAAGTGACTTTTATTTATGTTATGTTATAACACGACGACCATTAGCTGCCGTTAGCTTTTTACTTTACTAGTTTGATATTTATTTTCAATAATCATCGTCGCTGTATAGTGACTTTAATGCGTTTGTGAGTGACGCTAAGTAGGTTTACTTCATTTATGTCATGACACTTTATTGTGATTGACGTTTTCTCCACATATTATCATGAACTGCAAATGAGCAAAATGATTGCATTGGTTTGTGTCCAATACGATGTATAGGCAACCTGTAAAGTAATCTGTACTGACTTGAGACTGACCGCTGACAGCTTAGGTACCCACTGGTAGGTGTGTACCGACGAAGTGGCCTAAAGGATTCTTGGTCATAAAATTCGTTTTAGTTTGCCTTTTCTATGGCTGACAGCTGACTTTTTTGAATAGGCTTAAACTTAGACGGGAGCGTTACTAGGAAAGACTTCAAATCGGTAAGAAAATTAAGCTGCAGTGGCGTTAACCTTCACACTTTATTCATTATTCTGTGTGTGCCTTTTACGTTAGGGATACTTTATTACGTGGAATTATGTTTATTAAGCTAGGTTTTTAACGCCGATTTTATGGAATTGTGAAAATATTTAGTAGATAATAAATAAACATTTAGCCTTGATTTGATTAAGCCAAAAACCGTTGAACCTTTACGAAAACGTGCTTAAATGGCAAATCCACATAATGAATCACGCCTCCCGTACCGGTTCTCCACTGACCGCCATAACAAAATTTGATTTTTTTACCGACACAGGGCCATGAAATTACATGCCTGCTATTCAAGATTGGAGGGTCAATAACAGATGCACCAATTAAACGCAATCGTGAGAATTCGTCGTGTGAATACATCGTTAAACTCAATAATATATAAAAGGAACTAAGTATTTAATAACCTAAATTACACGTATCAGAACAATACTAATTCTATTACACGATTGCGATTCGTAATAGATTTTAGTGGGAAATAAATGCAGTGTAATTATCCGTGGTCTACGCGGGATTGCAAAGAATTACAGAAGTAATGATATTAATTACATTGGATCGTGCTGGATAAGGAATTTGATGACAAAGTTTCATCTGACACCCTTTGTCGAATAGGAACACTGCATTTTAAACACCTCCTAATTTTTTTTTTAAGAAAATGAATAGCACACAATAAGTAAATAAATTCAATTTGGGATTTCTTTCGTAGTCGTAACGGCATGATTCATTAGCATCTGTCATTTGCAACTTGGGTACTTTATAATAAAGAAGACTTCGGGTTATTTATTTGGATAAGTATTATGTAAGTACAGTGAATATAGTTTTCCATTAAGCCTGTATTACATATTGTAACCTCTAAAATGTACCTAACTCTTACACGAAGTATTCAATTTCCCCATAAGTACTAAGTGGCTTAGGCCATATGGATTTTGATTACTCTGTGTAGGGTCATTTCGCTGGTTACGCGACCACCTTCGGTTAGCGACCACCTGAAGGAAAAGGTTTTTTCTATTGAAGATAACATCAATTCTACACACCCTATTGAGACAATTACTTGTACATGCATTTTTTTGTTGTTTTAGAATAGAAATCTACTAAAAAACCGAGAAAATATCCTTTCAGTCCACCAACTCAGCTTAAGTGGTCGCCCACCGGCACATGAAATTAGGTGGTCGCTAACCAGCGAAATGACCCTACTAGACTTTTACCTTGCTCTAGACTGTTATTATTATTATCTATTGTCCAAATCAAAACGACTAAACAAACAAAGTTATAAGATTGCGCACTTAGATTTGCTCTCAAATTGTCATGTAATGATTTTGAACTGCGTAGATTTGTTGGCAATGAAAGAACCAATAATACGAGTATATAGTGTGCTTCGTAGGAGTTTGTTTAAAGAACATTTCGAAATCATAACATGGCGGACCGGTTTGGCCCTACGATTGCACTGATTGACTAGACAGCCGGTGATCGATTTAGTTACGGTATGGGACCGCTCTCATGATAAATTGTATATACCATTTACCAGAGAAAGCCTTGGACCTGAACCAATACATCGATTGTCGTCTTGTACATAAAATATTAAATCGAAATTGTAATGTTTTTCTTACTCATAAATAACAGGTAAATGGTAATTACTCGAGCAGATAGTTAAATAAAATAATTATGTTGTTTATTTCATTTTTCTTTTTATGTCTACACCGGGCAAAACATAACAGTGCTTAAATTAAACCTACTGTTTATATTTATGCTATAGATAAGTCAAGCCAGTCAACAAATCCTCATAATTAACTGAAATATTAAAAGTAATTATAATGTGTGGTGTTGGTATATAGAAAAGCGCCACCTCTTTTGTTCCCATGGGTGTCGTAAGGGAAGACTATGGGAATAGGACTAAAGTGCGTTATGGGAGATGAGCTACCATTTTTTTTTACATTTATTAAATTTCATATTCTCTACCTGATCTACGCCTGAGTATATTGTATGTAAGATACAACGGTGTATCTCTGTCGCATATCTCAAAGAAAATTTCACATCCTATGCTAATATGAGATGTAAATACGATAAAGATATTTGGGGTCTGGTTAGCCTCGGTCTCCCCTCCCACGGTCCGGCAGCCGGATATTCCGTAGGCTAACCATTAGGTAGCCATTGGCTAATCAATAGTGATAATAAACATTGATTGGGGCACCGGCCTTCTCATTTATAGATATCGGAATTCGATGGACTTAGCAAATCGCCCATGCAATGGCATGTTTGAGGGCATGAATTAACATTCTTAGTGCGGATTAGCTCTCCAGAGTTGTGCTCACGTACGTACGTATGATCTGGATATATTACTCGTACATGTACGTGTTGAAAAAATCCAGTCGATCTACTAAGGTCACTTCCCGATTTGGTGAGGTGGATTTGTATGCGGTATTTCTTATTTTACCGTGAGCTTACTGATGTCGCCTAGATTTCCTTACTTGTCAGTCGGTATACGGTCAGTATTGCTTTCGCGCATTGCGCGGATGCAGCATGTATTCGTTGTACCGTTACCGCGCATCCCGCGTGTAAATAATGTAGGCGCGCGATAAAAAATCTTCTTTGACTTGACCGAGTGCTTACGGATACCGCACACAGCTCGCAACGACAAATGCGGAGTTGGCCTATAGTTTATTTTCTTTGTAATGGCTGCAACTCATATTTTTATGTAAGTATAGTCAGATACTTCCGATAGCTTCAGAATGGCAATTTATATCAAAAGTTACGCAAATAATTTTTCACTCTTAAATTCCACGAAACTACCTAAAGTTTTGGATTATAAGTATTACTCGCTAATAGCCAGTGAGAGTCAAACTATGGAGCTTTCGCCACTTAATTAAATTTATGTGTTAATTTAAAGAACTAGTTACTTTATTCATTTTTATGCATCTAACAAAGTGTTGATGGTTTTATAACCAGAGAAATTCACCACGCCGCAGTGATATTAATTAAAATCATAAATTTAACAAGTGCAATAAATCGGTTCTGGTATATTATATTGCAGAGCAACACCATGCATTTGGTCATGTTACTGAATAGCCAGAAACGTTTGATTTATGAAATAAATTAAAGTTATTACGATCTACAAGTGGGCAATGTAAGTACATCGTGCCTTGTATAGTGTAACATTTGTTTTCAATTTATCTTATAATCAAAAGCTATAAGTCTCTTGAGTCATAACATTGTAAGTACAAGGTGCCTGTTGTTATAATGACGTTATTAATAAAGCGGTAATATCTAATGTAAGTTTGTGACTTTGTAAGGTATTATGTAACGCCAACGGGTACTTAATCTCTACCCATCTATTGTTACAAATACTTTCAGTATTTCAACTTTAGGTTTGCGACACTATGTCTGTGATACCTTTAATCGTTAATTAGTCGTCGTAACCTTTTCTAGTTTTTAAGTACCTACTTATTTCAAATGACAACTGTTTGACACTGCTATTTCTTACCTACTAGGAAGACCCAACCCTGTTGTAATTTTTGTAATTCCCAATAATCCCATTTATGAAATAAGAATACTTTATACAATGATGTAGTATAGAAGTACTACTTAATGGCAGAATTCATAACATAAACGTTCTACAGACCCATTTTACCTAAAATGCCGTAAACATTCGTTTGTCTTTCAGTCACGTTGACATTTGCGTTCCGAAGGGCCGAAACACGTTTTATTTATCAGAGGCATTTTAAGTTTTATTACTGAGGGGGGAAGTAGGTACCTATATAAATAAGTGTAAACTTCTCTAAGTTTACGAGGCACGCCGTTGTTTACCAAGCATTGGCCGCAAGCGTGTCCGCATCAACGGCGAGTGCAAACATTGAATAATAGGCGACGGCTCGTGCGGCATCCACTAACAACCGCAGTCTACAGCAAACACGGACGAAGTTCTGAACTAAAATGGATGTAAAAGTAAGTTTCAAATACCTGCGTGGTTTGTCTTTGGACTAATCAACTATTCTTTGTTGCTCGTTGGAGTTCGTCTTCGGGTCACTATTTAATAATAATACTCTCGCTAGATGGCTGGATCAAGGGTCAGATACAGAAGGTGGTACTCCTGGATACTGCGCGGATAGTCAGGAGGTTCCTGTCTCTGTCGCCCTGACCACCGGCAGCTTAGGCCCCGCCTCGCTGCCGGCGGTACCCTAGGTTAGGTTTTTATAATGATTTTATGTTTCGTATGTTTTTTTTTATATTTTACTTTTTATATAATTATTGTAAAAACCTAGCTTAAGAAGTAAATTTAATAAAGAGAATAATAATACAGCTGCCGGCGGCGCCCTAGGTTAGCTTTAAATATCATGATTTTATATTTTGTATATATAGTTTTATATTTTACTTTGTATATAATTATTAATTATTGTAATTAATCTAGCCTAAAACCAAGTATAAATAAAAGAAATAATAATAAACCATTTATTTCAGGCATCTAAGGCCCATAGCAACAAATACCGTAATCAACCTAACATACATATAATACATATAAAAAAAAAAACAATTATTTAGGCGACGAAACAGCGTGGCTCCGTTGCGTCGTCAATTTAAAACTATGATTTCATTTCATTGGGGTTTAAATCCACTAAACACGTGTTTTTGTTAGATTGGTAAACAAATTCCATGGTGGGGCATCTGCCGTAACATGTTAGGTTATAATATAAGTCCAATGTATAGTATTTTTTCTAAGAAAATCTGTCACTAATTGTCTGCTGACTTACCGGGTCAGAATACAAACAAGAAAAAAAAAGTTGATTGAGCCAAAAAATGCTGCTGGTATAATTAAACTGCTTCTGACCAGAAGCAGTTTAAGTAGATAACTTAGGGCGGATTCGATAAAACAGGAATACGGAGGACTTAGAATAAACTCTGGACGAAATATTTAAACAAGATGTTTTTGACAGCGCCGGCCTTCCCTGCCCACGAAGCGCGCGGCGGTCCCAGGTTCGAATCCTGGCAAGGGATTTTTTTTAATGAGACGATCGCGAATTTTTGTTCTTGTGTAATTGACTTTCCAAGCAGAAGCAATTCAAGCTTTTTCTAGGCTTAGAGATAAGGTCGAAAAGTGACATGTTTATGAAGCTGACTGTACCAAGTATGTTTATGGTCGTGTAGGTCGGTTCTAGTAAGATTACCCCCTAATATTTTTATTTAAGTATAAGATGCACGTTTTTCAACAGGTTGCAAAAAAGGAAGGTATCAAATCATTTGTAATTTTATATTTATTTGGATCAGGTATAGCAAGTTTCGCGGTAATTCAATCATTGGGTAACTTTTCATCAGTTATTATATTATTTTAATGAAAATGAATAGTATATTTCTATATTATTATATTTAAAAGCGTATATATAGAAATCTACTTCAAGGACGGGTCCTTATATTCATTTGACCGTAATAGTAGAAGTATTTAAGATTTGTAGTAATTAATAAATTGTTGCTGTTGGTAACGCGGTACAGTCAAATATAAGACATCAACGAAAGTTAACCTTGTACACTTATTTTATACCATTCATGAATGTATTTGGTTTTTTAATCCAACGTCTTCAGTCTGCCAAGATGGGGCATTAGCTATGTTTGCTGTCGATGTCGAAAGTGTTTTTATTTTATTTATCTAGTTATTCAACTCGGTATCTATTTTTTAGCTGAAAATCCCATTTGGATCAAAGTGGAAAATTGGAATATTATTCGCCACGAGCGGGATTTGAAAGATTCGTCGCCACTAGCGGACCCACGGTAGCTCAGTTGGCAAGAGCGATGGACGGATTCCAGAGGTCGCGGGTTCAAATCCCGCTCGTGGCGAATAATTTTTAAATTTTCCACTTTGATCCAAATTTGGAATTTCGTTAGCGGGCGTTACTGCTGTAAACATTTACTGTTATCTTTACCATTGGCTTGCTCAATCATAGATAGTAGTCTAGGCCTCCAAGAAGATATGAATTATTAATCTAGTTCACCTTAATTAATAGACTCAATGTAATCGTGAAGATTAAACATCGATACCCTATTTCACAGTCACACTAATTACATTTTTTTGTCACTGAAATTGTAACTTTATGATTTGAGCACTATCATACTAATTAAACCACTTTTTTCCCCGTAATTAGTAGGTACGATTGTGAACTATAAATTATTATCTAATCGGCTTCTAGCTTAAGGCGCCGTAGGTTCATGGTCTTCTCTCCCTCTCACTGAGCATAAGCGTGAGCGAGATGGAAGTGCGTGCTCGGAAGCGCGGATATCATGTTTTTTAATTTTAAGTTTTTGGCCGCTTAAATAAATAAAAATGTAAACACTGATTTCCCTCAAGCATGATATTGCCGATTTTTAGAAGCAATTTTAATATTTGTAGCTTTTGTGCATAATTTGTTACGAATATTTTAAGTGTATTTTTGTGTGTTTTAGACCTATGTTCGTGATTTTTTTTTATTGAGCGAAATTTGCTTAATCATGTTTCGAAGCACTGATTTCCCTGCAGAAAAGCCTCAAGGTTACTATTCGTATTTTTTTGAAACCATATTATTATAAACAGACGCATTATATTGTTTCAAAAACTCTGTTCGCTTAACTTCGCTGAACCTACGGCGCCTTAAGTGTTAGACATTGATTATCGTCCTTAAAACTGTTTATGTCATCAACTCAGAGCGAAAGCGGATCCAAGGTAAATATGTCCTTATTAAAAAAAAAAATTGTCCCTTGAGGCGGAAATAATCTACCGGAAGACGCAGGTGACTGAGATAACCTGGCCTGGTAGTTCGCGGGAGTCCGCTGGATGACGCAGGACCGATCACTTTGGCACTATTTGGGGGAGGCCTATGTCCAGTAGTGGACGTCTTTCGGCTGATATGATGATAAACCGGTTCTGTCATCAATTCAGAGCGAAGGCGGATCTAGGGTATACTATGTCCTTATTCCAATGATGTCATATAAAAAAAGGTAGATAGGTTAATAAGCGCTCCAAAAAAGGCACACTAAAACTGAATGAATTGCACATACTTGCCTCTACCTATGCCGTCAGATTTGGTGGCCATTTTTAAACACGGAATTTTGTAGACAAAAGATCAATTTAGGTACCTGCTGCCTTACTCGTTCGTCACTGGATTTTACTTGGCCGAAGAGACTGCGGCAGCGTACGATGAAAGCTTATAATATTAACTGGTCTAGATCTGACAGGTCTGATATTTTAAAATTATTTTAGAAAATCTGTGTTTTGCATTTAATGACATGACAGTGACAGTTACTTTTCTTCTTGCCAGCCAGGACTCTTTCCGCGCAAGGAGGTAAAAGTAGCCAAAGGACTACCATACACCACGGCGCGCGGCTGCGTTATTTGAGTTAAAATCAACCAATTAGTGTTTGTGAGAAAGGGACGAACCCATTTTAGTTAGTAAGAATTGAGCCTAGTCTATAGATTGAAATTTTCCAAGCAAATTATGACTGAGATGTTAAACGATAGGTTCAATCCTAAAGCATCGGGGGTATAATCTTTTTGGTCGACTACGGCAGAGCCAAAAAGTAGGGATATTTTAGCAGTGTAGTATGTTTGTATTTACGTGTGTCCCACCCCACCGTAGCGTTTAAGATACCGAACCGATTTTGACAAATAGGTGCCAATCGATTCGAAATTATTCTCCCAGTAACACAGGACGGGAATGTTTGACGGGGTTGTGACTGTTTTATTTGTCGTCTTTCTAGTTGCGAGACATATCGGTTGTTACCGTTATTATTTAAATCGACTTTTCTGAGAGATAAACTTTTTAATGTCAAATAATTGTAATAGTTCTGAAGTGATAAATATTGAATGTAATATAAATTGTAAATTGTAATTGTAATATCACATTTTGTCGATCTTTTATACCCACATTTATGCTAAAAGTGGCGCTGGAACATACGTTTCATGTGCTCTGCCTACCCCTTTTGGGAATAAAGGCGTGAATGTATGTATGTAATGTATGATGTAATATAAATTGTCATGTTTGTGTACGATAGCGCAAAAAATTATTGATGACAATATTGTATTTTACCACATAAATGATAGTACCTTTATACTGATAATAGGGATGATGACTAAGATTTTTTTGTGACGTCATTCGAACCAATTTTTGGAGAAGAACAAATGTTTGTATGGGAGCAACTACAATTAAAGAACATAAATACCTAAAAATTTGAGATAAAGATTGACCTCGCTGGCGGCAGCGCGAAACGCTTCATACTGTGTGTCTATACAAGTGTGACGTCACATTTGTATATTTGTACTAATCGTAGTATGGAAAATCCGGTAAATTGTTGTTTCGGTCGCGAAATACTGCGTTTAAGTACATAGTTGTCATACAATTTTGTTTCTAGAAAAGCGTAAGGATTTTAATTTACTCTTGGACAATAAAAAAAAAAACATATTTTTTCTAAACTTTCAAGGTTCATCTTTTTATGATTTTAATTATATTTAATAATTTATACTTTATTACGGTAATTTGATGGTTTACTATCCATTTAGCATCACTATGTTATCAATTTGAACATGAGGCATCATGCCTATCAAAGCAATTCGTGCAAAAATTATTCCCTTCCAAAATATCAAAAATGCACAACGGTAATATTCAAGTTTCCACTTCTGCCGGCACTCGCGGAGTGCAACACGGTTTTTTTTTTATTTGTTGTTATAGCGGCAAAATAAATACATTCTACTGAATTTCAACTGTCCAACTATCACGGTTCATGAGATACAGCCTGGTGACAGACGGATGGACGGACAGCGGAGCCTTAGTAGGTAATAGGGTCCCGTTTTTACCCTTTGGGTACGTAACCCTAAAAACAATTTTTCCGTAGGTTACAGTTTTTTTAACTGTTTTTGCTTGTTCTCTATATACCATGGTTGGTTACCTTACACAAAACTTGCAGTAAGTATTTATTATTTCTTAAAGCTGGCAAATTTGGTCAGAGTGATGACAAGTAGAAGCGTTGTGTAACGTTCTAAGCCATAAAGCCATACATAAATACCCAAGAGGTATATCTATAGCTTCAGTGTCTTATTTTAAAGTTAAGTATTAATCATACGAACAAGTAATACCGAATAACCTTCACATATGCTGAGCAAAATTCAAATAAAAATTAAACTGGAGAAATAACCCAGGCGACGCGGCGTCTGTATTTTACAAACAAACTCGGATAAACAAAGTAAATCCTTTAATAATAATCACTACCGGTGTCACATAAGGTTAAGATAGTTATCTACCTACGCTCCGTCAACAAGGTTCGATCTTTAGCATCCGGCATTAAGGCGATCTTCCACGGGCGATTTTTCGGGCAAATATTGCCCGGCGACACGTTGTTGAAATGAATGGAGCAATTAATTGAGCAATATGGGGCAATTTATAGAAATTGCGGCAATATTTCTCGAATTGCTCCATTTATTTCCGTGTTGCTCCATATCGGCGACTACAATTTGCTCCACTGAATTTCTCGTGTATGAACGTATTGCCTAGTTTCCCGAGTTGCGGCAATTATGGAGCCAGAATGGCGCCATACTGGAGCAATAATCGCTCCATATTGAGCAATATTCGAATTGATTGAAGTGGCCGTAACGTCAAAATTGCCCCGAATTTCCGACAATTTTTATCGCTCGTGTAAGAGCACCTTTACCCTTTGCAAAGTTAGGGCTCCTTTATATTAGCTTTCCCTGTAAATAAGTACCTATGTATGTGTGAAACAATGTTATCAAATCATTTGCTACAATCAAGTTGGCCTGATGATAGTGATATTAGTGATGATGGAGATAAAAAGTAGAACTCTTCAATGGCCAATAATTCTCTGAATATCACGTGTAGTAACACTAGGAACTGCTTGCGTGTTGGTGAAGGGCAGCAGGAGTAGAATTCCTTAGGTATATAATTACAGTCAATCGTTTTGTATACATGCTCAATATTATTTAGGTATAACTACAATCCGATTATGTCAGTTGCAACCATATAGTGCGTGGTAAGCTACTTCCGTACCTACTTGCGTTATATATTTATTTTGACAGATAATTGATAACTAATCACATTACACCATTAATTATAGCATTATTTCCATCATATACGATTGTATCGTATTCACATAATATATCATTATATATGTAGGTAATATGTGCAATAGGTACCTATAATAGCTACTGATATGATAACAAAAAAAACATCAAATCTAACCTACATCATTAACATTATCCGAACAACTGCACAAAACATGGTTAATTGATATACTTAAGATATGATATGATGAAAAATTGCGCATGAAAAAGATAAACTGCAGTGAGAGAGAGCAAAAAAAAAACCTCATTATTTCAGAAGTATACGAACTTTAATTTAATTCATTTTGAGGGTAGTTTTCTAGAAATGCATAAAACACTAAAATGTTTACGAATGATTGGTTTGACATTTTAATACATGTAGTTTTTTTATTATTAAAATCGAAGCTGTCTAGCTCTGGAACTTGTTTGGCTTACCTGATGTGGTCCAGCATTCTGGACACTCCTGGCAGAGCGACTCCCAGTCAAAGGACAGGTCATCGAAGCTGGCCATGGCTACCAACTATACTTCCAGTCCACTCAGTAACATAATATTCAGCTTACACTAACACTTGTTAACACCATTCAGTTGTAGTTCACAACCTGTCCTTAAGGTCAGCAGGTAATTGAAAATAATTAGATGAAATACTGGCAGTTCATAAATTAAAAAAAAATAAAACAGCGCTGGTTGGATCACTGGGCATAAGCTGTAAAGTTTTTAAAATCAAAAGGAATTCGCGGCAATCTTGTGTAGGCGTTCGAATTTCGTATGTAGGTAAAATGTAGGTACGCGCACGCGCGTAAACGGCCAGCAGAGCACTGCGCGGCAACTGGCACTGGCATAAGTGGCAACCGTGCGGGTCTCGGGATGCCGCTCGGAACCAGTTCCTGCGCTCACTCAGAGTTCTTTCGATTTCAATGAACCGAACCGTTAAAACTTTTTTTCTTGTGTGTCTTCTTATCTATCTATCACGTAATATTGCATTGACGCTACACAATGGACAACAGTTGTGATTGTTAGGAATTGGAGCGGATTCGCGAGTTGTGCAGTTGATAAGATCGTAAATCGAATGTTTGGGCATTTATAGTGTTTTGTAGGATGTTATCTTCGTTGTAACAGGTTCCTGTAATTTGAATCTATGACGGGTGAGCTGAAGACTTGCAGAAAATACGATACGATAGAGGTAGTTGAACTAAACAAAAAATCTATGCAATGATTCTTTGAATCAGGTGCGTCATTTATATTACTTATGTATATCAACTATTAACTCTTACCTCATCATAACATGATAACTATAATGGCTAAACAGTGGGCATTTGTGTTTCCTATTTGCATTTCTAGTATCATGGCGAGAAGATATTCAAAGGTCAATTGTGAAAGAATGGTAGCATGTGCACGAGTGTGGGTAGAACCCAAACTCAAGTCGCAATGTCCTTATGCTAATACGTCCTAAAAACCAAGTACTCACCGTCCAATTTCAATAAACGTCGTGTTACGAAGTCTAAGTATTTTTGTAGTTCGAAATGCTATTATTTGGAATTTTTAACGCGTTTTGTAATTCGAAGCACGTAGAATGGCCGTTAGGCGTCCTTTGGCTTAAGCAAGCCCACGCGCGTTTCAAGTGCAAACAAAGTCTGTTTGCACGGACAGCACTAAAAAAGTGCACATAAGATATACAATTTTATGTCGTATTAGGGTTTTTTTTTAGGGTTCCGTAGTCGACTAGGAACCCTTTTAGTTTCGCTTTGTCTGTCCGTCCGTCCGCGGATAATCTCAGTAACCATTAGCACTAGAAAGCTGAAATTTTGGACTAATATGTATATCAATCACGCCGACAGTGGTAAAATAAAAAGTGTTTTTTTTTATTCCCCTATACGTAACGTGGGGAGTGTTTTTTTTTTCATTTCAACCTTAACGTGTGATATATTGTTGGATAGGTATTTAAAAATGAACAGAGGTTCCCTAAAATCATTTTTTTATAATGTTAATAATTTCGGAGATAATCGCTCCAGAAGTTAAAAAAAATGTGTCCCCCTCCCCTCCCTCTAACTTTTGAACCATAAGTTTTAAAAATATGAAAAAAATGTCAAAAGTAGAACTTTCTAAAAACTTCCTAGGAACATTATTTTGTAGTTGAATAGTTTTTGAAAAAAATTACAAAAACTACGGAACCCTACACTGAGCATGGCCCGACACGCTCTTGGCCGGTTTTTTTATAAATATGACTTCTTTAACGTCTGTTGGTAAAATAGTTAACTGTAGATTATACCTTAGGTACAGCAATTTTAACGACAAACCATTCATTTACTTAATTCCTGCAAGGTATTCCAAAAAACATTGTAAGAGATAAATATTGTATGAACTATTGTACTTTCTTGACGGTGGTATTCCACTTATTCAATACCACCAGTATCTGCCCGCGACTCAGTTCCCGTGGAATGGAACTCGTTTTAAATGTCGTAGCTCCTTACAAAAGTTCACCCCCATTTCCGCCTTATAGGATGATTTCCGGGATATAAACTACCCTATGTCCTTCCCCGGGACTTAAACTATCTCTATACCGAATTTCATCTAAATCGGTTCAGCGGTTTAAGCTTGAAGAGGTAACAGACAGACGGACAGACGCACTTTCGCATTTATAATATTACTAGCTTCTGCCCGCGACTCCGTCCGCGTGGAAATCGTTTATATCGCAGCTCCATACAAACTTCAACCCCCCATTTCATCCCCTAAGGGGGTGATTTCCAGGATGAAAACTATCCTATGTCCTTCCCCGGGATTCAAACTATCTCCATACCAAATTTCATCGCAATCGGTTCAGCGGTTTAAGCGTGAAGAGGTAACAGACAGACAGACAGACAGACAGATAGACAGACACACTTTCGCATTTATAATATTAGTATAGATAGATATAGTATGAATAGTATGAATTTATCTTTGCCCAATATGCATTTGATCAAAGAAATTGGATTATTTGATCAAGTATATGAGGAACTACTTTGCGTTAAAGATCAAAGTGTTGTAAGTATATAAAAATTGGACAGGTGGAATACCACCCTGTGGTTATAAATAAGTAGGCTTAGACCGGATTTGAGCTAACTGGAATAACCTCAGGTTAAGAGGTTAATCGTCAAAACTGTAAGGGCTAATCTTGGAAACACTATGTATACCTGTTTAGCCGAATTGACCCTATAACTAACGGAATTCTAATCATTAAAGTTAACACCTGTGGAGTCGTGAGCAAACAAGAAATACAATGGAAACTACGGGTTTCGTGGTTAATGTTATTATGTTATTTATGCGTGAGCACGGAGAAGAAATAAGTTAACAGTTTACGAAATAACTAAAGAAAGTAATAAAATAAATAGTGAAGAATTTCCAAAGCATTTGTTCACGTCAACCATTTGTCTTGGCGTAAGAGCTTTGCATATTATTAAACATTGGTATGTAAAATTAATAATATTTTCTACTTCCTTTTCACTATTTCTGGATATTAGTTTTCTTTGTCGATGTGGAATTTTTCCCTAACTTTTTGCTATTGGGTATATGTCCCAGACCTATAAGTTTTAATTAAGTCATCTGCGACCATGACCGGTGCAACCCGTGTCGAAACGTCAGAAATAAAGGTAAATAAATTTCGCGTTAGACCCGTGAAAAACCATGCTTTAAATATGTGTACAAAGCCCGAGAGTTGAGTGTTATGAATTCCAGCAAGTTCAACGACGTGGTTCGGATGACGACTAATAGAAGCCGATGAAAGCCAGTCGTACCTACTGGCCAAAAGACGAAGCCAATGGAAGCCAGTCGTACTTACTGGCCAAAATACACCAAGGAATCACTACAAAGAGTCCTAGTTCTTATGATTGACTGAGAATTTCTAAAAAACTTAGTACGGATGAAGTACGTTTCGACTAACTAAATGGGACGTGTTGCACAAAATTAAATAGATAATGGACCCGATTCTACGTGCACATGGCTTAACTAGCCTAAAACTAAATTGTCTAATTTTTAGACATAATTTAGGCGGCAGATTAAAAACGACATATTTAGAATAGCATTTAGGCAGCGAAGTAAGTTGTATAGACCGCCTAAAATAAGAAACGTCAGATTCAAATTAGCGCTGTCATTTGATTATGACAGCTGCTCATAGAATAGCAGTGTTTTAGCGACACCTAGATAAAATTAGGAAGTTTAGAGGCCACTGTAGAATCGGGTCCACTACCTACCTTGTCGTTTCCTGCAAATAGAGATCATATACAGTCCTCCGCGTGGAAGCTCTTTTATTACAAGTGGAAGATTATTTTTCACTCCTTTTACAAGAAGCCCGCTTATAATACAAGTTGTTATGAAGGCTCCAGATGGTGGTCTCCGTAGCTTTTAGTACGTAGAAATCATTCCCAGACGATAAGCTACCTATGGTTCGCAGGTTTTTTCCACGAACCGACCGGTATATTGTACGTGATGTAGAACCAGCGGCGCTACCATGAACTTCGAAAGTCGAAGTTCGTAATACATGCATCCCTGTCACTCGAGTAAGGGAGTGCGATAGAGATAGAAATACCCGAACTTCGACTTTCGAAGTTCGTGGTAGCGCCGCAGCAGCATATAATTTGAGGACGACAACCGCGTTGTGATGAAACAGAAACAGAATCCACTTAATTGTATTATTCCGGCTTGAGTAACAGCAATCCGTCATTAGGCTCGAAAGTAATGCACAATTTAATTATTAAAGAAAGTTTCATCCGGCAATGGCGCTCATGTAATTTTAGCACAATTGCGGGCAAAACGCTGGAAGCGGACACGCAAGTTTGATTAATGAATTTTGGATGAAGTTCAACTTGCGTACTCTTGTTTGAAAGGTCGAATTTCAACCTCTTTCGACCCGTATCAAAAGCAGTTGATAAACACCTAATGAGATAAACTCAAACGAAATCTATTGTATGCATACTTAGTGATCTCATGTGTACTCATAGTTTGCAATAAGAAAGTATCATTCATTAATTCATTATCTTTGTTACGTTGTTGATAGAGGCTGGTAACAGAATAATCAAATAGGTACATTGTATATGTAACCGATCTTGGTAGTAGAAGGTTGCCAAGGGCTGTTTTAGGGTATCCAGTGTTTAAGTATAGCTCTTGTGGAAAGTTGAGTTGGCATGTTAAATAGAACATGTCAGTTGCCAATGTTGCCATGCATATTATTTTGACAGTGCTACATTTTGTCACAATATCTTCGCTAGCCGAAGGTAAAAATCGCTATTTTGGGATAAGACAGTTTGTACCTTCACTTCTAAGTTTAATACAGTTTTCGGTAGGTATGCAAGAAATTATAAATTCAGTAAAGTTGTGTGATTCCCAAGTTGTAGAATTTTATTAGGCAAGCAAATAAAGATTAATAAGAATGCCTGACTTGGCTTTACGTACTACAACTTTTTACGGTGGAAGAGTTTTGAGCCTATTTTTTACATGGAACGTTTTTATGGGATTATTTTGACAGCGCTACATTTTGACGCAATATCTCCGCTAGTCGAAGGTAAAAAAAATCGTTATGTAGGGAAGACAGTTTGTTTGTTTTGACCTTCACTTTTAAGTTTTATATTTTGCCTTGCCTTCCTTATTGCTGTGCAATAAAGGAAATGTGTATTGTACTTGTTATAAAAGTACTTGTGCCCATACTAATATTATAAATGCAAAAGTGTGTTCGTCTGTCTGTTACATCTTCACGGTTAAATCGCTGAACGGATTCAGATGAAATTTGGTATAGAGATAGTTTGAGTACCGGGGAAGGACATAGGATAGTTTTTATCCCGGAAATCATAGGGGATGAAATGGGGGGTTAAACTTTGTATGGAGCTACGATATAAACGAGTTCCACGCGGACGGAGTCGCGGGCAGAAGCTAGTTAACCATAAAGATGAACTAGCGTTATCTTATATCGCTATATTATAGCATCTGTCAAACCCATTTTAGTTAAAATGTCCTTAGAATTCGTGTGTTGTTAACTTGTTATCTGCTATTCGAAAATGGTTGTGGTATGGGAAAATATTCGGTCTTATTCGTTATTATTCTTATTATTTACACTGAAATTCCTCGAGTGCAACTACTTACCTGTTTAAACTCTTTCTCAAAGTATATCTTTTTCGAAAACCCCAAATGATTGGTAGACACGTGAGAAACGATAAAAACCAGCGTAACACGGTCGACGTCCTTGAACTGAAGTTACGCGGACGTTATTATGAAACGCTGCGCCGGCGCCGCTCCGGACCTGTCGTTGGCGAAACTCAAGCGCATTTCACATGTCGGGACGGCCAGCACGAACCGTTAATTAAGATAATTCGTCTCTTTCTAATTGGAACACTTAGAAAGAGACGGGTAGTTTGTCTCGCGCGCCGTCTTGATACCCGCGAGCACCACAATTTTACGTTTACCTTACAATTGAACTCGTCCGACGAAACAAGCGAAATCAAATCGAATCGACTCCCTGCGACTTAAGACATACTCATACTCATACTCATCACTACATAGTATAAAACAAAGTCGCTTCCCGCTGTCTCTCCCCATGTATGCATCTTTAAAACTACGCAACGGATTTTGATGCGGTTTTTTTTAATAGATAAGAGTGATTCAAGGGGAAGGTTTATATGTATAATATAATAGTACCCGTGCCAAGCCGGGGCGAGCGGGTCGCTATAGTTTAATAATAAAAAATACAATTCAAAAATAATATGAATTAAGTATAATAGTTAATACTCAAATTAATTTGATTTTTCTAATTAGATCATAATATTTATACATACATACTGTAACACAGTACCATTTTTATATTTTATTTCAATGTGTTTCGCGAGTTCGTTTCGCGCAATGATCGAACGTTATGATACGTCGCGTCGGTGCACGATCTTAGATTTTCGTGGTACCGCCTTTGGAAAGCATCGAGATAAAGGCTTGTAATAGAAAATTCAGCCCTAGCCCAACTACTAGCTTTTGCCCGCGACTCCGTCCGCGTGGAACTGGTTTATATCGTAGCTCCGTACAAACTTTCACCCCCCCATTTCAGCCGTTTGGGGGTGATTTCCGGGATAAACACTATCCTATGTCCCTTCCCCAGGACTCAAGCTATCTCTATACCAAATTTCAAGTAGGTAATTCGGTTCATACAAACTTTGCACCCCCATTTAACCCGCTTAGGGGTAGGTTTTCCAAAACCCTAAAATTACTTTTCTTGTATTGTAATAAGGAGTCCATACATAAAGTTACAAGTCTCTCCATTAAAATTTTACTCCATCCCCATACAAACTTAGGTACAATCCCCTTTTTACCCCCTTGAGGGCGGAATTTTCAAAAATCCCTTCTTTTTGAGTACTTACGTTATATAAAATACCTGTTGTGGTGTCGGGTTAGAATAGCACCACTCCCTTTCTTCCTGTGGGTGTCGTAAAAGTCGTACTAAGGTAACAGGGTTGAAGTGTGCTGTGGGCGATGTTCTAGCAACCTATCACTGCTATATCACTTTTTATCGATCTTTTATACCCCCATGTATGCTTAACGTGGCACTGGATCATAAATTTCAAGTGCTCTGCCTACCCCTTTTGAGAATAAACGCGTGAATCTATGTATCTGTTGTGAAAAAACCAGCTTTCTAGGTTCAACGGTTTGGGCTGTGCGTTGATTTAAGTCAGCCAGTCAGTCAATCAGGACTTTTACGTTTAAATATATATATGTATAGATGACGGTGGCAAACAAGTATATGGCCTACCTGCTGGTTAGCAGACGCCGTAGCCTACACGTTGCCAACCCTTTATTCACTTGAGGACTCCTTTAGTATTGACAGCTAGAAAGCAACCTACTTATAAGATTTATTTGAAATGTCCATTACTTTTCAGGTCCCTACTTGGCAGCTTGCAGCCGTGATACAACTAGGATACTAGATTATTACAAGCTTTTATTTAGTTTCACCTGTCCCGTTGTCCGTCTGTCTGTCTGTAATCAAATCTTGCAAGTTAAATTTGACCCACTTCCCAGTGACCGATTGAGCTGAAATTTTGGGTATAAGTATAATTTGGATGACAGTTCAAAATTATGGTACCATCGAGCTGATCTCATGATGGAGACAGAAGGTGGCCATGGGAATTCAGTACTTAACCGACGTAACCCCGTTGAATTTGGGCTCGTTAGAATCGTCTCAATGAGTAGTTGATGATGGTATACAGAAAATACAGTCGGCGATAAAAGCTTGTACCAAAAATGAAATTTTTGACAGAAGCTTGACTAATCAAAGTTCAAATTGGTTGCAATCATTCACACAGTATACTATTGGCAAGTATAAAATAAGCACCAACCATGGACAAGACCTAGTAATTAGAACCTATACAGAAATCTGATAAGAGACACCAATCAACACTTCGAAAATCACCGCTCGGTGCATTATTTACAATCAAGGTTGCATTTCATTCGATACTAACTCGTGCAATTCTCGGACCGGTTTTTTAATACTTAAATCATTCGACCAACAATCACCATTCGAATTATTTTAATATTTGATAATATATGTGGTCACCTGTCTGGCAATATTAAGTTTATGTAAAGTCACCAGCTTTGGTATCTGCCATAACGAAGCCGGCAAATATATCTGACTCGTCCTAACGGCACTAGAACTAGAGTCGCGTCAGAATGTGTTTATAAACAAATGATACATTAGACAAAGACAAGGTTAGTCTTAAGACGCTGTCAACACCAAAATGCCCTTGAGGATTTGTACCAGAGTAAACGAGAGCGAGTGTTACTGGGCGGCCCGGTCTTAGAAGATAATAATAAATAAATATTGAAATAAAAATAATTTACTTTAAAAACAAAGTTTTAACCGACTTCAATTTAGTACTCCGCCAAGCCACGAGAACACTTCCACATTTCTTTTCCAATTTACCACATGAACTGATTTCCGAGAGCAAATGCGTTGATTATTTATTAAGGAAAAAAACCCAATCGCTGTATGTGGCCCGATTATATTTGAGGACTTCCGTCGATTCAACAAGAATCACCTTTGGCACTTCACTAGTTGCTATTTCAACGGAATCTTATCAGAATCTGTGACGTACTTTTGTACTTTTAAGTACATAATTGGGGAATTCCATAAGTCATCTGTGGTCTTCGCCATCGATTCCACTCCACCAAATTTATGATTTCCGGGTGTAAATACACGAGTTATAATAGAAAATACCAAAATAACTACACGCGTGCCTAATATAATTGAGGAGTTCCCTCAATTCCTCATGGATCGCATCATCCAACTGAATTTTTGAATACTTACTTACAAACAAAAAAAAAATACGAATCGGCTCATCAATGACGGAGTTCTGAGGTAATAACATCAATTTTAACAAAATTAGGTCTTGTCAGCCTCTGCTACGATAAAGCCGCGATAAAAATCTAAAGGTTATTAGATCATGTAAATAGATACTAGACTAACAAGTATAGGTACATAATTATCACGCCACTGTATACTGTGATAAAGCTTGATAACTAAAGGTGAAAACCTACGCCATTATCGATGAACACAAAGGAAGCAAACTGTCTGGTAACACCCAGATTTTATATTCTTTGAACGCGTCGGGTTTTATATCGTGTGGATAAACGTTATATAAGTAATCGCTATTAAGCTCTTAAGCGATCATAGCCCTTCCTACATAACGCCGCGTTCCGTGTCGAATAGCTAAACGCTCGGAATGTGAGTACCATAGTGTGTGCAAGTGTTTAGTAACTAGCGGCCAGTGCATCTCGCTTTGCGTAATTTACATCGAAATACAAGGAAATACCAGAACTGGGACAGTACACCTTTCATTCAATATTTTTGTTGGAGACCATTTTAATTGGAAGTTTTGAGGATTGAGTACAGGTGACTTGCACTTTACCAATTGAAATGCCTGTTTTTTGACCGAAACAAAGCTATCTGTTGGCCACATAATAAATTGGCTCTATAACGATGTTAACGTAGCTATTCAATTTACTCCGACCACAACAAAAGGCGTGTATAACTGAGAACACCGAGTCGAATACCGGAGAGCTTAGCATAACCCAAGTCAAAAATACCAAAGACCGTTTTTATGGCGAGTACCCACGCAAAGACTGACGCCAGACCCCCTAGCACACTATTTATGTCGGACATAAAGCATTCGTCCCTCTCGCACTCGCATATTTGCCAGAAAGGGACGAATGCTTTATGTCCGACATAAAACTTAGTGTGATCTGCCCCCCTAGCACACTAGGTTTTATGTCGGACATAAAGCATTCGTCCCATTCTGGCCAATATGCGAGTGCAAGAGGGACAAATGCTTTATGTCGGACATAAAACCTAGTGTGCTAGGGGGGCTGGTGCCTAACTCTTGTTGTAGTCCTGCTGTAAACTAACCTAACCGTCGGTTTTAATCTTACGCGCAATATTATAGAGTAACTTTCCTTACAATTTTACGGTGATAAATGCATATATGATAAAACGAAGTCCGCTGTAAGTATGTTCGCCATAAATTCGACACTTCCGGAATCTGGACGTATTTTAACTTATTTATTTACGTTTCTGATTTATCACAACCAGGGATGTTGCAGACATTCGCATCCGCATTCGCAACCGCGGAAGTTCCGCACAAATGTCAAAATCAACATCCGCATCCGCAAAAATCGATGCGGAGTTTTTGCGGATGCGGATGTAGTGCAATTTAGGACAAGAAAGGAGCCCAAGCGGCGCTTACCGCGCGCGTTTAGCGCCGCTTGGGCTCCTATTAATCAAAAACTTCTTTTCGTTTCTGTGACCAAGAGCAGACGCGTTTTTGATTAGTTCGCATATTGTAATTTATTCTCAACGTGTTTGATGATTGCGTGATATCATAAAATAGTTATTTACGATACAAGTGCCGAAAATAGGAAATTCGCAACGAGTGGTGATAAATTAAAACACGACCGTAGGGAGTCTTTCAAATCGACACAAGTTGCGAATTACCTATTCGCACGTGTATCGTACACCGTTTTACTGTACATATGGCTCTTTAAAGTTTCGACATATGCACGAAAAGTGCTCTATTCCGCACTAGTGCGGGAAAGTAGCACCATATGTACTGTAAAGGACCTTTATTTACGTTTTTGACCCCAAAATACGCATCCGCGGATGTGTGGCCCCAAATATCCGCGGATGTCAAAAAAATCGCATCCGCGGCATCCCTGATCACAACTTATGCCAATATAATACATTATATGAATAACTAAATAGTAACAAAAAATATGTGAGAATCGTGAAAGTTTAAGTTTAGTTAATATGTAATTTTTTCTAGCTTGATTAGAATGACAGATGCCAAAATAACGTAACTAGAGGTGCTACCACTGTTATGCAAACTATCGATACTATTCGAATGCAGTGTATACCTAGTCCTAAAAGTATCGATGGTATACTTATTATTGTTGGGAACGTAACGTTGTAACGGTATTGAAATAAAAGTCAGTACGAACACCGAACTGCTTACTAGCAAGTAAGCAGTTCGGTACAAAACCTTTGGCCTTCCCTGCCTGGTATATAATAAGCCTTTGACCCTTTTCTTCAGGAACTTTCGTTAACCACTGAGGTGTAGGTATAGTCTGTCCATATTTTTCCATTTAACTCGCATTTAACCATGTTTCATCTAGGAAAACAACTTTGTCCCAGTCGTCAATTGTTTTCACTTTTGATGAGAAGTCAAAGCGAGCAAGCGCTATGTCCGATCTTTCCACTCGTACTGTCTGACTGCGTACTGAGCGGCTACCGCGAACGAAAACGAACTTCGTTCGTGTATCTCCCTCTCTGTCGCACGAACTAGCAAGTGCGACAGAGAGGGAGACACACGAACGAAGTTCGTTTTCGTTTCGCGGTAAGTCCTCTGTACGTCTATCACGGGACGGCCGCGACATACTCTCGATTTTTCTCGCACTATACCTCTTGTTCTAAGTGTTCTAATAAGAGAGAGACGGATAGTGCGAGAAAAATCGAGAGAGCTCGCGGTGACATCGAAATACAAAATGGCGGCTCGGCACGGAGGTCCTTTGTGTGTTGCCACTAATACAATTAGTCAAGTATGTTATTACAGTTATGAAAAAGTGGTACCTACCTATTTATATTGCAATTCCTTATTTTGTAACACAATATTTCATCGTTTTTTCTTAATCGATAACCCTCACCTCTAGCAATCCAAGCGTATTGAAACACCATTGTAATGACGTTTACTTAAGACTATGAGTAAATATTACGTAGTGCTTTCACGGTATCTAGACCTTTTATTAAGTTTTTTGAGATTAAGTCTATATAAAATCCGCATATTAGACGTGATTTAATTTTTACAAGCAATATTTCTCCCTTGGAAAAAATATGAATTTTGCTTACCGCCTTACAAAGTTACATGCCATCATGAAGTGACATCTATCATTCTGATCAACCTAGAAAAAATATGGTATAGTTAGTGTAATATAAGTAGTTTTTATATTTCTCTCTGGACTGGAGTTGAAAAAAAATGGCAGGATAAGGTTAGCTAAAGCGATGTTTAAGTCACGTCTAACCTGTCGGTTTTGTTACTAAACGTATGGGATTGACATTGACTGTCGGTTGTTACTAACCGTAACTACCCGTTTAAGGGACATAAATTAATGAATATGCCCAGAAACGAACATAGGCTACGATGTCTGCTTACTATCGGCCGGCCGTACGCTCGTTTGTCACCATCTAGGGCCAGATTGCTAGTTTACTATAAACATACGAATGGTAGCATTTATGTCATCCAACTGGTCGGACCTAGGTTTTAGCTGAAGCATAATATTAAAGTGTAACGGTTACAATTCTCACGGCCTACCGTTTATTGCCTCAGCCGAAAACGGACATATATGGACTAAAACAGACTTTTCAAATACATTTTATTACGTCACCTAGTTGCAGTTTTGTGAGACCTTAAAGTGATTGATGTCGTTCCATATCCTACCAATGCCGGCCAGTACTGTCAAGTCATAATTATATGTACAATTATGAGCCTTAATACCTAGACATAAGATTCAAAATGTATACATGTATTTTTAGACGGTACATTCCAAGCAAAGGTGCGGTTGTTTACTATGCGCCACGTAGTGTGGGTATTGTTAGTTCCCATTTATTTTTATTACATTGCGTACAACACTCTGGTGTGTATCCACCAACAGCTTACATAAAGTATGCCAAGTTTTCCTGCTGACCTTTATTGAAAATGTACTCTTAATTTTCAAGAACATGTTTATTTTATCTATTTTTATCATTAAAAATAAGACGAAATTGCTGTCCCCTGATAAGACACGGGTACTAGGTACATTAGACACAAAAAGAGGGCGAGGAAGACGGAGGAAACTTTACATGAACTAAGTAAAGTAGCATGTAGAGGTCCGGGAAATTAGGAAGCTAACCTCGGACCGGCAAAGATGGAGACAAAAATAAAATATTTAGGGATAATCTTACACAAATCAACTAGGTCCCAAACTAAACCACGCTTGTACTATGGGTACTTACTAGAAAAGGATACGTATACATACGTATATAGATAAATAAATACTTATATACATAGAAAATATCTGTGAATCAGGAACAATATTAGTGCAATATTCGTGCTCATCACATAAATGCCCGTGCAATGCAGAGTCACTAGAAACTAAAGTCAAAGCGGTCGTCAAACTGCATCAAGCTGCACCGATAAGAGCCCTCTGCTCTTAAATTAATGATGATGACAAGATTCAGGATATCGCAATAGGTAAATAAAATGAAGATTAAACTTACCAATAGTTTTATTCACGACAATTACAACCAGCCGTCAACTTTTATTCCATTTTCGTCCTAATCGCAAAACAATGTTCTAAGAGCAAATTTACATAAATCAAGTTGTAGTCTTTCCTACAGATAAGAATCCCGAGGTATTCGAGAAGTATTTGGCGTTGGCTTCGTTCACTCGCGTCTCCGCTGCTTGGGGATTCACGATTTCCAAACCCTGGAACAAAGAGAAAAATATTCTTCAATTTAGTTAGAGCGGTAACACATGGGCACTGAGACTTTTTGCAGCGCAAGCACTACACACGCGATGAAGTATCGATCGATAGGTGACTTTGACAGGTGATCTTGAGATGAAAAGGACCGGGATGGTAAAGTAAAAAGGAAGCTCTTTTTAGCAGTAGGATATTTTGGGCTTATACAAGGCTGTATAATGATTAATGATACCTACCCAATAGTCAATCCATTTCAGTTTTCAATTGGAGAATGCTCATGACAAGTCTCGAAGGATAGTAGACCTAGACCGGTCTCTATCTGGTCGTGTGTCACATCCAGATAATATTAGTAATCAGACTAATAAAGGAAACCTGCATTTCGCTTTTACGAGCCGGATGCATAGAGAAATAACTTATTTAACGACTAATAGGTACTTTTAGGTTTCTGGGTTAAGGGAAAAGCCTCTATCTCGAGTGTTGACCCTTCGGGCCAAGCGCTAGTTCTTCATTTCAGGTCATATTAGAAACCATCATCTGGCACAGGGACCACACGAGCCAAAGCAAATGGGAAATATTATTTATTGCATCGAGTGTCCGCCTATTTCAACTATAAGAAGAACCCTGTTTGCCAGAGGCTTATTCTTATACATGTTTTACATTCCAGCATTATTTCAATGTTACCGACACGGTAGCTTAGCCTGCTTGGTAGTGAGTCCGCAATAATAAATATGAAACGTAAGTTTCTGATCGACCCTCAGGTTTGCGTGCAGAGTCATCACTGACATTGTGGCAGATTGGTTTTATTATAGTCATTCTAGTAATTACCATTTATATCAGAAATGATTGCACGGCAGACAAGCCAGTGCGTTTTGCCATCGTCACATCTAAGTAAACAAGTAAGCCGTCGATACAATGGCTTGAAAATTTCTCGCTTGATTCGCGTTTATCACATTTTTTGCTCATTATAATGTATTGAGTCATTATCAGGTGCTCACGCGACATAACCTATTAAGGTGGCTGAGCTAGTGTTAACCTTTTGCGTCCACGTGGGTAGTTAGCGAAAATTGTGTGAAATCGACGAAGAAAGCGTGACATCAGTGCGAAATGTGTGTCTGTTTGAGCGCTCGAGATGATTAAGACGGTTTGCTCTCATTAGCACCAGACCATGTAAAGCGTTTGAGCTGAAAACTAGATGTTAGTAATTATTTTATTGGGCTAGAAAAAGGGAAGCATTTCTGTTATTATTCGAACACAAGATTATTATAGGAACATTGCGCCGGTTAGCGACTACATTAACTAGTTAGATTTCTATTAAGTAACTACAAAAAAATGTATACAGTAACTGTTTAAATAGGGTCTACGGAATTGTTATTTATTATCTTTACCTAAGAAACCTTGTCCTTCAGCACGGCTATCAGTGCTATCACGCGACGGCGCGCGAGCTCTCTCGATTTTTCTCGCACTATCCGTCGCTCTCATATTGGAACACTAAGAACAAGAGGTATAGTGCGAGAAAAATCGAGAGTATGTCGCGGCCGTCCCATGATAGACGTGCAGGTGGACGCTAACCGAAGTCAGTCACTGGCATAACGACTACTAATACTTTTTTACTGGAATACTTTTTTGCTACGGCTGAACTTTTTATTACATTTTTTATTAACTCTGAAATTATTCATTGAAGTAAGCTTCCTGCCAGAGGCCAAGTACTGATTCAGTATCATCAAGTCTACCGATCTTTTTTTAAGCAAAGTATAGTGCATCATCTAGTTCTGTACACGCGGAGGTTAAACCGATCGTAATGCAGGGTTGGAACACATCAGCGGGCGCCGCCGGCGCGCAATCTCACTGATTACCATCGGCTAACGGTCGCCGCTGGATGTGGCGGATCGCTGGGCGGAGGGCTCGTAATAGCCCCCCATTTGCAGCTCAGCTCATTCACTAATTTCCCTACTCGACTGTCAGCTCCCCAGTGTTACAAGGCCTGTACCTCTTCAAGGCTTGTACACACCACCGGGGTGTTAATTCACCCGAACGGGGCGGACACTGCCGAACTCCGTCACAATCGTCCAGCACGGCTATCACAAGACGGCGCGCGAGCTCTCTGGATTTTTCTCGCACTATGCGTATCTTTCTAAGTATTCTAATAAGAGAGAGACGGATAGTGCGAGAAAAATCGAGAGCTCGCGCGCCGTATTGTGATAGCCGTACTGAGACATAGCAGACACGTTACTAGGTGCCGACGTTGATGCATAAACGAAACGAACCTAACTAGACGACGGAACACGCGATATGCGGTAGAGCATGATTCGGTGTTTTCTAGTTGTCAAACATTGGTATTGTTAGATAGAGGTTCTCCTGTACGTCAGCACTATTACTTATTCTGTGGTGTTACCCAACCTCGAAAGTTTCTAAAAACTAAGCATAGTCAGGTGGACTTGCTGCCAAGGCTCAGTTGACTTCTGTCTTTCTCTAACTGTGAAAATTAGAAAGAGGAGAATAGATTTTCTCGCCGTCTCGTTTTCGCGTCGCATCGTTGCGTCAGTTGTGCTAGCCCCGCTGAGGTCAGATTTAAACTGGTTTCCCTGTAAGTAGTCCCGAGTGTTTTGTGAATGGCAGTCCAGGTCGTTTGCTCCGCGGGTGTGGTTGAGAGTGAGGCGGAATTGTTGTATGTTTTAAGCGTGGGTGTTGCGTGGAATTGTTCGGATGTGGTTTGTGTTAAATACGGGAAAAGGATAATTATCTAGATGCATGACGACTATGAAGGAATGACACAAGCCTCGCCGCTGGGACCGGCTAGAAGTCTCTCACGCATCTACCTATAGTTAGGTTACCTTACATATTCATAAACTTATGTAATAGCATAACACACGTAGAAGACCGCTTCTTCCCTAATAAACAACCAATAAAAAATAGCTCGTGAATTAATGACACATACAGTGATGGTAAACAATAATACCTAGAGGCGATTTATTTTGTTTTTTTTTACGTCAGTATAAGACAGGTGCATTTGATTTTGCCACATTTGATTTTTGTTATCATTATATCAGCCGAAAGACGTCCACTGCTGGACATAGGCCTCCCCCACAGAGTGCCACAATGACCGGATTTGATTGATTTTTGTAATAGTTAATACATTTTCATATTTATATTTAGGGGGTAATTTTATATAAATCGAAAGAGTCTAATGTACTCTGTGTAATTTAACGAGGGCGTGAGAAACTTTAACGCTTAAGTCAAATAGCCATGTTAATCCACGATAATCCATTTAACACGAGCTGTTTTTGAGATATTCTTTTTTGTCAGTAGTGTACTCTCAAAAATAATCTACATCGTAAAGTAAATTCCATAATAAACTTACCGCGATACTGGTAGATTAAGGAACAAAGATAAAATACTCTCGTTAAGCAGGGGACCTCATTAGCCGTGGTGCTTATGGTTAACCGTAAGTTGAGGTCTTGGCGGCGTGTAAAGAAGGCTTAAGTCATTTACGTTTAATAGACAAATGTTGATAGATGACGTTGCCTGTAGTTTAGATCGTGTTAGCTAGTTTCCCAGTAATACTAGCTTTTATATCAAATTGCTAGCAACTTGATAGATCGTAATGTTAATTGAACGAGTTTATGTGTATCTCGTTACCTTTTTAATGAGCACAGTTTATGTCCAAATTCGTTTACAATTATATGATAGGACGATAATATAAGTCCAAATAAGCAGGTATTACATATGCAAGAGGCAATCTTATGCAATTCCTGCAGATGTGATCAAATACAATGTAATATGCTCTTTCTATGCATGTGTCTTTGTATACTTTTCTACGCATGTAGACATAGTAAACGATCGATCAAAGAGACGATCCATTTAGTACTTACCCGTACAGTCAGCATCACATAGTTAGTAGCAGCCAAAGTAGCCAAATATATCGTAACACTTCCTTATTCCTAATAGTAATAAAGACGTGTTCCGATATATTTGGCTACTTTGGCTGCTACTAACTATATGATGTTGACTGTACCAACATAATGTTGTTAAATATGAAACATGTCGTTCACCGAAGCAGAATACTTGTAGCAAAAGACGGCCTCTTTAGCCTAGACGGTACTTGCCCTACCTATGAAGCTAGAGGTCCTGGGTTAAAATCCCGGTAAGGGCATTTATTTGTGTGATGAACACATATATATTTTTCCCTGAGTCATGGATGTTTTCTATGTAAGTATATTCGTATTTATTTATCTATATATGTGTGTATGAAGCTACGGTAGCCTAGTGGTTCAGGTATGCGGCGGTCGTGCGTGGGTTCGAATCCCGGCTCGTACCAATGAGTTTTTGGAACTTATGTGCGGAATATTTACCGTTAGCTTTTCGGTGAAGGAAAACATCGCGAGGAAACCGGTCTAATCCCAATAAGGTCTAGTTTTCCCTATAGGTAGGAAGGTCAGATGGCAGTCGCTTTCGTAAAACTAGTGCCTTAGCCAAATCTTGGGCGTTAGGTGTCAAAGCGGACCCCGGGCTCCTTTCGGGGCACAACCGGGAATAACGCTAGGAGGATGATGACATGTATGTATGTATGTATATCGTCGCCTGGTACCCATAGTACGAGCTTTGCTTAGTTTGGGACATTATTTAGAATAGAATAGAATAGATTAGAAAAACTTTATTCAACATCACATGACAATTCAAGTTACATGGGAACCTTAAAAGTAGACTTAACATATAAATTTAAAATTAATCCTACAGTTATCATTATGTGATGTTAAAAAGGGGCTTGCCTCAGCATAGTGTTACAGTAGAAAGGCCACTGCAACGCTGGTTTTCAGGCAGACCCTGGTAACTATGTTAATCCACTTTACATTGCTCGCTGTTTGTCGGGAACGAAATGTATCAGTTTGTATGTGCGCGTGTGTGTGAGTGTGTGCGTGTTTGTATGTGTGTGTGTGTGTGTGTGTGTGTTTGACTTGACGGAATACGGAGTGTGTGATATTGTGTCGTAGGAATTAAATTTGAGTAGGTAATAATATTGTACGTTTGGATATGCACTTTAACGTATTTGGCCAAAGAAATAATTATATTAAATATTATTATTAATAAACTACTTTAATTTTACTAGGTACTATAATATAAATACACATATGAATTTAAATCTTAGGGTCATTACATATATGAAGGCACAGCTCGACTGCCAGGAGGAAGTGCCTGCTGTATTTGCATAAGGTATCGTTTCAGATGTAATTTGAAATTGCCGATGGTATTACATTTCTTGAGTGGTGGAGGTATGTTATTCCAGCACTTAGTGGCAGTGTATTTAAAACTTCCTCGGAAAGCGGCGGTATGGTGACGTGGAGGTAGCAATTCATGACAGACTGATCTGATGCCGTGTGAGGAGGATGTATTTATTTATAACTATTAAAAGGATAAAGTTCTAAACGCTCATAATTATCACATGGCGGTCGGTATCTACATACTTCTAGTTGAGCTATGATAAAGCAGTAAGCACACTATGTAAATTGCATACCACGCAAGCTATGCGTACTAACATAAGGGCGTTGCCACGATGGCATGAATACCAATCTAACCTAAACGGTGAAAGTCTTAACCAGATCGCCTGAAATACCAATGGGTAATTTCCCTACCCACATACAAAACCCGTAGACATTATGTACCCATAATAAATGCCAGGCTAAAAATAAATAAGCACTAGAGCCATGCAGGCAGCTCGCCTTAGGTTTCTACTTTCCCTTGGTGCTTTCAATTCACGACTGTTTGTTATACCGTTAATTGAGGACCGGCTGAAATGTACTCCGCAGCAATTACATTTGTAAGTTAGCTGGCAGACGGCTGGCAGTTAAATCAGATCTGGAGTCCCAGTTTATATTGTTGACAGACATTAAATTAGTACTTTCGTCTATTGGGAAGTAATTACAAAGCTCTTTGAATTTCTATAATTGCCTGAATATGGTCGACTTAGCTGTATCATATCTCATTCCACATAACATTAGATTTTTAACGGACAAATTCGTCTACGATTCGTAAAAAAAAGAAAAGAAAAAAGGGAAAGATTGTAGTATTACTTATTTCGATCATTAAGTGCTTACAATGAAAAAAGTTTTGTTATCATTTTTTTATTGGGTTCAAAATGGTTTTCCTTAAAATGGCAGAACCATTAAGGGGCTCCACGCGCTTTTTGTCGAGTTTTGAGTTGATATTCCTCCGTCAGAACTATATATATATTTATGGGACAAACCCTTATCGGTTCTTCAATCCTTTATCTACATTTGCACGAGTTTTAGTTTATGTATTTTTTTTGTGATATAAGTATGTTGTTTATGCATTTTTGTGTATGTCTACATATATAACTGTTCCTTATTGACGATTGATTTAACTCATATGACACAAAAGTTACGTCCAAAAAAGTCGGTTTTTTGGCCTAAAATTGCCAAAGTTTGGTGCTATGTCCCGAAAACTGTGAGTTTTGGAGTAAATATGGGACTATATCTTACTAGATATCGGTAAACCTCGTTGTTGTTAATACGATAAGCCATATAAAACACGAAAAAACCGGCCAAGAGCGTGTCGGGCCACGCTCAGTGTAGGGTTCGAAAATTGTAAAAAATATTTAGGAGTCTGCTGTTCTCCTCTACTGGTCGCATTTCTCAACGAATAAAGCCTGCATCACACTGGCGCGGCCTGGCCGCGGCAGACAATAGTAAACTTGTCATTAACTGTCAAAATTACTATTGTCCGCCACCGCAGGCCGCGCCAGTGTGTTGCAGGCCTGAAGTGAGCAGGTTCATAAATTAAGTATATAGTTTTTTTGTCGGTATCACAACAAAAAAAAAAGCGGCCAGTGCGTGTTCGGCACAACGAGGGTTCCGTGCCTATTAAAAAGGTCGTATCGTTGCTAAAATCTTATGGCACTTACATCCTTTTCTTTAAGGAAGGCAGTTTTTTAGAAATATCTCAAAAACCTTTGAACCGAACTTGTTCCAAATAAATTTCGCTGAAAGAATTTAATAAGCCCATGATTGTCCATGATTTTTTTCATATTTTTAAAATACACGGTTCAAAAATTAGAGGGGGGGGACACAATTTTAGTGACTTTCGGGGCGATTATCTCCGACTCTATTCACTTAATCAAAAAAAATGCTGAGAAACCTTATATTTATTTTGAAAGGCCTATCGATTGATGTGCCACACGTAGGCTTGCAATGAAAAAAAATTTTTTGATTTCAGTTTCATTCATTTATGGAGAGCACACCTAAAAGATTTTTTTTTTAGTAATTTAATTACAAAACTATGTAGCGGCTAACAAAATACACCTATCCTCAAAATTGTATTCAAATACACCTTATAGTTTTCGAGTAAAATGCCTGTGACATACGGACGGACATCAGACAGACAGACATGACGAATCCATAAGGGTTCCGTTTTTTTGACATTTAGATAGATAGATAGATAGATAAGTCATTTATTTGGGATTTTGCAACAAAATACATATAAAAAAATACAGAAAAAAACCAACGATAAAAGAACAAGTAAAACAATTGTGGTACGGAAACCGAATTATAAATTAAATTTAAGGCGCGTTGTGCGTTGCAATAATGCCAAAAAGGTAGTAGCTCAGTTTTGCTTTGGCTACGGAACCCTAATAATAAGGCAGGATCGCGAGTTCTACAGCTCACCGAGCCACTAGTAAATAGGTAGTTGGAAATTTGTTGCGGAGCCGATTAGTGGAAGACGGTTTTTTAAAATTTTAGAAAGTAGGTTTCTCAGTTTATTTAATTCGTACTATTTTATATCGTTACTGTATATCGCTTAGATAGGTAATTGAAACGAATCGCCATTGACAGTTTCGCAACCGGACTAAAAATGGAACATCACACCAGAAACCGACAGAACTCGCTAGGCGTGTAGGTTCATACTACTGCCCGCCTGGCGTGCTCGGCCGGCATCTGAGCAATCATTACGAGTGCCTACCAGGCGTATTCTTGGTTGCGAACGTGTTAAAGCGACAGCCACAATATTCCAACTAGCACGGCGAGGTTGGAAACAGGCATAACCTCAATCCTAGCCATTTAGATAATGCGCAAACGGGGGGGGCGATGACTCGAGATCGTCAACTGTGCGAATACGGAGACAATGCAAGCATTATTTTATTTTATAATTATCAGTGTGCAGTGGTTCCATTACATACAAACTAACAAACTTACAAAGCTACAATCTCACAGACTTTTCCTCTTGATAATATTAGTATAGATTATGGAAGTATAGATAGCATAGTTTATTAACACGCTGGAAAACACTTACCTGCCAAGTTTGTGTTTAAGTAGATAGTTCATTATATTTACTAGCTAGGTATGTATCCAATGAATGGAGTTTATATTACGTACTTACGATGTCACTTTCTAGGCATCTTAAACTAGGTACCCTATTGGGTAATCAGAATTTTATAAGGGCAACAGAAACAAAATAAAACGCAAGCTATGTCGTCATGTCAACCCAACAAGGAATAAATGCCTAATTAATAGTAATTAAAAAACATGGCACGCGACTGATCAACGTTCGGCTTTGCTTAGCTAAGTGATGGCAACTAGCCGAGGCAAGAACCTTCCATGAAAATGTCACTCCTATTTAACTTTCTTACGATTTATTAACTTAACCATAGCGTAAGTGTCGCTTATTTACAAAGCATTCCTAGCGGCACGCAGTGACAAATGACAGTCATAACTCATCCTGGATATATCATTGTGAGCTGAATAGGGCCTACTACTCACAATCGACGTTTAGTCGAAGGACCGCAGTCAAGGCTTTAGTCTAAGTGCTAAATTGTCCGTGCGCCGATAGATCAAGTCTCGCTCAAGGGCACGATCTTAGATAGCGATAATGTCTTTACTCCGCCATAAAACATAATGCAAGTGCACAGCGATGCGGTTCCAACGCCAAGAATGCGATGGCACACTTGATGCGCTAATTACATTACACAATGTAAGCTTAAGATATCACGTAATTTATGTTCACGGCTTTGAAATAACATAGATTGTTAAAATCGCTTGGTCCTTCGAGCCGGACAAGACTGCCACTTAATTTTAACGGCACATAGAGTTACGCTATTGTTGTTTAATTTTTAAACAGTTTAAGTCTATTGTGCGATTGAAATTACGTGCAGATAAGCAGCGAATGAAAAAATTGCAAATTATTATGTGTAATGGGAAGATGGCACGGTGTATTCAATGTAATGTCTATGTAAAGTCGCATAAGTGAATACGTGAGATAACGCTGCGATTACGGCACGGCGACGACAATGCAAATTGTTAACTCCGTACATCGGCACAGTTTTTTCTCGAGGATACCTAACCCAGATTTATGTAATTACAAACAAGCCAGTTCGACTTTTAGATTGTCTAGCGAAGGCGAGTATAGTGTTTCATTTGTCACAATATTTTACAACCAAACCTTGGTATCTGGAGCATTTGTTCCGCAATTCATCTGTAATATAGCTATTATGAAATTTGCATAAGCGCTTCGTTGTAAGTCACTCGCGTTTTCCATTTCCAAGGTCTTCACACGCATTCGAAGCAACAATCGGTCACCACCGTATCTTCAAAGCGATAGCATTAATTAAGATTTGATCTAGCAAAACCGCACAATACGCGTTGATGAAAACATGATAGATAACATCGTTAATCAAGAGGTCCATAGACAACCTGTTTCTAAGGTTCCATAAACTAACATTGAACCCATATTCGTTCTACCGAGATAATCCTAATATTGTAATGTCCTGACAAACCGACTCTTTTATGTTAGGAAAAGCGTGTTTGTTAGGATTTTTTCTATAAAAGACCAGAATTGTTGGCGGCGTAACTTGACCGCATTACGAAAATAATTGAGGAAGCATTTTCTGGTGCGGGGTATGGAGTAGGGACGGGGACGGCAGTGGGAAGTGGGACACACATATACGATAGAAACAAGGTGGAATAAGTCGTTTCACTAATCAATAAAACCCACTTGCAACAGTTGCAACCTCCTGAGACCCAGGGTACGCTTCCGTGCTTTTGAATTACGAACTTTTTGACATTCAGTAAAAGCTTAGTCAATTTTGAAATTTGTACAACATTTTGTATGCGGGGTCTTAGGAGGTTAAACGCTTATTTTCGTACGAAACAGTATAAAGAGAAAGTGCTTTAAGCTGGCATGAACAGACAGAACCCATATCACGCGTAACCTCCCACCTCTTTTAAAAGTCTGAATACGAACCTGAGAAGAAGCAAAGGTCATTGAAGTCGTCGTGACTGATACCCTTAATTACTCGACACTTGTTTTCTTATGCTGGTCACAGCACCGTAATAGAGGTTCAGTTTCAAATGGCTCGGCAAGAATCTATTCAAGCCGATCCACAGTTTGGTCTCCTCTAAAACTTACACTAACTCACTTACATACTCTTGTTAACACTCGCCTGTGACGTTGTGAAGGCCACCGAAGACACTGTACCCGACACCTGTCTCCTAATACTCGTAGCCCCTCCATACTGCTGCTGTTTCTGAAGATTGCTATGCAACTCCTTACAGATCCACACTTATATCTCCTACGAAGCCCACACTCACACCTATATCTTGTGAACACTAACCTGTAACGGTGTGAACGTCACTGAAGATGCCGTACCCCACACCAGAGGCTCTAGTATAAGTTTTGCCGAAGCAAAACTACGATCGCGGTTGCGTTTTACCCTCAATTTGTATGGGATCTGAGGCTCTAGTATAAGTTTTACCGAAACAAAACTTCACGATCGCGTTTGCGTTTTACCCTCAATTTGTATGGGATTTGACAGCTAAACGCAAACGCGTTCGTAACGTTTTGTTCCGGTAAAACTTATACTAGAGCCTCTGACAGCTAAACGCGAACGCGGTCGTAACGTTTTGTTTCAGTAAAACTTATACTAGAGCCTCTGTCTCCTAATACACGTAGGCGTAGCCCCTCCACACTGCTGCTGTTTCTGCAGATTCCTCCACAATGTCTTGCTGGTCCACACTTTGGTCTCCTAGGATCCGCACATACATCTTTCTCTATAGTCAACACTAACCTGTAACGGTGTGAAGGCCACCGAGGACGCCGTGCCCGACACTTGTCTCCTAATGCTCGTGGCCCCTCCATACTGCTGCTGTTTCTGCAGATTCCTCTGCAGGGTCTTGCTGATCCGCACTTTGGTCTTCTCGTCGACTTGCGGCAGCCGCACCCGGCCCGTGCTAGATTTGCCGATGGTTCCGCGCGTGTAGCCCAGGTCTTCTTGGTAGGCGTCGTCTTCGATCTAAGAACAAACACAACGGTTAGTCGTTGCGAGATTTTTAGTCGTCATCAATGGAATTTAAGTTTAGGACAGCCAATGCGGGAGCGGCATACACGACCAAACATACAGATTTGAGTAGTGTATGAGTACTGTATTCATGCAAAAAGTCATGAAAAGGTCTTTAAATTGGTGTGTAATTAATTCCCATTAAGAATTAATTACGTCTAACAACGCAGTGTATCACCATGTCGTCAATCATAATTATGTGTGCGTTTTGAGTTGGGCGTACGGCGGGGCGTGTAGCGTTCATGTTAAACTTATGCAAACGCCTCCGCCCCGCCGCACGCTCCGCTTCGAGCGAGTCGTACACTTAGGGTGGGTTACAATTAACCTTTGATTCGACCAGTTATCGTTAAAAAAGGCGCCGGCAGCTCATAGATACATTCAATTTCTAACGGACGCGTCTGACGATTACGTACCGGCCCTGATCCTTAGTAATACGCGCTTTAAAAGGAAGATATTCCATACTACATACAGAATAACCTTACTTTCAATCACGTCCTCATTCAACGATTTCGAGGGCAACAAGGTATTTTCCACTTCTTTTCTAACACAACTGACCCAGTTTTCTTCGTACTCAATCTCAACATAAGACTTAATCTGAAGAAACGAATCGATAAATACAACACCGATTAAGCTATTCCTCCCCTCAATTATCTGCTATAAATCGTTACGCTACGACAACATGCGACTAGTGCTTCCAGCTCGCGAGAACAATAGCTCAATCCATTATGAACTTAATACCCATATAAATAGAGACTTCATCCATCAGTTTCGTGCGATAAAAGAGTTATAAAAACAGCGCGCACGCTGAAGCTACTACATAAACAAAAGAATAACTTTATATGGGATGACGCTTACATAACAGTCTAGTGTATCGTTAAATCAAAACCATGTTTTCGTGTGTCCAAATAAAGAGATTGCACGGTTCGTCATGCATAACATGTTAAGTAAGTTAAGTAATATGGTGCCTAAATGAAGGGTTTGCAAGTTTTATCGCAGAAAATCAGAAGACGCAATATATGTAATGTAATGTAATGTATTTTATGTTCGGCTGCAACCCGATATGTGAGCGCACTCCTACCCCCTTATTCATAAAACTTAAAATGCCTCTGCTAATTAAAATGTGCTTTGTCCCTTTCTTACGAACACAAATGTCAAAGTGACAGATAAGGACAAACGAATTTTAACGAAATTTTAGTTAAAACAGGCTTATAGTACGTTTATGAATACGGCCGCTAGTGTTTTATACATACAAATAATTAATATTAAAAAATATGTCATATATGTCAAACAAAGTAATGAAGAAATGTAATTATTTATAAATATTAACGTCCATACTTTAGGATGATAAAATCGACGAAAACAGTATAAAGAATTTTAAGTTTTTCTTAGACACGGCACCACATTGACGTTCCTCGAATCTTTGTCTAAGCGCACAAAGGCTATACACCTCGTCATTATCCTCACGAAAAACGAATCCAAAAAGCGACAATCTAAGATTATCGATTTCATCTCAAGCCCGGAAGATCGCGTGTAACAAATTGGTGAAATGTTATCTCGTTAACTGTTCATCGTGTACCTATGTAGAAGTATGGTACATATCATAACATGCTTGTAATGCATTCGATTCAAATGAAATCGCAATCGTTAGCACGATTTGATATAATTGTAATGACTAACGATGTGTAATTAAAGTGGAGTATAGTGCTTAGGAGATTTAATTATGAATACACACGGTCGGCAAATGCAGCCAGCTATTCGAAATTGTAAGATTTATCGGGATGATTCAATAAGTAGTTTCGTGACATTTGGCGAATCAAATAGGTTTACGTTTGTCTAATTTATAATGATATGACAGCAATAGCTGATGAATTGAACTGGAAATATCCAGTCCAATTCCAATTCCCGTCGTATCGGTACGACGGGTACGACGATTAGTGACAATTCAAAATCACTACATAGTATATATTTTACTTTAAAAACAAAGTTTTAACCGACTTCAACTTAGTACTCCGCCAAGCCACGAGAATGTTTCTTTTCCAATTTTTCAATGCGTTGATTATTAGAGAAAAAAAACCCAATCGCTGTACGTGGACCGATTATATTTGAGGACTTCCGTTGATTCCACAAGGATCACCTTTGGGACTTCATTAGTTGCTATTTCAACGGAATCTTATCAGAATCTGTGACGTACTTTTGTACTTTTAAGTACATAATTGAGGAATTCCATAAGTCATCTGTGGTCTTCATCATCAATTCCACTCCACCAAATTTATGATTTCCGGGTGTAAATACACGAGATATCATAGAAAATACCAAAATTACTACACGCGTGCCTAATATAATTGAGGAGTTCCCTCAATTCCTCATGGATCCCATCATCCAACTGAATTAAAAAAAATGGGACCCACCTGGAAGCATATACTTAAAAACAAAAAAAAAAAATACGAATCGGCTCATCAATGACGGAGTTCCGAGGTAACAAACATTAAAAAATAAATAAAAATAAAACAACCCAATTGAGAACCTCCTCCTTTTTTTTAAGTCGGTTAAAAACAAAGTCACTTCCCGCTGTCTGTCCCTATGTATGCTTAGATCTTTAAAACTACGCAACGGATTTTGATGCGGTTTTTTTAATAGATAGCTAGAGTGATTCAAGAGGAAGGTTTATATGTATTATATAGTACCCGTGCAAAGCCGGGCGGGTCGCTAGTAATGTATAATTTAGAAAAATGATTGTTTATTATTGAAAACGACTTCAAATTTGACATTTATTTTTGAAAATTGCTGAAAGTTTACCACGGCGGAAGAGCAGAGACCAGAGAGTGAAATCCAAAAAAAAATGTTTGACGGTATGATTTAGACGAGTTGTTTTTATGTTGGCAGGAGCACCCAGGCAATAGGGCTCAGTAAACACGAGCGGAGGCCTGTCCACAGAAGCTACATAAGATATATAAAATAAATGTGTATTGTTGAAACGTCATCAAATCAGATCTGCGCGACCTTTAAGCCATGGACTGGCGGGGATGGCACAAGATCGGGGCTGTTATTCGCTACGTGCTAATGCGACTCACCCAGCCGGTCACCCGTCACGTAACTAGACCTCTAAATACGCTTAGTTACTGCGCATCGCGGTGTCAAGATATTGTGGGTGAGCGTTGAGGTGAGCTTAAAACAAGTTACAGAATAGGGGGGCTGGACATGTGGAGACAAGTGGCCGCAACTCGCGTCGGAAGCCAAGACTCGCTTCAGGTACCTGTGAGCCACTGAAGTTTTTTAGCTAAGGCGATTCTCCCACCACATTTTTTACACGCGCATTCACGCGCATTGCCGCGTCCGCAGTGTGTTGTACTAGGCGTGTTTTCTATATAAATTGAGATTCTTTTTTTTATTATATACAACGACGGTGGCAAACAAGCGTACGGCCTGATGGTAAGCGGACACCGCAGCCTATAGACGCATGTCACTCCAAAGGAGTAACATGGGCGTTGCCGACCCTTGATATGTTTGAGGATTCGTGTTGACAGCTGAAGGAACAAATTCCCTCGCTCTCAACACAACGCATCCTCGGGAGCTCTGGCGACCTTGCTCACCTCCAGGAACACAACTCAGAGCAAGTAGTAGTGTTATTATGGCTGTGGTATTCTAGGAGGTACTTCCCCAGGTGGGCAGCTCCAAATTCGAGCGGGATGACATTTCGCTGTGCCCTACCTCACCAATTCTTGCATACAATGGTAAAATCTGCCGCTCCGCGCACCGCGGCGGGACGCGGTGTAGTGGGAGAATCGCCCAAGTTCTTGTGTTGTGCTCCAAGTAAATCGTAAGCCGTCCGCCACGGCAGTGTGTAGCGGACGCGCACAGAAGTCCGCGGGTCGCGTTCCGGTCTATTTGACGTACGAAAAAACGTACCACATACGGACCATTTTAAATTCAACGTCTGCCGCGGACCACCGAGCGTGACGTCACATTTAGGAGGGATTCTGCGAAGAGGCTAATTATTGATTTAATCGTTCGGCTTATCGGTTACTAATTAAGGGTAATTAGTTATGAGAAGATAATCGCGAGGAAAGCTATGGAGATGTTTGGTGCTGGGTTTGACGTTAGACGCGGATGTGACGCGTGGCTGTGTAAGAGTATGTAGCTGTTAAGAATCTTAGCTAAGTTGCGAATGTATCTATTGTAATGTCACAGAATAAGTAATAGTACAGTCGAGTTCTCCAGATATTAGAGAACTCGACAACCTTTCAAAAATATCTATACATAGTCTTTATTGTTAGCGACATAAGAAGCATGTGTAGATATTTTTGAAAGGTTGTCTGTATAGATATTGGAGAACTCGACTGTACTAATAACATTTATTTAGGAAGCCAGTAAAGGCGCTCTTACACGGGCGATTTTTCGGGCAATAGCCCGGCGACACGTTGCCGAAATTAATGGAACAATATGGGGCAATTTATAGAAATTGCGGCAATATTTCGGAAATTATTTCTCGAATTGCTCCATTCATTCCATGTTGCTCCATATCGCCGACTACAATTTGCTCCACTGAATTTCTCGTGTATATTATCGGGCCAGAATGGCGCCATACTGAAGCAATAATCGCTCCATATTGAGCAATATTCGAATTGCTTGAAGTGGCCGTGACGTCAAAATTGCCCCGAATTTCCGGCAATTCGGCAATTTTTATCGCTCGTGTAAGAGCACCTTAAGGAACCGATTTTACCCTTTGGGTTGGAAGCGCAGATGGTTGTGCTAAAAACTAGCACCTCCGCATTAGCGCAATATCCTAATCCCAAATATTGTTTTGTAATTAGTTATCAAGGAGCCGGGCTCCTTAAGGGCTAGAGGGTTCGAGCCACGGCGAAAAATAGAGCGAGAGGCCGCGCTGATATAATAATGATAGACAATTATTCAACATGTTTGCATACACTATCTCTCTCCCACGCGGTTGCCACTGCCGCCGCCACTCCAAGTTGTGGCTGAGCCGTTAGGATGCAACCGGGATGATGCCACGATGAGCAGTAGCGGTGTGTTGCTACACTACACTATGTCAAATTTTTTTTACACAAGTTAAGCTAAAATCTGCATGGAAAGCCAGAGATGTTTTTTTTTTACATTCAGTCACGGGAGTATGTATATTCTTTATTTAAAGTTTTCAGTCATTTTTAACGTAAAAACAACTGGCTTCTTAATATCACACACATCTCAAGGGTAAAGAAAATAATCCTCTCACACACAAATCATAATAAAACTACACCTTGCCAAAACAATTAGCGATTTGCTAATCCACAACTTTTTGCCAAGAAGCCGTTTTACGTTTCGCAGAACGCGCTAACCAGCTTAGACCACTCCATCGTAATTGGTTCCAATTTTCAATTAGCTTTCTCCAGGCCATCATGGAATTTTCATTAACCGCTTCGGTTTATAATTGATCTCGCTTCGTAATCGCAATTAAGTGCGATACAGATATGAGTTTGAATTTATTTAACTGCTGGCAAGGTAACTGTGGGTTTGATCATTCCCGTTTGCTTTATAATTGTTTTCCACCTTAGAAAGGCCTGCTTAATATGGACGAAAAGGCCCCACTTTCCAAATTTAGATTTACCTTGCGATCCTCGTTCCGGATCGTTCCTGGCTCAACAGATATCTTTGGCCATTCAGCGTGGCAACGCCGCCAGTGTCATGGGAACTTTCGGGCCACCAACGATCCATAGTCCTTTTTTGTTAGTTTATGTTATTACGTATTATTGACGAAGCCTGTTGCGGATATATACTGTAAATTTCATGGTAGTAAAATAGTGTTATACATAGAGTAAATTTACCTCGTTTATTCTCTTTACCTCGTGTGAACTTGACTTTGATGTTACGAAGATAAGTGGTCTAGCCATTAAATGGTCCGGAAAAAGTAAATAAAATAAATAAATATTAGTGGACAATATCCGACCGAAGTCTCAATTGACCAATGATTTAGATTTTTAATCAAATATTGATAGAATACTGAGCCATAAAACTTTTTGTATGCAAACATTTGTACATTGTCGTTGGCACGTGAAGTAGATGCGTTAACGTGATCTATCATTTAATCTCATAAAGAATTGTACAATTCACTTACACGAGATAAACACATGATTAAAAACAAAAAATATTATGAGCGCACAAAGACGCAAGTACAGACAGAAGCAAAGACGTATTACAAATGTTTTTCACGAGTTTCAACAACAATCAGGGATCAAAAAAAAATGTAGCTATGGACATATTTGTTTTATCCCTGACTGTTGCTCCTCTAGCCGCCCAGCACGCAAAAACGAACAATGAAATTTGAGTCACTTTTAAATGGAATGTTTTTGAATTTTTAACAACTGACACGGCCTTTTAAAAGGCCTCTGGGCGGCCAGAGGATAATAGGACGAACTCAATACAGCGGTCGAATACGGTATTTGACAAACGTCAAATCTGCTTCTTTTTATGAAACGTCAAAAACGCTCCGTCAGTATGGAATTTGTATGGATTGCAGGCTTGTGCCGTCACAATCAAACAACGTCCTTATTGCTAGTTTATATGAATTTAAAAATCGTAAAATTGCTAACATAAGTGAAAGATTGATACTATCCGAGTATTTTCGCAATGTTTATCGGTTGCTAATAAAAAAAACAATTTATTTTCAATTTATTCTTTAATTTAATTTAATTTATAACACTAACATTAGCTGTTAAGATCATTTGGTTACTAACAAACTATGGGCCTAAAGTTGCCTGAAAATAAATATATTTTCTTTTATTTTATTTTATTTATTTATTTATTTATTTTCACTGTTGTCAAATATTCTATTGCGTGATTGGAAGGTAGCCTGGGGAAAATCCAGGGGAAACTTCCGGCACAACCACTGAATAACGCCCCAGGGGGTGCACGTCTAAACGTATAGGGATGATGAATAAGATTTTTTTATGATGTCATTTTAACCAGTTTTTGGAGAGGAAGAAATGTTTGTATGGGAGCAACTACAATTAAAGAACATAAATACCCAAAAATTTGAGATAAAGATTGACGTCGCTGGCGGCAGCGCAAAACGCTTCATACTGATAGACACACAAGTATGACGTCACATTTGTACATTTGTACTAATTGTTGTATGGAAAATCAGGTAAATTGTTGTTTCGGTCGCGAAATACTGCGTTTAAGTACATAGTTGTCATACAATTTTGTTTCTATAAAAGCGTAAGCTTTAAATTTACTCTTCGACAATAAAAAAAAATGCATATTTTTTCTAAACTTTCAAGGTTCATATCTTTTTATTATGATTTTAATTATAATTTATACTTTATTACGATAATTTGATGGTTTACTATCCATTTAGCATCACTACGTTATCAATTTGAACATGAGGCATCATGCCTATTCATCACGTCAAGTTGGACGACCCCTTTAGCCTACTTGGTAGAGACCCTGCCTACGAAGCAACGGTTCCTGGGTTCGAATCCCGGTAAGGGCCTTTATTTGTGTGATGAGCACGAATTTTTGTTGCTAAGTCATGGATGTTTTCTATGTATTTAAGTATTTATTTATCTACTAGCTTCCGCGCGCGACTTCGTCTGCGTGGACCCGGGATAAAAACTATCCTATATTTTAATCCAGGCTATAAACTATTTTCGTGCAAAATTTTATCCAAATCGGTTGAGCCGTTGAAGCGTGATTGAGTAACAAACATCCAAACATCTAAACATCCAAACTTTCGCATTTATAATATGAGTATTTATCTATATAAGTATGTTTATCGTCGTCTAGTACCCATAGTACAAGCTTTGCTTAGTTTGGGACTAAGTCGATTTGTGTAAAATTGTCCCCTAATATTGATTATTATTAAGTTAGCGAAGAGGAGCCGGCTGGGGTTTTTCAGCAGGGATAAAAAGTGTCATAATTAGCATGAGAGATGACCGTAGAGGCCCAGAGATAAAATTGAGGACGGAATAAGATACGGAATTTCTCGCTGACGACGGAAAAATGCTAGTAGTTAAACAAAGCCAGGGACCCACTTTAAGAACGGTACAATTCAACCGTCAGTTTATTTCGCCTAATTATGTCGTTGGGTACACAGTTAACAGTAGAAGTTGCTACCTACAACTACTCTAATTATTTATTTAATCGTATGGCATACATTATTTTGGCCTTTAATGTTGTCACTCTTTAGTACCACCCAGGGGACACGTGCAGGGTTGTGGTAGGTAGCTCCTGCGGACGCCAGTAACAGTTGTCCCCCCTTTGTCAATTGAGTGGGCAACTCGACTGTTAGAAGTTCTTAAGTCGCCCGAAGGCCTCTAACTCGGCTTAACGACTACTGTCATCGACAGCAGCCGGGATCAACTGCTTAGCGTGCCTTCCAAAGCACGGAAGCGCTCATTTATATTAACCACTCAAACATCAGGCGGTCACCCTTCCAAAGACTGACCGCTGCCATCCTTGCTTAACCTGCGTTATCGTTTCCAACTCGCAGGGCAGGCGCCGCGAGGCTATGAGCGCTTCTCACTACTCTAATGTCAAAAGAATAATTACCTACACAGTCCTTATTCTCGTGACATTAGAATCGTGTGTGCTCGTTTTGCGCACTTGGTCGTGGAGGTGACTTTTACTTGACATACTGGTTTATTGTACCATTCGAAAAGGACCCCGGGTACAGGCTCTTGTCCACGTTAATCCCCTAGCCTGATCCCCCAGGGAAAAAAAAAACAATTAGGTTGTTAAGTGAACTGCGACCCTACAGCGCGCGAGCGAAGCGAGCGTGACGCGGTAGCGGCCGGCGAAGCGCCATAACGGAACATTATCATTTTTTCCTAGTTGAATATAAAATCTATCTATCTTCAATGGCTCACCGGCCCAAAGTGGGTCTTGGCCTCCGACACGAGTTGTCGCCACTTGACCCGATCCTGCGCCGTCTCCTTCCAGTTCATGGCTTTAAGGTTGCGCAGGTCTAATTCGACGACGTCGTTCCAGCGATACCTGGGACGTCCGACGAATATAAAATAGTTGCCGCTAATTCCCCTGGGTGATCGGTCTCTAAGGTCGAGATAATTGAGAAATAGGTATTTGTAAAATGTATTGCTGTCGCGCCAACCTCAAGCCTCCCTCCGCAGAGCGCGATAGAGACAACTGCAGCTTGGACCGAAAATACCTATTAAAAGTACATAAAATCAACGTTTCGTAGTCCCCTGATTTCTTGAAACTTGACCTATTTAACTATTATTTTTATTAAAAATCAAAGAAAGGCTTTGGCCGTGTTCCTATGTTTTCCTTTTTTTAAATAATCTAGTCAAAATTGTTTTCTGGACGTTTGAACACAGCGGAAAATCTGGCATTTTTTTAGGTTTTTGAAGGTTAATAACTCTTTTAAGAATAAATGTATGAAAAAAAAGAAAACATAGGAAACATGTCAATAGTAGCCATAGATTTATGGGAAAAAAAGTATTGCTCTACTGCCATTATCCAGGAAGAAAACAGGGGACTACGTTTGTGTGGAAAAACGGCCCATGTGTTTCCTCTTAACGTGGGGGTACAGGACGTTACGTTACACTCACATCTGCGAAGTTGAGTCGGTTCGCGTTCTTGCGGAACTCCGTCATGGCGTAACGCTCCTTCATCTTGCGCACGCGCTTGCCGCCGCGCTTCTTGCGGCTCTGCTCGATCGGCTTCGGTAAGGGCTTCACGAACTTCACTGGGGGCGGTTCCTGGTAACGAAAAACCTTAATGTAGGGAGGCTGAGGGTTTTACAAGCTTCATATTAACTTGACCTGTATTAAGTTGTCCGTCAAAATGTACAATACATTTTTCAGGCACTTGCCGTTACCGGATTGAGCTGAAATTTTGGGTATTTGTACAGTTTGGATAACAATTGAATATCATAGTACCATCGAGCTGATACCATGACCATGGGAATTCAGTATTTAACCGACGTAACCCCTTTGAATTTGGGCTCGTTAGAATCCTCTCAATGAGTAGTTGATGATGGTATACTGAAAAGTACAGTCAGCAGTAAAAGCTTGTACCAATAATGAAATTTTTGACGGACACTTATTTCAGTTAACACTTTCACTGGAACCCAACTACGGCGCTTTCCTCTATGTGTTGTCCAGTTTCTTGTCAATTCCCTCCCTGAGCTGGTGGCCGATGTGTCCGTCCGTGTTCTCGCGACACGCGTCCACGCACGCCGCTAGGATCAGCTTGGTGGACAGTTTGGTCATACCTGCAGTTTGTCCAGTTTCTTCTCAATGCCCTCCCTGAGCTGGCGGCCGATGTGTCCGTCCGTGCTCTCGTGACACGCGTCCACGCGCGCCGCTAGGATCAGCTTGGTGGACACCAGTTTGGCCGCTTTGTAGCGCAACTCCTGTAATAATACATTGTTTAGACATCTAAGAAAAGTTCTTTTTAATTCAATGTCCCTCCTGAATTTAAGGCTCATGCCCGTCTTTCGTGTTTGGCTGTGAAATTATGGTATTAGAGAATCTAAAGATTATTTATTAGCAAGTTCTTAATGGCATGTCCATTGTGTGTATGTAAATTCTTTATTGTACGGTCGAGGTCATAAATACGTTTACACTTTTGCACCTTATTGCCTTGTAATAAGGTCCAAAAGTGTAAACATATTTATGACCTCGACTGTACATGGAACCGAACACAACAACAGAACAATTATTACAAGAACAGATAACATATGTACAAAGGCGAGCTTATCCCTGAGAGAGATTTCTTCCAGCTAACCTATGAGCAATTGAGTAAAGTTGAGATGTAGACAAACTGAGACACATTGTACAAAACGAAACAGCTGTACGTTAATTTAACCTAACTCGTATGTTACATGGTAATAAAAGGCAGCATGTTTTTGAGCTGTGTGTGTACTTAGATGTATGGAGGATGTGTGTGCGTGTGTGTAGATGAAGGAAACTTACGGGTGTAGTGTCCTGAACAATCTGTGAGAAGTAGATAAAGCCCGTGTGCGGCAGGGAGGCGGCCTGCGAGAATCCTGATAAAGTCCTCTTCTGTTGCCCAAGAGGTAGAACATTGCATGCGGGCATTTTGGACAACTTGGATAAACCCCCGGCCACACCGAGGATCTTTGCTGCTGTCGATGCACCTGTTAAAACGCGATTCAAATTTCAGAATACCTACATATTTCGTGCATGCATGGTGGAAATCTTATTCTGTTTGACAACATACATCAACACCATATACCATCTGCTAGGTGGTAGGGGAACGCGCCGGGCGCGTGAAAGAAACGCTAACTGCATAAGTCCTTATTGCAATTCTATGAATATTTGCGTGCATTTGTTAACATTAAGGCCCGTCTCCATATTGCGCGGTAAACTATCGAAGATTGGCTCGCGCGGCAGCCGCGCGCAATGGATACCGGGCTGCCGCGCGACGAACCATTTGCTGTCGGTTTTAGGACGCGCGGCAAAGGAGCGTCAGTGTTTTGTTCGCGAGCAGTTGGGACGGATGTGTTTTAATTTCAATTGGCTCGGGCGGCAGTACACATGGATAACGAAAAGTGTCGTACTTTAATTAAATTATACGGCTCTAAACATCATCGTTTTGGTTTCTTGGGAATAATGTGACAAATAATTATGAAAGCGGCAGCTGCACATCGACGTACGTCCATTGCCGAGTACAAACTGGTCGATCGACTCGATCGTGACGGATCACCTGCCGCGCTAGAAAAAGATGGTGCCAAAAATGGCTCGCGAGCCAAAATACACATTTGTCGCGGTCGAACATGGCTCGCGCGGCAGCCGTGCCATACCTTGGCCTTGACGATGACGTACAGTCAGCGTCATATAGTTAGTAGCAGCCAAGGTAGCCAATTATTTCGGTACACGTCTTTATTACTGTAAGAATAAGGGTGTGTTACGATATATTTGGCTACTCTGGCTGCTACTAACTATATGACGCTGACTGTACCTACTGTTTAAAATGGTTTTTTTTTGTCTCTATTTTTTCATACGAATGGGCACATAATAATTCGACGAGACGACGTACGAGCTCTACATTTTGAGATTTAAATCTCATGTTCAAAAAAGTGACCACACTGCTCTATTCGTGGACTTTTTATAGCCTATTTAGGTGTCCCACTGCCGGACAAAGGCCTCCCCCCTCAGCCTTATTATCAATAGAGCGAGTACACATTAGGCGTTTTGAAGCGCGCGCTTTGAGAACCAGTAGTTCTTGTACACATGCAAGCGCGCGTTTCTGATTAAGCGCGCGTCGAACGTGCGATTGCGCATTGGGAGGGCGTCAGCCGCGCGCTTCGAGATACATGAGCCGCCATTTTGTTGTACATTTGTTTGAACGCGCGCTTTCGTGCAGAGTGGACGCATATTCACCAAAATGGAGACCGAGCACTTCGATACAGAAACGGTCGTTAAACACCGTACTAAGCGCGCTGTATGTACGCTATCAACGCGCGCTCAACGCAACGCCGAGCGCCCAATGTGTACTTACTCTAACGTAATTTTTTCCTTCCATTTTTCCGATGTACGATTTGTTAGTGAACCACACAGTGTCTATGGGGGTTGTTGTGTGACCTGTTAGCGACCAGCTGTGTAACCTTTGAGTCTATTTAGTACTAATTAGAATTTTACTTACCTAGGATAGCAGTGATGTTGGGAGCAATAAATGTCATTCTACTTTCCACATACTCGTAGATGCTGGATTTAAAATTGTTTAAATCACTCGCCATGTCACAAGCTTCATAAATTTCGGTTAGTTCATCCTTTGTCAATATTTTTCTAAAAACAAGTAAGATATAGGTAAAAAAATATTACAACTCAGCTATAAATCCCGGCAAACAACTTGAGAAAATAACCTTGCCTGCGCATTTCGTCCCGCATGTTCAAGTTGTTTGCCGGGAACTGTACACATATTGTAAATCATACATCTGCATGAAAAAACGGTGCTTGTGCAAAAAAGCTATTGAAAACCAAAGTGGTTGCATATATCATTTTTTTCTGATATTGGAAATAAGGTTATTACGGTCGTGGGTTCGAATCCCGGCTCCTACCAATGATACGGAATATTTACCGTTAGATTTTCGGTAAAGGAAAAACATCGTGAGGAAACCGGTCATCCCAATAAGGTCTAGTTTTCCCTCTGGGTTGGAAGGTCAGATGGCAGTCGCTTTCGTAAAACTAGTGCCTATGCGAAATCTTGGGATTAGGTGTTAACGCGGACCCTGGGCTTCTTTAGGGCACAACCGGGAATAACGCTAGGAGGATGATGATATACATGAGGATGAAAGCTGTGCTTGATATTGCTGTCAAATCTTTAATTTTTAGGGTTCCGTAGCCAAATGGCAAAAAACGGAACCCTTATAGATTCGTCATGTCTGTCTGTCTGTCTATAAAACTGAAAGTGAAAAAAAAATTTTCATTGAAAGCCCACGTGTGGCACATCAATCGATAGGCCTTTTAAAATAAATATAAGGTTGCTCAGCAATTTTTTTGATTAAGTGAATAGAGTTGGAGATAATCGAGAGATCGAAAGTCACTAAAATTGTGTCCCCCCCCCCCTCTAACTTTTGAACCGTGTATTTTAAAAATATGAAAAAAATCCTGCTCATAGGGCTTATTAAATTCTTTCAGCGAAAATTGTTTTGAACAAGATCGGTTCAAAGGTTTTTGAGATATTTCTAAAAAACTACCTTCCTTAAAGAAAAGGACGTAAGTGCCATAAGATTTCAGTAACGATACGACCTTTTTAATAGGCACGGAACACTCGTTGTGCGTGGTCCGATACGCACTTGGCCGCTTTTTTGTTTACTAATAGCAATTGAACAGAATCAGAGTATTGTATTGTCATCTATATTATATTTATATACTTTCAAAGTTTCAGATTAATATGATTAATTAAGGAGTGTGAAAATCAACTTGCAAGATTTAATTACACATACATACACACATACTAAGTCATAGATGAAATTAATAGTCTTGTATAAAGAGAGCACAGTTACATGTGAATATGCTTAGGCCTTAAAAATAAGTTTCTGTCAAAAATGTCATTTTTGGTACAAGCTTTTATTGCCGACTGTACTTTTCTGTATACCATCATCAACTACTCATTGAGACCATTCTACGGAACCCAAACTCAACGGGGTTACGTCAGTTAAGTACTGAATTCCCATGCCTACCTTCTGTCTCCATCATCAGATCAGCTGGATGGTACCATAATATTGAAATGTCATCCAAACTATACTTATAGCCAAAATTTCAGCTCAATCAGTCAGCGGGAAGTGGGTCAAATTTAACTTGCAAGATTTGTCCCATACTAACAGGGCAAGTTAATATAAACCTTGTAATTACATAAGATTGTAATATTAATTTTATAATTACCCTTGTGTGGTAGACGCAGTCACAGACACAATCATAATAGTAGCTTGTGTCAAGAAACTCTGCAAAGTTTCGTTGTTCTTAGCCTTGTCCAGATCATTTCCGAGTTCTTTCACAGTCCTGATGTACTCTAGCGGTGTCACAATCAAGGACTCCAGCTCGGGGAACCGTTTCTGGTACTTGTCTCGCACAAATCTGTGGATAATAGCTGGAAAATGAAAGTGTTCATTTACAAACTAGACACTGTCTGCATTAAACACAACAGTACTCCTGATTAAGTATCATTTCTAATTTACCAGTTTTTTTAATTGTGAAAAAATAACGTCTTTCATATAATTCACAAGAAATATGAATCAAAATGAAGGCCATTAACCGTGTCACATGCTCTGCATGTACCAGACGCATGCTTCGGCCGAGCATGCCTCGCCTTAGCGTACGCGATCGGTCAAGACGTGCCTCCGTGCCTCGGTGAGCGAGCGAGAGATAATACGGGTGTAGACTCGAAAATTATTATTACTCCAAAAGAAAGAAGGCAAAAAAATATGCGTAGTGACGAAAATCCCATTCAGAGAATTACGAAGCTACAACCTCAAAGAGTTACGAAGCTACAACCGTTTTAATATTGCTTGTTAGAGAGTAAAAACGCAAAGTCACATTACAGGATGCTGCCGGGGGGCCGCGTCAACGGTGACGCCGAACACGATGCGCGTTGCCATCTTCTGTGACATCACATTCTGCCAGCGTCATCGTTTCATATGAAGGGACGGAACATCCCCTTCTTAAAACTTTGGACACTTATAACTTTGTGATTATTTTTTATCCTTTTTCGAGAAAATATGACATTATTGATTATTTTATTTATTGTCTACGCCCCTATTATATCTGAATATCATAAATAGGCAATATACTTTTATTCCATTTGGTACTGATTACTACTGAAACCTTGCCGCGAGCATGCTGCGTATGTTTATGTGCAATTATTTGGCTCTCAAGCAGCTAGCTGCTCGGAGCAAGGATATCTCAGGCTGAGCTGCTCAAATTTGTATGCATGATATTTGCACAATGCTTTTTGGTTTGGTGAAATGTAATAATAAATCAGGTGCAATTAATTAGTTGTATTATGCATGAATGTGTGGATAAACAAAATATTTGACGAATAATAAAATAGAACCTACCGATTTCACCGTCAATTTCCACAGCAATGTTGTTGGCCTCCACTATCAGTTGGTATTCAGGATCTGATTCCATGAGTCCTGTCACTTCAATCTTTTTACGATCATTGCCAACGTTTTGTTGAATTTCTGCTGTAACCTGTATTCATAAATTACGTTTTTAGTTACATCCTTCCTCTTCAAAGTAGTTTTTAGCACTAAAGTTGGTGTAAGCTATTAGAATTTATCTTCATGAAGTTTTGTTTTTATTAAAAAGCAGAGGTGTCAGCTAAAAAAGTAAATTTCAATTTATGTTAGAAATTGAAAAATAATTCTCCTCAAGCAAAATTATAATGGTAATCTACAAACACTATAAAAATTACAACTTTTTTTAAACATTCTCTTTTTCTTGTAACTATGAAGAGACTAGAATATTGTAATGGTGAAGCAGAGCTCAAATACAACAGTATTATACTTCGGAGAGCCATAAAGAAAGAAGAATGATTGCACAAAATGTTGTTACTTACCCTCTGAAGCCGGGCAGAATGCCTCAATTTCGCTAGTTCCCTTATGGTGACACTTTTAATGTCTTCTTCCATAGGAATAACGGGATGAGGCACGGCGAATTCGTGATCAACATCTTTAGATGTTTTGTTTTCAATAAGAGCTTCAAGTTCCCCATCGTCGTTCTCTTCTAAATCGGCGAGCAGTTCATCCGCCAAAGACATGGCAAGCTAAGATGAATGTCACAAATAATCACAATATGAAATCTAATCACTTTAGATTCAAATGGCTATAATAGCACAATATGTTATATTCACAAAGTACTTTGTTATGGTTATATTGAAAAAGATCGTGTTCCTACCTAATCCAAATAACCCCACACCAGCACCAGTATTAGTCAATTCAATTAGTCATAGACACTGACAAGTTTATTTTTTTACAATGAAGATTCGTGGATGATGTGTTAGTGTTGTAACAAGCTACATATTATTGTCGATATTTTATTTAACCACTACGTGGCCACTACGATTGCATTTTTTAGTTCTTTAATAAAAATACCCATAACATAATTAAATAATTTTTAGAAACAACATTTAACGGGATTTTTGGTTATTTATTTTAGTTTTTCAACTTTACAAAAATTACAGACATTTCTGAACGCAATATAATTGGTAACACGGAAAACGGTTGGTCGTAAACTCGTCACTTTGCTTTTAGCTAATTTTTGCTCTCTGTGGAAAGGGCATGCCGTAGGCCTGAAATTTACATTTTCGGCGAATTGTGGACGTTACATTGAGTTTGGAACGAAATAAATCGTCTAAATGGCGTTAAATCCACAATACGATGCAATTGGAAAAGGATTTGTCCAACAATATTATGCGCTATTCGACGACCCGGCACAACGACCAAATCTGGCAAATTTGTACAACGTGAGTGCTTCTTTGCATTGTGAGCTGCAGCTATTATATTTCACTAATGCCTCATTTCGTCACGCATTGCAATTTTGCTGATAGCTTGTCCATGAGAAGTTCTGATGTCATCGATAGTTTGTTTATGACATTATAATGATTCATCTACGCAATATTTCATATTCGGCACGTTGACCTACAACTGGTGTAAAAGTAGACAACTTTGGAAAGTGGCTAACACGAACACTAACACCAACTTATGATGATGTTTTTCTAAGCTCTATTGAGTCTTGCTTTTCACAATTATAAGGTTACTAAATGGTGCATGAAATTGGAATACTACATTTTGCATAACCCTATGCAATCCTGAATAATACATGCAGCTACCTTTTAAAAATATATTTAGATTACAAATTGACCTGATGATTGATTGAACTTGAAAAAGTTTTTTATCATTTAAATTTGGCAACTACCCACCTTGTACCATAAATAGATAGGACTCTTATGAGAACATATCTGGTAATGGAAATTTGTCATGATTTGGTAAATGATATAAGCTAACCTCACACTTTATATCGGATTTAAAAAATAGTAGCCTAAATTGGAAAAAACAACCACCTAATCTCCACTTGGCAACTGCAGTTGCCACAGTAAATTTACGGGAGTGCAGGGTTCGAAAATATCCGATATTTATTATAAATATCAAAATATCGGATAAGTATTTGATATATATCCATTTTGTATGAAAGCCATATTATTATTTTATTGTGTTATTTACGTATACTATTTGCATATGTGTTACATAAACATAATAAATTAACTAAAAAACATAAAATCTTATGTATCAAATAATCAACTCAAAAACATAAAACTTTTTTATAAATTCTAATCAGTCAATGGTCATACCTACACTTATTTCTGCGTTGATATATATCATAAAAAAATCATTGGATATATATCCTCAAACCCTGCGGGAGTGTGAAGTTGGCAGCTCTTGTTGCCGAAAGCAAGCGACCAAGGATTTGAAACCAAGATGCATTAGTGGCAGTCTTTTTTTCATCATAGATCTTTCTATGATAAAGTTAAAAAAGAGGCAGATCAGGCCCCGTAGCATGGATGGCGTTATCACGCGATAAGTGACAGGATAGAGCTTCCCTCCCTGGCTGACACCGTTCGATAGAACGAGACGACGCGCCTATCCTGTCACTTATCGCGTGATAACGCCATCCATGCTACGGGGCCAGATGTAATTGCAGATCAACTTTCATAATAGTTATTTACGATACAAGTGCCGAAAATAGGAAATTCGCAACGAGTGGTGATAAATTAAAACACGACCGAAGGGAGTGTTTTAAATCGACATGAGTTGCGAATTACCTATTCGGACGTGTATCGTACAACGTTTTACTGTACATATGGCTCTTTAAAGTTTCGACATATGCACGAAAAGTGCTCTTTTCCGCACTAGTGCGGGAAAGTAGCACCATATGTACTGTAAAATATTTATTAACAATTAATTTGAAATTGTCCCTTATTCCAGGTTGAAACATCTTTTATGACTTTTGAAGGAGTGCAACTACAGGGTGCTGTTAAAATTATGGAAAAATTAAATGTGAGTTCTGAACTACTCTACATAAGGCCTGGTATACACTGATTGGTGATTAGTGCAAGTTCATACATTTGCTGCGAGTAGCTTTTGTATGAAATCGCTGATCAGTAATCAAAGTATAAAGAGACCCATTAATTGTAACTACTAAATATTATTTTAATTTGTTTCAGGCCTTGGGATTTCAAAAAATTGGCAGGTTTATCACATCCATTGATTCACAGCCAATGTTTGATGGTGGTGTTCTAATCAATGTTCTTGGCAGGTTGCAAGTAAGTATTACCCAGCTTTTCACACATTGCACAAATTGAATATGGTTAAGGCCCATTTACATGGTGCAACAACTCGCATGTGAGTTTTATAACATCGCAGGGGTTGATTGAATAGGGATGTAGACACTAAATAAAATAATCAAGAATGATGCATTTTCTTGAAAAAGGATAAAGAATGTAGTCAAATGGAGAACAAAACAACGCAAGAGGTTAAATAATCACAAAGTTGTAATTATCCAAAGTTTTAAGAGGGGGTATGTTATGCCCCTTTTCCAGAAAAAGCACCTTCACATGAAACAATTGTCATTTACTATGACGTATAATGTGTTTTCTCTCTCACAAGCAACATCCAAACGGTATTAGCTTCGTAATTTTTTGAGATATTTGAATTGAATTTTCTTCATTAGGCATATTTGTTTGTCTTCTTTCTTTTGAAGTAATAATGATTACTAATAATACATTTTGAGACTACACCCCTATTCATCGTATTTCGCTAGCCCCTCAATGTAACGAAAATCGAATACAAGTTGTTGCACCATGTAAATGGCCCTTTACACTATACATCAAAGAAACCTTTTCCATAGCTGATATTAAATCTAATGTCAATGTCATAAAGACAGATAAGAAAAACATCTCACTTCATCTATGCATTTATGAAGAAAACGAATTTGGGATGCATTTGTTCTTTTTTTTCATCTGTGCACACGTTGAATACAATTAACACTGTACTTAAAGTGAAAAATACCTTTCTACAAACCAGTTGAAATTAAATATTATGTCAATGACATAAAGACAAATAGGAAAATCTTCCCACTTTATATCTTTACAGGGTGTCCCAAGCCTATTCCCATCTATGTTACTCAGGAAGAATTATTATTTTTTGTCCATTCTTTCGATTGGCATCATAAAAATAGGGATGATTTTTTTTCCCATTTAAGTCTGTTCAATTTCCAGACGAAGCAAGTAATTCTTAGAAAATCTTTAAATGCAGAATTACTGAGGCTGCTTACAGACGAGCGACAGTACGCGACACACTGTCGGCGACGGTCGCCGACGGTCGCTGACGACCGCCTGCGACGGCTATCGGCGACGGTCGGTGACTGTCGGCGACGGTCGGTGATACGCCGCGGCGATCGCTGTCGTGTCGCAGCGCGCACTCGTCGATGTGTGTGTGTGAAGAGCACGTATTTTCTCACACACACATCGACGAGTGCGCGCTGCGACACGACAGCGATCGCCGCGGCGTATCACCGACCGTCGCCGACCGTCGCCGACAGTCACCGACCGTCGCCTACCGTCGCCGACAGTCACCGACCGTCGCCCACCGTCGCCGACAGTCACCGACCGTCGCCGATAGCCGTCGCAGGCGGTCGTCAGCGACCGTCGGCGACCGTCGCCGACAGTGTGTCGCGTACTGTCGCTCAGACGTATGTAAGCAGCCTTACTTTTAAAAATAACAAAGTCTTCTTTCATCAAAATATCCTAACTACGATATTTAAGGTACTTTCCCTTGATGTCCCATAGGCTTGGGACGCCCTGTATATACACTTTATCATCCTAAGAAAAAAACTCGTACAACTCTGTGTATACATTACCATTACACTACTTAAAGTGATAAATCACTTGATCTTATGTCAATGTCATAAAAACAGACAGGAAACACTTCTCACTTCGTTTATACATTTTCTGTCTCAAGAATAAAAATCTTAGAACTCTGTGCATACATTACACTATACTTAGTGAAAAATCCCTTTCCATAAACCAGTTGAAATTAAATCATATATTAATAAAGACTGACAGGAAAATCCTTCATTTTATCCATAAATTTATGGTGAAAACAAATCAGCAATGGCTGCAAACTTTTATCACCTAATCTACTTTAACTAAGTATCATAATATCTTTCTTTGAAGTACATAATACACTTGGAATATAAAGAAAATAAAATGCATTTTGCGTCTTGATTATGCGTAGTAAAAAATAAAGTAATTACTATGTAATGAATGTAATTATCTGCTTCTCTGGGGCACTGCACAGTTGAGTGACATTTCAAATGACATTAACCTTTATAGTTAGCCTGCTTATTTTTTATTGATAAAGCGTAATAACACAACAATTGTGTAGAAATAACACATCTGTCTTGGCCGGGCTTGTCTCGGCTTAGTTTCACCCTCAAACCAAGTTTTCATTATGTCTAATCTTTTTCCTTTTTTTTTACAGTGTGACGACGACCCACCTCACTCCTACATGCAGACATTCGTCTTGAAGACGCTTGGAGACTCCTTCTTTGTTCAGCACGATATTTTCCGTCTATGCATTCACGATGTCGCCTAAAACCCATAGACTAGCGAATCACAGTGAGGGGACTAACATTCACTGTCAGCAAAACTTGTTTCAACCACTCTGTGCGTCCCATGTATAAACTTCCATAGAGAACCCCGCAGCCCTATAGTGCTATTTGATGTGAATGTGTTGATGGCTGGTTGAACCGATGCGGATCCTGTTTCAAATCATGTTATCTTACGACAACTATTTAAAATCAAGTTTAAGGATGCATGCATAGTTCGTATCGATTTAACCAGTACTTCAGTTGTAAGCTAGGTGTAATATGAACTTTACGCCATGCCCCTTACGCCGTTAGACTCGCGTTGCAATTTTAATGTCGATCAAAAATTTCAATATTCATCATCATGCTGTTTTCAAATGCATCTTGTTTTGGTTATCTAGGTATAAGTAACTAGTAAATGATTTGCCCAAATGTGAATTTCCAAATTTAACAAATTCTAAGTAAATCGTCGTTCTCAGCTTAGATGTAATTTAAAGCTTCGAGGGGCGTACTGATCAGTTGTGTATACATTTTATAATAAATACATTATAATTTTGTAACATATTGTTTTGTTTATAGGTTTAATTTTCTCATTGTTTGTTTTTCATGACCTGAAAGTGAGGAAAGAAAACGAGAGTCGATGCTAAGACAATCATGTATTAAGTAATAAATAGTCAAAAATTAACAAAAGAACCACTGAAAACAGGTACATTTTTCACCAATCTCAGAATTTAAGACGCTCCTTTAAATCCTTAGACGCTACGAACACTTAACAAGTTATTTGCATGCACTACTAACGAAACACACGGCCGACGGCCCACTTGTCTAAGTGAATGACTAGGTTGCAAAAGTGAGACGCTCCGCGGGGCTTGCACGCCACAACCCACCCGAGTCTTCCAGAGCCAACATCGTCATTTCATGTGTAGATCCCTTATAATACTGCATTTTTGGAGTAACAATTTGCAAAAATATAAACTAGTTTTCTCCCTTCATCATGACTTGACAGAATTCCGAGGTTTATTCCATTTCCATGTATAGTTAACTGTATTATTAATATATTATTGCTTACCACAAGCATTAGCCGTTAAAATAAGACTTAGAATAAAATACATCATGACAAGAACCAGATTTTTCTTGTAGAACGTTTAAATTTGAAAAGCCTTCCGAATATCCGAAACTGCTAAAAGGAAACACCACACATTAGGAATAACTAACAGTAGGTGACGAAGACTACAAAGCAGAGATCAAATGAGACATGGCAAGACCGGTTAGGTCACTTTTGTACAATAGCCTCTTTGTCGCACTGTTTCGTTAAATGTTTAAACTGACAGTTAATTATTTATTGGCATTAAAATTATATATACGGCTAATAGTCTCTGTATTTGTAAAGTTTCAAGTGTAAAAGTCTCAATCACAACGCAACTTAAATGCAAGTTACTCACAATTTATTTGAACTAAATATTTCACGAAACAGTACCACAATATCAGTTTCTTACTCATAGATATCATTAGCGATACTGGAACATTTTAGCTGTCAATTTCTTAATTTTCAAGCGATAAAATGTTATTCAAAGATCGCCGGTCTAATGTCTTTGATATAAATTAAGTAATTTAATCACAACCTCCATAAACTAATAATTAAGAACATACTTTTATTACTGAGCATTAACTAAATTAGATTTTCAACATCCTTCACTTAAAATATTAAAGATAGCTACACAATTTATAAACGTAGCTTAGTAAAATGGTGTTCAACAGAAGTCAAAAACGGAACCAAGCAATTTATACTTCTTGCTTACTGAATATACCATACCACGCTCATACATTATACATTACACGAAAAAAATTAAATAACAATCTAAGCTTCTGTTTAGCATTTTGAGTACTACGTCAATTCATCACTCACGCATCATGTCATTCTAAATTGAACTCTAGACAAATGTATGAAAACATATTGGTATGCCCCACAATCCGTCATTACTCATTAGCGTTGAACCAATGCTACACTATCGTTATCCATTGTTGAACACATAAATACGGTGCAAGCCACGTAATCATATCTTATACACCTATAAAGTTGGGCAGGAGATACTCCTGATCAGCAATTATAATTCATGCGTGAGTTTGTAATTGAGATGCACACCGCACGTCGCCATGTTAACTAGAGACGCAACGGATAATGGTTTGGCCGGATATCCGCTATCCGGCCCAAAGCTGCCCAAAATGAAGCAAATGCGACCGCGCGCGTGCGCTCTGTGCAGGTTGCAATTTGTTACTCGCTGTAGGCAGAATTTTATAGAAACACGCGTACATTTTTAGCGACCCCTTTGTAGTTTTTTATTTATTCACCCTTATTTTACCCGCTCTTGCTCTCTCCTTTCTTCTGTGTTAAAATAGTATCTGGTATCCGGCCGGATACTACGCCAGTTTTCGGCCTTATATTAAAGTTGTGGCCGGATATCCGTTGCATCTCTAATTTTAACCCCTGACGCAAACGAGGAGTGTTATAAGATTAACAAGTGTATCTGTGCGTCTGTTTGTGACATATTAGCTCCAAAACGGATAAACAAACCGAATTGAGTGCGTATTTTTAATCAAGTCTTTCTGTCGTGATGGTTTTTACTTATGTTTGATGTGTAATGTATGTAGTTATTAAATTTATCCATTCCGAGTTGGCTGCCTAATGAGATAGATTGAGATAGGCGATAACGCATAACCATGCGTGTTTAAATTATATTAGCCACATAACATTCAAGTCTTATTGAGTAACTATCGCGGAAACAAATATTTTATCGGCAACTTCTATCAAACACCATCTCATCGTATTTCAGTGCACTGCACAAAAACTAATGCTAGACATTAGACCGGGTACGCTACGTGTTTAAGAGCCTCCTTTCTTGCGTCCGCGCGACCCGGGTAAGGTCACGCCACGCAAAGAGCGCATCGCCATGGCTCGGTTGAAGTGGCGTTGCGTTTTGTGTTCCTCGACGTCGCCCCCGCTGTCCACGGATGATAGGATCACTAGGAGGACCCCCATGACCTGGAATATAAAATTTAAGAATTGAGGTGTACTCGAAGTACGTTTAAAAGGATGCTTGCCTGGGTTTAAACAGTTTGGGTACGGAGACAGCTCCCATAGCAGTACAATTCATGTCATCTTTGACGTTTTGAAATTATGAATTGGACCGGGAAGCAGTTGAATGACAGGATGTCCTTATACCCAAGAAATTTGAGAGTCCATTACACACGAATGTTGCCAGTTTCGCTAGTGCTGTTAATATAGATATTTAAAAAATACAGTTCATACCAGCAGAGGTTTAGTTAAGCAGCAATATTGTTGTCAACACGCGAACGGGTTGACAGCGCCATCTACAGGATTTCTTCCGTACTACGCGGAATCCTGGATGGCTTTGTCACATTCTCATGTTCCCCGGTCGATTGAGGTCAATTTGTGCCTAGTGGCCCCGATAGAGGGCGTTGTAATTATTATTAAGAGAAATCATATATACCATAGATCTGTAAGTACGTTCACTTTCCGATTATACATCATATGAAGCACACGGGTCGTCTCTCTTAGGGTTGAAAAAACCCGGAAAAATTCCCGTTTTTTTCTAAAAGCTATGTTTTTTTAAGTTTTATTCGGAAAAAAACAATGTCACTTAGTTTGTATATTTTTCCGAAAAAAACAAAAAAATCGGAATAAACGGAAAAAAACGCACTTTGAAAAGAACTTGTGAATTTTTTTCCATTTATAATTAATCCATAGTTTAGGTAACTACACTAACTACACCTCCTTAGTTATGTGTTTTATTATCTAAATTTAACGTTCGTACAGAACCGCAAAGAATTTTGCATACAACCTATGCATTTAGCCGCATATATGTTGGATCCCAGATTCCATAAATCGGTCTTCACCGAATATGAAATGTTAACTGACAGTGAGTTTTTGAAAATGGCACAATATTTGACAAAATTAGCGGACTGTATGCACATTAATACCTGTGACTTAATGGGTCAGTTTGCTGAATACCAAGCAAAAGGCGGTTTCTGGGTCAACAAATTCATATGGCAGCCTGTAATGACCATAAGTCCACTGAATTGGTGGAGAGGATTGTGTGCAACAAAACTTCTATCAACTATTGCCGTGAGGTTACTTAGTGTCCCTCCGACATCTGCCGCATCAGAGAGGAACTGGTCGTTGTTTGGTCGCACTCACACCAAGGATAGAAACCGGCTTTTGCCAGAACGGCTGAATAAACTGATTTATATTAGATCTAATTTGCACTTGCAAATTAATTCTTCCAGTGTCGACGACGTCAACGATTCGGGTATGGTAGAGTTAGATGATGGCAGTGACAGTGATTAATAAATATAGTAATTAATATAAAAATTTCGATTCTTTCCCTAAAAAACTGAAAAATACGGAAAAAAACGAAAATTTCAAAACGTCCTGAAAAAAAAGATTTGATTTTTTCGAGAATTTTCAACCCTAGTCTCTCTTCACACCCCAACCTACCTCGACCTCCTGCCACGTGTTAACAATTGTGTTTGAAATCAAACGAATAATTGTATTAAACGAAAAAAAAATCGGTTGGAACTGAAAATACATCGTACATCATTTTAGGACATCGCTAAGGATGTTGTCCGCCTTTTTGTTTTATTGTCAGTTCCAACCATTCATTAGCCAAGCCATTCGACTTTCCGTCATCGGTCTGCTCGGAGTTATCCAGTACAGTGATTGCACAACTTTCGTATGTCGTTGAGTTGTATTAGGTCTATGTCGATATAAATCAGTCGATATAACCTTGTACCTACTATAAATCTGATTCAAATAGTAACAATAATGATAACAACACTATTATTGTTATCATTATTGTTACTAATTGAATCAGATTTATAGTAGGTACAAGGTTATATCGACGTAAACCTATCACTATATTTTTTTTTCCTATGTCTGACAACATTTTCAGCTGTCAAGTTAGTTCGCCTAATTATGAATCCGATTATAGCTCCAGCATGGAAAACCAAAATTGTAGCAAGTTACGGCTCGGGAGTTTCGCTGCGTCGGCGTCCACCAGTTCGATAGGTTCTCCATATTTAGAAGATCGCGGGCCACTCCTGGATAAAACTAGACAGGAGTACAGGTGAAAAATGTGTGTTTTAGAGTAACTCACCAAACACACAATGATAAGGAGTGTGTAAACGTGCACGGACGCCTCCGGTATGTTCTCGATGTCCTTGAGCGCCGTCGACGCCGGCTCGAAGTCCGGTCTCAGGTCCAGAGCGTGCCGCAGGTGTACTGCTGCTTCCTGCAAACAAAACGTCACAGTGAATATGTGTTGTGGTAACGATTCCCATCGAGTCCATACTTAAAGGAACTCGGCATCAAGCAGCGTCTATCATCCGTAGTGCATCGCATCGTAACGTTTCTCGGACACGTATGTCGTTGAGGAGACGTAGCTATCGAGCGACTCGTGATCCAGGGAAAGGTCTAGGGCACCAGACCGCGAGGCAGGTCACCAATGAGATGGACAGACCAGATTAAAGCTGCAGTAGATGCATCACTACACGCAAGCATAAGGAAGGCGACTGTCAGACTGGCGGCGTGTTGTGAAGCTTGCTACCAACACCTGAAATGATGTCCACGACCACTCTGTCAAGAGTGAAACGACCAAGAAGAACGATTCCCTACCGTTCATGAGAAGTTCTAAAATCACAAGACATCGCGTAACGTATGCGGAGTGAAATTTGGACAAAGTTCAACGTCGTAATAAATAAATAAAAACCAGTTATTTTTAGAATTACAAATGCTTTTATAATAATTTATTTAACAAAGTTTAATGTAAAAAAAAGTTCACGCCCATGCGAGATGCTTTACGGCAGTTCTGTGGTACTTTGTCCATCGCTGTCGAAAATACAGATTCTGGCATTTTATTCAACTCTGTTTTTATTTTTCGAATCAAACTTTGTACATTTTTTGGACGAAAATTATTGCAATACACTCGCCTTTTTAAATATGCCCAAAAATCTTCAATAGGGCGAAGCTGTGGAACATTAGGCGGATTTGATGTCTTCGGCACAAACGGGATCTTTAGCTCCGCCATTTTGGTTAGAGTTTTTTTCGCATAATGGCTTGATGCTAAGTCCGGCCAAAATACTACATTTTCTCCTCTATGACTTTTTTTTATAAAATCCCGCACTATAGGCAAGCAACGCTCTATGTAACGATCAGCGTTCACAGCTAAACAAGATTCAAAGAACACGGGCTTAGACATACCGCGAGGACTGATGGCAAGCCATAGTAAAACTTTTTTAGGGAACTTAGTATGCTCGACATATTTTACGTTTTCTTCAGTTGGACCATTGGTGTTTTCAAAATAGTAATTGCCTTGCCACTCATTTCCATCTAACGTGAAATAGGACTCGTCGTCCATAACGCATGTGACGTTATTTTCAGCGTAAAATATTTCATTAACCAATTTACGTAGTCGCTTTTTCTGAGTCGTTTTTTGACTTTCGGACACAGTTGGCTTAACTTTTCTGGAACGTTTATTAATGCCCATGTCTGTAAGATATTTTTTAACCGTTTTACCGTCACATCTAAATTTCCTTCCGAGCTCTCTATACGATTTAGCGACTCGGCCCGCCGTCATTTTCTGTAGTCGAGCTCGCTCAGAAAACTCGCTCAAACTGCTATGGTTTCCAGAACCGTGCTTTCTAATAGTGGTTTTCCGCAAGGAAAAGGACGAGAGAATATTATAAATTGTGCTTCGACTCTCACCCATCTCTACAAAATGTTCCACCACCTTCGATTTCGGCCATAGGGGATGTGAACTGTAGAAATTACATACAGTTTCACGACGTCGTTCTTGTCGACTAACCATAGTTACAAAATTTATGAACCAATCACGAAACATACCTATTTTGAATGAGCACATTGCACGTAGAACCGATGGGCCGATAAATTCCCGAGTGGCGACCACATAACGGAAAGCGCTGAGTGGGTAGACTCTCCACAAGGTGGACTGATGACCTGGTAAAGGCTGCGGGAGTCTGCCTGGATGCGCGTGGCGCTGGAGCAGTCTTTGTGGCACTCTTTGAAGGCTCCCGAAGGTTGACTGATGACCTTGTAAAGGCTGTGGGAGTCTGCTGGATGCGCGTGGCGCTGGAGCAGTCTTTGTGGCACTCTTTGAAGGCTCCCGAAGGTTGACTGATGACCTTGTAAAGGCTGTGGGAGTCTGCTGGATGCGCGTGGCGCTGGAGCAGTCTTTGTGGCACTCTTTGAAGGCTCCCGAAGGTTGACTGATGACCTTGTAAAGGCTGTGGGAGTCTGCTGGATGCGCGTGGCGCTGGAGCAGTCTTTGTGGCACTCTTTGAAGGAGGCCGAAGGTTGACTGATGACCTTGTAAAGGCTGTGGGAGTCTGCTAGATGCGCGTGGCGCTGGAGCAGTCTTTGTGGCACTCTTTGAAGGAGGCCGAAGGTTGACTGATGACCTTGTAAAGGCTGTGGGAGTCTGCTAGATGCGCGTGGCGCTGGAGCAGTCTTTGTGGCACTCTTTGAAGGAGGCCGAAGGTTGACTGATGACCTTGTAAAGGCTGTGGGAGTCTGCTAGATGGGCGTGGCGCTGGAGCAGTCTTTGTGGCACTCTTTGAAGGAGGCCGAAGGTTGACTGATGACCTTGTAAAGGCTGTGGGAGTCTGCTGGATGCGCGTGGCGCTGGAGCAGTCTTTGTGGCACTCTTTGAAGGAGGCCGAAGGTTGACTGATGACCTTGTAAAGGCTGTGGGAGTCTGCTAGATGCGCGTGGCGCTGGAGCAGTCTTTGTGGCACTCTTTGAAGGAGGCCGAAGGTTGACTGATGACCTTGTAAAGGCTGTGGGAGTCTGCTAGATGGGCGTGGCGCTGGAGCAGTCTTTGTGGCACTCTTTGAAGGAGGCCGAAGGTTGACTGATGACCTTGTAAAGGCTGTGGGAGTCTGCTGGATGCGCGTGGCGCTGGAGCAGTCTTTGTGGCACTCTTTGAAGGAGGCCCAAGTCCAGTGGAACAACAACTGTCAGCGCCATCTTTAACGTTTCGGTCTGCAATCTTAAGAGTCCGCAGCGCAGTAAGCTCGATTCTCCATACAAACGTAGTTACGCTCTCATTTTAAAACTACGTGTTGGATTGTAACGAAACTTTGCATGTACAATGACATAAGGTATATCCAGGTCTGTAATTAGTTTATGTAGCTTCAGATACCATAGTAAAAAAAATACAGCGAATTTAAGTTTTTCATACAAAACTTGTTTTTGCTGTATTTCGTTTGTTTTATAAACGAATTACAGACATAGATATACCCTCATATCATAGTATATGCAAAGTTTCGTCACAATCTAACACGTAGTTTTAAAATGAGAACGAAACTCCTTTGGAATGGGAAGTTGAAATTCGGCCGAGCTTACTCTCTCTGTTGGTGCAACCCGCCCTGGGCGGGAACGTAACTTAACTACCAGTAACCGCGTGTTCACACTGCGTCCGTTTCCGTGTCCGGGAGGCATCCGTCTCTTTCGCACTCGGGCGAAACATCGCAAGCGAGAAAAAGAGGGATGCCTCCCGGACACGGAAACGGACGCAGTGTGAACACGCGGTAACTCAATCTTGGCATTAATATACCTGATAATGTCCATAAGCTTTGAATATCTCCCCGAGCGTGAAGTACTGTTGCCACGCGCTGCGGTCGGGCGGTTGGACCTCGAGCGAGCGCCGCGTCAGGTAGATGGCGTCGTCGAGGTACTGCAGGGTGAACAGCACTCGCGCCAAGTTCAGGAGCACCTGCAAGGGAAACGCGAGTGAATGGTTAGATCGGTTCCGCAAAATCGTTACGCGTAACAAAATCTCCATTCGAGTTTTTCGTCACTCTTGTTGGGACCTGTGCATCATTATTATCATTTGCTTCATTCCTTTGGGCCACTGCAAAATTTAATTAATTTAATTAATTTAATTTTAATTAAATTAAAATTAAATTGTATTCTAACACCAATGTAAACACATGTTATGCAATAAAATATATGTGAATATAATTATATGAAATCAGCCAAAGGGAATTTGAGAATAAGGCAAAATACTACTAGCAGAAAATTGGAGTAGGTAAAGATGCGAATAGAAATTTAGCTACGAGAGCATTTCTCAAAAAAAATGCCACTATTATTAATTGTACTTCTAGGAATTTTATGTTAATTATTTCCACTCAGAATCAGGAGCTCTTTCGACCCTGGTAGGACAAAAAAACTGTTCTTGTTCTGGATGAGAGTTTTCGCGGCAGTGTCGCTGTCAGTGGACATGTCGCCCGCAGTGACATTTAATACGTGAATTTAAGGTTTTCATTTGTATTACACAAAATAAATAAATAAATATGGAAGGTTAAATACCTACTGACAGTGCGCAAGACGAAATAATCTAATGTTTAGTTGGTAACTATCACGCTAAACAAGTGGCTTCAGATTCAAGGTCTACTTTGATAAAAGTAGACTAGTATGCACCAATAATACATTTAAATAGACATGAGAATAATTGTTTTAATAAATGGCACAATTATGTTAATAAAGGCACCAACTGAATAAACAGTTAAATGCATTCTCAGTCGTTTAATGAAAAATACGTATTTTATCGGATGGCACCCGTCACGTTCCGACAAGTATGCGAGTGCGAGAGTGACGGATATCTTCTCGACCATGATAATTTAGATAACTACAACTTAGAAAAGTTGAAAAACCCCCGACATTTTCATTTCAAAGTCCAATATCTCAAAAACGGCTGAACATATAAAATTAACACTCGGGTTAAAATTATTTATGACACAAAAAACCGCATTCAAATTGGTCCATCCGTTTGGGAGCTACGATACCACAGAACCATGATAAGCGCGCCGATATTAAAGATGTAAAAAAAATGTTCAGCATGGAGTGCCTCCCTAGAAAATAAACCGAACGAATTTTGACGAATTCCTTCTAGATTCGTGCCTAAACGCGAAGTGTCTCTGGATAAGCTTTCATATAATGATAGCATTTTTGAGTATATACTAGATACCTTGTATTCTTATCTGAATAAACTACGGTAGCTTAGTGGTTCAGACATGCGGCGGTCAAGCGGCGGTCGTGGGTTCGAATCGAATCCCGGCTCGTACCAATGAGTTTTTCGGAACTCATGTACGGAATATTTACCGTTAGCTTGGGGGATAATGTGTTGCTGGCGTCCGCAGGACTTACCTACCACAACCCTGCACGTGTCCCCTGGGTGGTGCTAAATGAGCAACAACACTTTCGGCGAAATAGGCGCGGCGCTCCTATAAAAATATCACGTTGATATTCGCCTATTCAACAGATCACCATACGATGAAATAAATACCGTTAGCTTTTCGGTGAAGGAAAACATCGTGAGGAAGGCGGTCTAATTCCAATAAGGTCTAGTTTTCCCTCTGGGTTGGAAGGTCAGATGGCAGTCGATTTCGTAAAACTAGTGCCTGTACCAAATCTTGGGATTAGGTGTCAAAGCGGACACAGGGCTCGTTAAGGGGGTGCATTGGAAATTATCGTGTGCATTGAAACGCCGTTCTGACTAGATTAAGAAACAATAAGGTCTTATTTTCAGATATCTGATTCTCGACTATAATATGATTAAAATTTCCTCGATAGAAAAAAAATCCATAGTTGGGTCTTTATTTTCTTTTTTTTACTCAGCCTACTCAAACAACACATAATTTTACGACACAATCAAGGTAATACTATAGTATTCTCACTAAAATCTCATTTAATGAAATATAAATAAAACTTCACTAAGTTAGGTATTTATCGAAAAAAGCCATTCCCGACGAGTGTTGTATCTCTTTTTCTCGTGCCCGGAAGGCATAAGCGTGTCTCTGTCAAGGGGGCGTGGTCGACTCGAATCAAGGCATCCCCTTAGAGGCGCAACCGGGAATAACGCTAGGAGGATGATGACATTGATGACCTTATATGCTTGTCTTAACAACAATTAAAACTTACTTCTGCATTATAGGGCGACACGGCGAGGGCGCGTCGGAAGCACTCGATGCTCTGTCTAGTGTCACCCTTGATTCTCCAGAAGTTTCCGATTTGGTTGTACAGCTGTACTGACTTAGGTTTCTCTCTCTTTGCTTTCTTTAATCGCTTCTCTAGAGCGTTTATGTCGAGCTCTGTTACGCCGTTTTTGAAGGACTTCTTCTTTGTGAATATTAGAGCAACCTGGAATGTCAAAGGGTAGGCTTTGCTCAAAATTGGTGCCTTTTTTTTTGATGGCACACTAACACCACCTTGTTAGATGTGTAGAGTACTTCCATACAAATAATTGTTACTATGGCAGCTCAGCTCTAAAGTACATCCGTCTTGAGTTATGCGTCCTAATCTATAACGCGTATCTAATTATGAAAACTGAGAATATGTGTTACTTTTAATGGTCGAATACTATTATAGATTAGGACGCGTAACTCAAGACGGATGTACTTTAGAGCTAGAGATTATTTGTATGGAAGTACTCTACACATCTAACAAGGTTACTGTGCCATCAGAAAAAAGCCACCAGTTGCCCATACATTTCCAGCAAAGCCCTTTAAAATAAATTTTACCGATCTTGGTAGAGTAGACTTTTTGTGCTTAACATGGTGAAAGAAATAACAAGACTGCTATAAACCAGACACGGAAAGATGTCGGGACACCGATTACGATACGACAAATATATTAAAACCATTGTGGAAGGAAAGCAGTTTAGCGACAAGACTGTCTGTAACCTATACTTTTAAGTTTTATGTCCAGAGGCTCTAGTATAAGTTTTACCGAAACAAAACTTTACGATCGCGTTGGCGTTTTACCCTCATTTTGTATGGGATTTGACAGCTAAACGCGAACGCGGTCGTAACGTTTTGTTTGGGTAAAACTTATACTAGAGCCTCTGTAATTGATTCATGTTTGGAGCTGTATTGTATTGAATTAAACGTAAAAGGAAGACTAAGAAGAATATATTTATGGACCAAATCAAGGAAGTGAATGTTATTATTATTATTATTATCCTATTTTACACAGGCAGCTGACACTGATACGTCTAAATCATAGTTCACTTAGCACAGGTTCACACTGCTTTAGATAGTTTGTCGAGTCTGTTTTTAAACTGGTTAACACTTCTAGCGTTCACTACTTCTGAGGGTAATTTGTTCCATGTATTTACTATTCAATTTGAGATTAAGTTTTTGCCGGTGTTTGTTTTACATTTATTTGCTGACAGTTTAATGTTTCCTGAGTGAATAGGTCTTAAGATAGGGAATGTTGTTCTCAAGATAGAGATACATGGAGATTGCTCCCCCAACAAGAGCCTAGCTCTTAAATATGTGATAATGAGATCATCGTCCTTTTGCCTTCATTATAAAATGATTACATTAAAATACCTGTGGTTCTGGAACATTAGGATGTCTATGGCGCCTGGCCACCCCCACTAGGTTGTCATAGTACGTGAAGTTAACAGCCTTCCCGCAGTCCAAGTATTCGTCATCAACATCACCATTAGTCTCCGTCAACGTTGACTCATCCCCATTTTCAACGCCAGACCTGTGACAGGAAAATAATTAGCAGTTAGTCATTATTTACTTTTCCTGAATCTGAGTCAGACAATACAGATTAATATAGGCAATCAACTTTATCCTGTGAGTCATAGCCATGGTTGTTTTCTCAGTCACTATTTAAAACAAACTTTCTTGGTATAAATCCATGAAATGCAACAAATATCCCATCCATCCATCCTTTTTAAAATTGAAAACCCTATATGTATTTTTTTTTGAAAACATGTTTTGACACTTAGATCGTAAAACTCTTGAACGCATTTAAACAGCAAAACTCATAAATGCTCCGTAAAAACCATACAATTAAATTGCAAATTAGAAAACCTCGGAACTTCGACACCATTCTTAACTTTTTAACCCTAAACTTGAAAGTGTATCTTTAAATGCACACATTTTTTTATTTTTTAGGCACATATTTGGATTTTTTTGTGGAACGATTTTTCGCGCTCTACCTATACAGCACAACTGAGGCTAGAACGCACGCGCAAAATTTTTGCCAAGTTTAGGGTATCATTAAAATATAAACATTTACATATAAAAAGCAACTAGACAACCTCAGAACTCCCATGGTATTTTCGATAATTTCGTTTTTTTTACCTTTTGTAAAATTGGATCAGTTTGAGAAAGAGGTTTGCGACTTTAGCCAACAATACATTTTTTGCTTCATCCTCAACTCTGCTGTTATGTTTTCATGACGTGATAACTGTATCATATCATTACATTGCCATTGGCATTACATTGCCATTGAATCTGCATTATGTTAACCAAATTCCAAGTTTTTTAGGGGCGAGGCTCGGGCGAGGCATGCAGCCGAGCATGCGGATCGTTCGCCATTCTGTTTGCCGAACGGCGTGGCTCGCTAGGCACGTCTACACTGAGCGCGCACGCTGTGGCGAGAAGTGCTCGGCCGAGGCATGCGTCCAGTGTGGACCCGGCTAATAGCATTAAATTGTGTTGTTATCAACCTATCACCACCAATTCAAGTCACTGTCTACCTCTGGGGAAGACAGGCGCGAGTTTATGTAAAGGCAAATTTAATTTTAAGGTACCTAGTTAGGCACAAAATGTTTCTTAACCCAATTTGATTATAAATATTTAGGAAACAAGAACTATGGACATAATGATAAAATATTTTTACTAAACGGGACTTAATCACTTATAATTAACTTATCTATTTACCTCACCGACATCAACTTTGGGAGACCTCAGTGAAGTAAATAAATAAGTTAATGATACATGATTAAGTCCTGTTCAGTAAAAATAATTTGTGATAATCGTGGAAGTTTTAATCAATATATATATTGATGAATATTTATAACCTAGCAATCTCTCTAGCTTCGAGTCTTGCATTTTTTGTATGCACTTAATTATTTATATTGCATAATATGTGTTTTACAATTTTAAATGTATTATTTTATTATGCATGGAAATAGATTATGATAATGATGAGTATCAATTATAGCCAGATTTTACATAATCCAAACACAATGAACTAGCTCCCCATATGGCACTGTCTGCATATTACACAGCAAGCAAATAAAGCCATGGAGTAAAATACAACATATGCCCCTGAATGTTCATTTTATATACTGACAAAATAAATTTTGAAAAAAAATGAGTAGTCACGGAGATTAGAACTTACAAACTTACAGAACTGCACACTCACAAGTTTTTACTATTTATAATATTAAATGTAAATTGCTTACCTTTGTTGTTCATAAGCCTGGCAGTCAGTACAAAACATGTCAAAGCCATGCTTAGTCCAAGTGTTCCCATAATACACAGTGGAAGTTATAATGTTGAATAAAGGGTCTTCTTCAGTCATTTTTTGCTTATCAGCGTCATCCTGAAAGAAAAACATTACCATGGTTAATGTTCTGGAAGTATCTACTAGACAGTATATTATTATTGTTTGATTGCCTATGATATATACAAGATCTCAAGATACTTTGTAATGATACCCATAAGACTTTTAATAACCCCTCAACATACTCAAAGCTTAACTTCTTACATGGAAATATTGAGAACACATTATTTATTATAACCAGATGCGCTGGTAATGCGTGTTCCTGCAAGTTGTTTAAAGAAACAGTTGCAAATGTAACAACTTCATATTCATGTGACTTGTAGTCAAAATAAGCACGTTGAGCACACAGCGAGGGTTGTAACATATATCGTGTGGCGAAACCGTGTTGTGGCATCGATTATATAAAAGTCGTATTTAAGAATAGAATTAACTGACCTGGGTCAACGTATTGCCGTCAACTATTGTACCTTCTTCAGAATTAAGTTTCCAAATGTTAGATGTACGAGAATTCGTAACAATAATTTGGAAAGAAAATATGTACAGAACCAAACAAGTCAAGTACGGTAGGTCTCCCATTTCGACCATTCAATCTGGGATAAAACATGAAAGCTGTTTTCTCATAAGATTTTGAAATTAACTTTCGGCTGAAATAACTGATATCGGGGTCACAATATTGTGAAGTTAGTAATTTTATCACAACGAATGAAATAGATCTCCCTTCCTTCTCGTTATTTTGACAAGCAATAATAGCGATTTGTAACGTTCAGAATCAAACAGTGAAAGTAAATCACAATAGCCGTGTTCCGAATCACGACAAAAACGTTTTAAGCGCGCTTACGATCGGACCGATTCACGCTTACAACGCTCACATAAATATCGTGACGTCATTGATGATGTCATGGACGACGCCATGTTGGCGCTTACGGTGCTCACACTCCCAGGCGTAAGCACCTTGAGCCAAACGTCAAGTTGACGTTTGGTTTGGTTTGACATATGACACATACATTTTTTTAAGTGTCATGTCATTATATATTCATATGCGATTTAACTTTTCTACTCAGAACTCAAAACGTAGTGGTTATATTTATTCTCTTTGCTCAGAACCTCAGACAGAATTCAAATGAATGTGCCGTTGACATTGACAGTTTGACACATGACAGTAAACGCGCTTATGACCGGACCGAATCAGTACACCACTTACGCGGCCTTGAGCGCGCTTACTGATTCGGACCAGCCGTAAGCACTGTAAACGCTGTGATCGTTGTTGTCGTGATTCGGAACACGGCTATTACATTACAACATTGCGGTATTGATGTATGAAAAAAATATGAACAGTGTTTTTAGAAATCAGATCTGGTAATGAGGAAATTATTAGCTTACTCCAAAGATAACTTTTATTAACAGAGATTTCATTTTGTTCGCCAGTACCAGTAAGGTTTATGAACGTACCTTGTCGAATAAACCATAGACCCTAAAGCGTGATACACACGATTCACAGACTAATACAGACAGATGGAGACAAGTCGTTAATAGACTCAAGATACCTACCGTACTATTCGTCTCATTCTAACTCAGCTCAGCTGCCCATAAGAAGTGACAGAGACAACTATATGAAACATGATCTTGGTTTATACTGCGGGTGCTCACCACAAGACTACTTCATAGGTTTACTGCTCACCACAGTGTTGAAATAGTAAATAATTTCGCCGAGACGTCAACGTCTTGCAAGTTGTAATTATTTTAAAGTTTATAATTCATCGTCATTTTATCGACGTGAATTTTATGTAGGCGAGGATTTTGGTAAGTTTGAGATACAGAGACTGGAAATACAGATGTGAGTGAGCTGGAGGTTTATTTTGCTACTTCCGTATACCTACCACATTAACTTTTGTCAGTATAATAAAGAAAACTACCGTACCGTATGGCCGCTTCCTGCCTCCCGTTGAAAGTGCCGCCCACCCGCTCTCAGTTACCTCATATATATTTCTCTATGGTTACCTCACAGTTACCGGCTGGCAAGGACGCGGTACGCAGAGCGGAGGCCACGTAAAATATTTCAATATCAAACAAATATTTACAAATCCTTTTGTAATGGGCGTGTGTTGTGCTGTGTCCGGTTGTTTAAGCTCTATAAACGACAAAACTAAAAGAAAGTTCTACAGATTCCCATTGGATGAATCAAGGCAAGTACATACTCAGTTATTATTAAAGTGTTTTATGTTTTAGTGGAAAACCAACTTACAATAGGTACTTATGTTTAGTATTTATTTTACCCTATCGGTTTTAGACGTAAACCTATCAGATCACACTGAGAGCCTTATCACACTTGCGATTTCCAAGCGTATTTTGTATGAAGGCGATCACGCAGCGTGTTCGCCGCGACTGATAATTGTATAGAAAACACGCTCGCAAATCGCAAGTGTGATAAGGCTCTGAAAACAACACAATATCTATATGAAATATTTTGGTGGCCAGAATTTCCTAACAAAAATTTTGTTACTTAGTTTATACTGATTCAAAATAGGAAACTATTGTATGAATCGAGCTTAGATTGAGGTCATCGAACTTGAACGTGATCTGCGCGGCGCGCGGCGGCGGCGGTTTCTGCGCATGCTTATGCTATAACCTTGTGCAAACGTTTCATTCGATTTTACTGAAACTTCAAATACAATTTTTTTTTTATTATATTTCAAGATGTAATTTTATACGGGTGCTAATTAAACTGACTTCTTTATAGCATCAATTGCATCTAAGAATTTAAATTGCCTTGTAAATTACATACACGTAATAAAACAGTATCGAAGCCGAATTTGTACATTTATTTTTTTGTAATTATTAGTGGGCTGAATGAACATTACTATCGATATAGATGTCAAATGGTTAACTTTTGGATTTTTTTGTCTGTCTGTCTGTGCACGCAACACGTAAAATCTACTGGTCCAATTACATGACAATAAAGTATGAGTACAATTTAATTTTGTGTTTTCTGCGGAAAATGTTAATGTGTACATTAGGCAATAACCGATTTTATTTGTTTTAGATGTCGACAATGGATACGTGCAGCTGGTCGAACTGACTTAGAGAGCAAGGACATGAAAACACTTCACAACAGCTATCGATTCTGTGATCTCCATTTTGTTTCATCTGATCATTTTAAAAGAAATTTAAAACATAATGCAGTCCCTTCTTTAAATTTACCACAGCTAGAAAATTATGATAAATTGTCAAAATATACACAGACCGATGGGGAGTGTAGTAAATGTTGCACATCGGACATTAAAATAAATACTCCCTCAACGTCAAAGGATAATAATGTTGGTACACAGACTGTTCAAGAGTTGTCCTATAATACTACTAGAAAAAGAAAATTACTTAAGCAACTGACTTACGAACATAAGCGGATAAAAATGTTAGAAGAGCAGTTACAAATATCTGAAGACAAAGAACCTGAACATTCACCCATTGTTCAAAAAATTATAAAAAATATTGCAAACGTAGTTTTAGAATCAATCGATATGATCGAGAATATAAAATGTTCGCAATGAATATATATTTGGCTAGTCCATTAGCGTACAGAATATTGACTAAAACTTTATATTTGCCAAGCGAGCGAACTTTAAGAAGAACAAATATTGATATAGGCACGAGATTGTCTGAAAATGGTATCCGATGCTTACAATCTAAAGTGAAGAAACTATCAGAATCTGAAAAAATATGTGTACTGTGCGCTGATGAAATGTCTTTGAAGAGACATCTGCATTATCAAATTAACAAGGACCAAATTATTGGCTTCCATGAAATCGATGGAATACAAAAAAGAGAGCCAGCTACTCAAGTATTTGTGGTTATGGCGAGAGGGTTGTTTTCTAAGTGGAAACAACTCTTGGCTTATTGCTTTCTAAGTCAAAGCAAAAATTACCCAGAGTTGAATGCATTGCTAGACAACATAATTATGAAAGTTTTGTATATAGGATTCAATGTTGTTGCATTTATTTTGGATCAGGGGTCTAATTTCATTAGTATGGCTAAAAGCAAAAATGTCACATAAACCATTTTTTTTATGTTAATGGTAAAAAAAAATATATCGTTGAAGCCTGCTATAAAATCTTTAAGGAATAATTGAATAATGTATGATTTTATATAACATGATTCTGATGAAAAAGAACAAAGAGCTTCACGGGAGGATGTACAAAACTTAAATAACATGGAAAAAGAAAGAAGCTACCAAATGGACTTTGAATTAACAGTCGCACATAAACCCTAACAATTTTGAGAAAATGAAGGTCAAGTTTGCTGCGCTAGTTCTGAGTAGGTGTGTGGCTACCGCGATGCAGTGTAGTGTGAAATTAGGTAAACTGCCTAAAAAAGCATTAGGCACTGCAAAATTCATACAATTAATAAACGACATGTTTGATATTTTGAATTCTTCTTCATGCAATGGAACATACAAATACAAAAATTCATTTTCTCAGCAAGGGGATCAAATGGAAGTATTGCAAGAGGTATTACATTTTTTAAAAGATGTACGTATTGTCAACAAATCAAACGGTAAAAATGTTACAAATCGTTTGAAATGCCTAAAAAGCCTTGAAATAACCATACAATCTGATCTGTTATACAACTGTCAACTGATTTGAGAAGATTAAATTACATATTTATTTTTACTCGAAGACTAGATATGGATGTTTTGGAAAACTTATTTGGCACTATTAGACAACAAGGAGGTAACTGCCGTGAGCCAATACCAGTTAAAATTGCAGCTGCTTTCAGAAAACTTTTTGTAACAAATAATATTAGACACTCACAATTCGCAAATTGTGCAGAAGATATTGACCAACTGTTAGTCACTGTCGAAGATAGCAGTAAAATGGTTCAAAACGAAAGTGAGGACGTGAACGTTTTAACTGTTGGAACTGTAGATTATCGTTTCGACCTCCCTGAAGAAAATGTATTTAGCTATGTATGTGGCTATTTGCTCAGAAAATGCAACGAAGTTCACTAAAATTGCAAACTTATGGATGAGTACGTAAACAACAAAGGCGATAAATTACCTTTTCATGTGGGCAATGAGATTTTGAAAAATATTGAGCAAATTACATCATTCAACATACCTTGCGAATGCTTTCCTATTGAATGTTTAAAAAAGCTTATTATTAGTTTTCGCATAATTTTATATACTTAAACAACAATGGAAATTTTAGAGAAGTCATTTCGCAAAGTTTTTTAGTGTCTCTTATTTGTGATAATTTAGCATTTCAAAATTATCCTGTTTTGTAACACATTTTTATAAATTTTGTTCGTGAATAATAAACAATAAAATTACAGGCATGAAATGTTATTTTCCTTAGACTATCCCTTTATTTAGTAAAAGAGGCTATTGGCAAAGATTCAGATTCCGTTGGCTATACAACTCATAATACTTTCTGTTATTGAAACTGATTCATTTTTCTTTCTATCTAGCTAATATTATAATAAGGGAAAGTTAAAGTTAAACCACAGGTATATTTTGGCTACTTTATTACTCTTTTATTTTTTTAAGCAACGGGAAAATGAGATCGCCTGTAATAAACAAATTTGTCTTTTTCTCACACATCCTCACGTACTCACAAACTTTCACGTTTATAATATTAGTAGGATAATTAGGTAAAATTAAAAATAAGATAGTTGAATGAGCACTCTTATAACTAGTGGCTCTGTGAGCTGTACACCTTGCGTTAAGCTTATAAAATGTAAAAGTGAAAAATACTTAGTTCATTGAGTGGTTATCACAGTAAACTCACGATGGTCTTAAGTGCCATAGCCCGTATTGGCGCTTAAGTCCTTCATAGCAACTTCCGCATTTTAAAGAAAATTCAAAAACTGGATCGCCAAAAACTTAATCATAGAATCTGGTCACAAAATTTAATGAGAATCGGTTAAGAATTGCGACCTGTAGAGGAGAACATCCGAAAATACAAAAGCAAATTGCTCGAGTCAAAACAGACCGCTGTCGCTTCGGTCAATATAATCTCAGAAAATAGAGTTAAAAATGTTTTTGTTTATAATTACAAGCACACAAAATAATTCGACGCCGCTATTACAAGGTCATCTCATATCGCGTTCCCGATTCGCGAACGCACTAAACTGGCGGCAACCCTAGCATGTCTTATCTCACTCACGCAAGCATGGTACGCGTTCACCTACACGAGCTTAGCCCGTGTGCGTAGGGACGCATTTGTTCCATACATTTGATCGCTATTGTCCGAGGTGTGCTTTTATATTGTTTATTTCAGCAGTGTTAAGGGCACCTTTGCACCTGGAGTGCCGCGGGGCGGGTTATTTGATACTTAGTTACTTACTATTTGACTTTGTTGGTAGGTTATGGTATTGTTGTATTCTTCTGATTAAGTATGTTTTTTTACCTATATTAAATTAAGTTTCAGTAAAATATTGTACTATTATGCCGGCTGTACACATTGGACCAACGTTGGCGCGTGAGCAGGAGGCAGCTATGGAAACGAAAGAGATCGAGTTATAGCCCTCTCCCTCTAACGCATAGCTGCCTTCTGCTCACGCGCCAACGTTGGCCCAGTGTGTACAGCAGGCTTTAAAGTCCGAACCAAGTACCTAACTGTCTACACCTCACGTAGGTAGTTGTGTCTCATGGGGCATATACATTACATGATTAGTCAGCCATAATTCATCAGAATCTGACTAATTGCTATCGTGTGAATGCATGTTGCGCTGCAATCCAACCGTCAAACGAGTTTTCCTGACTAATTGCATGAAAATCACCATTTGGACCATGGAATTTGCATGATCTGCCAAGTGTTTTTTTTCTCAAAAATTTCATTCAAATAAATTAAAATTAAAATTAAAAAATATATACTAAAGAATATTTTTTTAATATTTTACACTGTAATATTGTATTTTTTTTTAAACCGGTGTTTTGCAACTACAATTTCGTTCAATGTGGCCAGTTAACAGTAAGAAAGCGAAAATTGCCGCATTCAAACGGTCCTGCCAAGCGGACTGCAAGATTGTTACTTACCGATGAGATAGGGCGAGACAGCACGTCTATCATGAGTCGGCCGCGACATACTCTCGGTTTTTGTGTGCTGCACGGCTATCACGCGACGGCGCGCGAGCTCTCTCGATTTTTCTCGCACTATCCGTCTCTCTCTTATTAGAATACTTAGAACAAGAGGTATAGTGCGAGAAAAATTGAGAGTATGTCGCGGCCGTCCCATGATAGACCTGCTGTCTTGCCCTATCTCATCGGTTAGTAACAATCTTGCAGTCTGCTTCGCAGGACCATTTGAATGCGGCAATTTTCGCTTTCTTACTGTTAACTGGCCACACTGAATGAAATTGTAGTTGCAAAACACCGGTTTATTTTTTTTTACAAAATAAGTGTAAAATATTAAAACAATATTCTTTAGTACATATTTTTTAATTTTCGCTAAAATTTATTTGAATGAAATTTGTGAGAAAAAAAACATTTTGCAGACCATGCCAATTCCATGGTCCAAATTGTGATTTTCATGCAATTAGTCGGACAACTCGTTTGACGGTTGGATCAGCAGCGCAACATGCATCCACACTATAGCAAATAGTCCGATTCTGATGAATTGGGGCTGACAAATCATGACATGTGGATACCCCATTAGCGGGAGCCAATAATGCACGGCCCAATAATGTACAGCCTGATAATCCGCGTCCACTTTATGTGGACTCGGATTATTGGGTCGTGCATTATCAGCCCTGACAAAAGTGGCTTCCAATTATTGCCTCGGACCAAGTTTGCTCAGGGTGATAATGCACGGCCCAATAATGTACAGACAGCCTGATAATCCATGTACAGTATGGACGCATATTGTTGGGCTGTACATTATTTTGGCCGTGCATTATTATGGCTGTACATTAACCAGGACCGCTTTAAGCTGTCATGTCATGTCATATTTATTTTGTCACTTCACTAACTTCTAACTTCACTTCCCTTTAGAGTTTAGTTAGTGATGTGATTGTGATTGTTTTAAATGTTATTTTACAGCGCAAGATTTTCGGAATTTGTATTGTGTTCAGAGAAAATATGAACGACTTTAGCAAGCTATGAAGAAAGAACGCACTGGCGACAATTGTCGCCCTTTTAAATTATAAGTATCCTAGTGATCTCATTCGTGTTTATATTTTTATTGGGTTATTCGCTAATTCTTCTTTTTTCCTTTACAGCTCATCAAATCCTCAGTTTAACGGGAATAAGCTTTGAGAGGAGAAGCATTATTGTGAGTACAAATTGATACTGCTGTGGTTTAACCCGATAAGATCACAATATCCAATTTAGGTTATTTTATGACCATATCTTATTGTTTTCAGGGTTTTGTTGAGCTGACCGTTGTCCCATTGAAAGATAACTTGAGGTATATAAGACTCAATGCAAAGCAATGTCGTATATATCGCGTCTGCTTAAATGATCGGTATGAAGCCAATTTTCAATATTGTGACCCGTTCCTGGATATCTGCCAGGCAGACCCTAACACGTAAGTATTACAAAAAAATAACAATTTTGACATTAAAACGGAATATAGAGGCAAATATCTGTCTCATATCTAACCTATGAAAAGAGAGAGAGAAAGATAAGTGGATGCAGATTATTTGGGTGTACATTATAGGAATCCAATAAGCAATAATTCCTTGCCTGGATAGATTAGGCAGTTTTAAATACGCAGGAATGTATTAATTAAATTCTATAGTATCATAAATTTATAATCTACCTATGTGAATGATATTAACTTCCTCATTAAAAATACTATATAACCATGAATAAGGCTATGAATTTACAGCTTGCATTTGGTGTAGCATCATGGTTATCAAAAGATGGTCTGCGAGCTGTGTCACAGCGACATAGACCGTCTCTTACTAATCAGGACGCTTAGAAAGAGATGGATAATCTATTTATTTAATCATGGCAAACAGGACAAAATAGTAAGATTTAAACATGATGAGGCTGTGGAAGTGAACATTGCATAACATTAGAATATTTTTTTTATCTACAGGAGATCCCTCGAAGTATTCTCTCAATGCCACCTAGCAGCTGCTCAGAAAATTGACCCTGACCACAATTCCGGAGAGCTCCACATACAAGTCCCCGATGATGCGGCCCACCTGGTGGGCGAGGGCAGAGGGCTCCGCATTGGGATTGAGTTCTCTCTGGAGTCTCCACAGGGTGGGATGCACTTTGTAGTGCCAGAAGGAGAGGGCTCTTTGATTGAGGTTAGTAATGAGCTTCAAGATTTTGTTTTCTATTTAAGATGTTGGAAGATGAGAAGAGAGGTTGGTGAATTAGGCACACTCTTACCAGAAGCGTTCTTTATCATTTTCAGTAAATATACCACTCTTTTTATTGATCCCAACTTCATCAGTTTTTTCTTGAATACAAAATTATCGTATGCACGTAGAACCGATGGACGTTGGGGCGGAAAGGTTCTCGAGTGGCGACCACGTACCGGAAGGCGCGGCGTGGGTAGGGCCCCTACAAGGTGGACTGATGACCTGGTAAAAGTTGCGGGAGTCCGCTGGATGCGGGTGGCGCGGGACCGGTCACTTTGGCACTCTTTGGGGGAGGCCTATGTCCAGCAGTGGACGTCTTTCGGCTGATATGATGATGATGATGATGACAAAATTATCACTGGCATGCCGAATGATCCTACATCGCATCAAGAGAGCCAATCTGAACAATACTTTGACAATGTATTCTATAACATTATTTATTAATAGGGCGCCTTGCTTGGGTGTGAAAACACAACACAAGTTCAAATAAAGGCTGCAATTTATCACAACAACCAACAAAAACACAGCTATAGTTGGAATGAAACAAACTTTTCCTTCAATTCAAAAGTCAAATAAGTTGTATCAGATTTTGGTTTCAATTTAATCTTAGACAGACAATTTATTTATTCCAGAAATCAGCACACATGTTCACCTACGGGCACGCAGCCCGCCTCTGGTTCCCTTGCGTGGACAGCTTCGCTGAGCCCTGCACATGGAAGCTAGAGTTCACTGTGGACGAGACACTCACCGCTGTGTCGTGTGGGGAACTGTTGGATGTTGTGTACACTCCGGACCATAGGCGGAAGACGTTCCATTATGTTGTGAATACTCCGGCGTGTGCGCCGAACATCGCGTTGGCTATAGGGTGAGTATTTGAAGCTTAATATCAGGCATATACTACTGCTAGGCCGGTTTCTTTTGCCGCTTTGGCTAAACTAGGCTCTCGCACGGGAGCGAAAGAGCATGTGCTATTTGGCAAGCGCGTGAGAGTAGGATGCCATGATTTGATTATTTTATCTAACATTGTTTGGTTTTGTGACAAAGGACCTTCTGCATGTAACCTATTTTTTATATACTACGTCAGTGGCTAAGAAGCGCAATGTCCCTGCCTATAGACGCTTGTAAGCGTGAGTCACATGGGCGTTGCCGATCCTGAACTAGAATCAGGACCTATAATTGAAACTAAATTATATCCATTAGACATCCACACCTTTTCTTGTGTTCAGGGTTCGAAATTATCAAGATGATTACGCTTCTTGATAATTATCGGATAATTATTAATTATCACTCGGACACTCGAGTTTGTTCAACTTTTCATAATCCGAACGGAATTCTTCTTGTAAGGGGAATCCCCACGGCGCGACACGTCACGTTGATACTTCGTGCGTTCGGATAGACGCAAGTGCGGAAATACACGTTTGAATACTTCGAATACAGTTCACTTTCACGAGCGCGATTTCTTGTTGTTATTATCAATCGATAATTATCATGATAATTATAGTGATAATTATCATTGAGAATTATCCTTTCGAACCCTGCTTGTGTTGTAGATTGTTGTGTAACAATTCGAAAATTCTGTTGGTTACCATGCTGTTCGGAACATGTTTGACCTTTCTGTTTATTTTTCAGACCTTTCGAGACATATGTAGATCCATTCATGAATGAAGTGACTCACTACTGTTTACCGAATTTGTTGCAAATACTCAAGAACGCAGTGAGGTACCTACATGAGGCATTTGAATTTTATGAAGAGACATTATCCACGAGGTACCCATATCCTTGCTACAAACAAGTGTTTGTTGATGAGGTGAGTTTTACGCATTTTTATAGTACTATCGACAACACAGCTAACTGACCATCGCCACCTTATGTGCATTGTAATAAGGTTCTATATAAACACAGGATGGTCAGTTAACAGTGTTGGCGTTTGTACATCCAAACTGTAGAATATCCCTGTCCAAAAAAGACAAGAAAAAAGATACCTACCTCATAGAGCACAAGGTCGTTTTTTGCTTGCGTTCGATGGTCAGAATTTACTCTTACAGTTTCGGATAGAGTATAACATAATGGTAGCGCCACTGTATAAAGAACTACAACCAGAGGCTCTAGTATAAGTTTTACCGAATCAAAAAGTTACGACCGCGTTTGCGTTTAGCTGTCAAATCCCATACAAATTGAGGGTAAAACGCAAACGCGATCGTAAAGTTTTGTTTCGGTAAAACTTATACTAGAGCCTCTGTAGGCAAGCCTCATTCATCCTTAGAATTTACGCAGCCGCTTAGCGTAAGGGCCGGTTTACACATTGATTAGTGATTAGTTTGAGTCCATACAAAAGCTACTCGCACTTGCAGGAAATGTATGAACTCGCACTAATCACTAATCAAAGTGTGAACCGGCCATAACCGCTCAAGAGTCAGGGTTGTCGAAATATGTTTGAAGATATATTAATCCTACTAATATTATAAATGCGAAAGTTTGGATGTTTGTTACTTAATCACGCTTAAACCGCTCAACCGATTTGTATGAAATTTTCCACGAAGATAGTTTATGGCCTGGATTAAATTTATAGGATGGTTTTTATCCCGGGTCCATGCAGACGAAGTCGCGGGCGGAAGCTAGTAGATAAATAAATACTTAAATACATAGAAAACATCCATGACTTAGCAACAAAAATTCGTGCTCATCACACAAATAAAGGCCCTTACCGGGATTCGAACCCAGGAACCGTTGCTTCGTAGGCAGGGTCACTACCAAGTAGGCTAAATCAAGGAAATCGCGGGTGGAAGCTAGTTTTCTTATAATTACTTGTTCCATTTTCAAGCATTTCATAGGTATGTTGTTATTTTATAAACACGCTCTCACTCAATCAGACCTTTAAATAAAATAATGTTGAAAAATAGCAACCATAAAAAAACGTTTATTTTCCGATATGGGTCCGAGAGGCTTTCTTAATAAGAATCCATGCCTGGATTAAAAACAGCCTCGTAATTAAAATTACGATCCGATTTTCGTTCAATCGATATCTATATCTGAGGGTCCGAGAGGCCTCTTACGGCCCTCGAAATTAAAAGATAGAGCGAGGCGATATAGGGATAGAATTTTGCAAAACGCCGCGCTTCTGGCACCTATTCACAAGGGCTGAAATCACGCAGCCAGTGACGTACGTGTGGCGGCACCTTATGTTTATCTTATCCAACCTCGGGTTCGTGTTAAAAAGCCCCTATTTAACCCCCGACGCAAAGAGAGGGGTGTTATAAGTTTAACGTGTCTCTGTATCTGTGTATCTGTCTGTGGTGTAGCTCCGAAACGGATGGACCGATTTGGATGCGGTTTTTTTGTGTCATAGATAATTTTATCCCGAGTGTTCTTAGCCATGTTTCATGAAAATCTGTTCAGCCGTGAGACATTGTACTTTGAAATGAAAATGTCGGGGGGTTTTCAACTTTACTAAGTTGTAGTTATTTAAAAGACGTATTTAAAGAATTACAAAGGCGGCCTTTTATATCTCTCGAGCCCTCAGATATCGATATTGAACACAATTGAAGTGATATTATACCCAAACCCAATTTTAATCTTACCTTTTTGAAGTCGGTTTTATAAATTCAATCTTGACACCCCTTCAGAATAGTTACGCTAAATTACCTCGCCTCCCGCTTCGGTGGCCCGCGCAGCGCCGAGCTTGCAGACTGTATGTGTTTAGACTGTGGCACACTGGAATTCGTCCTCTATTGTCGTGTAGAGATCTTCTACGACGTATATTGTAAACATTCTCGACACGACTTCGTATCGTGCCACGATGTATTTTGAATTTAATACTTTCGCAACCGGACTAAAAATGGAACAATACACCAGAAACCGACAGAACTCGCTAGGCGTGTAGGTACATACTACTGCCCGGCTAGCGGGCTGCCGGCTCAGCCCGATCTCAGCAAACATTACGGGTTCTTGGTTGCGAACGTGTTAAACACATTCCTTTTTAGGGTTCCGTAGTCGACTAGGAACCCTTATAGTTTCGCTTTGTCTGTCCGTCCGTCCGCGGATAATCTCAGTAACCGTTAGCACTAGAAAGCTGAAATTTGGTACTAATATGTATATCAATCACGCCGACAAAGTGGTAAAATAACAAGTGTTTTTTTTATTTTTATTAGGGTACCTCCCCTATACGTAACGTGGGGAGTGTTTTTTTTTTTCATTTCAACCCTAACGTGTGATATATTGTTGGATAGGTATTCATTTTTTGATAATGTTAATATTTTAGGAGATAATCGCTCCAGAAGTAAAAAATAATGTGTCTCTCCCCCCTAACTTACTTGGTACTTTTGAACCATAAGTTTTAAAAATATGAAAAAAACATCAAAAGTTGAACTTTATAAAAACTTTCTAGGAAAATTATTTTGAACTTGATAGGTTGAATAGTTTTTGAAAAAAATTACAAAAACTACGGAACCCTACACTGAGCGTGGCCCGATGCGCTCTTGGCCGGTTTTTTGCTCTTGTTAGAATCACAATGAGGCATACAACGGTTCGTCTCTACACTAAACAATTCTAAAGAATTTTACAATTTCCAGACTGAAGACGACGCTACAGCCTACACGACAATGTCCATATTAAGCGTCCACCTCCTCCACTCCATAGCCATCATAGACCAGACGTACATCAGCCGAAAGGCGATGGCCCAAGCTGTGGCCGAACAGTTCTTCGGCTGTTTCATTACTATGCAGAACTGGTCTGATCTTTGGTTGGCCAAGGGCATACCTGATTACCTGTGTGGGCTGTATTCGAAGAAGTGCTTTGGCAATAATGAGTATAAGTATTGGACGCATCAGGAGTTGCAGGAGGTTAGTGTTGAACTGTCAAATGCATTGACATTATAATAAAGTAAATAGACTCACAATGCTGAATAACAATGACAAGAAAATCGAATACTGACTCCTTAGGTTTTTGTTCCGTGATAATTATTCAAAACCATGAAATGACAATGAGTTTACATAAAATTCTTTACGCTATCAATAGAACTTAGTTCAATAAATATATCCTATCCTTCTTTACTTTTTTTTTGCTATATTTTCTTTTACCGCATTTTTCCCCACATATTTACCTACCATTTTTGACAACCGTCAAGTCTCACGGTTGAAACCAGACTAAACGCAAAAGAGCCGCCCGAGTCGATCGGGCGGTTCTATCGGACGGACATTTTTTCGGCTGATCGTGTATACTAACTAAATCAACGGTCAAATGTTAAAGTAGGAAATGTAGTGTCATGAGTTAAAGCTCGGCCGAGCCTTAAAGACTTCGTTCACTTAAGAAATGGTATTAAAGAGTCTAATTATCGTAGTTGGCATACGCTTTTGTTTATCGATGAATCTCAGAGACAAATTACTCTGTAACCGTTACTCGTGGCATTGGCATTTTACCAGCCTATTCAAGAAACATGACAAGGAATGAAATTTGAGTCAACTATATTAGGAAATAGTGTACCCTAGAGTTTGATTTCAACTTAAACTTTCACAAGTTATTTTTACTGTATTGGACTAAATTGCAAGGATATGTCTATACTCGCTGACACATCCGAAACGTCGAGTAAGCTTAAAGCTAAATAAATCTCGTAAGCGTCTATAGGCTACGGTGTCTGCTTACCATCAGGCAGACCGCATGCATGTTTGCTACCATCGTAGTATAAAAAGATATCAATAAATAAGTAGTTATTCGCGATTATGTTCCCGTTACGTAAAAATAAAGTGTAGAGTTTGTTTTGAAATCGAACGAAACTCATAGTCAAATAGGCTTTGGCCGGCTAGAAGTTAAGCTTTGTTTTTTGTCATAAAGGTTGTGACATACGAGGAGCAATACGGCGGCATCGTTCTTGATCCCTGGCAACCGCCTGCGAGCGGGGCGCGGGTTGACTCCAAAGACGTGTTTTACTTCCCGGTGCGGAATGTGCACACCATGTCACCGAGGTATATAGAGGTAATCCATGACTTGCTATTTTTTAGGGTTCCGTACCCAAAGGGTAGAACGGTACCTTATTACTAAGACTCGGCTGTCCGTCCGTCTGTCTGTGTGTCTGTCTGTCCATCTGTCACCAGGCTGTATCTCATGAACCGTCATAGTTAGTTGAAATTTTCACAGATGTATTTCTGTTGCCGCTATAACAACAAATACAAAAAAAACAGAATAAAATAAATATCTAAAGGGGCTCCCTTACAACAAACGTGATTTGCGTGCGCGAGTGCGAGTCGCACTTGGCCGGTTTTTTTAGAGTTCTCTTAAGCCAAAGCTACATTGACGCGGGCGCGACCTGCGGCAGTGGCGAGCGATCTGTGGAATGCATCCCATATATTTGTAGATTTGTGTGTGTGTTCGTATAATAGATATGTTAATTTGTGTAAGATTGAATCAATATAATTATTCTAATTCGCAGGTAATGCGAAAAAAATCCCACCTAGTACTTCGCATGTTGGAACAACGCATCGGCCAAGAATTGCTACTACAAGTATTCAACAAGCAGCTATCGCTGGCCACCAACGCCGCCAATACTAAGATAGGCGGTGGTATGTGGGGCCACCTACTGCTGTCTACGAATTTGTTCGTGAGGGCCATATTCACGGTGACCGGGAAAGATATGGCGGTGTTTGTGGACCAGTGGGTCCGGACAGGCGGTCATGCGAAGTTTCAGTTGACGTCTGTATTTAACAGGAAACGGTAAGATTTCATTTGTTTTGTCACTTTCTAGCAAGTTCAATTGTACGGCGACGAAAAAAGACAACAGTATTTTACGCTAAGATAGGCGGTGGTCTTTGGGGCCACCTACTGCTGTCTACGAATTTGTTCGTGAGGGCTATATTGTCGGTGACCGGGAAAGATATGGCGGTGTTTGTGGACCAGTGGGTCCGGACCGGCGGCTATGCGAAGTTTCAGTTGACGTCTGTATTTAACAGGAAACGGTAAGATTTCATTTGTTATGTCACTTTCTAGCAAGTTCAATTGTAGGGCGACAATAAAATACAACAATATTTTACGCTAAAGGCGGGATTCCACCAGTGTGCGGCACTGCGGCACAAGCATTTTTGTACTGAATATGCTTGTGCCGCACAGTGCCGCACACCGGTGGAATCCCGCCTTAAGGTAGGCGGTGGTCTTTGGGGCCACCTACTGCTGTCTACGAATTTGTTCGTGAGGGCCATATTCACGGTAACCGGGAAAGATATGGCGGTGTTTGTGGCCCAGTGGGTCCGGCCGTAGACTGGCGGCAATGCGAAATTTTTGTTAACTTCTGTTTTCAATACGAAACGGTAAGGTTATAAATAATTGTATTGTCATTGTCAGTCTTCTACCCAAAAGGTTATTTTACCTAACCTAATATGAAAAAGAAAACCCACTACACCAGACATTGAGATGTCCATATTTTGTTTGATAAATTAAACGTTATTCTTGACGAATTTACAAAATATGTGGAGACACGGAATCCTGTTATACTGCCGGAACGTGGATTCGGTCCTGGGGGCCTAGATTTGTATTTGAAAAAAGAAACAGTAATATTGAAGACCTCTTTAACCAACCCTTTTTGGGATTCGGTTGAAAGTAGAAAACTTATATTAATATTATAAATGCGAAAGTGTGTGTGTTTGTATGTTTGTCCTTCTTTCACGTCGCAACGGAGCGTCGTATTGATCTGATTTTTTGTATGGAGATAGTTTAGAAGCTGGAGAGTGACATAGGCTACTTTTTCCAGCGGGAAAACATCAAATCCACGGGAAAATTCAATATGTTACATTTTTCTATAACCACGCGGGTGAAGCCGCGGGCATCAGCTAGTATATTATGAACCCAGAATATATTTTTATTCGGCTACACAATATTAAATTAACGATTAATATAACCACATTATTCGTCTACAGAAACACAGTGGAGCTCGAAATCCGCCAAGACTGCGTCCACGAGCGCGGTATACGCAAATACGTTGGCCCCTTACTCGTACAACTACAAGAGTTGGACGGCACGTTTAAACACACGCTGCAGATCGAGAACACGGTGGTGAAGGCCGACATCACGTGCCACAGCAAGAGTAGAAGGAACAAGAAGAAGAAGATACCGCTGTGCACGGGGGAGGAGGTCGACATGGATCTGTCTGCTATGGAGTAAGTTCTATGTTTCTAATCAAGGGTTGCACGGCACGTTCAAACACTGCAGATTCTAGAATACGGTGGTTAAGGCCACGTGCCACAGCAAGAGTAGAAGGAACAAGAAGAAGAATATACCGCTGTGCACGGGGGAGGAGGTCGACATGGATCTGTCTGCTATGGAGTAAGTTCTATGTTTCTAATCAAGGGTTGCACGGCACGTTCAAACACTGCAGATTCTAGAACACGGTGGTTAAGGCCACGTGCCACAGCAAGAGTAGAAGGAACAAGAAGAAGAATATACCGCTGTGCACGGGGGAGGAGGTCGACATGGATCTGTCTGCTATGGAGTAAGTTCTATGTTTCTAATCAAGGGTTGCACGGCACGTTCAAACACTGCAGATTCTAGAACACGGTGGTTAAGGCCACGTGCCACAGCAAGAGTAGAAGGAACAAGAAGAAGAAGATACCGCTGTGCACGGGGGAGGAGGTCGACATGGATCTGTCTGCTATGGAGTAAGTTCTATTATTCTAATCAAGGGTTGCACGGCACGTTCAAACACTGCAGATTCTAGAACACGGTGGTTTAGGCCACGTGCCACAGCAAGAGTAGAAGGAACAAGAAGAAGAAGATACCGCTGTGCACGGGGGAGGAGGTCGACATGGATCTGTCTGCTATGGAGTAAGTTCTATGTTTCTAATCAAGGGTTGCACGGCACGTTCAAACACTGCAGATTCTAGAACACGGTGGTTAAGGCCACGTGCCACAGCAAGAGTAGAAGGAACAAGAAGAAGAAGATACCGCTGTGCACGGGGGAGGAGGTCGACATGGATCTGTCTGCTATGGAGTAAGTTCTACGTTTCTAATCAAGGGTTGCACGGCACGTTCAAACACTGCAGATTCTAGAACACGGTGGTTAAGGCCACGTGCTACAGCAAGAGTAGAAGGAACAAAAAGAAGAAGATACCGCTGTGCACGGGGGAGGAGGTCGACATGGATCTGTCTGCTATGGAGTAAGTTCTATGTTTCTAATAAAGACTTGCACAGCACGTTCGAACACTGCAGATTCTAGAACACGGTGGTTAAGGCCACGTGCCACAGCAAGAGTAGAAGGAACAAGAAGAAGATACCGCTGTGCTCGGGGGAGGAGGTCGTCAGGTCTGTCTGCTATGCTATGGAGTAAGTATTGCATGTTTCTTATGAAGAGTTGGACGAGATTTGGTCTAACGTACGAGTATCTTTATAAAACCGGGCCTTACGAGATGAAAATCCCTCTTAACTTGATATTGATCTGTCTGCTATCGCAGTTTTATGTTTTTAACTCTCTCTTTATCAACCCAACCTGAATCAGTTGGCCGGCCCAAGGAGAACCGGCCTTCGCAAGCTACTATTTCCGATCTGATACAGTTATTCAACCAAAGTCGCGGGCATGAGGAACAGTACGTCTATCGCAACTTGCTGACAAGCCGCTTCTCGCGCGACGAAGCGTCCCCTGTCTCATTCGCACCGTGCAAATTCGAAAGAGGAGGGTAGATCTTTCTCGACTCGCGTCGCGGCGCGGCGTCAGTTGTGCTAGCCCCCCAGAAATAAGAAGATACCTCTTGAATACTGTTAATTTAAATCGAATACATGTTTTCTTCTCTCTCTTTTCTTCCAGCGACTCCCCAGTGCTCTGGATCCGACTCGACCCCGAGATGTCTCTCTTGCGTAGCACCGTGATATCCCAACCTGACTACCAATGGCAGTACCAACTCAGACACGAGCGTGACGTCACAGCTCAGAGTGAGGCCATCGACGCGCTACACAATTACCCTGAACCGGCGACGAGGAAGGCCCTGACGGATACTATAGAGAATGAGCAGACGTATTATAAGATCAGGTGTCGGGCGGCGCATTGTTTGACGAAGGTGAGCCATGTTAATAAAGCAATAAAGTTGAATATCGTTAGTCACGCCGCAGCCCAAAGTAAAGTAATCGACTCTGTACTTGACCCCGATTGAATGACGAGTAATGCCCTGACCGATACCATAGAGAAATTATAAGAGGGCGGCGCATTGTTTAACGAAGGTGAGCCGTGTTAGTATAGCAATAAAGTTGAGATTCGAGTCACTTATCAGATGTAGTGTCTGTCGCTCTTCGGTGCGAGCTTAACGGACAGTGCCCTGTCTGGAAAATCTACCGTCCTCTTTCTTTGCTACATCAGTGCGATAGGGACGGGCTGTGTCGTGCGTCTCACCAAATGGCGGCTGGTTGTGCTAGCCGTGCTAATTTTAATAATATATACACCTATTTATCTGAGACGGCGCGGACGGGTAGCTGGCGCCAGGGTACGGTCGAGGTCATAAATACGTTTACACTTTTGCACCTTATTGCCTTGTAATAAGGTGCAAAAGTGTAAACATATTTATGACCTCGACTGTACCATTTGTCGTCATCCCTCTCATGCCTGTCCCTCTACAGAAGCCGTCTCTGTCACACTGTAATCCTACAGATTCTAGAACATTTTGGATAACTGTGTCAACGTACATCATAAGTATAGACGGTTACATTATTGTTGTATACATTCGTTGAAATGTGTCGTAGGTGGCAAACGCAATGATCAGCTCGTGGGCGGGGCCACCGGCCATGCTGACGATATTCCGGAAGATGTTCGGCTCGTTCTCGGCGCCGCACATCATCAAACAGAACACCTTCGACAACTTGCAGCATTACTTCTTGCAGAGAAATATACCGGTGGCTATGGCTGGTGAGTCAATTTTTTTGCCTGTCTGACTCTTTGTAATGCTAACTGATAGAAAGAGTGTCTGTCTTTATAAGATTATAACCGTTTGTTTAGAGGTCTATTTCAGGAACGGTACAGTTGTTGTTTGTAAAATGACTTGATATTTGACATTTGGGCCTACAATAGGCAAACAATGCCAGTGTATGAATAAAAAGCCTTTGTTTTAAGATAAAAGGGAAGACTCACGTAATAAACCAATAAATACGCATTTTTGATATGATAGCATTTGGAAAAACTAGATTTGTACTGTTCATGGTGTGGCTGGTATTGAAGACTTTAGCCTAGTTGGTAGTGACCCTGCCTACGAAGCTAGAGGTCCTGGGTTCGAATCCCGGTAATGGCATTTAATTGTGTGATAAGCACGAGTATGTGTTCCTTCAAGAATAAGATTTTTTTTATTGTCATCAACAGCCGCCCTTTGCGAACATACACTATAATTCTTAAAAACGACTTATAAACTAAGCATATACTATATTAAGCATATACTATATTTCTATGTATTTAAGTATTTATTTATCTATATAATATAAGTATGTTTATCATCGTCTAGTACCCATAGTACAAGCTTTGCTTAGTTTGGGACTAGGTTGATATGTGTAAGATTGGCCCCGATTCTACGTGCACATGGCTTAACTAGCCTAATACTAAATTGTCTAATTTTTAGACATAATATAGGCGGCAGATTAAAAACGACATATTTAGAATAGCATTTAGGCAGCTAAGTAAGTTGTATAGACCGCCTAAAATAAGAAACGTCAGATTCAAATTAGCGCTGTCATTTGATTATGACAGCTGCTCATAGAATAGCAAAGTGTTTTAGCGACACCTAAATAAAATTAGGAAGTTTAGAGGCCACTGTAGAATCGGGTCCATTGTCCGATTGATATTCCTACGATTATTTATTCCGCGGGTTGCTCGTGTTCAAACTTATTTCCGGCCTCCAGCTGCGCCACCACGGACTCCCGCAACCTCTACCAGGTCATCAGTCCACCTTCTAATGGATGTCTTTCGGCCGATATGATGATAATGATGAGGATAATAATAGATTTTTTTTTTTTTTTTTTTTTGTTTTGTTTTGTTTTAATACCGAAAGAAACAACAAATGCTACTTACTCTGTTCCTATTTAGAATGGTATAAATCCAATTGAAGAGGAGGAAGCTTTTAAATAGGCCTTTAGGCGTCTAGGGGTTAAATTGTTATGATAAATATATGATTTTCTTCAGGCCTTCGCAACATCCACGGCATCTGTCCGCCCGAAGTTGTCAGATTCCTACTCGACTTGTTCAAGTACAACGACAACTCCAAGAACCACTACTCTGACAACTATTACAAGGCAGCGCTAGTCGACGCGCTTACGGCGACCATCACACCTGTCATGTCTGTGTTGCAACCTGTAAGTATACGGTTCCCTTGATCGGTTCACACCCCGTTTTTGTTACAGCCTGTATAATTTTCATTTTTTTTTGTTGTTATTCTGTCCGGTTCGCCAGGAGGCAAAACGAAATATTCTTAGGAAAAATATACTACTTAGAGTTGTAACATGTTTTAAAAGTGACCCCAAAAAAATCTTTAAAAATCTGATAAATTTGGCGGATTTGAACCTATATAATCACATGGCAGGTCACTTTAAATAGTGACCTGCCATGGCGTAAATAACGACTGAAAGATAGTTGAGGCTCGATGAAATTCAATCTTATGTCAGCGATATGATATATAATATCTGTATCAGCGCCAATACCAAGTAATTACCTCCCGGCAACTAATATCGAGCCGGGTAATGTGAAAGGCAGAAATTTAACCCGTTTTTTCTATATCGATATCGTGTCGGGTAGTGTGCACTACTACTACTCTAATGATTATTAAATGCAATGCAACATAGTATTTTTATACAGTTTGTGGACATAGATAGAACTTTAGCCTTTAGTTCCGGCTAAATGCCCCTGCAACTTACACAAAGTTGTAAGCTTACATTTTCATATTTGGTTTTGCCTCACTTTCACTCAATTTTAGCTTGACTATAGTCCAACGTTATCAACAGGGTGCACCGATAACAGCGGACTCGTTATCGACGGACACGAAACTAGTTCTAGAGGAGATAACCAGGGTGCTAAACCTGGAGAAAGTATTACCCTGCTACAAGAACACGGTTACCGTGAGCTGTCTGCGCTCGATACGGCGGTTACAACAGTGTGGGCATTTACCCAGTATACCCTCTGTGTTCAGGGCTTATGCCCAGTACGGACAGTATGTTGGTAAGTGATACATTCGTATACCCTGCATTAAATCTTGCGAGTTAAATTTGACCCACTTCCCGGTGACCGATTGAACTGAAATTTTGGGTATAAGTATAGTTTAGATGATAATTCAATATTATGGTACCACCGAGCTGATCTGATGATGGAGACAGAAGGTGGTCATGGGAATTCAGTACTTAACCGACGTAACCCCGTTGAGTTTGGACTCGTAAGAATCGTGTCAATGAGTAGTTACAGAAATATTAATAGTATACAGAAAAGTACAGTTGGCAATAAAAGCTTTTTTTGACAGTAACTTATTTACCTGTAGAATTGAATTCTCCGCGCTCGATACGGCGGTTATTGCAATGTGGACATTTACCCAGTGTACCTACCGTGTTTAGTGTATATACTCTAAACTCCAGGGGTGTCGCATGCGAGTTGCCAACCCGTTAAAAATGGGAATACTCTTGACTAACCTCACACTGTAGTACCTTGGGAAAGCCTCGACATAGCTCATTCCACAACCGGAGCATCCATCTCACGTATTAAAATCACATTATAGCGAGACTATTCGTAAGCCACAAGATGCGTTTTATTATTCTAACATTCAACACTTCTTCACAGACGTACGACTCGCTGCTTTCGAGTGTCTAGTCGACTTCGTCCGAGTAGACGGCAAGCCTGAAGACTTAAGCTCCCTTCTCACTACAGTAGAGAGCGATCCCGACCCTCACGTGAGACACGGGCTCGCCCGGCTACTGGTCAACAATCCGCCTTTTGAGAAGGCACAGCGGCATAGACTAGACACAGAAGCGATTGTACACAGGTATTTGAACCTTGATGTAATAGTAATTAGGACCAGGATTGCTTAGATGTGAGCTGTCTACAGTAGAGAGCGATCCCGACCCTCACGTGAGACACGGTCTGCCCATTTACTGGTCAGCAATCCGCCGTTTGAGAAGGCACAGCGGCATAGGCTGGATACCGAGGCTATTGTGCACAGGTATTTGAACTATAAGCTTAATAGTAACAAGGATCAGGATTGCTTAGAAGTGAGCTCTCTACAGAAAAGAGCGATCCCTACCCTCACGTTAAACCCGGCCTGACCCGTTTACTGGTCAGCAATCCGCCTTTTGAGAAGGCACAGCGGCATAGGCTGGATTCTGAGGCTATTGTGCACAGGTATTTGAACTCTAAGCTTATAGTAACAAGGATCAGGATTGCTTAGAAGTGAGCTCTCTACAGAAAAGAGCGATCCCTACCCTCACGTTAAACTCGGCCTGACCCGTTTACTGGTCAGCAATCCGCCTTTTGAGAAGGCACAGCGGCATAGGCTGGATTCAGAGGCAATTGTGCACAGGTATTTGGACTCTAAGCTAATAGTACTAAGGATCAGGATTGCTTAGATGTGACCCTCACTACAGTAGAGAGCGATCCCGACCCTCACGTGAGACACGGTCTGCCCATTTACTAGCCAGCAATCCGCCTTTTGAGAAGGCACTAGACTGGATACAGAAGCGCCGGTACACAGGTATTTGAATCTTATGGTTATAGTAACAAGGAGCAGAATCGTTTAGATGGCGGGAGACTATTCTCCTTTCACACTGCTGCCCGTGAAGTTGCATTGAGTGACGTTCATTACAAATGAGTAAATGACCACTTATGTTTCCCATTAAACGGCTTTCACTAGTACAATCAACTACAATACAATACAAATATTCTTTATCGCTCACCAGACATAGTAAAAATAAAATAGAAAAATAGAGGTAAATTAAACACAAACTATGGTAGACAACAGGCGGTCTTATCGCTAATAAGCGATCTTTCAACTACAACAAGATGTATAATTTTTTTTCCATATTTCCGTGTTATAAGGTGAAAAAAGAGATGCATCCCTTTGTAGTCAAAAAAAACCAGGCAGACTAATGTTGTATGAATTGTAGTTTAACTAAGATACCACTTAAGATGTCACAGCTGTCCAACGATCACCGTGAAGTCAAAAATGGACCTTGTAAGCGTTCTATTAACATTCAAATTAGCACGAAACATCTGAACATATTTTCTTCTCTTTACAGACTTTGGAATAACGTAAACTGCCACCTCTCTAACGACGCACGTCTTCGATGCGATTTAGTTGATCTCTACTACACTTTGTATGGGCTGAAGCGGCCCATATGCGTACCTTTGCCTGAAATTCAGGCCATGATGAAACAAATGCAGCACAAGGAACGAGAGAGGCTAGAAAGGGAAAAGGAGAGAGAGAAAGACAGAGACAGGCAGAGAGACTTGGATAGTCAGCCTGTGATCAAGCAAGAGATTCCTGAGGTACTTATATTTTTTACATACCGTACCAATATGGTGAAGAAATTAATGACAAACACTTTATACTCTTTGGCAGGAGATTTGAGGTGAATAATACACATACAACCACAGAGAACGAATCGCAAAAAAGTACTTAGTCAATTAATGAATGAGAGAATGTGATCATAGTAATCTAAGTACAGTCGACTACAAAGATAAGTATGTTTTTTAATGTTACAAAGTTATGTATGTATATCTTATTACTATGGTAGTAAAGTCTATGTATACATATTTTTGTAACATCGTATGGATACATCTCTTTGTAGTCGACTGTACACACACTATATCAATATTATTATTATCTTTAGTTTCTGTGACTAATTTATTCATCTATTATGGGTCTATTATATTTTTATTGAGATACCTATTTATTTAAATAAAACTATTTTAATAGAATACTAGCGACCCGCCCCAGCTTCGCACGGGTAGGTACTATATTATACATGAAATATAAACCTTCCGTCCATCTACCAAACCATCAAAATCCGTTGCGTAGTTTTAAAGATCTAAGCTAATAGGGACAGACAGCGGGAAGCGACTTTGTTTTAGACTATGTAGTGATTGTGATCTGTTTTATTTAAATCAATCTCGCTAAAAAATATTTAAACTAAATACCTTCAAAGAAAAATTGATAATCTTGCAGTTTGTTGTTGAACTTGCTATCAGTCATCAAATAAGAACGCTAATTTCAAATTTTCTGCTGTCGTTACATGACATGTTGTGTGCTGATGCCTACACATATACTTATATTCAGAGCAATTAATGACCCGCCCCAGTCCAAGTTTAAGTGGGCTCAGTTCGAGTTGCACAGGGAGGTTCCACAATGTTTCGGGAGCTCTAATACCGCGAGCCATCCGGTTGCCTCTCGCACACGGTAACTAAGCGTCATTGCTTTAACTAATAGAGATCGTTGTATTCTTGAAACAGGTGTATTATCAATATAAATTATTAACATAACAAATAAATTTATGAATTGTTATCGCAAGTAATCGTTGCACGGTGAGCAAAGTAAATTCAACCCTCAATGTGTGTAGCCAACAACCATTTTCCCTTGAAAGTAACCAATTGTTTATTTATATGATTTACGATAAAGTGGGACGGGAATTTCCGTTACTTTACAAAGTAAGAAGCTGCAATATAATTAACAAGGGCGAGTAAATATTGGACTGCCAATCTTCACACTGAGTTGCGTTTAGAAAGATTAGAAGATAAGAAAAAGCGATGACTCATTTTGGTATATTTTATATCATATCAGCCGAAACACGTCCACTGCGGGACATAGGCCTCCCCCAAAGAGTGCCAAAGTGACCGGTCCTTCGTCACCCGCATCCAGCGGAATCCCACGACCACAGACATCCAGTGTTAATTACTAAATCATTATTCCCAGATCAAATTGGAAACCCAAGAAACAACCTCCGTAATCCAGACTATTGACTCTCATATACTAATGCCGACCCCTATGGAGCTGGACATCAAGAGCGACCTGCCGGTGCCGCTCGCCAACATCAAGGAGGAGGACCTCAAGGTCGACGTCACCACCGTCCATGAGGTGCCGATCAGGGTGTTCAGTGGGGTAAGTCGAACATTCTAGAACTTTCTCTAGGCGGGTGTCGGCTGATGCTCGGAGATCAGAGTGTCTGCTGCTCGTCACACGCACAAATTAGAAACCACAGAGTAGTATTATGTAGTAATTCTTCGATAGAAAAGTAAGAATATGATACGGGTTTTGTCCTATCGAACATCGGGTATGTTAGCCAACGAACCTCCTATAGCTTGACGTAGAAGTCTAGACTATATAGAAGTGTATACTAGTGCCGACACCAATGGAGCTGGACATCAAGAGCGACCTGCCGGTGCCGCTCGCCAACATCTAGGAGGAGGACGTCAAGGTCGACGTCACCACCGTCCATGACGTGCCGATCAGGTTGTTTAGTGGCGTAAGCTCACGTCTCATTTTAAAACATTTAAGAGGCAGGTTGCTATTGCACTACACATCGACGTGGCTGACTGTTGGGATGATTTGAGCGAATTCGAACGCGGTTGGCACCTGCATGCCGCGATGCACTTCAAAATAGATTATACAGGGTGTTTAGAAGCTATAAAAAATACGACCGGTTATTATTGGCCAAACTTATGCAAAGTGTTGTTGTTTTCGAAATTGTGTATGTTTAGTTTTGTTTAGGCCAGGAAAAAACCCGCGAATCATAGGTCCCATTTACTATGAACGTCTACACGCTGAAAGTTTCCTAATCGACGCTCGAATATGGTTTCTGCTGTTTTAATTCGTAAAAACATCAGAAACCATATTCGAGCGTCGATTAGGAAACTTTCTATTGGAAAATCCACTGTATTCTATAAGTGATTTTTTTGACATAACCTCATAATTTTCATTTATTGTTTTTGATATAATTAAATTATTGTTATGTACTGTTATATTATGAACTTTGATAACTATGACATACATTTAAATGAAGTGGACATTATTATGTTATATTTCAATTGTTAGTTATTATTCTTCTAATTATTTTTATTGAATGTTATTGTATGTTATTGACGATCACAATAGGGATTCTTTTAAATTGACATTTAATTTATAATGTAATCTTATATTGCGAGTAAATGAATCTGAATCTTTACAACAGTTATAATGGTTTGTTTGTCAACAGGAGGACTCAAAGCGCGAGTTCATATCGGACAACGCGGTGCAGCTGCCGGGCATCCCCGGGTCGTCGGGCCCGGTGGGCTTCGAGCCCGGCATGTTCCGTCGGGACAAGGACGACATGGGCGCACCAAAGGTTAGTTACTTACAAGTCAACCCAAGTAAAATGAGCTCTGGCGGCCATACATTTTATATGGCACCCGGAGCTCTTTTTAAATGTGTCGAGGTATACTTAGTTTACTGGACATTTATGTACGGCTAGATGTAATTGTTAACAGTATGAATGTAATGTACTTTATTACTACAAAGGCCGGGAAAGAGAAATAGCTTACCTAATATAGTGCATATTTCGCAATGGTGTAATGATCTATGAAAATATAGACTATTGTTGACTGTATGGAAATGACAAGGTACATTTTGTTACTTCGTCACTCAAAAGCGCAAGTAAAGAGTACAGATATATCACTTACTAGCTGCCCGGCCCGGCTTCGCACGGATTACCCGTTTTTCCGTAGGAATGAAGCATTTTCCCGCGGTAAAAAGTAGCGTATGTTCATCAGGGATAATGTCAGCTTCAAATGATAAAAGAATTTTTCAAATCGGTCCAGTAGTTT